>JAMGZB010000022.1:0-1200000 GCA_024713795.1 Morchella sp. 2015-shanyang | reverse complement strand
CCGCCAGAGGTGCTGCCGCTGCTGGCGTAGTCGGGGCTTAGGAGGAGGGGCGGGTGTAGGTTCCGGATTGCGGGGGCGGGAAGGGACGCCGGGGCGGTGGGCGTGGAGTTGAGTGCCACGGTTAGGTTCGTGGGTGTTAGTTGGACTTGGAGGGAGGAGGTGGGGTGGCTCTGGTGCAGGGAGAGGGAGGCGCTGGGGTGCGTGGTGTGCAGGGTGAAGGTGGAGGTGGGCTGGGTGTGGATGTTGACGAAGAGGGGGTTGGTCATTTTGGCGGTGGTGTGGTGGGGATTGGGGTCGTGGTGGTGGCTCGTTTGGGCAGAGAGAAGGTTGGTGTAGAGTATATAGGTTGTTTGGCGTGGGAGTGGTGTTGTAGTGGTGATTTGATGGTGTTGATCTCTTTTTTTTTTTATGGCGGTGGCTTTGGAGGTATTTAATACAGCCCAAAGCCCACGCTTTGGCCATGCCTCCGGCCATGCATATATCGATTTCCACCTTTCCCCAAATCCAAACCCAAATCAATCCCCACCAGACAGGCGTCCCCCTCTTGTCCTGCAGGTATTGTTCTTCTTCTTTTTTTGTCACTTGACAAACGGGACGGGCTGCAGATCAAGTAACATGATTGCGCCCGTCATTATACTACGTTCTTGACCCCCATGGCCATGCATCTCAACAGTTCGTGCTAGCCAAGAGAGACATACAGCATACAGCACAGGAGGGGCGAGGCACTCTCCCGTCGAGGTATCATAGCGTAATATAATATAACTGCAATGCGCCCCCCCTCACGATATGCGTCTCAGACACAGCTGGTTCTTTGTCTGTCTCAGGGTTAGGTATCTGTTATACACCCCCGTCCCCACCCCCTAGAAACATTCGAACCTGGATCTACTCTAGGGACGTTGAGAAGGCTTCTATTCTCCCCCTCCTCGGGGTTGGATGTTGGAATGTTGGCTCTGAAACACAGATTATCACTCGCCCCCCCCCCCCGGCGGGCGTTTGTGGGATGAAAGAAGGTGTATCCTATTGAGACGTAGCATCCCGCATAAAGGAGGCCAAAGAGATTGTGGCCCAGTGTCCACTGGCCCGGGAGTTTTTGGAACGACGTATATTGTTCTTTACTTGGGAACATCCCATTATGGGCCATACGCGTTTCAGCACCTTTGTCGCCCCTTCCTGGGGAGTGGTACGTTGGCCCTATATATCGAACTGCCGATGCCAGCCGGTTTGTTGATGGTTCGTTCCTGTGGGGTGGGGGTCCCTTCTTGTCCATGGGCGTGGATGGATGGATGACTAGATGCCCTAGCTAGTGCCAGCCAACGGAACCAGCTTAACCCACCACCTTGTGTTCCGCCGTACCTAACGGAGCGCCCACAAAACCCACACCTACTACATAGTAACGGGGGGGGGGGGGAACTCAGCATCGAGGGGCTGGTCCGCATGGTAGATACTTAGTAGCTATAGCCTCGCCATATATACAGATCCCCCTGCGGCGCTGAGAGCTATGTATGTATTATAGTGGGTGTTGAGCAACTGCGTGTAGGAGCGACAAAGGAGGGGTGGGTGGCAGGTCCGCCTGTCTCCATCCATCCACAAGCTGTGCTCTGTGCATATAAGCCAGAAGCACATGTGTGCGGAGTTTGAAGACGCTCCGTACTATACGAGCTTAACCCCGCAGCTAATCCAGCGCCGCCAGTTATCAGAGAAGTTGCTGTCGCGATATTCTACCAGTCACTATGTATGTCCTCCATCGAAACATCTTCCGCCCATCACTGGCCCGGCGGTGGTGCTTTGAGTTACGTCCCTTGCATTTACAGAGCCTGGTAGGGCTGTTACAATAGTGAGTCTTGCGTGACCTGATGGTCCTATCGTATTGGCCCTCAAAGGGAATATAAAAAAATGTTAGTCCACCAGGGGTGGGGATCGAACCCAAAACCCTAGCCCACAGCCCCCCAACGCACGGTGGTGGTAAACTTCTTTGCTAATTTACATGTAGGTACGGTGCCCTTATACGGTTTCCTTTAAGGGCCAAAGGACTACATACATACATGTAGTACTGGGCCACGCAAGACAATAAATCTCCAAGAGCGCATCTGACCTCCCCACCATATCTGCCTAGGGTCTCAGTGGGCTGGCAGGGCCAGCGCTCTCCCCTAGGTAACACCACCCTTTATTCCCGCCGTGTACTACCCATCCGTCAGCCCAGTATATACAACTCCCCGCCCCACTCCCCCGCCCCGCCCGCCAGCCACTCAGCCATTAGAGGCAAAGAGATGACCCATCTTATTATTACCTCAGCCCCTCTCTACAATCTTCCTCCTAGTCTGCAGCCGGTAATTCTTATCTTTTTCCCGGCCAGTCGCAAAGATGTTCGAGGAGTTATCCTCAACAACTTTCGGAGCCACTGTTTCCCGACTCTCGAGTTCGGCTTCCTGCGGCTGTAGATCATCGTCGAACGGCTTAACGAGCGTGTAGGGGCTTTTGAAGTATGCGAACATCTCCCCTTCGGGCCATATTAGCATAAAAAAACCAGGAGCGGGGGATGTGGAGATTAATCTAAACATACTGACTGCCTTCATACTGTCTCAGAGCTGCTTGTCGACGCACATCGGTCTTCTGCGGGCTACGAGATCGCCAGATCACAACGCGTGACGTCATGTATCATCACTCGGGCGACCGACCCCACGCCAAGGCCACGGAGCTCCCAAAGCAGCAGAAGGGGATCTAGGATAGATATCTCCGACTAGCCGTTGTATGTAGAGGTCTCGTTCGTGTCCCGTGTTGCTCCCTCAACCACATACCCGAAGCACGGCATTCCCATGTCTGAGTGTCTGAGACAAGGTTGCACGGGGCGCTCTGGCTCATCTCCGGGCAGGAATTGGCGGGATGGGCCTGGACCGTGGGTGCTGTTAGGCATGAGGTTGCGTTTTGAAAGGTAAAGGAAAGAGATCTTTGATCGCTCCCAAGTCCGGGGTGCGAGGGTTGTGGAATGATTACTGCTGCCCGCTGGGGTGGCTCCGCATTCGATGTGATAATTCCGGGCCGTACTTACGCAGTACACGAAAGACTATGTTGGCACGAAGGGGCCCCCGGAGCCTACCTATTTCCCCTCTTGGGCTCGGAACAGTTGTGGGGTACATGTGTGGTGCAGATGGTCTTGGAGATGTCGGTACCACGGAATTGTTTGACGCCAGACATGCCAATTTGACGACCCTGAGTAGATCTAACGGAGGGCTGCATAAGTAGACATTTGGATTAGTGTACCAAAGAGGGTCAATACGCTAGCAGTGAGGTAAAAATACGGTATTGGTATAGTGCCCTTTCTCTAATGCTGTTTAATTCGGTGTTCGTCTGCACTGAATTCCAGAGTCTTATGGTAGCTTGACCTCGCCCCGTTTTCTTATACTATACACGTAGCCATGTATATCGTAGGGGGAGGACAAGTAGCATTTAATACTTAAAGTCTAATTGATTCCGGAAAAAAAATTAGAGCACACGGAAAATATGTATTTTTTTTTTTTAAAAAAAAAAAGCCATCAAAAACCTATTATTAGACTGCCCTAATTACCTCCATGTACCCCAATCCCCGGCCTGCCCCCTCGCAATCCGTACCTAGCGCTAGCTGATCCCGACCCTGGACAGCGCCCTCAACAGGAGGTCGTCATTGTAGTAGGAAGCAGCCTTGGTTCCCCGGGGACTGACTCAGCTGAGGCCCAAGGAAACAGCTGGGTTCGCTCTTGGCAATATACAATTGCATACTAGCATACGCTCACATTTACGGCTACGTGTAGTCATCCGCAACTAGCATCACCTAAGGAGATGGCTAATAATAATAAAGATCGACAGACGTCTCTCTGGCCGCATGTTTCTGCCATCGATCGTTAGTGGCGAGAACTCAGGGGGCGTTAGTATGGTGATATTGGTAAGGGCTCTGAGAGATTCCAACCAGGCGCTGTGGCGTTTGTTTGGATGTGGTATTCTAGATACATAGCTTTATACGTATACCTTTTGTTGGGGAGATGGGGTTCTAGAGAGGTATGGGAGAGAAGGGGGGGAGGGGGAGGGGAGGGGCAGGGAGGAGATCTAGAGGGAGAAGAAGGAGGGGAAGGAGGGGAAGGAAACTATCAACAAAAAGCAAATCAAACCAAGAACAAAATCCACACATTTACCCAACACTATTCCACGACTACAAAATAAATATGAGCCCGATTTCTCCGCAACGCGTGATATCAGCCGTCCAGAGGTATTAGCAGAGGCCACAACCGCACACGCGGAGACGGGAAACCACGGCTTCACGGGAAGTCGTTATGGTTTAAAGAAAAGGGGAAGGGTCGAGATTTCGCCGCCTCCAACGTCCAAAGCAGGACATAGATTCTGAAAACTGTACGAGACTACAAGTACCCCCACCACATACCCGCTGGTACTCTAGCAACTTATGATAGCTTGCATTTGCCTGTAGCTGCAAGTGTATGTAGCTGCAAGTGCAAGTGTAGCTGCAAGTGTAGCTGCAAGAGGAGATGCTTACATGATCATATGAGTCGCGGCACATATCAACTACTCTAACAGCAAATAAGGACAGATATGAACTTTACATCATGTAGGACCCAGGCTCATCGTACATGATCTCTTCATTCCCTTCATCCTCTTCATAATATCTACCCGCACCCATCTACAGTACCTAGTCCTCAATATTCTGAGCCAATCCACTCCCCTCGGTTGGTATTGAACCCTAACCCTAGGGTTTCCAGACACCTCCTGATCAGGGCCTTGTCCCGGAAACATGGAAGATCACTCGGCGTCTCACCATGCTTACATGCCTGATTGAAAAGCCTTCCCCCGCCAGGCCCGCCAGGGCAATCCTTTGGTATAGCACTTGGCCTGCCTAGGCGGTTTCACCAGTTACTGGTTTTATCTTTGGATCCTAGGTGGGTTAAGATAATACGATCAAGTCCTTCCGAAACTCCCCATGTTGGCTCGATCACTCAGTCCGATAGCTAGACCCTTTTTTTTCCCTCTGCATGCTCATCCGAGTCACCCCCCTCCATTCCACCCCCAGCTCGCTAACATGTTTGACAGACCTGCGCCTAGCAACCACAGCTGATCAATATGTAGGCTAATGCAATGCGGGTTCCAAAACGATATCCTATTTTTGATAGCGGAACCCTGACTTGGAAACGGAAATTTAAAAGCCAAGTCCCTTAGGCTTGAAACAATAGCTACTTAGCTTGACACGGGGGGATTTAATGCACTAAATGGCGAGCAATGAGGTAAGTTGCACACGATTGCCCTCTCGGATAAATCCACCGATACCCGCCTTCTAGAGTAATCGAGAGCCCCGTGAAAATTGTCTTTGATATTGAAGTTTAGTTTGTCTCTAATTCTGGTAACTCGATCGAAGTTAGTTGCTGTTACACAGTGACGAAATCGAAACCTCCAAAGGCTGGCGCATACATACATGCGTGTATCCTGGATTGGGCGTTGAGGCTCCACTTATTACTCGTCGACGCACCTCAGGGGGACAAGTTACAACTAGCTACATGTACCTTTACAATAATAGCGCTATCTATTAAAGTAGATCAGTGCCAATGAAACCAGAGAGCGTTTTTGTACAACCTGGAATACGGCAGGTTACCTACATCATACACATACATATTCATACGTTGTTGACCCTGACCCTGACACAGCAGTTGCAGACGCCATAATGCAGGCCAAAAATCTCAAACAGGTACAATACCCCTTACATCACGTGGGACAAATTTCATTCAAGAACACACGCGACGTGTATGTAACTTGGATACCTCAGTCTCTCCATCTCGTCTTAAACAATTCTCAACAAGTAATACCACATACGCGTAGTAAGACTGACATTTTATGATACAGGCGCTGAAACCTACGATATATGACAAATATCAAGAACGAGCGAGATAGCTGGGACTGCACACTAAAGAAAAAAACCCAATTGATCAAAGTGAATAAGGAGTCATTCCAGTTATTATGTTTATGTTATCATCAATTAGCATTATATTACCTTAAGCTCATTACATTTACACACTCATACATACTGTTGATATATCTTCAACTTCATTGACAAAGGAAACAATTCAGTATAGCAGTCACCGCAACGAACTCTCGTGCGCCATTAAACCTCCACCTCCTACTCCTCCAGATCTCGATCTCCAGATTATAAGATACTTACCAGCAATCACAAACGCCAACCAACAAAAGAAACCAAATCATAAACCAACCCAAAAACTCCAACCCAAAAAAAAAATGAACCTTCATTAGTTACGAGCCATAACTGGCGGAGGATACGCTACACACCAGACGCGTTAGTCGCACCCTTATCAAAGCCAAGATCCTCTTACTCACCGATCGCACTCCCCACATCCTCTCTTAACCCAAAATCAAACGGCGCATCCACCAACTGTACCTCCCTCTGTTGCACCTCTGGTAACTCCTCCTGCGCAGCATCCGCCGGCGGCGGCGGCGGTGGTGTCCTCCTCATCTTCGCCAAGATCCTCTTAATAAATGGCACCACCCGCGGCTTTGGATAGACCCTCATGACCGCGGCGAGCGCCGCCAGGAGGAACGATAGCACTAGGCTTCCGCATAGAAACGAGATGATAATTGTTTCTGCATTTGGAGGTTGTCTTGAGGGCTGCGTCGGCGGCATCGGTGGTGCATTTTAGTCCAGCGCAACTTCTTCTTATGCAAAGGAGTTGAGCAAGTAGATATAATAGAGGAGTAAGTTCCGGTCCGTGGCTAACCTAGGCTAACCTGACCACCGACGCCGTTCGTTCGATGTTGAATGGCGGACGAAGAACGGTAAACTTGAACTTGTCCGCAAAGGAGAGTTGTTGTCGTGGGGTTTTTAATCTGGTGTGCGGAATGAGGTACCGTGAGGATGAAAAGCTAAGGGGGAAAAAGCAAATTCCAAGACACATCTCTTCTCCAAGGGGCAAGGATTTGAGACATATACCACGCGCGCGCTGAAGGGGACCGAGACCTTGAACCAGATTTCCGGACTTAAGGTTCCCGCGCTAAAGGGGATCAGTGTGTAGATCTAGATGTTGGTACCTTTTTTCAGTTTATGCCCCGGCCGGGGGGGGGGGGGGGTGTGTGCGAGTTTTGAAAGTTGTAGGGCCGAGTGATGGTGGGTGAAAATGCAACCAGATATAATAAGGTTGATACCACGGTAGTAGTCGTTTCAAAGTCTTGAATCCTGACGTACATGGAAGATCGATGGACTCTGCATGAAATCTATAGCCACAGGTTCCATTGCGTACCGCTAAAACTAGTTGATTACTACCTAGGACTACATTTATACAACAGAAGATAATTTTTAGCCCAACCTTTTTACCAATCCCATATAAAACGTACAAGTACATGACTCAATGGCGCCACCGCATATCCATAATAAAAGAGAAACCATAAACACAGACATAGGGAAAATCACGAACGATAGGTATACATCAAAAGCCCACCCCAGGAGGGAACAAGACAACTGACTCAGATCTACCTGGCTGCAGAAATGGTTGTTGTATGACTCCCCTTGTGCCCTCCCCCCATCTTACTTGGCCCCTCTCCCCTGCCAAGCTCCACGTCTACCCCCCCCTTTTCAATCGAGAAAGAGAACCTCTGCTCAATCTCCAACACGCCCTCTTCTGCGCCTTTATTAATCCTCTCCTCACTTCCCGCAAAGCTTGTGCTATCCCTGGTATCCCTGGTATCCCTGGTACCACCGGGCCCCCTCCTTGACAAAACACTGAGCGGTTCACCGCCCGAGTGGACATACTTCTGGCCAGTACTGCGATCTGCGAATCTGCCGACATTGAAGAGGCGTCGGAAGAGCGGCCAGAGCATCGGCAGGTTGGATACATAGATAGCGGTCGACGACTCGCGGATATACCACAGCATATAGATTGTCGTGAAGGGATTTGAGAAGTTGTAGTATTTATTTAGACATGCAGCAAGGATCTATGCCGATCTGCAGTCAGGATCTCGTGTGGGGTGGAAGGTAGTGGTGGGGGCCGCGCCGGGGGATAGCTTACGACAAAGACACCACAGGAGAAGATGCCGACGAGGATTATCTTCCTGTTCGTTGAATTGGTTGGTTAGTTCGACCCGAAAAAAGAAAAAAGGGGTATTTGGAGGGACCGGCGCACTTTTTAGCCTCGACCTTGGCCTTCATAAGAAGGGGAATGCCGACGGCGAGCATCATAAGGTCGGAGGAGATGTTGAAGGTTGCTTGCGTGATTGAATAATGTTGGTATGTTGCGCATTGCTCTATGTTTAGAGTCCGGGTCCGTGGTTAGCAATGTTTTTAATTTCCTGTCGAGCCAATGACGGCCAGGAGAGATTTCTCGAGATAACCGAACGAATGAGAAGGTATATAACAACGGGAAGCAACAACAAATAAAGACATACCCATTGGCACCGGCAACATCCAGTACCCCTTAAAGGGCCTACAACTTAAAAACCACGCGAGCTCACACGCAACGAATCCCACCACAATATATACTGCGATGGCTTTGATGACAATCTGCATATTGAGTCTGCTCGTGAGGCGGTGATACATGAGTATCATGCACCCCTTGATCCCCCAAGTGACAATCAGCATTGCCTGCTCGAGCAGGATGACAATTTTGCTTCCATAAATTCGCAGCTCGATGTCGTCCGGCGTCAGGGTCTCTAGCTCGCCGGGGAGAAGTAAGTTGGTGGCTGTGCGGCCGGATATGTTGATTCCAATCATCAAGATTGTGTATATGAACTGCACAGATGCTTGTTAGTGACTTGCAGCCCAGCACGTATTCGTATTTTTCTTTTTTAAAAATAGAAATATAAACAGTGCAAATAAACACAAAACAAGCGAGAGGGGGAAAAACGCACGCCATTGAAGACCATTAACCAATCTTCGGTCTGCAATTGCCTGAACGCACCTAGGACGAGTCGGCGAGAACATCTACCCCAGCTTATCAGCACATGTACAAGTGTAACTGTAGGGCAAGAAAGTGCAGTATTAATTGGAGAGACAAACATTCGCCCAGAAATGAGCAGCACACCAATAGAGTAAAAGATCCACGACTCGACTGTGAGCTGGTGAGGTGTGGGGGATGAGAGAGCCATGGCAAGTGGTGCTGTATATAGTTGATCTGCTCTATAAGTGGCACCATTTCAGTCAGTCCCCACATATCACGACGGTACTAATGCGAATATATATATATATATATATATATACTATGCAGATATAGGTGCGAATATCTCTGCAGATCATGTAAGTATACGGACTCACCTTCAACTTCCCTTTTCACAAGCACCGACCAACCATTAATCCACTCTCTACCCAGCATCTGGGCGGCGGGCAGTAGGTATACTTTATCCACATCTCCCATGACCAGATTGCCCCCCCCACTGATGGCCATCCAGGACTAGGGAGGGAATCTCTAGCTTGCCTCGCCTCGCTCTTCACCCCGCCATGCAAAAAAAAAGCGCAGGCCAAGATGCTATCCCTACCTCATCTGGGAGATGGATCTGATGAGGTAGCGAGACGGCCAGGCCACTCTCTCAGTGGCTAACTGCTTTTCTCCAGGAGAATGTACATATACATGTAGGTACCTGCATGTAGGTACAGAGAGAGGGGGAGGTACATTATGTACGTACCTACATGGCATGGTGTAGATCAGCTTTCTGCCGGTATTTTTTTTTTCAAAGTCAGGTTTCCGGGTTTTCCGGGGCTATTCTTGAATTCTCTCGTGGCCTGCAGGTACATACGCCTCGTGGTGGAATTGGGTGGTGGAATTGGGTGGTGGAATTGGAATTGGGTGGTGGAATACACATGGGGTCGAATCATAATAACGTTTCCAGTTCTCTCTAGGGAACCCTAGTACGTTTCTCTCTGCCTATCTCTGTCTCCTATAGAGTATATAGTAATTTGCCTCTATTCTATACTTTTTTTCTCGTCATCTTCTCGTAATCATCCTTTCCTCCCAAGACATACCCGGTAGTCGCGGTCCGGAGAATATTTTTTTTCTCCACTTTCTGCATACTAAGTACACTTTTCTTTTTCTTTTCTTTTATTTTCTTCCTTTTTTTTTTTTCCTTCTTTGCGTCCTGACGGTCCTGTGTCCGTCGTCGTGAACCTCACCTGAAATACCGGGGCCGCACATACACGTTGCTTTTTCCCTCTCTCTCACCTCACGGTTCACCCTCTTCCCCTGCTTTTCTTTTCTTCCTTCCTTTTTCTTTTCTCCCCCTCCGCTTTTGCATCGTTGCTAGAGCTAGTACTAGCCGGGGCGGGGGTTGTAATTACCCAAACCCAGCATGGCATGGCATGGCAACCAACCGGGTCCAGATTTTGTAGGTAAATCATCGCCGTAATTAAGCTCGCGTGGGATGGAGGGGATTGGGATGGGATCACCAGATGGGATTCCTTTCTCTTTTCTTTTGTTATGATTATTGCTATGCGTGTGCGAGTACGTAGTCTAGAGTTTCTACTCCCGGTGCCGGTATCAAGAGTACGTACAGCATCTATGTAGCTACTGTCACAGGCAGGCAGGTACCGACCGAGGCGGGGCGAGTGTTGTTGTTGTTGATGATAAGCCGGAAAAACACCCTCCCGAAAAACCACCTCCGACAATATAGTGATAATATGTATCGTGTCAATATTGTGGCTGCATATTTATTGATTGCACCCCCCCCCCCTCCCCCATCGTATCATAATATATATCGCTCCTAGGGGTGGATGGTTTTTCCATAAGTTGATGACCGGGAGATTGGAAACATCGGACGTACGCGTGGGGGGGATCCGGGATCGAGAGAGGTGTTCTGGTGGCTCTCGCGTCGCAACGTCGACATCAAATCAAAATTACAATGTTACATGTATATGCTAATGTGGAGTATGTAGTTGGTACATACATGTATCTTGCACTCTACCTATTGGGTTTACCTGTCTGTCTGTCACGGAAGCATGTTGACACCTGCAAACCACCTTATATGATACCCAGTTATTTGCAATTACCAGCTGCAGCTCCCCATTCCAGGTCAATGGATCCCGAAGATGGGATGATGGCGGCGGTGTGGGGTGGGGGGGATCTATGTACATGTAGTTAATTCTTTTTTCCACATCATGCTCAGCTACCAGACGGGTAGGAGTTCGCCTACTGGTGGTGTGAAATGATAACTGGTATGAAATGATAACTGGTATGTGGGAGTAGAGAAGATTATTAGCGCGGCAGGGGTGTGTGGGGGGTATTTTTTATTACGGACGGCGCGATCATTGGCTCGTTCGCTATCGATCACTAAAGTAGAGGTAAAGTAATTACTACATCTACTCTACTCAGGCAATTTCTATAGCTGCATTGGAATACTACTATTTAATGCTCCTCTCCTTTCTACTATGTATGCCTACTCGACCAGGTCCTAAATCCCGAACGTGAATTAAACCCGGTACTCCACTGATTAGCTAGAGTACGTTAGCTGTTAACCCAGGCCCATCCCAGCTCTCTGCCCACCTAACCTTCCCACCACGATCGTGGGTACATGATACATCTATCCTGCAGCGGGAGGGGCTACCCTACTTATAGTACTTACCTAACACGAACTTGACAGTGGACACCCTCCTGCCTCCTCACCCGCTATTAGCAAAAGGAACGCAGTTTTCACAACCCCCCCCCCCCCTGGTGGCGCTCTCTCTTTCTCCCCTCTCTCTCAATGGGCATATCCGGCCGGGTAGGTGTCCAAGAAGAAGAAAAGAAAAGAAGGGAAAAGGAAAAAAAAAAAAGAGGTAGGTACATGTAGTTAGCACCCATCTATAAACATCTAGAAAAGTAGTTAGCAGCCAGCAGCCAGCCCCATTAATCTCATTATATGTCCTATGGTACATTCTCACCGCCGCCGCTGCAGCGGTAGGTAAAACTATATGTGTGGAGGGCATATACCATTGCCCTTCTTCTTCATCCACATAAAACCCTCTGCCTGCCCTGTTTGCAGTCATCTGAACTTGCTTCTGGCACCCTCCCCACTCCTGTAGGACCCGTCCTGTCCTGTCTGTATACGCATACCCTCCCCCCCCCCCCACCTAGACCCTCAATATATCCACCAGAATATGCCGGTGGAGGAGAAAACAACCCTCGAAGCGGCAACGATGAGCGTCAGTGCCGAGGACCGCGATGCCCTGAAGCTCGAGACGGCGCTGGGCCATAAGCAGCAGATGAACAGAAGCTTTGGGCTGTTATCGCTGACGAGTCTGGGGATCGTCGTTGCAAAGTGAGTCCCTCTCTCCCTGGGCCAGTTAGCACTTCCATTCCCCATGGGGGATATTCCTCCGCGAGGAGGGGGGGGGGGTCGAAGAACCGACCACTGATTGACATTGCAACTGAAACAGTGCCTGGTCCCTCACCGGCGGCACCATAGTTCTCGCCATCTTCAACGGCGGGCCCATGGCCGTCCTCTACGGCCTCCTCCTCGTCACCTTCTTCTACACGCTCATCTCGCTCTCCCTCTGCGAGCTCATCTCGTCCATCCCCTCCTCCGGCGGCGTCTACCACATTGCCACCACCACCGGCGGCCCGGTCCACGGCCGCGCCCTCGGCTTCTACACCGGCCTCCTGAACCTCTCCGGCTGGCTCCTCAGCGCATCCTCCATCTCCAGCACGCTGGGCAACGAGCTCGTCGCCCTCTGGAACCTCACGCACCCCGAGACCTCATGGCAGGCATGGCACGTCTTTGTCGCCTTCCAGCTCGTCAACTGGCTCTGCTGCGCGATCGTCGTGCTCTGCCACAAGCGCCTCCCCGCAATCAACTCGGCAGCCCTCTGGCTCTCCATGGGCGGGCTGGTAGTGACGGTCATCGTGCTCGCCGTCATGCCGCGGGGCCGCCGCGCCAGTAACGCCGACGTGTGGAGCACCTACGCGGACCGCACGGGCTGGGACAACGACGGCCTCTGCTTCGTCCTCGGCCTGATCAACGCAGCCTTCGCCGTGGGCACGCCCGACAGCCTGTCGCACCTGTCCGAGGAGATCCCCAGCCCCGAGCGCAACGTGCCAAAGGGGATCCTGCTGCAGCTCGCCACCAGCTTCGCAACGGCATTCATATACCTGATTGCGCTGTTCTACAGCATCAGCGACCTTCCGGCCGTGCTCGACAGCACCAGCCGCTTCCCCACCGCCGAGATCTACCGACAGGCCACCGGGAGCACGGCGGGCGCCGTCGGCCTGACAGTCGTGCTCTTTGTCGCCACGTTCCCCACGCTCATCGGCACGCTGATCACCGGCGGGCGCACCTGGTGGTCCCTGGCGAGGGACGGCGCCGTCCCCTTCGGCGGCTACTTCGCCGTGGTGGATAAGCGCCTGGGCGGGCCCGTGAGGGCGACGGTGGCGGTGAGCGCCTGCGCGACCCTGCTGAGCGTGGTCTATGTGCTGAGCACCACGGCGTTCAGTGCGCTCATCACGTCGTACGTGGTGCTGAGCTCGCTGAGCTACGCCGGCGCCATCGGCGGCCATGTGGCCACGGGGAGGAAGGGAGTGGTGCCTGGACCCTTCTGGCTGGGCAGATGGGGGTGGGTGGTCAATATCGGGAGTCTGGCGTGGATTGCCGTCATGGTGGTCTTCTTCTGCTTCCCCTTTGTGAAGCCGGTCACAAAGACGAATATGAACTGGACGAGCGTGATTGTGGTGGGACTGGTGACACTGATCACTGCTTGGTGGTTGGGCGGTGCGAGGGGCGTGTATAAAGGGCCCAGATATTATAAGGAGGCGGCGGAAAAGTTGGCCGATGAGGGCGAGGGGAGTAGGTAATGATCGTTTGGCGGGTTTTTGTCTTCTTTTTCTTTTTTTGTTTATAACTACCAATAGTAAGGGAAACTTCAATTTAATCTTTAAAAACTGTGATACCTGCGCTATATATCTATTGTTTATATTAAATGTATTTATAATCTGTAGTAGGCTCATAGTCACTCACTCCAAAAGCCTTTAACGCCGGTAATAAAATAAACAAAAAATAAATAAAAAAATGACCCGTCCATTTCCGTATTCACAATGACTCCAACATAGCAACTCTGTTGGTCCACTAGTCTTCCCTCGCACCTCTCTCCATGGCTTCCAAAACCTCTTTACACACCGCCGTTGCGCCAAAGATGCCCCCCTCAGTCCTCACCATCTCCACCGCCGCCTCATGCAGCGTCCCGACACTCGCCCCACACGCATCTGCAACCAGCAGGCAATCATAACCCCTATCATTCGCTTCCCTCATCGTCGAATGCACACACACATCCGTCGTGACGCCCACAATGACCAGATTCTTGACGCCGCGCACCTTCAGCAGCAGCTCAAAGTCCGTATACGCAAATGCGCTCTTCCCCGGCTTATCCACGATGGGCTCCCCGGAGCGCGGCTTTAGCTCTTCGATGATGTCGTGGCCCGCCTCACCGCGAATCAGCAGGCGCCCCATTGGCCCGACATCGCCAATTCCAATCTGCGCGGCGTTGTTGCGGCTGCGGAAGAGTTCACGGGCGGGGAGGTCGGAGAGATCAGGGCGGTGACCCTCGCGCGTATGGAAGATCGGAAAGGCCAGTTTACGTGCGAGGGAGAGCAGGGCGGCGATCTGGGGGATGACAATGTTGGTTGGGGCGAGGGAGTAGCCTTGCGAATCGAGGTATCCGCCAGGGGCACAGACTGGGGAGGTGGGGGTGTCAGTAGGGTCTTGGCGAGAGAGGCGGGGCGGGGGAGAGGGGAGGACGGACAGTCTTTTTGCATGTCGATTATTACTAGGGCCGTAGTGAGAGGGGAGAGGGAGCTGTCGTGAGGCCAGGCGTAGGGCTGTGAGGTTGGTATTTGCGACATCTTATTTTGTGAGTCTGAATTCTTTGGGAACCCTGTACAGTTTTCTTGCGGCGGTGGCGTGTACCTATGTTTTTGAAGTTCTTCTTCTACTGCCAAACAATTGTCCTCCAGGAAGGAAAAGAAAAAAAAATGCATTTCCTGCAATCCGCATTATCCAGGGCGACGAGTTTCTCCATCTTGCATATGCACAGAATCCTGTCTATAACCTACTCCTGTTTTAGTTTGACGGCCCCTTTGTTCCGAGAATGTTCCACCGGCTGAATTGTGGGAGTGTCCCAGCTAGAATGGAATAGGCAATAAAAACCCTTCCGACAGAGCTTGTAGGAGTTGAATTCCCTCAGCACTAGAACGGGAAAAGAAGTCAGGTAAGTGCTTCTTGCCCGGGACAGGCTACCTGTCGTCACCTCCTGTCCTGATAGCGAGCCTGGTACGTAGTCGCGCGCACAGATGTTTATCTGCTGAGGTTTCTCTTTGTTGCTTAGCTCTGAGGCAAGTATCAGAACTTAGATATGGTCGTTACTGGGGTTAAAAAATTAGTGTCGATGATTAGTTGTGGTGACGCCTTAAAAAAAACTACTCTATTAATTGTTGATTAGTAGAGACCTGCTACGTTAGCGACCTCTTATTTAGAGCCCTTTTGAGTGGTGAACACCAAGGGGTTATTCGCTAATCTAGGGTGCCCAATATAAGGTATTTTAATTTTGTATAGCCAGGAAACTGCATATCTCAAGACTAGCAATTCAGTCCAGCTTTCAATTCAGCGACTTGCAGGCTATGGATCATATACTCTAGAAGACGCACCTTCCATTCAAAAGTTTGCACGCAGGTACCAAACCCCGGAAGGGCAGAAAACAGAGCAGGAAAGGCTTAGTTTTTTCGGGTATTGATTGGGTTTTGATTCGACCAAAGAAATGTGCGACTGTCTATTTCCACGATGGTCGCAGGGGGAAATGTTGTTCAAGAAGAGAGCCTCGGCGCGTAGAATAGAAATTTCCATGATGATTATGTAAGTACTCTAACCACACTTACCCCCACTTTTGGGGGTAAACGTCCAAGAAAGTATATAATTGACCTGAGGTATTTTCTAATAGGGAGAAGAAAACGATAAAATCATCTGAAATGTTCTAGACGCGGGCACTGATCCGTCTCTAGAGTAGCTATAGAGTAGATGTTATATTACACATGCAGTAGTTCTAATAAATTATATTTTATGCCTCTGCCGTGTCCTTGGGTTCGGACCAAGAACCAAGCTGGCGGTAGATGCGCATGTGTCCCGATATTTGTTTTTCGGTATCGACATAATGTTGCAACGAAATATGATACTTGATGTATGCATTTCGGTAGTAACACAATGGTGTCCCTAGAATATAGACTAGACGAAAGTAGTCGGGAAATCCTGAGTATTGATCCTCCTTCCAGCCATGTTCGATGTGTTTGGGTATCATTCCTGTAAAATTTATCAGTTATGCAATAGTGGATGTTGCGCAGTACGGCCACATGTAGTCACGAGCCAAAATTGGTTATGTGCGGAAGGACATGCATAGAACCTGCACTTAAACCAGGTAATCTCACGACCACTTCTCGAAGCCCATTGGTCGTTCCAGCTGTGAACCCTCGGTTTTCGTTTCATTCCTTTTTTTTTTTATCTAAGGGTACTGGCTTCCCTCTTCACTAAAAGGCCGGCCGGGGAAGCCCGGGAAAAAACGAATGTGCTCGCTGATGATTGCATGGATAATGTCTCAGTCGTGAGCTTTCAGCTGGAAAGTTTTCGATGCCTGCAGGCTATATATGATAGTTGGTTTGGACTCTGCTGGATCATGGACCGGAGCAATGAGCAGAAGAGAATTTTACCGAAGAGCGAAACTAGGCGATGAAGCTAGATGGACTACGATACCGAGATTAACTTTGCTGTTTCGTATATTAATAAGCCCCCATAGATATCTGGAATAATAAAAGTGATGTCGCCACTACAGGCAATTAAATACACCGGCGTAAACCTTTTAACCCCCACAAATATGTGGAATTATGTGGAAATGAATTAATAGCTCAGGGGCGGTGTAAATATCGTAAGTGGCGCCAACACGCGTGACGCAGGCAAATTAACTTGTCGAATGCTCCAGGAGAACAGGAGAACCAAGTCCCTCAAACACGTGCATGGCGATGAATAAACCAACCCAGCAATCTATTATACGTGCATGGTATGATAACCCGAGTGATACGCCATGCTTCCATTGACGGAAGGGTACCGTGTATTTTGTTATAACTTAATAGGTTTTTAACGCAAACAGCAGGTACTCCTATCAAAAGAGGCATACTCAGGTGATCAGGAGGAAATCCTTTCGTTGATGTTGCAGTGCGCATTTCATGTCGATGATTCGTCTGCAGACTGTCGGAATATTAGGCAGCGCTTCACCTAGCAGCGGCCCTCATCTCTTACTCCTCGCCTTACATGTAGTTTCTATCTCATGGACTGCATGCTGATATGAAAGACGGAGAGTCCATACTGTAATATCAGTTTACACATCGATCAGATGAATATCTAGACCACCTCTCCAATAAGTAGTGGACTAGTTAGATAATACGGAGCAGTTTCGTGGGGTGGGGGGCAAGTTGTAGTACATGTACCTACTGAGCGGAATTGCGTGTGGAGGTCTGAAAACTACATGCAGCTGGCACCTGAGGCTCTGTGATCACCCTGCAAACTACCATATCCAGACCTAAATAGAAGGGAAACCGGAAAAGATGTACTTGATTTTATTGTGGCATTTTTCCTTTCCGTTTCTAAATTGTCTGATTGTATTTCAATCATTTGGTGTGTGTATATATATGTAAGCACTTTTTGGTTAAGCAAAATTCAAGTATGTAGAGATTACATGTACATGTAGGGAGCGCATCGGTTTGTTATAGCATACATAACTTCCACCAGAGGTGTAGATACACGTATACGTATACCCAGATTACATCATACTTTATTATCCTGCTGCAAGCTTACCTGAACATCTGTTCCTACGTGTATGACCATCCGCCCAGCTTTCGCCCCTCTCTCATGCAATTAACAATATCCCATCTGCTTTCTTTCGGTCGGTTCCGATCCTGGATTCTAGCTATATAAGCTACTGGTATTGATGCTGGTGGGGAAAACCCCAGCATAGTTTCACAATCTTCATTTTGGAGTCCAAACATGAGACATCACTCATCATGGGGGTTAGGGTCAACATAAACACCCTGGAAATCTTTTTTAAAAAAAACATGATTTTCTACTTTTGGTATTTAAGACCGCTCTGAAGTCTCAGCACAGTAAAAGAAATCTCCCACTATCTGCCGCTGGTGACTAGCAAGCGTCATAGGTGCTCAAACGACGACTCTGTTGATTCATTATTATTACTAGTATCAAAGATTTAGAGGGTATCAAGATGCCACTACTGGTGAAGACTTACAGCGACTGGTTGGCCCCCCTTCACGACCGGAGTTCTGTTGACAGTCCCTCTCTTAGCATAGCTAATCAGCTTTTTCTTCTGCTTCCCCGGATCGACACCCTTCTCCTCCTTTTCCTTGCCCTTAGTACCTCCGGCAGAAGATTCGACACGTTCAAGAACCTTCTTCCTCCCTGCCTCGTCTGCATAGGCTTGGTCGATGCGGCTAAGTTCGGCCTCGTGCGCGATGGCAACTTCGCGGGAGGCGATGAGATGACGAATTAGCTCTAGCTCATGGTCGACCTTCTGCTGGAGCGCCAAGATTTTATCGTTGATGTCTCTGATACTGCGATCATGCTCCTCTTTACGGGTCTCTGACGCAGCAGGAGTAACTGAGACCGATGGAGAGGGAGGTCTACTGTCCTGCATTGCGGGGGAGGGGTCCTCGAGCGGGGGAGAGAGGCAGTTGCTGATATCAGGAGCACCCACGGGGGGAGGTTGCGGGGGAAGGGAGGGTTTTCCAAATTGAATGTTGGTGGGTGGAAAGTTCCCAGATAGCCTTTTACTGGATCTGATGGGATTCATCTTTCGTTTGTTATTGTGATGGCGGGAGGTGAGAAGAGGTCTGGGTTGAGTAAAGGTCAAGGTGCATGGTTTGGATGATAAAGCCCCCTTTGATCGGGATGTTTATTTTTGCTAACACAAAGAAATAAAGATCCCTATACCAGCTCGAATTCTATAATAAAACTCCATACCCTGGCATAAACTAAAATCGGACAATCTCAGTGAGGTTTTCGTACATATTATTAGATTCATCAAGGTTAGTGACTGTGGGCAACGACTAAGAAAAGAGAATCACATCTCATGTAGTAATGTTGACAAACAACTACGAAAATACGAGTTTCTTATGCCAATGTTTACACTAGGATCCCCGAGGGCTCTAAGTCCTTATGGAACGGCCACTTTATCCCCCACCTAATGTCCCTCTCCTTGGGGCTCTCTATAAACCCTTTGTTTCCTCCTGGACTCAAGAATCTCCCGCATACGCTCTAATCTTTCCGCCAAGGTCTCGTCCTCCAAACGCTCCCGGCCTCTCATCCCCTGATCCACCCTGTGACTGAGGCTCTCGCGCCGCCATCTGTTCAAGCAGTCATGATATCCATACACGCCCTCCTCAAACGGGGTGATGATTGCTCTGTATTCGGGGGCGGGTCTGCGGACTATAGGTAGCTGGGGGGTATCGGAATAGCAAAAGGGGCAAAGTCGACGGTTTGAGCGGGCTGTAGGCATCATGGTGGTAAATTCGAGGTAAGTTTGATCGGTATGGCATTGGCCTGTGCAGTTAGGCCCCGTTGCAACGATCATTAGCACCGTATGGTGGCAGCCAGAGTATCTGACGACGAGCGGATCCTCTAGGCACATTGTGGATTTGGCGATAACAGATGTTCTTTGTAAGTTTGCAGCGATTATAGATGATTACTAGGTCTGGGTGTCTGGATGTGCGGAAGTTGCTAGAGGTATGCTTTGGCAATCGTCCAAATAGATGTTTCACTAGTTGATCTATGGTTATAATATCCGTGCATGCAACCATACATCTGCTTAACGATGGAAAGAAAAATGAGACTTGAAATTTGCATTTTCTAAACCGATATTACCCAAACCGTTGAAACAAGACGTGAAGAAAAGGGTGTAAAATAATGGAACAAAAATAATACGAAGAAAAGTCCCTAATACAATCTTCTCCAGAAAATTAGGCAACCAGATTCATTAAAACTTTGATAATCAGATCATACTGAATTACGACGACCAGTGGCCACGGTAGACACGGGGGAAATGCTAACTCCACTACGGACACCAAACCGGCCCCCCACCTCTAAACCATCGGAATCAGCAGCACAGCTAGGACTGCTCTGTTCCAGGACTGCAGGCAAACTCTCAAACTCTGCTACAGACTTCAAGTCCCCCTCAGACTCTTCTTCGTCCTCATCCTCCTCATCCTCATCATCCTCATCGTAGTCCGGTTCTCCCGCAAAGTATCTCTCTACCCATCTTATTCTCCCACCACGCTCTCTCTCGACGTCATGTTCCCCGTCATGAATACCTCTGAGGCCCCTCAGGACCTGGTCGAAGTTGCGGGTATCCTCATCATCGTCATGATTGTCCTCTTCAAACACCCTCCTCTTCCTTTTAGCCGCCAGCCACCCACTGTTTAGGATCGCCTGTTCTGCAATACCCACAGGTTCGAGCTGGGTCCGTCCCTTACGAGCCTGCTGTGCTCTATGCTCTCTCCGCTTCTTGCGGAAGCGGTCGAGGGTATCTTCGTCGCCTTCATACTCCCCTGTTACGACAGGACTGATGAAGCTTAGGGGGTTCGGGGCGGGCTCGCGGAGTATCGGTGGATGGATCGTGCGCGTGGGGTATCGGGCAGTGTAGCATGAGGGACAGAGGGTGCGATTCGAGCGCGAGTGCTGGACCTCGTCAGGGCTTTGTGAGGTGGGTGGTTCGCAGTTGTCAATACAGGAATAAGGAGGAGTTTGTACGACGAAGACGATGCGGTGATTACAGTGCGAGTATCGAACGCTGAGGAAGTAGCACATTGGTTGGGTATAGATACAGGTCGTAGAAGATACGCGATAGTTGATCTAGGAATTAATGGTGGAGAGGGTACGGGCGATAGTTAACTGTTTGTTCGCTGTAGGTGTCGGTGAGTCAGTGAGGTAAGCTTGTTGCTTGTCTGGTCACTACTGACTGAGGTAAGTATTACTGCGGCTGTGTTTAAGATGTTATGACTTAAATGTGCATAGAACATCAATATGTATCATTTTATTTTATCAGATTCCACAGCCCACTTGAAACCAGTCTATTCTACCCCTGGCGTGTCTGGAACGAGTTCAAATCGTCAATGGGGGTTTGGGGGGGGAAGAGAGCTTGTGTCTACATGTAGCTACATACAACATTTTAGCTACATGTACTCTCAAGCGCGGTTAACGCGTTCTGTATTGGTTAGCTCCTAGCAACCGTTAAAGCGTGTACCTAAGCTTCCATGAGCTACATAGAGAAGCTACCCCTGGTCCTACAAATCCATAGGAAAAGACCCCATTCGCCAGTTCTGACGCGCTTCTCGATCTATTTTTGTTGATGGGGGGATCACGTGTTTCTGGGCTCAAACAGCCTCCTACACAATTTTAGATGTACCCCGTGAACTCAGTGTAACCGGGTAAAATCCACAATTGGGAGAACAACCTCCCGCCAAAACTCCATCTAACCATCTGGTCTGTGGGAAAATCGAGAATTGAAGATATGGATTTTTTTTTTTACCGACATCATTGAAATTTTCACTACTGAGTCCCCTGGCTAGCTAAGCCTTTTTTTTCTTTTTTTTTTTTTCCTATCAACGTTGTGACGTGCGACAAAGTATGTTGCCGCCTCCACGGCCGGCACAGTTTTTCGAATCAATTGACAATTATGTAGATACGTGATACGCGATCCGTGTTTTTGGGCTCAAGTCTACAGGGTTGTCAGATTTCGGTCGGCCGCAGGGCGGTGGCGCAGCATCCGGCAATTAATCTTATGTGCACCCACCGAATGATCGACAACCCGTCCCCTCCCCCCCGGGCGTCCCCTGAGCTGCTGCTGCTGCTGCCAACGAGATACGCCGAACTGAAACCCGGAAATGCAAGGTCTCAAGTGCATTCTTTGATCATGATCTCTCACTCGATGGATTGTGGAGGAATAGGTAGATACATGTAGAGCTGCCAACTAGATCCAAAGACTAACGGGATTCGCCCCTCCTCCCCCCCCACCTCTCTGTTAACCAGCTATATATCCACTCCAAGCGATTATAGCCGTGATGCAATGTTAGAGAAACATCTGTCCACAACAACAAAAACTGGAAGCAATTTTGTGATACAAAACCACATAAACTTGCTCTGCTAAAGCGACAAAATTGCCTGAGTAACGCTTAATGCAAGTATGCTTGCTACCTGAAGAAACTAGTAAAGCATATATACCCAGCCGCAGAATTGGCCTAGCTAATATATAAGTGGTCACTCACCCGATATGAACGTAACACTGTCAAGGTCTACTATCCACGAGACCATAACCGCCAGAGATTCACCCTAATTCACAACTGCACTGCTTTTTTGAACAGGTTTAGCTGTCTTCTGCACGTTTTCCCTTCATCTTTAGCTAGTGAGCGCGAAAAATTGAGGTAATCCCCTGATTTATGTTGTATGTTATGAATTTAAACAACAGCGTCCCATATCAAAGAGGTAGCAGAATGTTTATTTAATCATTGTTGCAAGACGCTCCGTGTGATCTATAATACATGTATGTACAACTATGGAAGGGTGTTGGCTCTAGTGGGTTCGTTGTTATTTGTTGCGGAAAACGCATCAGGTAGTAACGGATGTCTGTATCTGTTCCACAGCGCGGTATTAGCACTTACTTCTGATTATTTTTGCAGCACTAGGTTACAGCCAAGAAGGCTTGACGCGGATGCATCTAGGTACATGTATAAAAGGGGTTATCGTAGAGATGGGCGAGGTAAAACCTCGGAGGCAAAAGTGATAGTGGCGAAAAATGAAACACATGCAGTTAGACAAGAAACCCACGAGTCTTCACTGCTACATCAATTTCTTTCCGCCAACCCGTCTCAATGCGGAGAGGTACATACATGTACTTATGTTCATTTCAAGTTACACATATATGCTAGGCTATATGTATTTCTTTACAGCATGTTACAATGTTTTCCATGAGAAACCAGATACCATGACATAACGCCCTCCTAAAGCTCTCCAAGGATTTGCATTTAATATGCGGCGTTACTCTCTGCACAGGTTTCAAACGTACTGAGGGCTTATCAAAACCCCATAACTCTGATGTCAGCAGAGAACTACCAATCAATGGTAGGCTCGTTTGGAGGTAGTGGAGGGAGAGACTTCTTTTGTGCCGGGAAACGTTGCGACCAGCATCCATCGTGAGTTCTATACCACTCCATGTCGGCGCGTCCTCTGATTGGCTCTATATGAGGTTCGCGGCGGGGCTTCTCAAGTTCATCCTCCACACAATTGATGATGATCTCTTTCGCGCCAGAGTCATCTTTCACCTGTGCCTGTTCAGCGCAGGTTACCATAGGTTCAGTTTCTTGACTTTCGTAAGGCATATCCGGAGGATCTGGGAAATCTGGATTCAGAGAGCGGAGGAAGGTTCCGATCCGCTCACGAAGGGTAAATCCATTCTTCTCAAAAACACTGCCTATTAGGCGAGGGAGAGGAGCAGGCTGTTCCAATGCTTTCATTTTTTCTTCCTTTTTCTTAAGACGAGTTGCAGCCTTATCTTTACGGTACTAGGAATGGAATGAAAGGCTTAGTATGCCATTATGTTGAAGGATCATTGGATAATACTCACGTCGGCTTGAATCTGAGCATATGTAGTGTATTTACTCACTGAACACGCCTTCGGCGGCGGAAAACGACGCACAGACTGCTTGTAATATTAAAATCCACCCAACTATATGATTAAAGATATCGCGTCATACCTTTCTAGTAGGGTCATCCGTATCCTTATCACAATCGGTAGTGTAATCAGATGCAATCGCGTTAATCTGATGGATACATTAATTATGATCTGAGTGCAGACGTTGTGGAGAGTCATACTTCAATGAATGGGACATGATCTTGATTTCTTGTTGGGACACCCCAATGTTTGATGGTTCCATCAAAGCCTCTTCCTTTCTCCATCGGCTGGCCGCAGAAATCCAATTCTGGCATCTTTTTGCCAGTAGTATTAGGCGGCTGCGGTACTACCTCACGCCATGGAAGGACATCGGGAAACATAGGAGGTAGCGTAGATTGTGGAACTACTTTTCGTGGAGAATGCTTCGGTCGGCGTTTCTTATTGGGCTTCTCATTGTAGTATTGATATTCAGGTCCACTGAAGCGCTTGGCTGCAGCGCGTGCTTTAATTGCCTCATAATCGCGGTCGGCACCTTGAGGCCTATATGCAATTGCTGCTTGATACTCTGACATTGTCATGTGTCCACTACGAGCAGACGCAGGGCCCGTTTTGGGCTTCGGCTAAGTAAAGCATAAGTATTAGTATTTGCGTGAGCGGCAAGATTGATATAAATTACTCACTTTCCAATTAATCCACCCGTTTGTAGAATTAGGCCGAGTAGAAGGGTCTGGCTCACACTCTGCCCAGTTAGGCGGAATCCCAGATCTATCAGGTTCAACTATCTCATGCTGATTAACCCTACCCGTAGGGACTTTTTTTGCCTCAGGAGTTGAAACCTGACATTTTGTTCCCACTTCAGCAGATCTAGGAGGCGATGCACGAGCTACCATCACTTCCGCTTTTCTAGCCTCTGATTCGGCCTGCCTAGCCTCTTTTACCGCACGTGTGGATGTGGGCTGCGGATACTTTGATGACATCCCAGAGAACATTGTCTCGACTTGAGAACTATACTTTTCGCAAAACGTACGTTGTTTCTCGACTGCTAAGAGTTCTGGGGCTGGTTTTGTGGCCATGGGGCGGCTTTGGACAGGGTCTTCAACCTTCTCTTCGGTGACCCTAACTCCCGCCATCTTATCTTTCGAAATATCTCTGACAATTGGGACTCCACTCTCTAAATGATTGATTTTCTTGTTGACTGGAGAAGCCTTACTTTGGATCTCGCTCCATGGACTCTCGGCGGGTGGACGCATGTGTATTGGGATGAAAGATATGACTGGAATACCATTCATCTTGAACTATACAAAGGATCACAATTAGAGCCGTTGGTACATTATTGAATTCTTTCCTGAGCTGATCACTTACGATTTGCTGACCCAAGGGCTTTCCGTCGGGAAATGAAAATGAAAACGCCATTCCACCAGAAGCAGTTGTCCAACCCGATTCAGAAGCTCCCCCATCGCTCCCATACGCACAATTCTTCTCGTTGAGCACATCATCTTGGCAATCATCGATTGATCCGGCCTGAGAAGTATCAAAGAGTTTGTCCAGAGTGCTTTGAGCAGCTGACTGAGGGGAGGTCTCGGCCTTACCACTTGGTGCTGCTGGGGTCTTTGCAGCAGTTGTTGAAATAGAAGACCCAGTGAAGACAGGTGCAGAAGTAGTTGAGGTAGCATGCGTCGCAGAGCTAATCGAGAGAGCATTTATGGAAGCGCTAGAAGTAGGAGGAGCATGGGGAACATCATGATTACTCCTCCAGCTGCCATTCAACTGACTTGTGGTACAATTTTCTGGGTTCTTAGGGTTTATCACACTGTGGGAAAGAGGGGATGGTAGTTCAGTCCTCTTGTGGGGGGGTGGGGGGCGTGTTACAACTGTGCTCGAAGGAAGGGATGATTGGGCTCGAAGCCACCATATCGGAGGGTCGTCATTATTTCCAACGGCGGTGATTGCGTCGACGATTCCTTCATCCAGCGAACTTATTTCGCTGGCGGGGTAGCTATCTTTGCTGGGGAGGAACTGTGGTTTTTGCACCATTGGCACAAAGATCCGACTCGCCGGGTTGAGTCTCCGATAGCTGCAAGTAGAGGAATGCGACATAATGTCGGCGGGAATGTTGCGGGAGGGGGAACAATGGATGGATAGATGTAGAGCACAATCAACTTGGAGTAAGACAAAGATGAAGTAGCCAAATGGCAAAGGGGTGAGGAAAAAGAGAGTCACAGGATAGGGCAGGGCAGGTGTTTGCGGGGTGGGGTGTGTTAGTGGGCGGAGGTGTTAGGGAATAGACTGTGGTGGGATGGGCAGGTGTTTACGGGATGGTGCGGGTTAAGCGTTGGTGTTTTAGAGAAATTTGTGGGACAAAGCTCATCTCCCCAATCAAATCCACCCGCTATATGTAGCTATCTAATATAGCAATACATTTAAATTTCCAATTCAGCTTAATGCTTTGATATATTAACTAGCACATGTAAAGTACGTACATATCGCAAGCTGCTCACTTTGAAGATGCGCATAAGTCAACCTCAGTTCGCGCACGCATGTACGTACACCCGTGCGAAAAAGTGAGGAAACAACGCCTAGGCATGACAAAAGAGTGAAAAGAAAAACAGCGAGAAGAGCTTTAAGTACAGGGTGGGAGGGGGAGTAGGTACAATGGCCTCTGAAGCCTATTTGCTACTTTGTATGGCCCTCTATATTATTTACTACTGCCACCATCCTCTTTGGTATACCACCAATACCTTGTCCCAATCTAATCCCCCACTTCCCCCCAAGCTTTCCGGGAAAGCTCCTCTTCAACAATCTTTATCTTCTCATTCGGATGAGCCTCTCTTCGCTCGCCGGACTTGTCAAAAGGCATGGTTGAATACCAGTATGCCTTTTATTACTTAACCTAAGTATGGGCGCTCGTTGTCTCCTCACCTTTTTCACTCGGGTGTACATCATACGAAGCACAGTTCCTGAAAAATTAAATCCAAATATGTACGTACTGTGGCAAGCCTATACACATACAGCCTGAGTGCTATACCTCCTGAGGAACCTATCTCCTAGGCTGCGCAGGGAATAAAAATACGATTTCAGGAGCCGAAATATCAGTGGAATACGCCAAACCTGAGGCTTCGTCGACATACCGCGCCAATGGGACATGGTAAGAATATAAAGGACGATGTGCCAATTTATTCCTATATCTGTCACTGTAACTTTAAGGCTCGCCCCGGGTACTTACGTGTTTGTTGTAGCAATGTAGATCTAATCTCTGTTGCATGTAGTTTTAAATTGATTTAATTCTATACATGTACTCATGTGTTTAATTTTAAAGTCTTAGGCTCCGAGTGCATCATTGTGAATCACTCGGAATATGTGAGAGTTATTTTCTTTTCGTTTGATTAATTCGTTGGTTGTATATGAAAAATAATTTAATACCATGCTCACAATAACGGATTATATTATTGATTTATCCATCAAGTACATGCATGTCATTTTTGAATTGAAGGATGTAGATACATGAGGTTGGTACTCAGGGCGGACATCATTTTTCTGGTAACAACCAATTTGACCCCTGCTAGCGCGTTTCTATGTTCAGGTTCTTAGCCCTAGCATACCATACTAAATAAAAGCCCATCTACATGTACTACATGTATATACATGTAGTGCATTTTACTGATATACATGTACATGTAAGTACGTACAGCCTATGAAGATACGCCTAGATCTATTGGGACTTAGCAGATTGTTCGACGCAGTGACAACGTCGGCAGGGGTCCCGAATATGCTACGGGTCCAAGTCCCCTGAGAGAATCTTAGGGCCTACATGTCAATAAATTTTCTTCTAGCACGAATAATTATGATGTAAAGCCCCGTACCACCTCGATCAAGATAAATGGGGTATATATTTTCACCGGGATTTCCATCTGAGTATTGACGTCTAGCCAGTTACACCTTCGATATCATCTACTGTCATATTCTCATCCTAAATAAGGAACACGTGTATACCAATATAAAAATTCTCCCAAGCAAAACTCAAAACACGCTAATACCCCTCACGCCTACCCTCACCAGCTCTGTCTCGCTATATCTTTCATCTGGATCCGACCCACTAACCGGCTTCTGCATAACGCTCGACTTGGCAGAAACTGCCTCTTTGGACCTCTTTGGACTCGGATTCGCCTGGGAGTAGCTGGTATTTCTTTTATCTCTCGTCTTTCTGAGATACGCTCTGAGTGCGGGTAGACAGACAGTTAACTGGCTCATAGTAATCTCGATACATGCCCACAGCTCATACGTGTGTACGATGGCTGCATTTGCGTCCTTACGTATCTTGGGATAAATGACCACAAACCGCGCAATCGCGGCAATGATGGAGAGCGATCCAACGAAGAAGACGACTACAAGACCAGCCAATTGACGTCTACCGAGTTTAAGGGTGTGGAGTACAGAAAGCGGGAGGATAAGAATGAAGATGTCGGTGGAGATATTAAGAAAACTCCAGAGAGGGAGAGTGGTTGTATTACCAGTGGCGTTGCAAGTGCCATCCCTAATGAATGGTTTTAGATGAGGCCGGATTGGAGAATACAATGGGGAGAGTAGGACCTACCAGTTTGTGTAAACTGGACGGCACCAGAAGCTATGAAGGAATATCACAAAGACATATGATCCTGCAGTGAATGCTGTGACGAAAAAAAGGTATCGCCTCAGGTAGGTAGATAAGTTTGGGAACAAATGGTAGTAATAAACCACGAACGCTCCTTTCGATAGCCACATTGCTGAAAAGACTAAATATCCACAGATAAAAGAAAGCTAAAATCACCATTAGAATCCCGGCTAATTCACGCAGCCAATAGATAATCAAAATTAAGGGTCAGGTACTAATGAGGCTACTCTACCCTCCTCTGGGGTAATCTCTCTCGTTCTCCCCATGAGTTCTAGATTATACTTCCACGCATCTGTCGAGATCGCAGCAATTCCAATTATAAACGATGCGACAAGAAGTGAATCAGAAATAATAATGGAAGGAGTTTTGAGACTTTGGCGACGGTTCATCCACAGGCGGAGCACCATGAAGATGAACACCAGTAGGTTAAGGGACCATGTGAGGGCTAAAAGGCCTTCAACAGAAATGGGCACATCAACTATTTCAGAATCCGACATAATTATCCTAGAGTGTGTTAGTGTTTGCTTACGAGAAAGGTCGGAGGGAGAACGAGGTACAGCGGAAATATATAGTTTTTCTTGCTTACCGTCAGAATACATGGGGAATCTCTTTACCTTTCATGCAATCTTCCGAATATTCAGCTTCTAGATCATGCAAGTGTTTATTCGAGGCAGCCAAATACTTGCATAGATTTTTCTATTCTTTTAGGAGGGCAACTGCATAATATCTTGGCGGTCAGATCAGACGATCGATATACCAGAATGTGACAACACTTTATCGCAAAAGTCCGTTGGATAAGACCGGTCTGTTAGGGGTTCACGGCATAAGCCATAGGAACATGGGGTGGCTTACGCTGCGAACCTGCAAAAAGAGACCAGTCTTATCCAACGGACCTCTGCGGTACTCTGCTTTACCTGTACCCCGCTGGAAGTAGAAAGTCAAAGTATTTTGTTTATATCCTACTTCAAGGTAAAAAATGGCTAACCAGCAATTAGATTGGGCATGCAAGAATTGGTGGGTATGTGCCTTTCGGGGATGATATGTGGGGTTGATATGATAGGATAAATGTTAAGGTTTAAGATCGTCAGTCATGAACGGTATTTAATTATGCACAAACAAACTGTGCCCTGATAGTGTAAATATCCATTGTACTAGGCGGGAGTTGGCAGTGTCAAGTTTGTATGTGCATGTGGTCTAGGTTCTACTACTATATACATCTTATTTATCTATGTAATTGACCAACGAGGACTGTTCTGACGGCCTCACGCCTACATGAAAGAGGATATCAATGATATCAACGCCAAGAATAATTGCAGAAATTTCGGTTTCAATACTACATACATGTATTAATTATAAGATACATGAGCACAATCATACGTATACAATCATACGTTTATGTATAGAATTGCCTCGGTGCTGATAATATAATTACATGTGCGTGTACATGTATGTTTGACTCTCAGCTGGTACGGGTTCACTTTCCAGTCGATAGTAATTATAATTATAAGTAAATACTACATGTACTTTACTATGTATCAGTATATCTTGTTATGTATATCGATACGTTGCATGCACCTAGCCTCCCATATTGTTGTTTCCCGAGTCATGGTGTTTTCTTTATCATAGTGAGGCTGTCGGTCCATTAATTGAACTTTCAGTAAACTCCGACTCCCCCTTCCCGATACAATAAATGATGTTATAAAATAAAATAGACCCCCCCTTCCCCATAAGAGGCAAAAGTTGGTGGCTTTTTCTAACAAATATTATTCTCAAGGTCTCTCTCTAGTGTCATAATTGATACTCCATACAGATTCCAACCCTCTATTATAGGAGGGTCAGCATCGACAGCTTAAGGGATATTAGTACATGAATGTACTCTGCCGGAGTACATGTACTTACATGTATGGCTGCAATGCATTCATTTTTGTGTCACTATTGTCGGGTTTATTGATGCAGTCTGATATAAAAGAGAAACCCGCTGACCTAGGTTCGTGCTTATATGTATGCGCTAATATTTAAATTACCTGATATAACTATACAGAGTCTGATATGTAGAATTATTAGTCCTATTATATTAGCCCTAAGAGGGGGAAGGAATGTTAGTCCACCAGGGTGGGGATGGAACCCACCCCCATGCGCGGCTGGGAACCTCTCCTCCACGACCACCCCATTTCCATCCCCCCACAACCACTAACCCACAGCCTCTCAACACATGATTGTGGTGGCCTTCTCTGCTCCTGTAAACCCCATCACAAACCTAACCCACAACCTCTCGACAACGCCTAACCCACAGCCACTCGATGCATGATGGTGGCAGCCTCCTTTGCTCTGATTTGCATATTTTGGGAGGGAAAAAAAATTATGGATCCAACCCGGCCCCGAGAACCCTAAGGCGACCAACCCCCTATGTACAACCTACATGTACACAAGCAGGCACAGGTACTCCACACAGCCCCTCAGCCCCTTAGCCCCTCATCTCACACCCACGGCAGAAAACCCCTCTAAGGGCCAACAGGACCACCGGGCCATGCAAGACCCACCTCCGCAACAACCCCACTAGATCCCACAGCATGACACCATATAGGTACGTAGACGGCCCTATGTGGGAACCAAGTCCCCCGATAATCAACCACTTAGACTCAATATAGCATCCACCCCCGTACGAATATCTTTCCGAGCCCTTTCGCTTGTATTGGTACAAGATGATACTTAATCTGGAGTTTAATAGTCCCCCAAACACGGGTTTAGGTACGTGCATGTAATGTTGGTTCCGGTAGATTTCCGTGTAGTTTGAAGGCATCTATTTGTATGATTGGGGGTTTCTTTTTAATGATTTTTATTACTCTAGTACTAAACAACGCTGGTGTAATAAGCTCTTAGGCCAGATCAGGACGTATAGGAGCATATGATACCAGAGGCAATGAATGTTCATGCTATAGTCCTCCTAAGTACTCGAATCTAGATAGTATATACATAGAGACTATACTAAGTAGTCCTTTCAATTGTGTCGATAGTACATGTATATATCAACTAATAAACAACAATAGACTCTGTCTATTACGATAGGTGGATACCCTTTAAACTATGCATCACTTTGGGCGAGCCCTGCAAAGAAAGTTGGAAGTAACACCCAGGCCCTAAATAAGGCGGCTGTAGAACCACCTAGTACTGTGTAGGGGGGCGAGCAAGGAGGAGTTGAGAAGGCAAATCGATAGGAAGGAAGAGGAGAAGGAGGTGATTTTGTATAGTGACGGGAGTAAGAATCAGGAGGGGGAGGCAGTGGGAGGGGTGTGCAGACTGGGGAAAATGGGAGAAGTAGTAAAAAGGGTGGGTTATAGGTTGGGAAAGCAGGTAGAAATTATGGATGCTGAAATGGTGGCAATTAAGAAAGCAGTGGAGATAGGGCTGAAAGAGGCCCGAAAGGAGCGGAAAAGTATTATTACGATAAGGGCAGATAGTCAAGAAGCCCTTAAGAGAATTGGACAACGGAGGCCAAAGCTGAGAGATTACCACAAAATAAGATGGTACGCGCGGCGAGGACGCGAAGATGAGTGAGATTTGAATGGGTACAAGATAGCGTTAAAGGAAACGAGGCAGATAAAATAATGGGCGCAGAATGGGCATAATGAGCATGACGTTTATTTCGTTTCAAGATACTTACAACGAGAAATGAGGAGAGAGTTGTTCGATGAAACAAACAGGCGAAGACAGAGAAGAAATGAAAAGAGGCAGCTGGCGGGACCGCGAGAGCGACATTCGGTTTGATTCAAGGCGATCGATAGGGTAAAAAGGGTGCTGGTCTCCAGATTACGGACAGGGCATATAAAGTGCAACGAATACCTTCATCGGATCGGCAAAAGACAATCGGCGGCCTGCGAATGCGGTGCAGAAAAGCAAGATGTCGAGCATATTTTAACAATGTGCCCCTATACAAAATCGAGTCGCACTGGGGGGAAGGAGGAGAAGACGATGAAGACGCTGTTGTGGACGAAAAAAGGAGTGGAGAAGGTGGTTGAAATATGGAATCAGATGAGAAGTGAATTGGAAAAAAGGGGAGAGCAAAGCGAAGAAGGTTTGGCGGAGGAAAGAGAGTTAAGGGTAGGGTGGGGGGATCTGGAGAGAGAGTAAGGTTAAGAAATGCAAGTAGGGTTGTTTAAAAAATTGTAGCGAGGGGAGGAGGCAGGGGGAAGAATTAAATTGCGAAGCGGATGGGCGAAGAGGGGGTGTTTGTTATGTTTTTTTGTTGGTTTTCTTTTTTCTTTTGTTGGGTCTGGTGGTGGAGGGAGGGGCGTTCTGGGGGTGCGATATCGTCATAGCCCAAGGGCTGGATACGATTAATGATGTAAACAAAAAAAAAAAAACCTAGTACTGTGAACACCCCTCCCCCCACCATATCCTGAGATACCTTTCCATATTAGCAGACTAATTACCGGCTTGAGAGATTCCCCGTCCACCTACTGGTTATGAAACCCGCTAATAGGCTCCGAAGTTGAGTTTGTCTATAGGTGTCATAGCATAGTTGACCAATTAGATGTATGAGAGTCAATTATTTATTGTTACTTTGGGGGACCAATAGTAACTTTTGAACCCCCCTCCATCAGAGTAGCAGTCAATTAATGAACTAACAACATAAACGACCCCAGGCAGTCATCTACTGTTCCCTGATATGATATGTCTTAATCTTCATGGTAAGTTGGCGCTTGTCTAGAATATCTTGGATCATATAGAAGACAAGAAATCAGGTAAAAGCTGAGGTGGAGCCAGTACCCGCTGTCATACCCGTTGAGAGTTTGAAGCATGCATATTCATATCGCTTTCCCCTCATACAATGTAGGATCAAATATGCAGTTCGTCCTAAGCACGCCACAAAGTATCTATATATTTGATACCTTTTCGCCACGTCTTGAAGTAACAGGCTAGTCAAGCTAGACGATGCAAGCCCCCAGAAACTCGATCTAATCCCCTCCAGATTACTTCGCCGAAAAGTCTCGGCGGTCCGGAAATTGAGTAGTTATGGAACTTTTGAGCGAGTGCATGCAACAAAGTGGAACTAAAAATCAGTGAACTAGAAAGGTAGTTTTGCCGGGGATGGCTACTTTGGTGGCTCGGGTATTGGTGAGCCCAGCAAACCAACCGAATCATCATACGGAGTATGTAATTTTGTGCAATTTCCCGAATAAGGCCTATACTGTGGATTGTATAATAGGATCCGTCACTTCCCTCTAATGCTACGGGAGGCCAATTTCAACTATGTAAGTTGTAATATATCCAGAGGAAGTATCTCAAAAAGTTGGCTTCAGTAGAGAGGCCAAGAATCCGTTGCGCCAAGAGACGTTTATTACATGCAGTGCATATACGTGGCACGGTAAGAGTCGGGGACCCAGTCTACCAGCTAGAATATTCGCGCCAGCTCATAATCAATAGCCCGACTCAATTTCGAGAATAGGGCCTTTGCGCAAAAGACTCCAGAGCTTTCTCCTTTGATGGGGGGATAGGCACCAATCAAGTTTCCGGGAAAAGACTCTAGGGTCTTTTGCGCAAAGGGATATAAAGTTACAGTCGGGGTACAGAAGTTTTGGTAGTTTTTGATGGCCGTTGCAATGCAAAATTTGTATGGGAACACCATACAAAACCAGAAATCCTTGAAAGACCATCTTGAAAAACACGTCACACACACCTGGAAAGTGGGCTCAAAATTCTAGAATTCTCTGAGCTCCATCTTGAGATAACTTCTAATGTCTTCTTAAGTGATAGAATTTTTTGTCCAACACTGAGTGGTTGGTTTAGATCGCTAAACACGGCTACTTTGGCTGTAAAAGGTGTAATCTACTAAAATTTATGTCCTAGTACTAGATATATACCGCTCCGACCTGGGAGGATGCGTTCCGTGTTGTGCACGGTTTTCTTTTTATAGAATAAGTTTGCGATCGATCATGAATTGATTTAAACTGTAAGGGACTTTGTATCTGGTAGTCCTCATCACGTCATTCATGGGCATAAACAGGTTTTGCTCTGCGTCCTGTACGCCGAGCGTGAACCCTAGCACCAAAGTCCACGTGCTTAGACGGGTGCCTGCATACACTCATCGTCAACATCACTTTGTTCCTTAGTTCAAAACTACACTCACTTCTAAAGAACAGCGCAGGTTCAAATGGTCAATCAAATTAAAGCCGTCTGATTGGTTGCTTTACGTCTTGCCACCACCTACTGCTCTGTTCTTTTGCATTAAACGTCCCGGGCTCTTATTAATTCGAGACTGAACGGTACTTCTTCATCCTGGATGTTCTGGGTTCTGGGTCTTGTATAACGAGATGGACTATTTACTTGCATATATCCATTGTTTGGGCACGAGACAGTAACCTCATCACTCTTGCAGAGCTTCGTGACTCTACCTTGGTAAGAATACTTACATACCCTTTAGACTAATATAAGTGATAACGAATTATAAAGTCTAGGAATTCGGTCCTATGTGCTGAAACCTACTCCACTCACCAATCAACAGTGTATTGATGGGGAAGCTCTTATACAATAAGATAAAAAAGATAAAAAAGTACATGTGACCTTGACCCTCACTTTTAGAAATATCACAGAACACCATAAAAAGAAAAACAAACAAAGGAAAAGAACCCCCCGCGGTCTCCACTAGCACCCGCCTAACATTGCCCCTGCCCATCCAAGAGCCACAATCCCTTCCTTCTTTCCTGCTCTTAAACTTTCTGGTCTCTTTGACCAATCGTCAATTTCCTTCGCCCCCAGTCCCCAAAAATCCTGTAACCCCTTACTCCACCTCTCTGTTGCTTCCCGAACCAGTTTTTCATCAATTGCAGCAAAGCAGAATCGCATCCTCTCGGCGGACTTCCCTTCACGGATCTCTTCGTTTGGCGCAAACGTCCAGCCTGGACATGGTAATGACTTCTGAGTTTCTGCAACATATGTCCACAGATCTGTCATCATGTCTAACTTACTGTGGCCGAAGATGGAGGTGTACTCGTTATAGGCTGGATGTGACTCGATAAAGACTCGCACCCAGATGAACATTCCTCCGTCAGGAGAGTCGAAGTCATATACACGGGTTTTCTTAACGACGATCGAGTCCCCTTCAATGAAATGGAGAACTATCTCGGAGTGCTTCTCTAACAGTTCACGCATCATCACCATGCGCTCCTCGTAAAGGCGTCGTAGATTCTCGAGCCACTTGATCCACCCATCCATACCCCAAGTGCTTAGAAGCTGATACACCATTGCTTGGGAAAATCCAGACGGTGCTTGGGTTGAGGCTTCGGCGATGCGCGCGATTCGTTCGACAAACGCCGGCTGCGCGGTTATCCAACCGAGCCTGCAACCTGGGGCAACAGTTTTAGAGAAAGTATCGAGACGGATGACACGACCACTCCTATCAATGGTGATGTAGCTGGGTGTCATAGCCTCCATAAAGGAGTATTTGCCATCCGGGCCCTTGAAGGGCGCAGAAGCTGGAGGGTGCGAGGAGTCGGTATATTGGAGATACCAGTATGGATCGTCTTCGATAATGATGATATCGTATTTCTCGCAGAGCCTATAGATGTCCTTGCGTCTTTGCAGGGAAAGGGTACCACCAGTAGGATTCTGCCCAACTGTAATGGTGTACATCATGTGCGGTCGCTTGCCCTGCTCCCATTCGTTCCAGTTCTCTAGCACCTCACGAAGACCGCCTTTTCCACGAGCAAGCATGCCTTGTGAGTCGACTGCTACAGGAACAATGCCAACCCCGAGCGGCTGGGCAGCTTGCAGGCCGCCGGGATAGGTGTATTCCTCAACAAGGATGTTGTCTCCTCTCTCCGCTATTAATGAGAGGGCCTTGCTCAGGCCATCCGTATTTCCGCATGTCAGAAGAATTTCAGGGCTTGAATACGGAATTTTGCCCCCATGAAGATGGTTAAGCGCAAAGTCTTTGATGAAATCAGTGAGCGGCGCAAGGCCCTCCGCAAGGGTGTATTGCAAGGCAGTGGCAATATCGAGGCCGGTATGCCCAAGGGAGAACTTGGGTATAGAGAAATGCTCTGTTATTGGAGCATCTGATAGGTTTGGGGGTGTCGGGTTTGAGGAGAAGAAGGAGAAAATGGAGCTGGCGGGCTTTGGTGGCAGCGAATGGTACTTGGTTGCTGACTCGGCAATGAAGCGAGATGAAGGAGCAACCTGGGCTTCAAGTGTATCGAAAGGGAAATATTCAGGGTATGGAAGACCTAGGAAATAAAGATTAGCGGGCGCAAAAGTACTCAGTCGGGGCATGGGAATATACCTCCAGCTAGGTTAAGTACGCCAGGAGCGAAGAAATACTTATATAGTTCCTTCATGGAATTTGAAGACCGTGACCGACTTGTAACGTTAAAGTGGTGCGATAGGTCCATAGGAGCGCCAATTTCAGGAACAGAGGAGGTCGACATGGTGGTGGCTGAAGCCATTGCGAAGAGGCGTGAGTGTGCCATAATATTTATTGCTTCGGGATTCTTCTGGGTGGGCCGGTGTGAGTTATTATAACAAACAGCAGTCGCCGTGGGAGAGTGGGAGAGCGTATGAAGAGAGGGAGAGACAGGTCAGGGCAGGTAAGGTACCCTTGGTACACCTACTGTACCTCACCTACTCCAGTTACATAAGTCTGGTGATGATTTCCATGGAAGGCAGCCAAGAGATAAGACAACGGGGAACATCGCATAGAACGACCCACTTAACGGTTTATACAAGATTTGTCATCTGTCCGGGGTCGGGTGAAAACGAGTGCCCGGCCGAACCCTGGGAGGCAACCGTAGCGTGCAGACAGTAGCCTCAAATTCTCGATGCTCGATTGGATGGTTAGCCGGTTTCCGATCTGTGGAACAGATGGAACGTAGGCCGCACATAGATGGGATGTGTCCATTTCTACTCTCGAGTATCTCCCGGGGATCTACGAACAATTGTCAAGTATCATGATGTATTTCTGCAGCTGTGCCCCGGATAAACATGCGGCCGGCGTGGTTAATTGCAGATTATCACTACTGTTGATCTAAGTTGAAGTGAATCGCGTTAGTTTAATATGGCAAAATAGTACTTTAAGGAAATGCTTGCGAGGAGTTTATCTAACAAGGTCACCTTTCACAATCGGGCATCATAAGTGCGGTAGCCTCGGTGAATAACAATGTGAGGGGTCGGGCGGGTAAGTAATGATCCATGAGGCATGATTATTAGTGCAACTCATACCGGTCTTACGTTCGGGACACCTGCAGGCCGATCAAACAAAACATCAGATGGATGACACGTTATGTACAGACATCAACATGTCACTTTGAGACAGCCCACCGGAGAACTACAGCCACACAGCCACCCTGCCTAGTAAACCGCAGCTGCTCAAGTACTTGCAGTAGGAAAGGTCAGAATATATGCAGCTGTCTCACCCCCAATGTTGCAAAGTGTTAGGATTAGGGACTGCGATCACGTGGTCTGAATGAATCTTATTTGGCGAGAAACATCATTTAAGCTTTTATAGCCAAGCCAAATTAAGTAATTCAACAGCTCAGTACCATCGGCAGAAAATCACTCAAAACTGATCGTATACATTTCTCCCCGAACGTCAGTAACAAATCCGGATCCTAACCCTTCTGACCTAGAAGCACGAACAGGGGCGTACCTGAAGCACCATTTCTTTTCTGGATCACCTGGAAACCGCCTACAAAAACTATCCCGGCAAGACAAAGGAGTTGCGGGAGCCCCATCAACTTCGCCCAGAGAAGCTGTCCCAAGATAAGTGGCCGTAGCCTTATTTTTCATTCTCCAAGACGTCTCCCCACCATGAAGTTCCAGGATCCATTCCATCAAGGGAGATGGGTCATCTACTTCCGAAACCGCGGAACCATTCAATCCAGCCCAAACCTCAAAACTATCACCTAATCTCCCCCCAGTGAGTCTGTTTTCTATAATCCATGACACATTCTTACTTTCATTTTCAGATCCGTTGCTTGAATGAGTAGAGGGCTGCCGCAAAAGTCTCCACTGGGTTGCCCACCTCTCACGATACATTGGAAGCGGCAGTCCAGTATCTGCTTTGGGAATTTTTACAAGCACGGGCGGTGATGTAAGATATGTTTGTCTCAGAACCGCGTCATGAAGCATACTCCCAATCTCGAACCACCCGTCTGGGAACCTTGTGTCTGGTTCAATAAAATCCCACCTCTCAACATCATTAATCCCCGGACCCAAAGTAATTCCCCACCAGGGGTCGGAATTTGTGGGGAGACTGAGATTAATAATATTAGCCGCAAACTCCTTGTTACAATTATATTTGTAAGACCCTATGTGATCGCCATTTAACTCACCCCCTATACACAAAAAGTTCTATTCGAGCTTCATATGGTGCATTAATACACGGAAGTTGAAACAGCTTCCAGATAGCCTTTACCTTCAGGATTAACACATAATAGAAAAATAGATCTACAACAGGGTGTTCAGTATGGGCTTCTCATCAGTTTCTGGTCCCCCCGCTTCAAACCCCCCCAGCTTCAAACCCCCCACATTTCATTAAATGCGCTAGAACTCCGCCACACGCCCACATCGCTACCGCTCTTCTTTGTCGATAAATAGCCCCCACTCGCCATGTTTGTGACCAAGTATTGGGGATAGCTATCAAAACTTTTGCATTCGGGGCAGCGCTCCACCCACCAAATCTGTTGCTCACGACAATAGTGTTCGTAGCGGGGCGCAAATCTGATAGTGCCCTGTGAGCCATCCTTAGAGTCGAAATGGACCACCTTTTTCTGCCGTGTGTTGAGAATAACATAGGCACCCGTAGGGATAATCTTAGGGTTTATGGAGTAATATCTGTAGTCCTCGCTGTTGCTGAGGGGCAGATTCTAGATATCGATAATTCAGGCAGCCTATCACTACGCTCTGCCAAGCCGTTGCTATATCATCGCTTATTGGCTGCCAACAGGAAGGATTAGAGCAGTACAAGAGAAACCTAACCCGAAACGACATACAAATATTCTCTCACAACCAACGGATTTAGGTCACAAGCTGGGGAGCCACTGGCCGTTCTTTCATATATCCACCCGCAGACAGTTGCGAACGTCTCCCAATTAATTTCGAATATATACATATAGGGAAGGGCCTGCAGCCATTTCTGTGACGGTATGATGGACATGCAACCGGGTCAATGGCGAATGACCGACATAAGTTCCAAAATGGCCAATCCAGACCCTAGAAACTACGGCCAATCAATCAACCAGAAATCTGTTTTACGGCAGATCAGCCGCGCACCGTAGAGTGCCAATGGGCATTACAACGGCCTCCCATATTACCTGGGTCCGGCGAGACCAGGTTTTAAACCACGAGGGCCAATACTAGGCAGGTATGCAAGGAACGGCATCTCCTTATTTGCTGCTGCTCTTGCAGGAACGACTACATATACTTTATACATTTGACGATGGATACACTTGGTGGGTTAGGGTTTCAGATCTGTCAATAGTAATAATACCGATCAGAGGTACAAAGTCACAACTAATAAACCCACGACCTCATCCAATAAAACCATATATCCTAAACCACTATTACGCTCCAAAAACTCTCACAACAAAGCTGTTATGCCCGTCCGTTGAACGTACTGAAGCACACAAACCGCCCTACGCCCTCTCCTCAATCTCCAAGATCATGTTCTTGTGCACCAAAAGCCCTATGTTCAGGAACTCGATCTTCTCTGGCTCCACCAGCGTTATCTTATACGTGCGGAAAAACTCGAACGCCACCTTCCAAAGCTCCAAGTTTGCTATATGCTTCCCCAAACATACCCTCGATCCGCCACCAAAATACAGGGCGTAGCGCTCCATCTCGCGCACCCCCGCCTCGCCCTTCAGCCACCGCTGCGGATTAAACACGTCCGCATCCTCGCCGTAGACCTTCGGGTCACGCTGACAGACATGAGAATTGACCGCTAGCTTCATACCCTCAGGGATGTGACGGCCATCGGCTAGCGTGAGGCCGCCCTTCGGCGGCGCGCGCGGAAGGTAGCTAGGCGTGGCGGGGGAGAATCGCATCGACTCTTTGAAGCAGGCGGTGAGGTATGGAAGGGCAACAGCGTCGTCGTAGGGGATCACAGAGAAGGGGGGATGGGTGGCGGTGTAGTTGTCGATTTCAGCCATGAGGGTTTCATAGCAGCCCGGGGTGCCAAGGACGTTGATAATAAGGCCGCGCAGGGTAGCGGCGGTGGTGTCGGAGCCTCCGAACATGACGACAAGAAGTTCGGCTTTGATTTGGCCGAGGGAGAGTGGCGTGGCAGAGTTTTGGGTATCGAGGAGACTTTGGAGTGAAGGTTAGTGTGATCAGCTTTTTTCTTTCTCCCCTAATTCTTTTTTAATATGGTGGGTGTTGAATCTTACTGCTGTATCATGTCAACTCTTTTCTTGGTGTTCCCACCCGTCGATTGATCATTGATCCTAGCTGCAAGAAGTTTATCTCGCTCCTCGAGCAACCGACCGAGTCCCGTCTCCTTGCTCATGGCGGGCATCAACTTTACCACGGCCGGATGGCGAACAGCTTTTTTAAGCCAATCAGACCTACCCAGGGGATTCAGGATTATTAAAGCTTCGTGTGCTGAGGAAATGAGCGAATGTACGTCCGAGCCGGAGGCCATAAACCCGAACGGTTCCCCGAACCCCACTTCGCTGATCACTGTACCACCAACATGAGTATATATAACCAACTAGATATACCTAAAATCAGTGCCTTGTGGATCCTGGATCTCGTCTACTAACCATCATATGCGAAATATCTACCTCACTGCATTAGCCCCACCATTCCTCTTTTCATATCAAACCAGAGACAAGACCTACTGCGACCACTTTGAGAAATCTAGCCTCTTCCCAGCCCCCACATACTTCTCCTTCAACGATCTTTTTAGTTCCTCGATCCTCTCATTCACCATGCCCTCCATCTGCCTCGCCACACTCTGACTATACATCCCCGCGACCTTCTTGCGAGCCTCAGAATGCTCCTTATGGCCGATTACTCCGGTGACAGCTTCTGCCTCCCCGGGAAGCTCGATGCGGTTGAACTCGGTCTTGTCCGCAAAGCGGTTGTATATGATGGGGACCATGGATGCATCTGCGAATAGGAGCACGTCCGACTGGTACCTCACGATCGGTCCATACTTCTTGTGTAGGCGCGCAATGATGTGGTGCTCTTGCATCGACCCCACACTCCATATAGCGTAGAGTGGGCCGATGCTGGCGAGGAAGGGCCCGGGGAAGCCGGAGAGGGGATGGAAGTAGCGGTTCCGTATGCTAACGGCAGTGAATAAGAGGATAGGTGATAGGAGGAAGAGGAGACCCCAGTGGGGCATCAATACGTTTGATATTGCCTCCATCGTTAACGGGGGGTATTCACTGGCGGTATATAGGTGTGAAATTTGATGTGGGATCGTATGGGGGAATATTCACTGGCGGTATAAGTGTGGAATTTGATGTAGGATCGTATGGGTGGTTATATACTGACTCGAGCTCTGAACTCTCATGCTCACGATACTAGTTTGATCTTGCATGTGAGACATCAGAATTCCCATGACGCAGTCCCCCAGCCTTGGTGAGGAATGTTCGTATTGCCTAGGCAGACAATGTATCGAAGCCATGTCCAATCGAAATTGGCCCTGCTCCCCGTATCGTATTTGGCGATCACATCAATAACACCCAAAGTACGAGGCTTTCAGGCCCAATTACTTCTAGGTAATGGAACCGACGCGCGTATCCTCCGATCACGGACTCTGAGCTCTCTGTGGACCAATAATAAAATGGGGCTTGAACTTCTGATTCATAACTCCTTGCATGCAACCACTGGATCATAGAGATATAGGTTAAGTACCAACATGTACTTTATGTAGTACTATAAAGTACAACAATTCACGGTCATTTGGCGAATACACCCATTTGGCGAACAGGGGTTAAGGCCAATAAGGATCAGGGTATCTTAGTCAAACTCGAAGCTTTACTGGTTGCTGGCTGGTGTATTTGCCAAATGGGCCTGTGAATTGCTGTATATACCTACAGTAACAAAAAAATGATGTCAATGCGCTACATGTATATAGTAATCAATAATAATACAGTACTCATATATGCATATCAGACATAGTATTCTTCGCTCTTCGTCACCAAGTCCCGTAGAGATCTCACCCCCCATTTTTTCATTGCGCCTATTAATTTGAGTGTTCGTATATATGCAACACACTCTAGCTAACAAAAAAGTACTGATGAGTCACCATTCAAATGCAGCTAGCAGGGGTAGCGACTTACTTATGCAGGCACTGTGTGAGTAAGTTATATGCTTTTATGCCTCAATCCTTCTTGTTACTAACGATACGTGGTGATTTACTCTATCAGCTATAAGGGTGTATCCTTTGGACGGATGAAAGTGGCCAAATTCGCGACCTCCCCCTTACAGATAATATCGACCTCATGATCCCACCAACAATCGTTACCATGATGGTTGAAGTGTGTGGTATAATTGTTTTGGGTGTATAGTAGAAACAGCTGTGATTTTAGGGTCTCGGTTCTGGTGGGTTGAATGGTTGCCAGCGCAATTGGTTTGGTTCTGTTGTTATCTAAATACCATAACAAGCAATATAATTCCTTTACTAAGTGGTGCACGGTCCAGGTCGCGAGTTTGACCGCTTTCAAAAGATACCGGAAGCTCTCCTTGTCGTGAATATATTCTTTCAGCTATGGAGCGAATAACCCTCAGCGTTTTTTTTTTAAAGGAAAGAAAGAAAAGAATAAACTAATTACATAGTCTATAGAAACTTGATCAACTACTATCCCATAAACCCCCGAGACAATGCTGACACCCCTTTCCAAAATTCCAACGAGTGGCTAGTGCTAATAAATTCTATAGTACTTGTTGGTGGAGCTTTCAGTCCCACATAAGCGGTGTCAGCAACGACGGTTTATGGGATAATAACGTCATCACAGGGTAAGCTATCAACCATGAATCAACTGTCCAGAAACGTCTTTTGACCACTTTAGTTGATGTTTGCTAAATAATTACCCCCCCTCCCCCCCCCAAAAAAAAAAAAAAAGTAATGCCTCCTTTTTGGTCTTTGGGGCCCCCACCGCGCTCTACCTAATTAAATATCACCTAAAAACAACCAAAAGGTACTTCCGGCATCTTTGACTTCATATTAGATTTAACTTTGGTCATTAGCGGAATTCGGTTACTTTCCCAGAGACGATCGCTTTCCCCGTGAAACACGTTAGTCCACGCCATGGGTGTTGGTGGGGGGCATGTAACGGTATGTGGAGTTGAAGGGTCGTGTTATGGTTCTTCCTGGACTTACCTTCCGATCGAACCTTCAATAAAACATTCAATCTCCAACATACTTTGTTCAGAGACTATTCGAGGATCATTAGACTATTTGAATACTAATTCACCACTCACTCCTGGATTGTACTTCACTTCCTCGTATATATATATATGCGGACTGCATTTTTGCAAACGTCAGAAAAACATGATATGCCTCGCCCGCCCATGACATCGGCCACAATTATTCCAGCAGCGAGAAGAGTAATCTTGTTTCTGAGTCAATTAATACAATTAATACTCCGTTTCCCTGCTCAGCGAGATCCCTATTGACCGAGAATTGTCCACATAAGACCTGGCCGCCGAGCCTGCAGCCAAGAAACATTTAGATGTAAGCTGAGTAGGGGTCTCGCTGAGCAGGGAAACGGAGTATGAGTACTACTATTAATTGGGTTCTTACAATTTACCCATCTCTAGCAGCATGTGACAATTAAAAAGTCTTGTCCGAGATAAAGTACCCCGGCCTAGAAAAGCGAGGTACATTATACAAACGGTAGATATTTCCCGGATGTGCCTGCCTAGCCTTCAAGCCTTTCAAACCAAACGAGCCCTATCGGTGACAGCTTAAGGCTGATCCCGCAGCCCGAAAATCCGGGAAGTATAGTGCTACCCTACGTGGAGTAGGGGCACTCGGTATTCTAGGTACCCGAGAATTGCGGATCGCGCCTACGGGTTGTGGATCGATGTTTTTCCTTAATCCTCCCAAAATTAATCACTCTCTTCCCGCTTCTTTGCTTTAATCTTAGGAGTTCGAGTATTATCCACATACTAGGGAATAGATCTCCAAGTGAGCGGCGCGGCGCCAAAGTAATCAGAATGCCCACTCGGCTATCTGGCTAGACCGTGGGGTTAAAGAGGTAGGGGGGGATGGACGGTATATGCAGGCAGGGTTTTGTGGATCGGGTAGGAGGTGGTGAGAGTTTTGTGGGGGTTCGATTACTCATGTTATATTATGATGCACGCTGCGAATCACAGCCGCTCACTCGATCGCTTTCTCTACAACAATGTTCGGAACTTTTTTTTTGTTTAGCTCATTAATTGTATGCAGACAATATTCGGGATAGTGACTATGGTAGTAGAATAAATTCTTGTAGTGTCTTATTTTATAATACAAATTTAGTAGCCCTTTTATAACAATAATCATCTCGGCAAAAAAGTAGTAATGACATAGTACAAGAGTGGTCTATATAGACCTTGCCACAATTATTACAGTCAGGACACATTTTCCCAGGCTCGCAATAAATGCTAATAATCCCAGGAAGTAGTCTTTAGTTTCTGGCCCCTTCCTTAGCCCCACTCGCCTCTTACTACATGTAGTTCACTCCATCCATACTAAATCCCCCTTAATCCCTCATCCTTGCTTCCCCGTCCTCCCAATGCGCACAGGCCAAAACGCCCGTGTGACGCAGCGGTTGAACCGTCTATGCGTGCAGCGTGGAGGTTGACTTGTGGTTGAAAATACAGGGGCAGGACTTTCACAAACCGGAGGGGCCTAGCGTGCCTACCCAAAAAAGTTTGTACCAGTCCTTTCTTTTTGCCCAGTTGCTATGCCAAAAGTCCGAAGAGCCCCCCCAAACTCCAAAAAGCTCCGGATTTTCCACCAAAAAAAGTCCGGTGGGATTATTTGGGGGTTATCTAGAAACCCGGACTTTCTCCGAAAAGTTATTGCTCCAGATCGAACCCTACTGTAGAACGCAATATTCCATTCCAAAGCTTACCTGCTACAGTATGGGCTGGGGACGAGACTAGGGCGAAGTGTGTCACTGTATATATCATATTAAAATGTCATTTTGGACCATGCAGTATTATACGTATACGTATTGTACACCACGTCCAAGGAGAACCATGCCATCTTAGGCCCGTTTGGCAACGAGGTGACCTTTTGGCAACACACTTGGTTCAGTGGATTTTTCATTCAAGACTAGTAAATTATAAATCGATTGAGATAGGAGAGTAGCCCCGATGCTGCTTTTGTTTTTGTTGCAGCGATATCACTTCCAACCCAGCCATATTCAGTCAACTTAACTTAAATTACCAGACAGGAGGTAATCAACTTTTCTGTAAAGTGACTTATCCTCTCTACATAAGTGCCAAACTAGACGACTTTTTCCATGATAATAACCTTGAATATAACGACAAAGGTCTTTTATAGCACAGATCTGGATCTTGGTATGTTACGACTCGATTACCACAACTACTTTCGGTTGACTCGTATACCATTGAATAATTACGGACCCACATGCTATCGGTACATGTGTACTAGATGATGGCAAGTAGTTTTCTCCAGCTTGGATAGGAGATATGAGATTTGTAAATAGGTCTTGTATAGTTGAAATAACTGTCCCCTGTCAAAGTTTTATTGATGAGACTTATCATGGTAACTGCGGCACAAGAAACAGGGAATGTTGGAGTTACAGGAAACACTACACACTATAGGTGTTTGAGTAGTAGAACGTATCAAAAGTGTCGTTAGTGGTACCCAAGTCCATTTCTTCAGAAAATGTGGTATAAAAGACCTTCGTCGATAATAATAAGGAGCCCCACTACATCTTCAGTAGACAAAGCTCGCATTACACCAAGCCAGTGATACGATAGCGACACTCTATCCGCCTCCCACCCTCCCTATTTTCAACCCGCAGCCTGCTGGACACGTGGGAAACGGTGATGACGAAATTTCTTGGAGGATTAACAATGTTTGTTTCGCCGCATGGACCTCTGCTTCCCAATCCTGTACTTGTAAACCAATTGTGGGTCCGGCCGGGGTTTCTGTTTGAGGAGTGTACCTTTTGGAACAAATTCATAGATTTATTCATAAATGTATTTACCCGTGGAACACATGCCGTATATCTTGAGCTTTGGTGCCACATTAATAGGTCTCATGACACAAACTCATATCATTGAAAACTCGATATTGTAAGGAGAGCACCATAATAAAAGATTTTTTTGCCAACTGGTTATCTCAATCGGGTATCCATGTGGTAAACCCTGAGATATGGGGTAGGGGGAATGTCCCTATACTACCGGGAAAAAAAGGCATTAAGGACATTAGAGGGGTGAGGCTCTTTTTCTAGAAATCTTTACATTTCCATAGTGGCCACCTCCCCGCCAGTGCTATTTCCCCACAGCCCAACGTTCAATCTCTCCTGCACCACAACCTTCCATCCCTCCCCACCCGGAATCTCATCACCAGCTCTATTAATCACCCGCAGCACCGTCTCTAGAATTTCCAGCTTCCTTGTAGCCACAACAAAAGCAGTGCTCATTGGATCCCTCGCTCCAGAAAATCTCTGCGGTGGCGTAATCAAGAATACCATCACGCCCGGTGCATCCACGACCTCCTTGGCGCCCCAGTACGAGCCTGTGGAATTCTGTACCACTAGTAACTTCTCGATAAAGTTCATGCATGCCAACACCACATCTCTAAGAGCCAGCGCAGACACATAGCTACCGATCTTCTGCCACATGTCTGGATGAGCAGCATGGTAGCTGTCATAAACTTCACCACTACTACCCTGCTTTGTCATTACAGACGTCAAGGTGTCAATATACGCCGTTTGGGGTGGCGAAAGGGGAATCATTGACACAATTTGTTTTGCAGCGTCCGTTACTAGCACAGAAGGCGGCATTGCTGCCAGGATCTCCAAAGACGGTGTATGCGGATGCTGAGGGGTGTCTTTCAGAGTTTGCCCAATGCGCTCCAGTGTGACATCGACGAGCGTCTTCGCCGGTGGTGGTGGACCAGTACCCAGCGACATGCGTCGCCGCTTTGGGTTCCTCCCGTCAGGGATCCTGGGCGCTGGGGAGTCAAGAAGCTGCGTTGGATGTAGGCGGGCATATGTCGCGAGGTATTCAGCTGCTTTTGACTCGAGCAGTTGCTGGTCGATTGTGTCGTCCGAGTATGCTGCGGGAGCGATATAGCGGCCTGCGGTGGAGCTATGTAGGCCAGACGTCTCAAGATAGTCAAGTGCCTTCGTTGACTGTAATAGTGACGAGTAAAAATCGAGGAGTACCATGTGCATCATAACATCGCCATCTGCGTCTACGGCCCACCGCGCGGCAAAGTCTAGCAGTCCCCCGCTAGCTTCCTCTGATTGTACGTACTTAGCATCAATCGCCGGGAGTGGTGAGGTTGATACAGCGTTGAAATCGAGCGTTGTCATTCTCGCAACTACTTGTAGGAGCCGCCCTTGCGCTTCTGTCTTTGATTTTTTTCCCCCTGGAAGCTGCTCTCCCTTCCACGAGCACAGACGGAAGAACGTTTCGTACACACCCTCATCCTCCTGGACCCTTCGCCATAGCAGCCCAACGCCTAAGTCTGCTGCTAACAGCTTAATAAGAACATCTGCTGCCCGAGACGCAACACCTGTGTCAGAATCACAAAGCAATACCTCGAGGAGCTTCTGTACGACATCTGGCCAGCTTGCAATGATCCCAACTTCAGATGTGGCTGCCGCCGCTTTCTCTAGAATCGAGAGACCGAGTATTCGCACCGCTGGGGAGGCTGCTGAGAGTAGTTGAAGAGTCTGCGGTTGTGAGGCGAAGGCCAGAAGCTCTGTGAAGGTTATCGTTGTGAGCAGATTCTGGAGGAGCGTGGTTATGGGCGTGGGGTCCTCATTGACAACTACAAGAACATTTGCGAGGAGTGGGACAAGAGTCCCAGTGAGATGGGGCGTAGGTTGCTCTATCGGACTTGTTAGCACTGTTGCAGAAAAGTAAGGTGGAGGAGCTTATGGCTGACCAGGGAGTTGAGCAGTGAATGTCTCAAGAAGGCGAACGTTAAGTGTGCTTGTTGAAGGATTACTGAGAAGCTCAGCGAGATGTTCGCAGAGTTCGTTAAAAGTAGGAGTGGCCATTCCGCTTGGTTATTCTGGGTTGAGTGCCTTCACGGATGGATCTAAAACTGGTTATGAGCTCAGACCGGGAAGTGGGGCGTCTAGATTAGTCAGCCCCCACATAAAGTTGCAAACAATATCAAAACCTAACGCAACATCCTTTTTCGCTCCATATTATAACCTATCACTCATATTAAGTACTTGGTGGTTCATATTTAATCACTCGGTCGGCCCGCATCTCAAGAATTAAACACGATCGCGAAGCAACTAGCTTTTTTAAAAAAATAATACGCAGCAGCAAGTCCAACTAAATCTACGTCTAGGGATTCAGGTTATACTACATACATACCGGCATATGTCTCCATGCAGTACAAAGTATGTATATATCATCCTGGGTATTCGAGTCCACCCTATTGAGCTTTTTATTCTAATAGAAATACAACTAAATCGTGCTGGTTCGCAGATACAGTCCCTAATCTTAGGGTTCCCAAAGCTACCCAAAAACTCACGTTCCTATTAATGGCTAGCTAAATAAGCATCTAATCTTTTGGATATCCTTCCTCACTGGCGTTTGGGTGCTATACAAGCGACTAAGAAGTATTTACCAGTACTAAACTTTCGTTAAAAATAAGCTTTATAAGTTCTAAATGTCAACCCCCAAGGGCTCTTACGTCTTATAGCCAGGAGATACACGGAACAGTCACTCTCGGGGGTCGGGCGCCGTCTTGAGCCGCACCTCCAATATCAGTCCTATAAATGCATGATTTTAAGCATGTTGTCGGATTAATCCTAATCTAGACTATAGGCTGGTCTTTGTACTCTTCGGACGTCAGCTCCATTGGTGGATGGTTGCTACACAGTTACATACTTATGTAGTGTCTGGCAGTGAAAGCGGATTGGTTTGCGCTGCCCCGGGTTCAATTTCCTCTTCGGATATTAGAAATCAAAGACCCAGACCACAAGATCATCTGTCGAACTGCCATGTACTTTTTGACGTCTCGGAAATAACCAAAGACAATTACAACCCAGATTTTACCACATAAGTGGCAGCAACTCGGTCAATCACATGATCACAGAGATTTATAATTTACCAATCAAGATTTAATATAATCAAAAAAACCCAAATGATATGGCAACAGTTAACAGAGCTAGAGACAGACGAAGTTAACGGGGAGGGCCACGTGGACCGGGCCTGGTTGTCGTCCGGTTACCGTTACCTCACCCCCTCAAACTGCTAATATCTGGAAGACGGTCAAATACATAAGTAGATAAGTACTTGAAGAAAGAATAAAGATACATGTAGCTATAGTTCCGCGCTAGGGATGATGGGAGTCAAATGACTGCGTGAAAAAAATTTATATTCGCCTGGACGTCCGAACAAAGTGTGGCTTGGGCGATCTTATGAGCTGGGGCAGGTATTAGGACAACGCCCCGACAGGTTGGGTAGGCCCATATATCTTATTTCAACCTTCTATCACTACTTCTGACTTAAATTAGGCTCCCTCGTATATTAGAAAACTCTACTACAGGTAAGCACAATTTCTTGTATACGTGAATAAAACATCAATGTCAAGGGGACTCAGATGACACCATCGACCGGCGAATGATTGGATTTAAACTTCAACCGTTTCATCTCGTGTTTCCTATCATGGTTACCTTGCGATAATCGCCGGTATGTTTATATGTATGTTTGAAGCCAAGTCCGGTGTGTTATCAACGCCAGTTTCTTATCGACAGCACAAATCCAATTGTGCAGCTTGGAATTTCAGGTTCTTGAGGCATGAGCTGGTGATGTGCTTTCCCCAGTTTAATAGGCGGTTCGTCTTCCCTATCTTGATGCGGAAAAGCTCACGGGTCAGGGAGCTACTTTCCAAATGGGGAAATAAAATCCTCGGGTCTTTCGAGGCATTTCCCCGCTTATCAAGGTAGATCCGAGTCCCGATGGCGATGATCTAAGTTGAGACAGTCAGGGCGAATAGCAAGAGGGCTTTTGAATAAGGAAATGAAACCCATGTGCCAGAAATCTGGAAAGTGACAAGTATATCGGTAATTCTCTCTCGTGCGTTCGTCTAGGATTTCCTTTGCTTCCCCTATGTGTTTTGCGGACCACCGGCGCCGTTGAAGTCCCTTATAGACGGCAGCAGCAGCAGGTGGAGGGAGAGGAAGCGAGAATATACATGGAATGTGGTGTAAACTACCATCACCTATCTAGGAAATTCTCTGCTCTCCGACAAGCTAACGTAGATGTAGATCTCTCTCTGTTCTATATGCAAGCACCATACCATATGTATGTACGGCTGTACTTCTACATGTATGACTATCTCATCATAGCACGTGCAACTGTGTCACCCTCGATTGCATTCTTCAGCTCGAGATTTCACTCGCTACAATATAATTACAGGACATATACTCTACATGTGTTCTAGCGTGAAAAGTTCAAATAACTGGATAATTTCACTACATTAGGATAGAGCGATTGACAGTAGAGCATGACACGCATATATTAAGGCGGGTACACGGGATCCTTTTAGATTTAAAGAATGCAGGTCCCGCAGATTACAGCCTTGCTCTTACAGAATCTCTTCCCTCCACTCTACACATATATCGAAATGTTCCGCGGAGATCAGGGATGAGACCCAAAAACGAGGTAACCCAAATTTTCTCTATGAATTGTTAAATAGAATTGCGTATTAATTGTGCCTTTGATTATGAGTACACAGAAACAGTATTTATAATTTAGACCTTCCACCTCAACCCTAGATATTTGGCCGCCGATCTCGTTGACCGTCAACATTGTTTTTACTCCTTCTCAACTCAAGAAAAAGTCCACCTATTGGATTCTATACAATGCTTGATGTATTACCTCTCTATCTCTATCTTGCGGCCTTAATGGTCCTCTCTTTTGTAGTTTGGTCTGTACTTTCATCCGAATACCAGAAGAATGGAAATCGGCAAGCCGCTATTGAGGAAGGTAATTTTTTGGGACCCCCAAGCACCAGTTCCACACATCTCGGTGCGGGGAAGTACACCAAAGAACATGCTGTCATAACCAGCGCATCCCTTCAGCAGAATCCATACCTCCAGCAGAATACTTTAGATCAGCGGAAACCATCGACGGCAAAGTTGATAACAGATTTTTTGCCTTCACGACGTGGGTCTATCGCATCGCCTTCGACAAATACCCCACTCTCCAGTACATCTCTAGGGGAGTTACCAATAACTAGTCGAACACAAGAGGAAATCCAATCCTTTGGAGATTTCCCGGATTATGCTGCGTTGAGCGGAGTAAGACTACCACATGTGTATACTGAGTTCAATATTGAGAAGGCTTTACCCCGACCCTACAGACCTTTTCGATGGGCATATCATCAAACTATGGGTATGTAATGGCCACTGTTCATTTATAATTAACAATTAAACCCCCCCCCCCCCCCCTTTAATACAGTACTAATACACTAGGTTAGCATTTTGGAAAATGGAACCTGACTGGTGGCTCGAGCTTGAGAATACCTATACTGAGCGTATTCGACAACGAAAAGAGCTGTTTGCACTTCACGGAAAGACTATTCTAGATAGCCTTCCTGGATCAGAGGCAGCCTGTAAGGAAGTGATGGAAATGGCCCTTCAATTTCTGGTCGCCCGTTATCCTCAGCACTTCTCCCTCGTCAGGACAACTTCAGGGAAGGGCCCAGACCTCTTCATCAACAAGATTTTAGATAAGAGGTTTTCTCTCAATGAAATGCACCCACTCATAGTCCTCCTTGAGAACGTTCCAGAGGACTTTGCAATAACGATTCCGGACCCCAAATCAGCGGGACAGTATAGGTTTTGTGCAGGTGTTATCTGTAGTGCTATCGGGTGGACGTTAGGAACCAAGTTGGGAATGACGTTGGCAGAGATCCATTCGCCTGTTCCTGATTTTAAGGAGAAGCTCAAGCTATCGCTAGACCGGTAATTACCATTCTTCTGTCGAATTCATGGAATTTTGGGACTAAAGAATATAGATTCTTCACTAAGTTACCCCCCAGTGCGCCTATCCAACGTGGTTCATGGGGTTTTGAGCTTGGAAAGCCATTATTTGCACCACCCGGCGACAATCACGGGCTTCATAAACTGTCACAAGACCCAGCGCTAACTCTCGACGAAATAAGCCTTCGCGTCGATTGGCAGACCCTGCGGAGACTCCCATTGTCGGGCGCGATTGCCTTTAACTTTAAAGCGATTTTCACTCCAGTATCCGAACTAAGAGATGAACCAGGAATCCCGCAGATTGCGGCGAAGGTTCTGAGGGAAGGAAAGAGAAATCTGATGGATTACAAGAATCAGTGGCATTTGGAGCATGTTTTATTACCAGCATTAGATAAATGGAGCGAGGAGCAAGTGAAGGAGGGGTTGATTGATAAGGATTGGGAGGTCACGACATTGGAGGATAGCCCGTGGTTTAAGGGTTGGAGGGAAAAGTGGAAGCGGCAACAAGGTTTTTGACCGTGATACTATTTATGTCTGGCTGAAGTTTCTTCTCTTATTTATGGGCTGGAAGTATGGATGTAGTAGAGCTACATCTATAGAGCCCGGTAACTCTTTATTTCTATATTTCTGTTAACTCTTCTTTGTACCTACAAGTACTTATGTACTTGCCTATGTATATAAGTATGTATGTCATGAACCTGACAATCAGTATTACATGATATTGTAATACTACATGTATTCTTTGTGGTGCTGTTACGCATGAAAAAGCAGTTTAGTGGCCAGTACCGAGTTAAACAGTGTATTCTTGCCGAGTTACTTACGTACTACTGTAGCACATTTACACGGATTTACACCTTTTTGTTATTAAGTCAATAACCCCACATGTTATACGTACATGATCGATGCATGTACACCCATATAATTATGGAAATCACAAAAACCCCATCAATGTGGATTTCTTTCCCTTTCTGCATTTTACGTCATGTCTACATAGCGTTTTCTTTCTTAAAACCACGGAAGCCTGACCACTCGGATACCACATGTATCTTTTGTGCTCTCCACTCTTTCAACGGAAATTCGATTCCAGTATACGTAGCTAGACATATCCTCATATTAGAACTCTCCTTTAGTTTAAGTTCTTATAAATAAAGGCACCTGGTTTACTCCAAATCCTCACCGTACAGCCCGCATCAGTTTTAATTCCTGTGCAAACACGCGCGAAGCTATTAGTAGATTCTGTTCTACAGCTCTAATTTTTGGCCTCTTATCGACTCTCCTTCTTCCGTGGGTCATGGAAGCGATCGCAGTAGGTCACTCAGGTAATAATCCCGACAAGCTATCAAGCTACGTCTGAACATAGGACCGGTGAAGGCTTTCCGTACAGAAGTGATTTGTATTATATCCAATGTCCTCACTGTCTAGCTGGTACTATTACTTTGGCTCGGGGCGGAGAGTTCGATTATATTCATTGAATCCAGTCGTTTGCCCGCTTCTATTCGGCGAAGCTACTAAGGGTCAAATTATCATTATAATATTAACATCGAACGGTTTCGTGGTATCAGGCGGTTCGCGAGCCCATTTAATTCATCATACGCCGGCCCTCCCCTCCTGCCATTATCAAAGGAGCTCGGCTGTATCACACACCCATTATATCTGTGGTTGTCTACTGAGTTAATTAGAGAAGTGCGTTTTAAATCTAGCTCATAGGGTATTCAGTCCATTATCTCCTTTTACGCTCTCTATTATCACTCCCAAAGATCAAAGACACCTCTAACCCACAGGAATATCTTTTCCTATCCATATATCACACAATTCCCATCAGCAACCAAACATTCTTTGGCCCCATTATGGTACAGGGTTTGCCAACAATGAACGAGGCAACGCAAAACACCATACCTAGACCTCTTGATACCCCATCTATTACGGGCGAACCGAGAGAGAAGCTTTCTCTCCAAGAGACGCGGGCCTTCCTACCAAGCATAGTCGATCTCTTGATCAACACCAACGATCTCATGGAGGCGCTAGATAATATCATTGACAAAGTGCGCGCTGGTCGCAGCGAAGAAACTATAGATAAAATCATGCCGTTATTTAAGCTTCTGGATATAGTTCAGGACGAGTATGCACAGCTGCAGAGATGGAATGCGATTGTGCGGGATGGTTGGGTGGAGAGGCGGTTGGAGGATATTGAACCTGGGCTGGAGAGGATGGCAGAGTATCTGGGAAAGTTAGCATTTCTGGGAGAGATAGATATGGGTGGAGAGAGTTCTGAGGATGATGATGAGAGAGGGGAGAGACATTATGAGTTGGCCCTGCGGCAGATTGGGTTGTTTGGGACTGAATTTTGTTATGGGCTATGACTACATGGAGTACTAGGCAACTCGCTGGAATAGTTCCTTCTCCTTTCTTTTTTACCATTTCTCCTTTCGGATTCACGGGCTAGTTATGGGTTATTAACAGGGTGAGGTTATTATAAAAGAGTGAGTAAGTCACGCTGTCCTTAGAGATAGTTTGATTCCGTCACACATAATAGCCATAATATGTAGTTTTAGTTAGGCACGAGTTTCAAGAATCAATTAATAAGTTTGTACAGCATCCTCAAGACCCACCTTTGCCTTACCTCCCCGAGCGCTCACACTTGATATATTCTCATCCAGAGGCAGCTAGACAGCTCAATACTTTAATTGCACCACACCTAATCTTACTCATACCCCACAATACCCCCTGCCCTCCTCATCAGCCTTACCAATTCTTCACCGCATTCCCACCCTTAACTACCCTTACCGCGTCCACCTCCCTCTTCTTCGCTCTTACCATAACAATAAGTTCCTTTAATATATCACTCACCAACTCTTCCCAGCACCCCACCGCTCGGTCTGAGACTCGCATATGTAGCGTCGCTTGCGTGTAACCATTTGTGCGACGGTGGCTCCGACACGAGATAGGGTTAGGGCAGTGGATTGCTGGCAGATTAGGATCCTTGTAAAGTGGGTGAATCCATGATGGGGTTTCTTGGTGTGGGTATCTATTTTGTACTCGGATCGATAGTTGATGGATCTATTGTAATAGTGTAGAAAGAAATGTATGTAGTAACGCAAGTTTTTTAACTTCGGGCCTTGATTAAGATAACTATTATGAGCTGCACAGATGCATGCCCAATTCCCCTTGATCTATTTCTATATACAAAAACCCTACGCACCAAACTACATGTACCGCTTGAAAAAGCCTGTCCTGGTAATATCGAGTGATATCTCATGATCCAAACGCAAATTATGAATACCGAGTGACATCTGGTGATCCAACAACCACTGCACCCCACAAAAGTTTCCAATGGAGAATCCTATAGAGACTCTTAGGACCCGCTCGGACAGTCTGATAATCGCGGTTGTTAACGATAATCCGACGGATTATAGAGTTTTGGATTATTGTAATAAGTAGAGGTGTTTGGGGGAATGAATAATCAATATTCTCTAGCTTCTGCTTATTGAAATAATCTGCCAAGAAAATAATTGGCTCGAGAGGTGATTCTCTTCAATGACACTGAGCTTCTCAACTGTGATAATCACAACATTGCGATGTACTGATATATATGAGATTATCCTCAAGTTCTGCTTATTTAAATTATTTCACCCACTTATTGATAATCGACACTTTGGAATAATCCGTCAATATAATCCGAGCCGGTCCGAACGGGCCCTTAGTATTATACACTAACACATGGGAAAACAGATTGTCATCTCATACACACCCGCAGGTATTATTTATTAACTACATACCACCTAGGGAATACTTCGGCAACACCAGAAACGGCCATATATATCAATTAAAGGTTTAGATATATAGAGCTCTAAAAATAATCCACAACCCCCGCCCCCCCCCCCCCAATTCATGATAGAAAGATATTCGGTCGGCAGCCGCAGAGTGAATGCTCTAATACAATGGTGTCTCATTACCCTTCAGACACAGTGTCAGCAACAACGGGGATCCACAAACTTAAATTCCATAAAAATCGATAACAGTACTTTTTGCTACACTAGACTATCTAGGCAATTTTTTCCCCTCAAAGAACTTAGGCGTCATATAGCAGTACGCTTTGATGATCGGTCATGCCCTGGAGATGCTTTGGTTTGCCCAGGACTTGATGGGTTGGGCCTCAAACTTCTCCGTCCTAGGCCTGATGAATGAAGCGTACGAAAAAATCCCAAAGATCGTAACCAAATGTGTTGGTATACGTACATGCCGTGATGTTGGCACTTTTGTCTTTGAAAATATACATGTAATAAGCTAACACGTACTTCTCCGGCTCTAAAAACCACCCCTTACATACCGGTAGCATCTAGCCCCAATCCTCCATAATCAGGGCTAGGGTTCTCACGAACCCACCCCTTGACACTCAATAATCCAGGGCACTGGAACCGTCCCGATCTCTCATCCCGATCTCCCCAAAGCTTATTACTTTGACAAAGTCTCCCAGATTCATCGTATTCGGCTGAGGCAAACCTTATCCGACGTTACGCAGGAAACCCGGCACAACGTCTCCCCCATAAAAGCAAAATAAGCGAAGATTCACCGCATTCGTCACTTGGTAGCGAGGTTTTGGTCTCAGAGTATCGGTATTGTTATTCATTTTTGAGCAGATATTATGCTAAAAACGGACTGCATCCATCCATCGCCGGGCGTGAAGGTGGATGCACCAACATAGTGCCTCCTTTTCTATGACCGCCTCGGCACGTACGTACCCATCCGTCTGGCCCGGGAAAAAAACGTGATGAAAAGGAAACCAAGCAAAGAAAGAAAGACATTAATAAATTAAAAAAAAAACTCCTATGTACGCCAAATATAACGCCATCAAGACAAACCGCGAGTGCATAATCAAAGCAAAGTATGGAAATCTCGGGAGAAAAAACTTTTCAGACACCAATCATGCCCCAATCTACAAGACCCCGATCGGTCCACATGCCACCCCGAATACCGAAGGCCTTGGCTCCCGTAGTTGCTCGGCGCGCTCTTGCAGCTACACCCGCCATCATCATCAGCTTCATACTCTCAAGGTCGCGCCAGGTACGCGTGCTATTGAGGTCTAAGCTTGCCTGGTCGTGATTTGCGCCCTGTGAGGCTGCATGGCTGCTTCCGTACCCAAAAACATAGTTATTGGGTGATGCCTCGGAAGACCATGAGATAGAGTAAGAACGCGATGTCGAGCGGGATGGCCTGTGCAAGGATGAGTTTATGGGTTTTCCTAGTAACGCTTCCTGTGCAGGGTTTGTGAACCAGTGCGAGTGCGACTCATCACGCACTTTCCAGTGGAGTTCAGCAATGGGTGTGCCTCTAGATGCTGTTGGTGGAAGCTCGATTATCCCCTCTTCAAGAAGTTGTCGTAAGGCCCTCTCCTCGCTTGCGGGCGAGGAGGAAGCAAAGTCATAGTTGCTGAACAGTCGGAGCGCATCCATCTTGCACAAGAGCGCTCCCAGCAATCTTTCCCTCCGTGCCTGATCATTCCGCAGTGATGGTATAATCTCATCAATTCGCGAGCCCAGAGCGTCAACAACAAACCACATTTCGTTAATCCCCCAAGGGGTATACCGCTCCTGTAGCCACCTCTGCATCTGTTCATTGATCTCCTTTTTTGTAACGATGGAGCTGGATAGAGCAGTATACTTCTGGCAGTATCTCACTAGCCCCCGAACACCAGCGTAGTATAAACCCTGGCTGCAATCTGATTGAGGTAGAATGTCGAGGATTTTTCGGCCGTTATCGGAAATCTGCTCCTCGTCCACCAGCCACTGTAAAATTGGTAGTTCTTGGAGAAGTCCTGTGTTGTCCTGAGGTCCTCGTCTGTGCCATCTTTCTATTGACGCTCGGTAGGCTGATCGGGGTGTTGAATCATTCATCTGGGTATCAGGTGGGGAATTCTCATATAGAGGAAGAAGGCCACAGCTCCAGGCAGATTTCTCGGGGATATACCCATACTGCGTTTTTAACGCACTGAGGGTGATTTCCTCACAGTGGGTTCTAAGGAAAGTCATAAACGCGGGAGAGGCAGCAGCGAAGTCGAGAAGTGCTGGGGTGGTCATGCTTGATGCGAGAGATAGCTGAGAGCTTGGTGATAAGGTAGTAAAGGCGAAGACTTGGGTTGATTTTCCGCAAGGCATGATGAAGGGGATCCTGTTTGACTCTCTGGTGATTAAGAAGAAAGAATGGTTGTAGGATGTTGAAAGGCTTATGGGATACGTATGAATCTTTAGGGTTTATATCTAAGTCTCCCACACCATTGATAGAAGTTTGTTTGCTTCAACAGCAACCAGCCAATCGATACCTCCGGATTTCTTTGCCGTCCACACACTCGCTGTGATGTCACCCTCGCCTACCCGAAACGCCTCCGCCCATCTTTTTTTTTTTTCGTTTCAACCATCTAGAGTCCATACTAGCTATAGCAGAAAGGGGAGTTCGTGTGAATAAAGCAGTAGGCCACCAGACAGTCTTTTGTCATCACCTCTTTCTTATCAAGCCATTTCCCAATCCGGGGTACATGCACTCTACATACATACATGTAGCTCTACAGGGTAACCGGGTTCGCGGTATTTTGGCCAAGCCGATCGATCTACAGGTATTCCCTCCAGAGATGCATATCGAAACTAGGTAGTTGGTCGACACAACACCTGGGGAAGGAGATAACTGAAATTCGCTTTGTGGGTTATCATTATCGCCCTACCCAATTACAACTAAACCATAGATAAAGTTTTCGTGGCGCATTCTTGGTAATTTGTGGCGCGAGGCTTTTTCGAGGTCAATGCGCTGATATGAGTATTATTAGGACGAGCAGATCGACCCAAAAATCGTACGACGCGGTGTGAAGAACCGTAATAAGAGATATAGGTATAATTCCTTGGCCACCTTCACTATGGGAACCAACAAAATGCCTTAGAGACACCACTCTCGGGGCTCTTTTCCACCGTATGTCGAGTTCCTGAAGGAGATAGCGTATTTAGTGTAGATCAGATATCTAGAGCCGTTTCACGAAGTCGGGTTACAAAGATAACTACTGAGACAATTTCCAGCCTACTGGTAAAAACACCACCCGAAGCAGTCTTCGACGTTCTGGAAGCGTTACCCCGCGTTGATAACTGTGGGACTTCGTTATGCCTACTACTATCCGGCTCCCGTTTTCGCTAGTATAGCCTAGAATTAATCGAGACCACATGGGGACTTTATGATCGACTTGAGTTCACACTCAATTCAGACAGTTAGCTCCTCGCGTTAAATACGGGTCATTTTTCCACGCAAATAATTCGGGAACCCTTGAAGCTTGGCAGGATATTTATTCAAAAACAACCATGTATGCGGGCATTCATTCCTTCAGCCCTGTGAGATCTGTACGATAGGAAGACCTTGTAAAGCCTCGGGATATCTTCATGCTTAACGGACCTTGAACCCGTGAAGTTTATGTGCCGTAAAATAAAGGAAAGGGATGATGTAAGGAAGTCATAAGCAAAAGTAGCTAATCCAAGGCCCTTGAGAGCAACAAGGCCCCGACCAAACCCGGAGGAACCCCCGAACAATCACAGTGCCCTCCATCATTAGGTTTGTGGGTGAGCCTACAACGCCGAGGTGCAAAATCACCAGTTTTTCGGCGGGATACCGGCCATACTTCCGTATTATCCCGAGAGAGGACGGGCAGAAAACCTAGATACCCATTGCTAGGACGACGGTATCAGCTAGCAGGGAGATAACGAGTGATAAGTAGTGATTGAAAGTCCCTTATCCGCAATGCAGTTTTTCAATGGCCAGACTATGGATCCAGAATGCCGAAGATCAGGTCAGACATTTTCGAGCCTTCACTAGCAACTGCATGAGAGGCTTCCGCTCGGGTACGACCGCAACCATGGTGGGTACCAGTAATATATATATACCGCATCAGGCTCTTTCCCAGTTAATTCTACAGTAGATGACCTCCCATAGAAAATTTAGAACCTAGATTTTCTGGCCAGTGTGGCAAAGGCTCACGAACAACCAACCATATTACTGGTTTCCAGGTTTCTGAAGTTTAGAAATCTGAACCGATCCCCCCCCCACCCCCTCTGTTCAGATTCAGATTCTAGAATCTAGGTTTCCACGGGAAGTCATGCAGTATCCGGTAGAGTTATTGCGAAAGTCGGAACTAAAAGAGTGGGTTTGTTGGTCTATGCAGAGCAAAAAACCTTTTAAGGGTCAACAGGACTATCGGGTCACGGAGAACCACTTTCGCAATAATTTTACCGAATACTATACTGTACAGTGAGCTACCCTTAAGGGAAGTACACCGACATCATGGTTTTGGGTATCACTCACACCACCTTGTGCCCGTGAAGCGTCCCAAACAGCTCCAACCTCTTTTCTAGCCTCCCGCTTGATATGATCGGCAGACCTAAAAGCCATCAAGCTAGAATTTCAAGGGACATGAGCGGAAGCTCTATCAAAGCAAAGCCCAGAGGATCCGCTTAACCCCGCTATGCCAAAATAATCATAAGCGCATGGCAGTACAGTTGATCAGACGGCAGAACGATATCCCTCACAATAGCTCAACTGAGGCAGTGACAAAACCCGGAAAGAGGTTTTGACGCTTCGTTGAGGTCGAATTTTATGGTTTATGACCTATTCCCTAAAGCTACACCAAAGAGCCTCCAACTCTAGCCTCCAACCTCAAGGTAATTCTGACACACTGTACAATACTTGTTCGTTGTGATACATGATTATTAGACACCACTTTTCATCTGCCCTTTTGATAAATACTACTACACTAATCACTCATTAAAGGTTAATTTATAATACTACGAACGAGCATATCCCTTCCGAAACTTTACCCATCAGCTATAGCACTAACCTCTAACTACAATACTCACACAACACAAGATCCTCTAATCAGACAGGGGGTGGGGTCCCATGGCCGGTGGGAAAGCAGTCAAAATTCTGTCATAGGTTGCACGTTGCTCAAGAAATCCCCGGCGGGCTTACAAAATCAAATGCTTCTTGGCGATTGGGTCTGGGAGTATATCTAATGGTCCATATCATCCGTCAACGAAAATACTAGGTAAACTGCCCCCTTTTTTTTTTATGAAACCGGGCCTACTTCCTACTCGATGGTATTATTCTAGCTCATTGCAAAGAGCTAGGTGCATGTATATATACACACTTGTGAACCTTATTTAAGTTATAATACCCGTTTGCACGTTTTACCACATCCCGTAAAGGTCAGTCAGTCAATCCTCAAGTTCTTGGGAGGTTACAGAGCGACAATATCAAAACCAGTTTAACTCATATAAACCCCCCCCCCCCCGGGGGGGGGGGAGGGAGCTGCACCTCTACTAGCTAGCTGCTTAGTGGCTTGATGATATAACTGTCTCTTATTACCAGGCGGGATGGATCAACTCTTATTGGTTTTAAACTTTGACTAACCGGGAAAGATTTCTTTAGCAAAGGCTATAATATGTCAGAATGGTGTGGAGAGCCTTTGCCGTATAGTACTGTTATTTTTTACGGTCTGGATCTTGCTTACGGTGTGGTGCACCTCCTCTAGTATACTTTGAAATAATTGAAACAACCAATTAACCTACAGCCCTATTGAATCTTTCTACACAAAGATCCTGGGTGCGGAATAAATACGATCGGCTTCAACAGTGCGAACCCAAACAAGAAGTCTTGATAAGGCGAGAGTACAATCCGAGGGTGTTAATTAACCTTCCTACTGGAAGGAGTCTGGATTCGAACAGGATAACAGAATAATACTATGTACTAATCTGGCCGCATTGCGTCGACCTTTTAGGTGTAGCCTAGATTATATGACTTACCCCCCCCCCCCCAATTTGATCCTACATGGTGGTAATGTTATAGGTTATTATAAGATGTAGGTACGTGCATACCTTGCCCCACTATAGGTCATTGCAATATGTATGAAACCGATATCGATGCGCCGAGGGATCCGGAGGGCACAAAGTTATGTTTTTCTGTGTAATATAGCTCAGCCCACACTTCTTAGCATCAAACTTAACTCTCATAGAATCTACCTTATTATTTTCCCCGGTATTGACTACTGTGATGTGGGCGTGTGTGAGTCATGAGCTGTCACTCGGTAATATTTATCGGTCTTAAGAAGACCACCAATACAGCCGTCTTACTACCAGCTGGTCCGGTAGCTTTAAGAGCCTTGGGAAATCGTGAAGAGATAAGAAAGCTAAAAGCCTAGAATAACCAAGCTACCTTCCTTTAGGGGGTACGACTGCATGAAACAACCAGTACCAATCAACTGCAGTGCCGAGCCACAAAGAGACAAGCTACCATAGCGCTGGGTTTGACTTATACCGTTGTTTGTTTAGCTAGCAACGTAAGAAAACTTCTGAGGCTGGCAAGTGTGGCCTTCGTCTCGAGACGTGTATCAGGTACCGCGTATATATACGTGGGCGCTGCTCTTCCCAGAGCTTAGTTAGGCCCATGGTTGGTTTACCAAACACAAAGTCTCCAGAGCCCAGTAGACCTGTAAGTCCGTAGTTAGTGCAAAGCCTGCAGAGTGGTGGCCGGTTCTATCTTTTTTAATTCCGCCGGGTAGGCAGTCGTTTTTGAAGACGAAGTAACAGAGCTTAGTTAAGGCCGGGCCTGCTGGGCCCCGATCCCCAAACAAGGATTCCCTTCTCGCCCCCCCTGAGTAAGCGTTTCTGAATGTAGGTAGGTAGGTTTATCTATCACTTGCCTTACTGATTTTATCTCTGGGATATAAGCACACTCGCGATCGGCAGGGTCCGATTTTCGATCCCAAACCTTCAGCCCTCCAGGGACAGTCCTAGATGTAGATAGAGCAGCAAGCGTCATCCATCGCTTGCGCACAATCATTCAGGATATTATGTACCCTTTCTGTGACTCAGTTCACAGCTGCAATTTGAACGTGGGTTTAAGCCATCGTCCGGACGTCCTTGTTGTAAATGTACGCTATTGCGGCTACCAACCTTGCCAGAGATAACACCTCAACCCTGTGGCTTGCGTGTGATGGTCGACCAGTGATACCATGTCTCATGTTGGCAGCTTAAGGGACAAGAGACCGGCGCCCCCCCCCCCCCCCAATCGTTAATTGTGAGTTTGTCAGGTGTTAATGGTGGGGACTGGTGGATATTCCTGTTACCCTCTCGAAATATCCCGACCGGACGCTCCGTATGTTTGTCGATGCGTCCAGATGTTGAGTCGAAACCTGGATCTAGGTAATCGTCAGCAACACACCCAGCGCCATTTGCATTCTCCTATGTTGCATGGGTTGACTTATCTTCTCTGTGCCAGTGTAAGCCCTGTCTGCGTATTCTGGAAGGATATGAGCAAGAGAAAACACCCACGTAGGTTGCGACATTCCAGTCAACAATACAACCGCAGGACCGGTATCAATCTAGCTTTGACGTGACGCGGCTTGGGCAAGACTACATGTACCCGCTACGCGTCCTTCTATGGAACCATTAGAGCTTTGGATCTAGGTACACTCCTCGTGCTAGATTACCCTGCCTATAACCCTAGCCATCATAACCACACACCGCCGGCCAGAACATCCACTCACAGGCTATCACTCGGTCCACCGTCTTGGCGCCCGCCATGGGTATCTTGATCCCACATCCCCTTTCCTGCCATCTCCAGGACAAACTATACCCTAACGCCCCACAAACAGTCCAGATAGCAACCTACACCCAGACGTGTATCTGTTTCGGGTCCATCGCTAGGGAGAAGCCCTAATTAACAGACTAGTCACCATAGTGGTTCACAGCAACCGTAACCCGGCTGCATGTCGTCTATAAGTGAAGCCAGCTTACGCATAGGGCCAATACCTTGCTTGTCCATGCTACACCACGGGCCTTGGCCCCTCCAAGTGCGTATATTTCGCGAAGCTGGTTCGAATCTAGTAGCGCAACAGAAGGGGGACATAACCAGACCAGCTAGCTCAGCGGCGGTGCACGGGATGATTGAGCGTGCAAGCAACTGCTCACTATGTGGGATATGGGGTTCGAGAAACCAGCCTGAGTTTCTCTTTTTCAGGGGACATAACACCAGTAACCACGCCGGATTCAGATCAGGGGATGTTTCTATTCTTTGTGCACAGATTCTCACTCGCATTCTTGGATTTAGAGTATTCCACCGTCACCACAACCCACACCTCAAGACACCATTCGACGTTCCCAGTAATCGTAAATACCGCAACAGATTCTTTTGCTTATAACTGGATCTAAGACAGAACTAGGGAAGAATACAGTAGTTTTTATTTATAGTCTATTTAGTTGGGGGTAATAGACATAAAGGCCTAACAAAACTAGACCTCCGGGCCAGGGTCTACAAAGCCCCCAACTCCTTCAACCTCGCAACAAGGCCTCCAACATCCTCAACCTTCCCACCGCCCTTCCTCGGCGCCGGCTCTATACACCCCACACATCAGCACACCACCAAAAACACAAAACGGGCCAAGAATGAGCAACTTACCAACGACCTGCAGCGTCTCCAGCCTCTTCGCCACCTCAACCTGGTAGTCACCCAAAGCCTTCTTCACCAGCGGCTTCTTCTTCGCCTTCATGATATTCGGCAGACTCGCATACCTCGGCTCATTCAACCTCAGGTCCGTCGTGATGACCAAAGGCAGCTTGGCCTCCACCACCTCCTCCCCACCATCCACCTCCTTCGTCACCCTGACCGTCCCCCCCTCGCCAAGCTCAACCTTACTAGCCTGAGTCGCCTGGCTCCACCCCAGCAGGCCCGCCAGCATCTGGCCCGTCTGCGCCGCGTCGTCGTCGATGCTCTGCTTCCCGAGAATGACGAGGTTGCGGTCCTCGTCGCGCACCACCTCGCGCAGGATCTTGGCCACGGCCAGCGGCTCCAGCTCCGTGTCGGCCGGCGTCTCGAGGAGCAGCGCGCGGTCGGCGCCCATGGCCATGGCCGTGCGCAGCGTCTCCTGCGCCTTGGTGGGGCCGGCGGAGAAGGCAAGGATGTCGGGGACGACGGTGGGGGTGTGGCGCTCGCGCAGACGGATTGCTTCTTCGAGGGAGAGCTCGTCGAAGGGGTTCATGGACATCTTGACTCCGGCTGTCTCGACGGCGGTTTGGGTGGCGTTGACGCGCGGTTTGACCTAGGACGGGGTTGTTAGTGGGCTTAAGGGAAGGTGGGGGGAAGAGAGGGGGGGTAGTGGGGAGTGGGGAGTGGTACGGCGTAGTCAATGACACGCTTGACGGGGACAAGTATTCGAAGGGCAGTCATTGTGTATTATGCTGTACTGTCGATGGTGCTCTCTGGCAGTGATGGCGAATGGTGGGAGAGAGTTGAGGTTGAAGCGGGATGGGTCGGCATGAAGAAGGGCCTCGCTAATTCGGCATTTTCCATGTCACGTGTAGGACCAATACTCCACCATCATTGCCGATGGATGGTATATGGGGTGCACTACTCTTATTCCTTGAACCTTCTTGCCAGTGCATAGGTGAGTATATGTATCCTTCTCCCTCACCTCAAACAAAGACTCTTGCTCTGACTCCCGCCAAGACAGGTCCTGGATCACAAGCCCTCAGCACGGAATATCACTCGACGCAGAATCTCCCGTTGAGCCGAGAAAAACCAGGATCCGTGAACTAAACAGAGCAGTTTGTATATTGAAGAGCTAAACTATACAGCGCCACCAATGTCTTGGGGTATTGGGGTTTTCGAGTGTGAAATCGATTATTAAAGGAAAGACGTTCGTATTGATTGCACTACCTGGAATAGCTAGAACTAGCCGTAGTACGAAGGGGATGGCAGGAAATTCTGGTAAAGTAAATTAACTATAACTACATAGTAACTTTAGTTGTTGGGGTTTGCACGACCTTTCTGGGATTGTTCAAGTGCGCTCTTGTATTAATTGTTCAAACAACTTAATTGACTACTACAATAGGTTGTTAGATATCCTTTTCTGGGAAGTTCAAAGTGAAATATGCTACTTGCAATATATGGCCTATAGCATGGTCCTGTAGAATAAAGACCAGCGTCTATTTGAGGTCCAGTCCGAATGCCCACAACGCCGGATACCAAAAACCAGCCAAACAACAAAAGACAAGAAAACATCCACTTTCTAATAAGAACACACTCGAGAAACATCTACTTATTTTCCCTGTCGTGTGATTCATTGCGTGCCTCCTAAGGCCCTGGGCACAATTGCATTGTTTCGCGACCACACGTGATCATTAGCCTCAAACCTCAGAAATTCTCATGAAACAATGCCCCCCCCCACCAAACCTCCAAAAAGCACCCCCTCTCTCTCTGGAGGACCCATTGAGCATCCACCCACACCCACACAACTCTACACCACACCAGCCATGCCTCCCAGACTGGCCCTCCCCTCTCAATCATCGCTAACCCGCTGCTTCACGAACCTGCGGGTCTCCCCCAGTATGTAGCCCCCCCCTCCCTCCCACCACTCTCAGCACAATAACTCACCAGCAGCAGCTCACCGCCGCCAGCAGCTCGCCGCCTTCTCCACCACCCCCACCCCCCACAAACACGAGCACCGCAGCACCGAGGCCCTCGCCGCCTCCGAAGCGCGGCGACTAGCGAACCTAGCCCTCCAAGAGCAGCGCAAGCAGGAACGGCTCTCCTCCGCCGCCAACCCCGTCACCGGCCGCACCACGCCATTCCTCAAGTCGCTCGAGACGCCGACGCCCCTGCTGCCCCCCGTCGACTGGGCCCGCTCGCACAACATCGACCCGACAAAGGGCCACGACGACAAGCTGCACATGAACTTCTACCTGACGCCCGCGGACATGGCCGCGGCCATCGAGAACAGCAAGCGGCTGACGGCGCCGGCGAACCCGGTCTCGGCGAGCGGCGTCGTCGACTCGTTCGTGTGGCCGGAGATGCTCGAGGCGCACCAGAAGGAGCATGACCATGCCGTGGCCGCAATCCAGAGAATCGTCTCCCTGAGTATCGGCAGCAACGCGGACAGGCAGAGGGTCAACACCGTCAAGTGCATTGAGATGTTTGGGCGCCACAACACGGACGCGACGCTGCCGAAGGATCCGGACGCCCCGCCGAGGGGCGCGGGGGGGAAGACGAAGAGGGCTGGGCCGGATACGGGGAGCAGCGAGGTGCAGGCGGCGATCCTCACCGTCAAGATCAGGAACTTGGCTAAGATGCTGGAGAACACGGGGAACAAGGATAAGCACAACAAGCGCAATCTGCGGCTGCTGGTGCATAGGAGGCAGAAGCTCCTCAAGTATCTGAAGAGGAAGGAGAAGGGCGGCGTCAGGTATAGGAATATCATGAGCGCGCTGGGGCTGGATGAGGACGCGGTCATGAAGGAGCTGAGTATTTAGAGGGTCTGGGTTTGCTTGTGTAGATAGTTTTTTTTAGGGTGAATGCTAGTGAAACCTGTGCGTGCAGTGACTTTGCTAGATATATAGAGTGCGCGAATTGTAAATAATGAGCAGTGAGTTGAGTGGAACTTGTTGTATATTACGTCCTAGCAGTGTCATGGATACTACGGCACAGCCAATCACTCGCTACCCCGATCCCCGCCCTCCAATTCTAAGTGTACGGTTCTTTTAACCACTAGTCATGGCATATCACTCGTGACCAAATCTACTTTACTTCCGCACCCGTAGAAGTTCACTGTCAGGCTAGCTCGCGCGCCTCCCTTTTTGCCCACACTTATAATCGCTTGAGAGTTGTGCAGGACGTATTGTCTAGCTAGAGAAAACACCATCGTCGAGGCACCACTCGAATGTGCAGATTGTCTCCTGACCGCCACACCCTCAAGTGTATTGTTTCCGCTGTTGATGTGTTCATGCTCTGGCCTGTCTACCCGGCCTTGGGGATTCGGTGTATGCCCCTTTATAGGTTTCTGTGGGAATGGATATATTGGGGGATGTACACTATATAGGTGTCCTCGATAGGTACATGTAAGTTGACATGTGCTTAGTCTAGCCAGAATATATACCTTCAGTTCAATCAAGTCCATACGTGCTAAGTTTGGCATCGAGTATGTTCTCCAGCTACAATACATATCTAGTAGTTCTTGTTCCAAAGTGATTTACTCAGGTCGTAAACGGTGGTTTATTAGATGGGTGATGATCATCTTGTGTTCTGTAGGAAACCTATTGCTTGGCAGAAATTAACCAGAGCTTGCTGGACCACTCACAGTTGAGAGTTAAAGCTACTTTGAGACCTTCCGAGGCTGTATCCTAAATCTCAAGGTCTATCGATTGGTGGTGGTGGCCTGGCCTGGGGGATACTGCCTAGCTTGTTCGGTGCAGGTGTCCTCTTCATGACTAAGCAGCAGATCCCGTCTGCCGGGTAGGGCCTTATCTAAGCACCTCGCCTCCCAAAGCAGCAGCACGCATCAACCTTCCCTCGATGTGTGTGTATGCGCCCATTCCCAATGATATTCCATTCCAACGGAGGAGGGGAGGGAAGACTCCCCGGACTGTGATGATGCCCTGCCAATCAATCAATCAATCACATATACTCATATCCATCAATACCGTGTATGTATCTCTGCCTCAGATTGATGGGTTGCTGCCGCTGTTAAATTGATCCTTTGCTCGGCGTGAGGCTCAAAACAAAACGGGCCGGGTACTTTGTGTCACTGCCACGTTCGGTTTAGTGCCACGTTAGGGGCATCAATCGGTCAATTCGTTGACGCAACCGACGGGCCCAGCCCCAGAAAAGAAAGAAAAGAAAAGGGCAGCCAGTCAATCTGTCGATGGGGACGGGGATTTTGCTTTCCTTCCTTTCTTCCATCCCCCTTCCTTCCTTCCTTCCTTCCCTCCTTCCTTCCTTCCTTCCTTCCTTCCTTCTCTCCTCCCCCTTCCCCTCCCCCTCTCTCCCCACATCTCACTCCCTTCCTTCTACTTTTCTAGATTCCATCCTTCCATCCATCCATCCAGCTTCCTTACCTCTCCCCTACCCTCTCCCCTCACCCCCCCCCCCCCAAGTCTCTCTCTCTCCTTCCCCCTCACCCCCTTCCCCTCACCCCCCCTTCCCTCGACTCACCATCTATAACTCACAACACACACAGACACAGACACAGACACACTAGACCATCCATCTTCTGCTCGCCACTCCCAACGCGCAAACACACGCGCGCAACACACCCCCCATCCACCCATCCATCAACACCCACGCCAACAACACCGCAATGCTCGACCCCACAACACTCTCCTCGCTCAAAGTGACCGAGCTTAAAGCCGAGCTCAAGAAGCGCGGCCTGCCAGTCGGTGGACTCAAGCAAGCTCTCGTGGAGCGCCTGGCAGAGGCCGTCACCCAGGAACAGCGCCAGCAGGCGGAGGAGGAACAGGAGGAGGAGGAGGAGCAGGAGGAGCAGGAAGAGGAGGAGGAGGAGGAGGAGGAGGAGGATAAAGACGCGAGCCAGGTCAACGGTGGGGAGGCGCGCGCGGAAACGCCCCTGGCGCAGGAAACGGTAGTGGCGCAGGAAACGGTCCAGGAGCCAGCGCAGGAAGCGCAGGAGTCGGTACAGGAGGTGCAGGAGCAGGTGCCGGTGCAGGAGGTGGAGCCAGTGGTTGAGCCTCAATCCGAGCCTCAGCCGGAGCCAGCACTAGAGCCGGAGCCAGTCCAGGTGATTGAACCGGCGCAAGAAGTCGTGCCCGTACAGGAAGCCTCACCAGCAGAGCCAGCACAACCCGAACAAGCGCAAGAGGTCGAGCCAGTACCAGTACCAGCACAAGAAGCCTCGCCAGTACCAGAAAGAGAAGTCTCACTAGCACCAGTACAAGAAGCCGAGCCAGCACCAGAAGAGCCAGCATCAGAAGAGCCAGCAATCGCCCCACCAGCACAAGAAGCCTCACCCGCGCAATTGGTCGAGCCGGGACAACAGCCCGAGGAGAGCGTACAGGAGCCCGAGCCAACACCAATCCCCGAACAAGATGCAGAGCCCACACGCCCACCACCACAAGCGGAAGAGACCAACGTCCCCAGCCCAGAAGCCGTCTCTGGGCAGCTCGAGGCAGTTGCTGAAGAAATCGCTACCGAGCAACAGGAGCCTCTAGAAGAACCTGTGGGGCCAAGGCCCAAGGAAGAGGTGGATAGCATGCAGGTCGACACGGCCCTTGAAAAGACCCCCGAGGTGCTCATTTATGAAGAGCCCGCTGCAATTAAGGAGGAAATAAAGAAAGAGGATTCCCCCATGGCCGAAGCGCCAGCTGCCCCGGAGGAAGTAAAGAAAGAGGATTCCCCCATGGCCGAAGCGCCAGCCGCCCCGGAGGAAAGAGCACCCGCCGCACCCGAACCTACTCTAGCAGAGCCCCTCCTAGAACCCACTGTCGATGCCGCCCCAAGCTCACAACCCGACGCCGCCGTCCCCTCAGCGCCCTCTGAACCAATGGATACCCGTGATGACACCCCTGCTGACATGCGCAAGCGCAAGCGGCGCTCCGCCAGCCCCCCACCCGCCGCACCAACCCACTCTTCCGACGCCGACGGCGCCACCGCCAAAAAACCCCGCACCAACTCCCCACAGCCGAAACCACGCCAGCGTGACGCCCGCTTCAAAGGTCTCTTCAACAACGGCGCCAGTGACGAGCACGACCTCGACGCTTTCCCCGGTGAGGACATGGCCCCCGCCGACGACGACGACGACCCGCCCGTGCCCCCGTCCATCCACCCCGCCACGCGCGCCCTCTACATCCGCGACCTCGTCCGCCCAATCAACGAACCCTTTCTCCGCAGCCATCTGACCTCCCTCGCGGGCGCAACTACCGGAGAGGCGATCGAGTTCTTCTTTCTCGACGCGATCAGGTCGCACGCCCTCGCCATCTTTGCTTCCGTCGCGGCGGCAACAAGGGTCCGTGTAGGCGTCCACGGAAAGGTCTGGCCGAACGAGCGCACGAGGAAGCCACTTTGGGTGGACTTTGTCCCGGAGGAGGCAGTCGATGGGTGGGTTGCGCGCGAGCGCAAGTGCCGTGGCCGCTGGGAGGTAGTGTACAAGGAGGGCGAAGGAGAAGACGGTGGCGTCGTCGCTGAGCTCGAGGAGGTTGGCGCGCGCGGCCGCAGCGGCAGTGGCGTGGAGGTATTAGGCGCACCGACAGGTCCTAGAGGCACTAGGGAGCGTGTTGTCGAGAGAAAGAACAGTGGTGAGTTACCCCTGCGGGGGAGGGATGTTTTGGTGGGCAGTGGCAGGAGCAGAGCGCTAACGGAGGGGGCGGAAGTACTTGCAGTCCAGAAAAGTGCGCCGACGCAAGACGCACCACCACCACCACCACCGGCGGCGGCGGCGGCGACAGCAGCGGCAGCAGCGGCAGGAGTGACGACAAAGACGACGAAGTTCGTGGACCTCGATGACCTGTTCCGGAGCACGACCGCGAAGCCTAAGCTGTACTATATGCCTGTGAGCGAGGAGATTGCGCAGGAGCGGCTGGCGGCGGTGCGGGGCCGAGGCGGACGTCGGGGTAGTAGGGATTGAGGGTAGCTTGGAGACAGCTTTCCTCCCTCCCAGCCCCAGAAAAGAAAAAGAAAAGGGGTGCTGAGTGGGAGGGGAAATGTATTTTTTTTTCTTTATTCCTCATCGTTTCTTTATTTTTTCCTTTGACTATTATATTAGCTATTAGCTATTGTGTTTTTTTTTCTTTTTTTTTTTTAAACCTGGGTTGATATCTCTTTTCTTTTTTTTTTTTGCCTCACGTAGTTATTGGGTATACTATCTGTTTGTCGGTATCATAGGACCAGGACCAGGCCATGACGAGGGGGTGAGAGGTGAGGGGCGATGAGAGAGGAGGGAGAAGTAATTGAGCTATTACATGCAGCTACTACATACATAGGGTATTTATACTTGCATAACTGTATGTATGTATTATTGCCATGAAGTGGAGAGAATGATGTGATGGATGTGATGGATGGATGGGATTTGTATTCGTAAAAAGGATGTAGAATCATTGACCTCTCCCTCTACCTCTATCTTGCTTAGTCACCCACCCCACATTTCCCCACCAACGAACGTCAACACCAAAGCTCAACAACATCATCATCATCACCACCACCACCATAGCTCTTCCTATCACAAGCCTAACTTCACCCCTCACCAACCCAATCATCACTTACACATACACAGGGGCACACAGAGACACGCACACCGTAATGACAAACCCCGACCCCCCCCCCAGTGACGACTCCCCCAATGCCCTAATCTCCACACACCCGTCGACCTCGGGCCTCCAGATCTCGCTGCACCCGCTCGCCCTCCTCACAATCTCCGACTACATCACACGACACACGCTCCGAAACGGCGCAGGCCCCATCGTCGGCGCCCTCCTGGGCTCGCAGCAGGGCCGCGTCCTCGACATCGAACACGCCTACGAGATCCTCCTCGTCAGGACGGACGACGGCGTCTCAGTCGACGAGGACTGGTTCGTAGATAAGCTCAAGCTCTGTTTGTGCCCCCCCCCCCCCTCACCCCACCAGCAGCAGCTAACAACACACACACACACAGTCAAAGAGACGCACCCGACGCTCGACCTCCTCGGCTGGTTCACCACCACCTCCTCCCCCACCTTCTCCCCAACCTCCTGGATGATCCCCGTGCACCACCAGCTCCTCGCGCACAACGAGTCGCTAATCCTCCTATGCCTGAACCCGTCGCCGTCGGCGGCCGTCGGCGGCGGCGGCACGCTCCCGCTCGCAGTGTACGAGAGCGTGTTCGACGCCGAGGAGGAGCTGCGCCTGCTGTTTGTGCCCCTGGCGTACACGATCGAGACGGGCGAGGCCGAGATGATTGGCGTGGACTTTGTGGCCAAGGGCGGCTTCGGGAATGCTGCGGCTGAGGCATCGGGGCTTGAGGAACCTTCCGCCGCGGCGGCGGCGGCGGCTGGGACGGGGGCGGCGGCGGCGGCGGCGGGAGGGAAGACGGGGGAGACGCAGGCCGCCGGGGCAAAGAAGTTGAAGTTGTCGGAGGAGGGGAAGGGGAAGGAGAAGGCGGCGGCGGCGGCAGCCGCGGAGGACCAGAAGGATGAGGTGACGGTCGCGAGTGCAGGGACGCAGAACGATGAGTGTATGTCAACCCCCACCAATACCTACTACTATTATTGATGACTGACACTCTCCGTCACAAAACCAAACAGTACTAGCAAACCTCACCGCCAAAGCAAACGCAATCCGCATGCTCCACTCGCGCATCAAGCTCCTCATAACCTACCTCTCCAACCCCCCCTCGGAAACACCAAACCACCAGCTCCTCCGCGCCCTCAAATCACTCACGCACTCGCGCCTGCCGCTCCTGATCCCCACGGACGCAAAGGCCTTCCGCCAGGAGCAGCTCAGCGAGCAGGCGGACGTACACCTCGTCGCCCTCCTCGGAACGCTCACAAAGAGCATCGAGGAGGTCCGCGGCGTCGGAAAAAAGTTTTGGGGAATCGAGCAGATGGGGAAGGCCAACGCGGCCGGCAGGAGCGGTGGTGGTGGCGGCGGCGGAGGTGGTGGCGGCGGTGGTGGGGGTGGGGGCGCGGCGGGAGGGCTGGGGTTGGGTATGGGGGAGTGGGACGGCGGGAGGAGGGGGGAGGTTCGGCTATGGGGGGTTTTAGTGGTCTGGTTGTGGGTGGGGTTGGGGGGGGAGGGGGGGGGTTCTGTTCATTCCCCCCTTTGCCCTCCCCTTTTTAAAAAAAAATAATTATGTTTTCCTGGTCTTTTTTTTTACGTTCTGGCTTCTCCTTTTGTCTCTTTTTTTTCTTCTTTTAGCTTCCAAACCTCTTTCTTGTTTGGATGCGCCATGATGGTGGCTACATACATGTACCTTCTACTACTACCTACTAGAGCCCAGCCAACTACAACTCCGCGAGGGGCATCAACGCGGGATAAAATACAATGACAAGTATACCCAAGCATTTTACTTAAATACACCGCCCCACCCAAACCCTAAGCTAGTCTAGCAATACATACCAGAGTCTCGTAGAATTATTGCAAAAGTGGTTCCTGCGTGACCCAATATTATATTGGCCCTTAAAGAAAAGGGGGATAAAAAAGTTAGTCCACCGGGGGTGGGGATCTAACCCACCCCCATGCGCGGCTGGGAAACCTCTCCTCCACGACCACCCCATTTCCATCCCCCCACAACCTCTCAACGCATGATGGTGACAATCTTCTTTGCTCTTTTAAACCTGATTTTGCTAAAACCACCAAGAATCCACATACTGTCAGGTTGTGTTTGTATTAAACCATCAATTTTCATTTCTTTAGGCAACTGATATACAAAGAACGCAAAAAAAAAAAAAAAAAGATCGAAAATTCCGTACTGCTAAAAAACGAACAAAGAAAGAAAACTTCGTAAAAAAACACCTTTTTAAATCAACTGCCTCCAGTTTAGGCTGCAGTGGCAGCGGCAGACTGCTTGGGTTCAATCTGGGCCTTGGCGCTGGCAGCCCTCCTCTCAACCTCCCTCAGGACATGACCTGGGGCGACATCCACACGCTGCTTGGCGAGGATATCGACCAACAATGGACTGGGCCTTCCGACACGTCCCGGGGCGGAGAGGCACTGCTCGGCCTTGAAGCCAGCTACCTGATCGAGGTAGGCGTCAAAGAGGAAGCTGGAGTCGAGGGGGCCACCCTTGGCCTCGGGATGGAACTGGGTCGACATGATGGGGCGGGAGGTGTGGATCATTCCTACGGTTCAAATCAGTAAAGTGACCGGGTTAACCTAGGAAAGAGTGCTACGAACCCTCGTTAGACCCATCGTTAAGGTTGACGAAGTACTCCTTCCAGTGAGTGGAGTCAAGGGTAGTTATGTCGACGGCATATCCGTGGTTCTGGGAAGTGATGTGGCAGCGTCCAGTTGTGAGATCAAGAGCGGGAATGTTGTGGGCGCGGTTTCCGTACTTCAGCTTGATGGTCTTGGCACCGGCGGCCAGGGCAAGAAGCTGGTGTCCAAGACAGATACCCATGATGGGGCCGGTATAGGACTCCATTAGCTTGCGGAGGTGGTACACGGTAGGAGTGCAGTGAGTTGGGTCACCAGGTCCGTTGGAACTACATTGGACAGTCAATGACTCATTCAGCAGAAAAGATGGATGTAGGAGACATACATGAATACTCCGTCGAAATGGTGCGCAACCTTATGGATGGGATAATTCCATGGGAAACAGGTAACACTGGCACCCCTGCTAACCAAACTTCTCAAAATGTTCTCCTTAACACCACAGTCGATGACTGCGACATGGCAGTCTCCGGCTGAGCTTGCAACATGAAAGGGTGCCTTGGTGGAAACTTTCTCGACCAAGTTGATTTGCTCAGGGTCGATGAATGCCTCATCCTGGTCAGCATCATACTCCTCCCCGATGGTGATTCTGGCGAGAGAGGAACCCTGCTCACGAAGGTAGGTGACAATGGCCCTGGTGTCGACACCGGTAATTGCAGGAACACCCTCACGGGCACACCAGTTGCCAAGCGACTCAACGGCGGTCCAGTGAGAGTACTTCTCGGCGACGTCGGCAACAACCACACCAATAGCCTGAAGATGGGGGGACTCGAAGTACTTCAAGAGACCATCCTGGTCGCGCTGGTCAGAGGGAACACCATAGTTCCCAATAAGTGGTTGGGTAAAAACAAGAATTTGACCACGGTAGGAGGGATCAGTAAGTGCCTCGGGGTATCCAACAAGGGCAGTAGAAAAGACGGCCTCTCCGGAGGTGTTAGAACGGGCACCGAAGGATTTTCCGTGGAAGATTGGCCCATTCTAGACACAGTCAGCATCCGCAATCTACATGGGGTTTAGAATATAAAACTCACCTTGATAGTGAAAGTAGCTCTATCATTGCTGATAGGAGTGCCTGTCTCCCTGTCTGGCTGGGGCATCTGCCTTCCAGCGCTTCCGGTGATGGTAGCAAGATTCCTGACCTGTCTCAAGGCATTGAAACGAGCGGTGGCATTAAAGCCCTTGGTGAGAATTTGGCGAGTAAACATGTTGGCGATATCAATGGGTATATAAAAGGAGAAAAAAGAATGCGCTGATTAGCGGGGGTGTGAGTGATTGATTCCCTTCGAGAATATAATGTGGTATGTCGCGTGTACAGAAAAGATTTTTAATAGGAGCTGTTCTTCCAGATGTGATCTACATATGAATGAAAAGGATGTATTAGTCTCCCATCTTTGGTGTACCAGATATTGAGGCTCTTCGGTGTGGGGGGGGGGAGTGGGGGTAGCCATGTCCAATTTGATGGAGAAGGGTTTTTTTTTCTTTTTACCTGAGAGATAATCCTAAAAAGAGAACCCGGAATCAGCAAGGAGTTTGGGGTAAATTTAGGAGGAAGTGGAGGAAAGGACAGGCCAGTTGCAATAAAGCATAGGGGGTTTATGAAGGAAAGAAAAAGATCACGGTGGATGCCAAAAAAAAGTTTTTTCTCCACGCGGCTGGACGGGGGAGGGGCAATGCCAAAACGAACTAGTGTGGGTCGGGAATTCTCATCATGTACATACCTGTGAAGTGAATACGGAGGGAACAAATCGCATACGGGCGACTTTCAATTGGGAGAGACCTCCTTTGTAGGAATTGAAAGGAAGATTATCGGATGGGTTTATCTGTTGAGAATATTCACTTTGCCAACTTGCACGTTGGGATTGGGGATGGCTATTCGAAAGGAATAAAGAAAATTTCAGTCAGAAGTAAGCCTTTCTTTGCAAATTGGTGTTGAGTTATCCTCAAGCGGGGGAGAGGAAATCGGTGGGCTTTATGTGCTGCGCTCGGTGACGAAAGATCTACTAGAACCAGAAAAAAAAATTGCAGGGAAGGAGAACCCAGCGGCGATGTTGGTTGAGGTTGGCGTCTTTGCGGGGGGAGACACACCGGTAGGTCAAAGGGGAGGGTTGCAACGTTTTTAATTGGCCAATGGCTCGTCTCCGATCCATAATCTAGAGTATCATATGTACGCATGCATTTGCATTCGCACCTGCCACACCACAAGAAATATTGGGTTTTGATTTTAACAGGCAGAATCCATCACCCATAACACAGTTCTTTAGTTTCAGAAAATAATCTTCCTCGGAAGTCTTAGCTGGACCCTGATTGTGGGTTCGGTACCTTTTTTTGTCCGCATCAGGTTTAGCTTTGTCACTAGTGAAATAGTATCTACCACCTACAGTAGCCATACACCTACAGGCTACATACAGACATCCTGAGGCTGTTTCTACTCACGAAGCATAGCCTCTATTATACGTTCCAGAGCACATAAAGGCTCGAGAATAGAGACTAGACGGAGACATGGAACAAAAAGTCACGTATCTTTAGACTTCTTTCTCGCAATTTGGCATCTACCATGCACTGCCCCCGCGCCATATGATGGTGGACTCTATCCGGGATGAGTCACGAGCGGGAAATCGAACACTGTGGTCTAAACATGAGCCAAAAATTGTGTAAATACCAAGTACTCACTTGAAAACCTTGCAATAGTGAAAAAGAATAACCCGAAAACAAAGGCACTTGCTAAGAACATACACGCACTTATCTAATAAGTAGCAATAACAAACAAAGAAGAAGAATGTAAAGACAGAAATCCAGATGTGCCACTAACAAATAACCCCCCAGTGTACTCGCAAACTCCGTTCAAAACCATCGTGCTTAGCACTATATATCCCGACCATGTTATATCCGTACAAAAGAGGACCCCTGCTGGGGAATCCTCTACCCCTAGTACTCGCTTAATATATATGCTTCACGTTGGTAGTTATTTATGCATTTATATAATCATGCCAAAAACTCGGCGATAGGAAGTTTATACTCCGGAAGTATCCAGTACCTCCTCTTTACCCCGTCCCAAACCTTCCCACCCTCCTCCATTCCATCGTCTTCTTCATCATCATTTTTCAGGGGCATTACATCCCACCTCGTCTCTAGTCCAGCCTCTAGCATGTCAATCTCAACGATGCGAGTGTAAACATCGTATGAGACCCTTCTGTCCGCACCAAGACCATGGAAGAAACTGAATTTACCGCCTTCTGATGGAGATGCAAGAAGCGCGATGACGTATTCCGTGAAGAAAAGACGAAGCTCGTCATAGGATTCGGCAAACGTATCAAAGTAGATTGCATGAAATGTGGTGCCCCGGTTTACCAAATCAGGGATCACCTATAAGTAGTTAGAGATCCGGGTTGCAAGCTTAGAAAGGCTGGACTTACATCTTGCCATCTTCCTTCAAGTACCTCAACGCCTTCCTTCTCGTACCACCCGTCTTCCTTCATCTTTTTCAAGACATCTGGGTGTGCCTCAACGATGACATGGTGGCTGGGCTTCTTTTCTTGGAACAACCCGTCTATTATTCCCATTCCAAATCCGATGTTAAGAATTCTTTTACCCTTCTCCTTAACAAGTGCGTTCGCACTCCTTTCCATAATACCTCTTTCCCATTCCATCATGACCCCATTGTTGTCCGCATCAAGTAGCTTGTCATCGTGATAGGTCAGTTTGGAGGCGAGGTAATCTTTGGAGTTTACGTCTTCCTTAATTTCTTCCGCTGGTTCCAGTTCCGGTTGCGTAACCTCCGTCTGTGGTGTGCCTACATTTTCAGACTCCTGGGCCAACTCTGGAGCCTCATCATCATCTTCAGTTTCTTCCTCACTCTCTTCGCCATCGCTAAGCTGCAGATATCCTCCCAGCCTTCCCAGGATCAACTCGGCCCTCACACCAGCTTCCACCATGATATCGTACAGATTCTTCAACCCCAATCTATCCGCAATGCAAGCCGGGGTCTCTCCGGAGACATCCAAGTCATTCCAAATAGCCCCGTTGAGTAGGAGTAGCTTTAAGGTTTCTTCTGCGGCCTTCAGCTCCTCATCTGAATCTTCTGGTGTACAAGACGCGATCGCAACATGCAACGCCGTCTGCCGTGTCTCTGGTTCATAAACGTTCGCCGAAGTATTCTTGAGCAGCGACTCCAGAACAGATATATTATGATCAGTTGCTGCCAGAAGAAGCATTGTTGACTCCGGATCTGACGGGAGGGGTGTTTGAATAGTTGTAGCCATTTTTTTTTGTGAAATTTTATTTTATTTTTTTGTTTTTGATCTCTTTCGGCCTGTTTGTGATGATCTTTGACGTGGTTTTTTCCTATGTCTGGGGAAGTGATTTGCGCGTTTGTTTGGATGAGGTGGGGCTGTTGATACTTGAGGATGCGGGAAAGTGGGGCTGCCTGCATGAACTGCATGAAGCGGGCAGCCTTAGGTTACCCGGTCGAGTGAGCGGTTATGATCGGATCTTTGATCTTCAAGTGACGTCGAGTCACCAGTCGTGACTCGGCAGATATAAATAATGGGATGAGCGATGGCTGTTTGAATTAGACTGAACATGAGTTTCACTGCTTTCTAGTACCCTGCAGCAACCCGACCAGAGTCCTGGTTGTAAAGTGACTCTTGCAACAGTATAGTGATGACTAAGCAATTAATGCGAGGGTTCCGGCCTTAAGAAATTCGATATCGCCTAAAACCACAAAATCTCACCCTTCATTAACACTTGACCAGCTGTCATAGACTTTATATTTATGACATAGATGGACATTCGCAATCAAAACTAGCAAAATACACGAATTTACTATTTCGTTCAAGTACCTCCAGAACGAGTATATATGCCTTAGCTTATATCGGTGCTGACCCGGGCCCCTATGATGCCGGAAGATCTGGAGGATCAGTTATTTAATAATAGATAATAAGAACTCCCAACAAAAGCAACCTTTACTTCTTACTAGAGGGTCAGCACCTACTAACAGCTTAAGGGATACACGAGTATACACACAGCTACCTCTTATAACTACAAGTATGGAGGGTGGCTTCGCGGGGTGGGCGAACGTTCTCATCATTTACCGGTGACCTGACTTCTTCTGCTCGATTGGAAGGAGTCAGATCCGCCTTTTGTGGAGATCTAGCACCTTTCCGAGAAGAAGAAGGAGGATATAGCAATCCAACTTTATAAACCTGCTCGCCCCCCCCCCCGGTGCTCCTGGACCAACCCCACTCGCCCCGCTTCAGAGTCGATCTTTTAACCCAAGTGTTTGATTTCGGTAGTTGAGTAGGTGGGCAGGGTCTTTATAAACGTACAGCTATATAGTGTATCCCAAAGAGAATTTGTGGTTGCGGGCTCTAGCACTTTCTCGAGCTTAATAGTTCTGCCGGGCCGGGGCTTACCCATGTCACAGAGAAATTGCGCTATAAGAATCTCTAACCTAGTCCCGTTCCCAGACCCGGTCGGTATTTCTTTTGGTGGTGTATTCCCTCTAACCCAGGTTGAAAGACCGTCTAGCAGAAGGAGATTATTATGGGGATACTTTAGCTAGCAGCGGGTGATAAACCTTGCCTAGATGTATTATGTGAGAGGAGGTTGAGAGTGGATGGCCTCCTCTCTAGTAATATACTCCTGCAGGTTGTGGTGTTAATTACGAAGTACTGTACTGTGAGATATAGTTCGATCTCAGGACAGGGGACACTAGGCCTCTGTTATATACCAGGGCTCGTTACTGCATGCACCTAGGGAGGGCGGATATTCCATCTTTAACAAAATGCCCCATGTCAGCTTTTTCGACAGAAATGCAATTAAAAGTCTCTAGCTCTCGGATCATGTATATTCCTACTGCTGCTCCGCCAAGAAAACTTCCCCGGTATACACATTACTCTATTCACGATTTCTCCCAGCCACTACATTCACGTATCCTATTATACCCAGTCCAAGCAACGACATTTAGCACAGGGACTAGACACTACATGTAGACCACATAGCTACATGTATGTGTCTCCCCCGCCCAACCGGCGCGATAATACTACATGTAGGCTACCTGCGCACACCCATACCGAGTGATTTCTCATGAGGAAACAGCTATCCGGTCAATTGTCGACCCCGAGGCGAAACCTCAAGTATAGATAACAGGATCCGTTAGCAAACGCCAGTGTACTAACCGTTGCTTTTTTTCTTTTTCAAGGGGATTAGTTTACTTAAGAGATACTCCAGACGCATCACGTGCCCTTAAATGGCGGGGTAAATCCAAGGGACCAGGTCATGGATAGAAGTAGGTCAGATAAATGTAGCATGTTGCTTCAAGAGATTTTTTATAGATGTAGAAAGACCAACAGTGCCCCAGGTAGTATACGAGGCTGGTAACCTGTAGTCTCAAAGAGCTGATAGTCTCCCACCCCCCCCCAACCCCCAACCCCACCCCTTTTGAAGCGGGAAAGTCCTTCGGTAATCCGCCTGTAGAATATGATACAAGCAAGTTCAAACTCACAAATAAACTCCGCCAAAGAACTCTTACAATACTCACACAAACAATGAAAAAGGATCCAACCTCAGCAATTTGCAGTATAAATTACCGTAGTAAGCCGTCTAACGCCCCCTACGCCGTTTTATTTCTCTACAAAAGCCTGCCCTAAAAGATAAGCTTTTATGTTCGCCCCCAGCCCCGCCTCCTTCGCCCCCGCGCCCCAGAAAAAAGAAAATTTGTCCAAAACTAACTAACCACCCTTCCTCTCCCCCGAAACTGGTGTAGCGGATCTCCGTGCAGTCTCAATCTTTTTTCGTTCCCCCTCGAGCTAATTGCAGTAAATCAGTGATTGCTCCTCCTGTATATTGAAAATCACGGGGAATACTCACAACTTTCTTGACCCGGTTTAGGGCGTTCTTGTCTGATGACTTCACTCTGTCAAGAGTATACGGCTCATCAATGATGACATTCTCCGACACGATAATCTGCTTCTCGTGCCATCGGCAAGGCATCCTATCACTACTAGTCAGTACAACCAAGGAATCCACCAGCACTAGGGGAAAGAAGAAAAAAAAACCTACAGCCTAGACAAAGCATCGTAGATCTCCTGACCCTCCGCAGTGACCCCAATGCCTATATTGGCAGCCCTCACTGCTTCAGCCTTCGCAGTCTCCTTCTCCTTGCCTGGCAGAATGCTCAGGTTGACAGGGCCAATCTTGGGCTCGGCGTTTGTAAACGGGGCGTTACTGCGTGGCTGCTTGTTGGGGTTGCCGATGACCGTAACATCTTTAAGGAACGAGACTTTAAGGATCCGGTAGTCGGCTGGGGAATTGGGAGCACCAGGTGTGGTATTCTGCGCAAGGGCGAGTGTAGAGGTGAGCGGGTCGTAGGAATAAACCGTCCCTTCATAGGTGTCGTCAATGATGGTAAGGACACGAACGCTAGGTTGGAGATGCTAGTTAGCGAGAGAAGCTAGAAAGGGGCAGCATCTATAAAGTGAAGGGGAGAGAGGGAGGAAATGTCCAAGGAGAGGAGGTAGGTACCGGAGACCAATGGCCCAGTCAAGAGCCGAGAGGTTCGCGCCAGCACCTCCGCTGAAGCTGGGGTTGTTGGCGGGGACACTACCCCCACGGCCACCAGAAGATTGGCGTCGATTGTCCATGTAGGTCTTGTTGGAGAGAATCCGAAATGAAAGAAAGACGAAAAATGGGGGAGCTGTTTTTGGACAGGTCCCTGCGAGGCTGACTTGCTATGTGGCTGCTTTACTCCTGCTTATACTGCTACTAGTGCTGCTGTTGCTGCAGTCTTGCGCTCAAAAAAGCAGACAACGTATGTACCGTGTAGCGAATATCACCGGACTGATACCGAGAACTCGTTTCGCCCAGGCCGCGAGAAGATCGCCGACAGGTTTTGGGAGGGGTTTTCGCGATGGCAGGAGTTTGTTCCTTAACTCCCTGCGATGCGATGGGGGGGGTGTGTAAGTTGGTTGAAGACGGTGGTGAGGCTGTACCGTTGTGGGTCGGATCGGCAGCCGTAACGAAAAAAGGAAATGGGAATAAGTGAAACAAGACTCGAGGTGTCTTAGCAAAAGTATAGAATGGTAAGAGAAGGACTCTACACACAATTAGAAAATTGAATATTAAAGAAGTACCTACTCAAGTGTTCATGTAACTATGAGTGAGTTTTGATGAATGGTGAGTTCTCACAACGCCAAGGCAAAATTGTCACGTGTCGCCTGAAGCTCTGGTCATGCAGGAGAACGGGTCTAATACAAATAAGGCCAATAAGGACGAGTGTCAATAATAAAGTAAAAGAAGGGGAGCACAAAACCAGATCAGACAGAAACGATAACACATGTGTACAAATTAATACCGCGTATGGTACCTGCATCTAAATGCCTCAAACCCCGAGATTCACATGTACATCTGTGACGATTACATGTAGTATATACTACATGTACATGTATGACCCCAATGATAAGTAAATACACATGTATATAAAGGCCTACTAATACCTGTCCTAATACCGTAGTCGGGTTTTGGCTTTGGTGCCTTTCAAATCAAATCCTTGTCTTTTGTATATATCGGGTGGGCATCGAATCATGATAGCTGTTGGTTCTCACTCTCAACCGATGGTAAAAACATGTACCTTTGAAACATCCACCACTCCATACACCTCAACATCGAAGTCTAAGAGGATCGAAGAAAGTACTATATCGTCCAGCATCTTGGCAGTGTCAATATATGTAGTTAAGTACTTATCGTGCATGATCCGGGCCCCATTTCCTACAGGTACATATAAAACCATCTATCTACTTTTATTATTAAAGCCCCCACAACCGACTGATAATGAGTTTAAGTTAAGACTCTAGACGCCTATACAACTAAAGATTCACCCTGGATGGAGCACAAGAACCAGCTTCAACACTAACCCTAGGCCTGTAACGTAAGGCGATCCGATCAACGATTTACCTATTGATCGATAGCTCATACATGCATCTAGTTTTTATCACAATACAGGTACTACTCGCAACTTCATAGCGTTTCTGAACACAACCGCTATTGCATGTCGTAACCTTGGCGGTTTTTTGTGCGTATATAACATTAGTCGTGTTTAGAAACGCTATGAAATTTCGAGTATATTAATTGGGGCTTGGCTACATGATTCATATATTTCCACCAGTAATATCTGCAAATACACATTTTATTCTCCGATTTGCTCTCCGGTTACTTCCGAGTCATTTGTTTACAAACAGCCAGTCAAAACAGCTGGCCAAAGATCATATGCTACATATAGGTTTAGGGATAAAGATGGTCTGTCGTAAGGTCTAGGCATTGCTGCCAAGCTCGCGCAATACTGGCAACGAATATCGGTATCCCACGGTCAGTCGATCCATAAAGAGTATGCCATTGGAAGCAAACATCAGAAATCAATAGACGGATACCACTAAAGCCAAGACTGTAGCTGTGATGCCAAAAAACTGCTCTAACTTTCATTCCTCGCAATACCTCAATCCCGACCCACCAACCCTCACGTTCAGCATGCACATAGGGGTTATAAAACACCCAGACTCTCTTACAAACAAGCTCCGGTAGTGCAGTTGGTCAGCATACCCTCACCAAAAACATTAAAAATTATAAAATCGCAGGGAGACATGGGTTCAAACCCCATCCGGAACATGTTTTTTCTTTCCCCTTCCCCTTAAAACAAGGAGAGCCACCCAAGACATCGATTCCTACAGATGTTTGACTTATGTGGAACAGATAATTAAGGATAAGGAGCTATAGGGAACTGTGATATTAACCGCTCGACCGTCGCCTCGGGCAGTTTTCTAAATCGCATGAATTGTAAGTCCATGCTCCCCGCTTATGCTCACGTACCAGAACTGGTGCCCTACCCATCAGGGGAGGGATCAAACGACAATTCATTTAACTAGAAAGGGGATCAAAGAGAGGTTAGGCAAACAACCCAAACCCCAAACTACCGCACCCCCTGCCTGGCCAAGCTATATACACTCCAACGCCAAGAAGAGACACCGACTCATCTACCGACTCATCAGATATCACTCGCCCCTTTTTTGGGCGGGGGGGCTTGGCGCCTGGGTTAGCCGCGGGTGACGTGACGCAATGATCAATGATAGGGATTCCGGTTTATCTTGAACTAGCTCGATCAATGAGAACCAACAGACTTGCTGCTTGGATATGTACGTCAGGATCGATTGGTGTGTGTATCTAACATGCGCGTGTAAAGACAGGCCATAGTATATATACTAGGAATAGACAACTAGGCCCAGCCAACATCCTCCCGCCCCCCTCCTATCTTAAGGCCAGGGGAGTAGCTTGACTACATGTATGTAGGTGTCGATAGGGGGGTTGGTGCTATACATGTATGTACTCCCTACTCACCTACATACATCTATGACCGAGATACGTAGGGTCCGGCCCCACGGCACTGAAAGGTGGTCCCCCACGTCCACATGCACGTACCCACCCCCTATCCAAACAGCCATGCATGGAACCTATATACCCCGTCCACCCCACACAGTACTTGGGCCCACTCACCAGCCGTCACTCGCACGGCTGCGGCTTGGCATTGGAATTGATCATTGATCTTGAGACTATGTTTGTACGTGTGTGTGTATGTGCCATTTTATCTGCAATTCACGGTCATGCGGTCTTGGTCTTCCTGCACCTGTCGATCTTTAAGCCACTGAGCACTAGAGGACCGGTCCTTGATACTTATTCTGTGTATCTATTCTATCTACAAATCTAACTATCTACACGCCCAAGTAACGCAATATATACAAGTAAAAAAAAAGGAGAGAAACAGGCTCCCCTACCCACCCCTCACCTCCGCCACCACATCCCTCACCCTATTCCCATTCATCCTCTCCCACCCCTCAAGGCTCATCACGAACGTCCCCCTACCCGCCGTGATCCCGCGCAGATGCTTCAAGTACCCCACCATCTCCTTGAGGGGTACCCTAGCCCTGACGGTCCTCTTCCTCGCGCCCTCATCGCGGCTCTCCACACTACGCTTCACCCCCGGCGCATAAACCCTCACGAGGTCCACGGGCCCGGCCGCCCCGGCCGCCCCCTCCTCCTCCTCCGCCTCCGCCTCCAGCCCCCCCAACTCCACGACATGGCCGCCCCGCGCGCCCGAAATGTCGCTGACAACCCTCCCCAGGTCCCTCTCCTCGCACGTGACAACAACGTCCATGACCGGCTCCATGAGCGGGGTCTCGGCGGCGGCGGCGCCGTCGCGCAGCGCCGCAGTGGCCGCAACGCGCGCCGCCGACGAGAACGCCGCGAGGGTGCTCTCGGGCCCGAAGACGTCTGTGGCGGGGTCGACGGTGAGGGTGACGGCCACGCCGCGCACGGGGAAGCCGAGCGCTGGGCCGCGGCCCAGCGCGGCCGCTGCGCCGTTCGTCAGTGCGGTTTCGAGTTCGCGGGGGTTGAGCCATTTTGGGAGGCGGGAGTCGGCGGTTTCGCTGTCCGTGGTGGTGGTGGTGGTGGTGGTGGGCGCGAGGATGGTGACGGTGATTGTGTTTCCGTCTTCTGTTGTTGATGTGGTTGGGTCGAGGGGCTCGACGGAGGCGGTGCATGCGGCCGAGACGCGCTTGCCCGTAATCTCCTTGTCAAAGACCTGGCGGGTTGGTGCGGAGGCCGCGGCGATGGTCTCGCGGTACGAGATGAGGATGCGGCCCATCTCTGCGTTGGCCTTGAAGTCCCCGACGAGGCGGTCGCGCGCAATCTCCAGGTGCAGCTCGCCCATGCCGCTGATGAGGGTCTGGCCCGAGTCGGCGTCGATGGAGATGTGGAGGCTTGGGTCCTCGCGCAGGAGCATTGCGAGGGCCTCGTCGAGGTGCTTCTGGTCGCCGAGCGAGTGCGGCTCGATGGCCGCGAAGAAGACGGGCGGCGGGACGGCGATGGGCCGCAGCTGCAGCGTGTCGGTGGAGAGGACGGGCGTCTTGCCGCCGCGCTGGTGCTTCTGCTTGTGGGCGGAGGGGGTCTCGGAGACTAGGGTGTCCCCCGTGCGCGCGTGCTTGAGCCCGATGATGACGCCAATGTGGCCCGTCGGGATGGCGGAGATGTCGACCGCCTCGTCGGCATACATGCGCACCAGCCTCGTCGCGCGCTCCTTGACGCCCAGGTTCGTGTTGAAGAGGTTGTGCGCGCGGGTCAGCGTCCCCGAGTACACGCGGACAAAGACCATAGCGCCGCGCTTGGGGTCATTGACGACCTTGAAGGCGAGCGCGCACACCCTACTCTGGTCCGTCGGGTCCAGCGTTCCCCTGTGGCCCCCGCCGTACGAGACAGCGACGGGCGGGCGGTCCACGGGCGACGGCAGGAGGTCCACCACCGCGTCCAGTAGCGGCTGGACGCCAATGTTGCGGAAGCTGGCCCCGGCAAAGATGGGGATTATCTTCCCGTCGCCCTTGAGCGTCGACTTTCGCAGCGACGCCTTGATCGCCGCCGCGGGGATCACCGCGTGGTCCTCGAGCTCCATAAACACCTCGACGAGGTCCTCGTCGTGCTCCGCGAGGAGCTCCACCAGCGCCACCCTTGCCGCCACGGCCTCCGCATACAGCTCTGGCCGCTGCGCGGCCAGCCACACATAGTCGCGCAGCTCAATCTTCTGGCCGTCGCCGCCATCCCAGAGGAAGACGCGCTTCTCCACGACGTCCACCACGCCGCGGAAGACGTCCTCCCCGCCGCGGGGGTCCACGTCGTAGACTGGGAGGTGGCAGACGGCGGGCCATCCGGCGAGCTTTGCGGCCACCTCGCGGACCGTGGGGCCGAAGCGGGCGCCGACGCGGTCGAGCTTGTTGACGAAGATGATGCGCGGGATGGCGTAGGCGTGGGCCTGGCGCCACACCTTCTCGGTCTGGGCCTCGACGCCGGCGACGCCGTCGAGGATGGTGATTGCGCCGTCGAGAACGCGGATCGATCGCTCGACCTCGAAGGTGAAGTCGGCGTGGCCGGGCGTGTCGATGAGGTTGATTGTGTGGGCGGTTGTGGAGGACGAGGGCGTCCAGGTGAAGGTTATGGCGGCGGAGGTGATGGTGATGCCGCGGGTGCGCTCGGCGGGGAGGTAGTCCATTACGGTGGAGCCTTCGTCGACTTCTGTGGATGGGAGGAAGGATCAGCAATTGTCCGTAGTAGTAGTAGTAGTATAATGTTATATAGAATATAAATATATGAGGACTTTAGGACTGGATCTCTGGTTCGCAATGCAATAGCTATATATTGCACCCCCACAGAGCCACAACATCTACAAACTCTAACTATATCTGCAGAAAGCACACAAAACAGCACAGAGCAAGGCACCAGACCTCCAATCCTCCTCGTAAACCCGCTATAATACAGCATCCTCTCTGTGGTCGTCGTTTTCCCCTACCACCACACACAACACACACCAACCCGTCAGCTCCCCCCCCCCTAGAGAGAAGTGGGGCGCTATAGCGCACTCACAGCATCGATATGTGCAATAATGCCGATATTCCTCGTATGCGGCAGCGGCACGGGCGCCTGCTCTGGTGTCGCCGTGGCGTATCGTCGGTATCCCGCCGTTGGTGGGCTCTGCAGTGGGAGTGTCGTGCGCGGGAGGGATGGAGGCGGGGGGCGGCATGTTGGTGGGCGGCAGCGGAGGAGGAGGCGGCGGAGCATGGTGTATTAATTGGTAGTTTGTAGTAGTTTGTAGCAGTGGAGGTTTTGCCTCAGGCATCGTCGGGACAGGCAGGGTAACTGTGTGGTGGAGCTGCGGTGTCGAATTGAGGCGGTTGAGTCATGGTGTCTCACTCGGGGGTGTGGGTGGGACAGGACTGGAAACAGGATTGGGGGAAGAGGTATGATAATTATAATCTCACCCACCCATAGGAAGTCCGACGACCACACCCCACCCCATAAACAGACAAACGACCGAGCTGCTGATTGTCCTCTCTCGGGAGATGGATACATGTATGTTTTAATAACTAGTCTGAAATATGCTCATATTCTTTGTACTGGGCTACAGAGTTGTATTCATAGAGGCCTGATACCGTTCATGGACTCTCAATTCAAGGGCCAGGGTTGACCTTAATGGCCACAATCAGTGCGATAAGGCGCGATGGAGGGTGGGGAGCAGAGAGGGTGGGAGGGAGCGGCTGTGTTTGCAATTGGCAGGGCGCCGCACCGTTATCGTTCATGATGCATCTGACTCCCGACAGAAGAACACGGTCGGGACCGAGATAGCGGATAGAATACCGATATATAGCGTACATGCAGTACTCAATTGACAATGGATCATGTCCGGGACAACTCACCGCATATCACTCGCAACTGTGGCGTCGTCGCTTCCACTCACCAGCCACACACACACAGCCAATCAACGATTCTTGTGATGGATGATGATGGACGATGCTGCATAACTCACGACGACTTCTTCTCATCATCATCATCATCATCACCATCATCTCAAGTCAGAGATCAGAGACAGACATTCTATTCTATATTCATCATTCTCATCTCATCCCCTCTCCTCTCCTCCCCTCCATCATCCCCCTGCCCCCCAGCACACTCTAATCCCTACCTGCCTCGGAGTTCTACATTCCTCATCCCCGCCACCTCCATCCCCTGAAACACCATCTCGTTCACCTTACCAACACCCCCCCCCCACCCCCACACAATGGACTATTCAGTACTCGCCTCAGACACTGGTGGTTTCGGCGACGACCCCACCGAGCAGCCATTTGCAACACAGCACGTCCACACGTCCTACACCCCACACGATACGGATCCACCGTTCACGCCTGGGCCCTTCAATCCCGGGCCCAGCATGGACGACAACGGCTTTGGACAGCCACAGCAGTACATCCGGAACGTCGACGATGGGTTCAAGAGTCCCGGGTTCGCTCCGGATACACCCCGTTTCCCGGTAGAGGCCCAGCAGAGCGAGGAGGACGTCGAAGGGGATGAGCACCAGGCTGCACAACATCAGCAGCCCTCGCCGCAAGTACAAGAGCAGCAGCAGCAACAACAGCAGCAGCAGCAGCAGCAGCACCAACACCACCATCAGCAGCAGCAGCGGCCGCAGCACCGTATCCAGGCAAAAATTACCGCCCTCGAACGTACCGGCCGAAAGGACCTCATCCTCAAATTCGACGTCCACGTAAGCCAGAACCTCAATCTCCCGCCCCACATCACCAGCCCGGATGACGTGTACTATCTGACCACATCTCTACAGACAAACCTGCCAAAGTTCCGCACGACGCAGTTTCGCGATGTACGCCGCACCCATCCCGAGTTTCAGAAGCTCGCAAACCACCTGCTCTCCAGCAATCCCGAGTGCATCGTTCCGGCCGTACCGCCGCCGAGCACCAGCGCCGGCGTCGGCACGGACGAGGATGAGGCGCGCGTCAAGGCGGCAATGCAGAGATGGCTCAACACCGTCTGCAGCAATGAGGTCCTCATCAGGGATGAGGAGATTGTCTTTTTTGTCGAGTCGGACTTTGGGTACAGTCCCGTGGTGCGCAGGAAGCAGCCCGCGACGGGCGTGCGCAGGAGGGTCATCAAGCAGTTTGCGCCACCGCCCGACGACACGCCCGAGCTCGAGCAGGCCCGCCCCGTCGTCAAGGCGTTCTATCTCGGCACCATGGAGACTGGCCAGAAGGTTGACCGCGTCGTAAAGTCGCGGCGCGGCGTAGGTCTAGCCGAGTCCGAGCTCGGAATCCGGCTCTTTGCGCTGTCGCAGACAGAGACCCACGCGGGCATGGCCAACGCCTTCCGCAAGCTCGGAAAAACCATCCAATCCGTCGGCGACTTTCACGCTGCCCAGGCCACCGCCGAAGCCACAACCCTCGGCGACCCCCTCAACTACCACAGCTCCGACGCCTTCATCGTCAAAGAGACGTTGACAAACCGCCAAATCCTCATGCGCGAGCTCGAAGCCGCCAAAAAGGACACCCGCTCCAAGCTGCAGACCGTCGAGGTCCTAAAGTCCAAGGGCGCCCTCAAGCGCGACAAGGTCGACGAGGCCCTCCAGGCCCTCGAGGAGGCCAGGGGAACGGAAACACACCTCGAAACCAAGGTTAAGCGCGTCACCTCCAACCTGGTCCTCGAGCGCCGCCGCTGGTTCGCACGTACCGCCCGCGACACAAGAAACAGCATCCGCGACTACTGCCTCCGCCAGATCGAGGCCGAGCGCCGCACGCTCGCAACGCTCGAGACCGTCCGCCCCGACGTCCGCGCCATTGACGCCAGCGGCGGGCTAAGCAGGCTCGGCAGGGACGCGCCGCCGGCCAGTCGGAGGGCTAGCTTACGGGTTAGCCAAGGCCCCGCCGGCGATGCATGGAGCGGCGTGCAGCGGGCCCCAGGCGTCAACAGGCCCGGCGCGAGCGGGCACCTGGAGGGTAACGGGGTGGGGGTCGTGAAGGAGGTGGAGGAGGAGGCGGGGCTGGGCGCAGGGGTCGGGGATGAGGATAGGTTAGATGCGAGGAATGCGGCGAGCAGGTTGGCCGGGAGCACGTTTTAGTTTTTTTGTGTTAGTGTAGGTAGCAAATTTTTATGGCTTTTTTTTTTGTTCTCCTGTTCTCGTGTTCTCCCCTTTTCCTTTCCTTCCTTTCTTGTGATTTTTTTATCCTACGGATGATGGCTTTATGTGTGGGCTGGGCGGGGCGGGGCGGGGCGGGGTTGGATGGGATGGGATTGTATTGTATTGCCTTGTGCTGTGCTGTGCTGTGCAGTGCAGCTTGATATAGTGCTAATACTACTGCTACTCTACTGATACTGCTACTACTACTGCTACCACCACCACTACTACTACTACATGTAGCAAACCGGGGCCGGTCAAGGGAATGGTTAACTGATATCGATGCCGTGCGGCCTGTCTGTCCTGCTTATTATCTAGAATATTGCAACGCCCGGCTCCGCCAACCCGTCCGTCCGGCCGGCTCCATACTTTACCTACCGCCCTGGGAATTGGGTACCCGTAAGAATAATCGCCTGGACAGTCTACGAGGGTAGTGGCGAGTGATGCGTTGTGACTAAAGTGGTGGTGGGTGGTGGGGGGTACTTGGTTGATTGGTTGACTTGTAGAGCGGTGCGTAGGGCGGACCAACGGCGGGCTATGGTTCCTACTTGTGGGTGGTGGGTGCTTGTGGGTCGTGGTGTCTGGAGCAATAAGAATAAACTACACAACACAACTACGAGTATCAGGACCACTACACACAACGCGCCAGCAACGCGGCGCTAGCACACCGGTACTCATCGCTAATTCCCCATACTGTAAGGAGCCACTAGAAGGCCCGCCCGGCAAGAGCGTAGTGTAATAACTGTGCAAGGCCTAGGTCTTATATATATATATATACCACTGCTATACTACATGTACCAGTACTCCCCTAACCACCGCTGCGCCGGTCCACCTTGGGTTCGGCGAGGGGAGGGGTCTGGTTTGCTGCTGTGTGTAGAGTAGGGGGTGGGATTTACTGCCTCTACCTGCCTCTACCTGCCTCCGCCTCTGCCTCCGCCTCCGCCTCTGCCTCTGCCTCGGTCGTGTACGGACCAAGCAAGCAAGCAAAACACACATAATCCTCCGCACCGCACGCGACCGAGTGACGCCCCATGACTAGCACGACCGCGCCCGCCACCACGACTCCCCCCAAAACGGACCCAGACGGGGTGACGTACTTGTCTCAAGACTTCAAGGCAGGGTTAGGGATTTTGGCAGGCCCGGCGCTCCAAGATCACATGACTTGTGGGGGGGGGCGCGGTGGGGCTGGGCTGCGGGTTGAGTTGCTCAGGGTCAGGGTTGGCAGACAGGAAAAGATGTTTCCGCGCGCCCAGAGTCCTACCCACGCTGTGGCTGCGGACACGAGAGATGGAGGTTTTGATTCAGATAGATTAGAAAAGAAAGGTTTAAGCTGATTCACTATTCACGGTGCTCATATGCTCGAAAACTATTACCGAACCGACGAACCGTGAAACTGATGAATACATTTTGATGATGAAGAGAGAGCGAAAGGAAACAAAGCAGTGAACTATCAAACGCGCCACGTGACAAAACATCGCCAAGGCGCCAAGGCGCGCTAATCTCTAGCCGCGCTCTCAGCCCTCGCTTACACGCTGGTTGCCTAATCTTCGCTCCACAACGCTCTATCTTTCCTGCAGTATAAAAGAGCCCCACATTCGTGCACTAGCGGCGTGGTCTGCCTTATAATGTTTTAGCCTGCCACAAATTGCCCTTCTGCAATTTCGATCCATGTACATATATGACTTTGTAGTAATTCTACGCGCGTGTATATATGCGAGATCAGCGATTGCGATTGGGACTGCGGGTCATGTGATAAGATGCGTTAAGCGCCACAAGCGGGGAATCTGGAGATCAGAGACACATGTCTTATTAGTTAGATCACCTACGGACTTTTGTCCCCCATCTCAGGCGCTACCATTGGTAAGACGATTACTTTACATCTCTCGTCCCATCAGCTTCTGCCTCAACCAAGTGACGGCCTCACAGTACGTACGTACGTGGGCTACAGTACACAATTGAAAAGGCTGTAGATGCACTAATTTTCCCGCCAATGTATTTTATTTCTTGCAAATTGTTATGGGCCGGGATGCGGCCTTTCCCCACTACACTGAACCCCATGCGCCTAGCTAAGCGCGGCCCTTAATCGGTGGCAACACAGACCAGTCACAATATATGTATATCCACTCACCTTGTGGAGCGTAATATACACTACACTGAGTTCGAGATATTGATTTACTAGTCTATGTAGGGAAGCATTCTGTTTACCTCTCCTTTAATTCCGAGCTAGGCGCCCGGCCCCCCTCACGTGCACTGCTATGTCGAGCAAAAATGCCGATTCAGATCTTGACGCGCGCGCGCGGTTATTTCCACCACGATATTGATAGGCGGAGCGGCTAAGTTCACCTGTTTAAAAAAACGCCAAGGAAGAGTATAATTAATGAATCACGCAAGTGCACTTAAACGCGCATGCTCTAGACGCCCCCTTCATGGGTTCACTGGCTCAGCCTTACTGTACCTGTATGTACCTACCGCTTTCATTCGGACGGTTGCCAAGTGCGGTGTTGGCAAAATTTCCTCTTGGCAACCATCCGAGATTCCGCGGCACCTCAGCTGTAAGCTTTTGCCAAGAGTCAGGGGGACCCGGCTTATACGTTCAAAGTTCTTGCTGTTCTGCCACCATTTAGTACTATGATATATATATAGCTATACTGTACGCTCAGACTGTTCAGCTGATATTGTTTAGACGCTGAGATGGTTTACAGAGGCTGTAAAATACCCTTTGTGGGTTGGTGTGCCAAGTATATACGCAAGACATTTTCGCCTGGCTAATGAGATTCAACATTTAGAAGTTCTTTCGGGCGCTCATTCCTGAATCAGAAATCGATGTTAAGAGTAAGACCCGGTTTGGTTCGGGTAGAAGCGACATGCAGTCATGCATATACCGCGCACAATAGAGAGTAATCAGATAATAGCGGTTTACGATATAATTCTACTGGCACCTAGAGTACCGCAATTTTGTGTTAAATCGCATTGACACAGAGCAGCCTTGGAAGGAAAAAGAAGACATACCCCAGCTACATTTACCTACATATATTACTATCAAGTCCACGGCATATATATGTGCCGGCCATGGGCGAAACCTTGCAGATGTGCCCTGAGAATGGTACGTATATGTAGCAGAAAGCCCCTACATACGCAAGGATAAACAATATATAAATATATAAATCATGGCATATACGGTACTTCACCTCGACCGGGTTTACGAACCGAGCTGGGGGGTTGGTGAATGGATCGCCAACTATCCATATCCCAGCCATATCATATCCCAGCCCAAGAAGTAAACAAAAGGGGATACTCAGCAGCCATATATTGCACAAATTGTAAGCGTCCTAATCAGCTGTAGCATCCGGCTGGCGTCCTATCATTTATGCGCACCAGTCCGTGAATGTGCGCATAAGGCTTTGCGCGCCATGCGAAACCTCATTGCGGGGTTCGTTGTTCGGCGTCCCCCATCCATTACACGGCACATAAGACCTGGGAACAGTAGCACAGGGGGACATTTAAGACACTAGGGTATATATTTTGGGTATACCTTGGCTATAATCGCCCCGAAAAGTAGCCTTCGCGTCCAATCCACCAATGCCGTTCGCGCCCCTAAGCTTCCCAATCAGCTGGTCTTATAATTAAGGCAGTGCAACAAGTTTACTTACATGTAATCATTATGATAGTAGGGAAGTGATTTCTCACCCGGGCCCCTTGGTACTGGCCCCTAGCATGTTGGTCCTGGGCCCAGGGCGTGGAATGATCCTATAATCTGCACATAAGTAATCAATTGATAAAAACTCCCTCATGGTTCATCTCTATGGCACAATCAATCAAAAACAAACCACCCCCACCCCCCAACGTTACGAGTGAGATGTCATGATCCCGCCGTCCCAACCCTAAGCCAGGTAGTTTAGAGCGCCCATGCATTAGGAGTTGGTACTCTAACTGTATCAATCTTCCCCACCTGCGGCGGGAAAAACAGTACAGCTGGTAATACAGCGGTGCGTTTGCATTTCGAGTGATATACCATGAACTACATGTTCCCCATCCAAGGCCAGCAGTAGAGAACCAAACGGATCCGAACAAATGACAGACTAATTTAGATCGCTGGCTCGTCTGAAGGCTAGAGTCCCCGGCTAGTCTGCCACCCAATAAGAGTTCTATTTTTTGCTCGCTGCTGGGCATTGGATGGACTGGCTCTCTTTACACCTTATATGTATATGATCTGTGGGCTATGGGTACCTTCCAAACCAGTGAGGGGAGTGGTGACATCGGGGGGAGTAGGCTACTGAAGAAAGGGTATATACCAAGGCAAGCCACTATTAGCTGGCCTAGGGGTATTAAGACGTGTGTCGACTGTGGGTGACCTTTAGAGTTAACGGTTGAACCGGCTACTGTTTCAAAAGGGTGGCAGTAAGAGGAGGATATCTTGTATGGAGAGATGGTGGGTAGATTGACTCTAGTTGTGATTACACGCGAATCTGTAGTGGTGAACTCGAGATGGCAGCACGGTAGTATAAGCCATATTAGGTGCCGCTGATATGTGGCAGCAGGGAGGGGCAGTAGGAGACATCGGCAAGGAGGCGTTTGGCCAGCAGTAAGAGATAAATAGAGGTTACAGAACTAAGAGAGAAAAAAGCACCCTGGCAACGAGCTGCAGCGGGAGGCATTGCAAGATCAAGAGGAGTGGGCCCAAAACGAGGTCTTTCTCTGCTTCCTAAAGGTTGAAGTAATAGAGCATGGGAATCTCAGAAGGGTGTAGCTGGAGAGTCGACTCAAAAGATGCCCAGAAGTGGGGGATGTGGGCCGGGGTATAAACTACATGTCCTGCCAGGATTGCAGCTCCTTATTACCAGGGCTGTGCTAGCGCTCATAATTCTTAATTCTCCAACACTCGATAACAAAATCTGATAATCAAAGGGCATTGTATCATACCAAGTCTTGCTGTAAAAGAGGATATCAGAGGTGGCAGCATATGCAGATGAGATATTTATGGTTATATAAAAATTGCTTCTACGTATCCTTGTCCAGGATTGCATGAGCCGGTCCAATACGTATACTTCAACTAGGCACGCCATTTCGCGGCTTATTTTTCTCCTCTATGTAATTTCCTGTCAGTCGCGATCGGGGGCGCTCTCAGGCCTTCGACCCTTCCTGACAGGCAACATACATCAACATACTTACATGTATCTACCCTATACATGTATATATGGCGAATCGTAAGTACTCATATAGGGAGTGAGCGGGAGTACACCCCACCTAAAAAATACTATTGGTTGAAGGGCAATAATCCTTAAGATGACAACCGAGAAAGGGCTCGAAGTTTCTTACATGTTGATATCATTAATAGTTCTACACTAAATTACAGGCGTCCCACCAATGATATTCTTCAGGTAGATACGCACTCCCACTCACCCTCTATGAGTAAATCTGCCATACATTGCGAAAGCCAGCTTATAGTTTTATCTCTTTTAAAATTTACCAATTCACTAACCACCTAAAATCACTCGGCAAAATAACCTGAGTTCATATATATCCCGCATAAAATGTTTCTTCAAACCCAACCCAAATGTCCCTAGCCCTCTTAACTACATTGTAGCCAATGAAAACACCTAAAGTGTAACGCATTAGACCGTGAACAATGTACGTCAGACGCAGAAGCTAGTCGCCACTTGGGTACCTTCAACATCAATAAACTTTCCAGTAAGCAATATTTGATTCTCTATCTAATAATGATAGGTTAAAATAATCACTGTGAAGTAGCTAAAGGTATTTTTTACAAAACCCCAGCGCCTTTAGTTTTCTAGAGATGCTAACCCAGGTATTGATAGAGCAACCGGGTAAGGCCTACTGTTAGATCGAGCTGCGTCGTTCACTATGGTGTGACTTGACCTTGATTCCTGGAGATTTCGCTCAGCGCAGGTACTACTATCGGCATAGGCAGATACCTGTAGGATATATATAACCCCAATTTCTTCCATGACCTCCCTTGGAAGGGTTCATACCTCGACGTACCTCCAGTGCAGGAGCGTTCCTCGGCGCGGACCAATGATTAGTAATAATAATTTGGGACGCGCCCTGTAGCCGAACTAGGCGCTAATGGGCACTCCAACGCATCGATCAGGCCAACCCTTTATGACAGCGTGATATATTTAACGCCGAGGTGGTAGTTTTTGGCACGCATGACAATTTGCGATTCCTTGCGCTGTTTATATCACGATTACTAGAAAGGGTTTAAGTGCCTCGTTACCCGCTAATTAAACTTTCGTTGGAATTACATGTATCCACCTTATCAGATTCCCTAAAAAAGTCAAGCCCTAGGGAGAACCTAGGGGATATATTTCATACACTGTGGGGCACGCTAACGTACATTAGCTAATGTTTAGTAATGATGTTAGCCACAGTAGCCGACATAAGCGCCGGAGTAAACGTATGCCCAGTGAGAGGAGTGTCCGGGTGGCCAGGGAAGTCGTCTATCTCTTTCCTTTTCTTTGTCGAAGGTACGAATGAGGGACATAAACCATTGATCTTCCCTTTTTTGCGTTAACTGTCCGAGTAAGTGGGGTGGCCGGGTGGCCTGCAGGTAAACCGTCTACATGTACTACGCGTACGGGTCTAGGGGTAAGTCTCCAGAACTATGACCTGTTGCAACCATGTGTAGTTCACAATAAGCGGCCAACAATGTTAATGAGAGTCCTCGAAACCACATGTAAGTATGTACATATACATGTAGTATTATTACACGCAGGATATCAAAAACTGTTTAGCTACCAGATTTGCCCAATAGGGAAATTCTTTTCCTTCCTACTACATGTAGTACATACAACTCCTCATGGACCTAGTATTATGAGGCCTGCTATAGATAATGGAAAGTTGCCGTTTATAGTCATTAGAAAGTCAATTCTTTAATAATCTGACAACCGTGATAGGTGGTAGACATTGAAAATCCGTCTAGACAAAGCCTTCTCCACCTCCATGCTATCTGGACCTAGCTGTCTAGATGGATCTATGACGGCTGAAGACCCTGCCACATCAAAGTGGTAGGCCGTACGCCAAAACGTATTTTACTGATGGTATTATATTTTCTACTACCACTAGTGAATAAGTACTAAATTCCAGTCTTTGTGCCAGTATAACCACTGAACCTCAGTCTATATGCTCTGCAGGATATACTGCAAACGTAAACGTTCAATCATTAATATTACCAAAGCTTATATCGGCGAATAATATGACTCATATCGTCATTACCGTTGCCACTGGTTTGGTACTGTCGGCGAAATTACCTTTGATAGATTTACTGCCTTATATCTGGAGAGATCAGTGTAAATGGACTTAAGTAGAAGAGATTTTACAAGGGAGGAAGAGGGATGACGTGACTAGACAGAAGGGGAGGTAATGGAAAGGCAAAGAGCCTCAGAAGCAAGAGACAAGGATAATCTATTTTATCGCTAAATCTACAGGTACTAGTGGTCCTCCCTAGAAAGAGGGGAAGCAAGGTAAAGGCGGTGAGGAACAAAGCGGGGTATGAACTCCAAAATTGTAGCTGTATTTGTAGGTAAACCTCGCAACAGATGCTTCGGAACAATTATATATATAAACTACTATTGAATAGACGCACAACGGTCACTTTTGAGTATGTAGACCTTACAACGATCACGCTCAATACTACTCGTTCTCGCCCAAAATATACAGGGCTTCCATACTTAACACTGGCCAGACCTAGGAACTCTGTTCGGGTTAGCGCGCATTGATGGTAGAGTAATATTAGTCTAGTCCACCATAAGGTAAAGTCCTAACTAATAAGGGATTGCTACATATATTATGAATTAATATTAAACTTTACGTTCTTACTGTTGGTATTATTGCCTATCGTATGTGACAGTCAACATACCAACCTGTTCGTAGCGGAGTTCACAGGACAGCGAATTTTCTTAATCCAAAGCGTTAACTGTACTTATGGATCCTAGTATAGTAAGCAATTCCAACAGAACACCTAATGCATAAGGGAGTAGTCTCAGATACCATGACCACACTATGCCTAATCAAAGCACGTACATACAACAAATAGGGCTCTCCATGATATACTGCCGCGAGCACTGTCAGGTGGGCATCCGACACTAAATTGCCATTGTAGTTAGGAGCGGGCTAGGGCTAGGGCTAGGGCTTTACAGTGGCACTTGCTCCAAAGCCCTTATTTTTCCAGAAAAAGAGAACCACAGTGTACGCTACAGTAGATATATCGCTATATATATAGACTGAACCCAATCTCTGATTACCGGGGTCTTTATCGATATATCATATATACACTATCCTCTGAGCCGTCACTTGCACCAACTTTATCCTATGTGCCAGAAATCACTTCCTATATTTTTTAAAGGGGAGATTATCCAGAATGTAGGCGATACATACATGTATATATTACATGTATGTTACGTTGTTGACACACTTTTGACCACGGAGCGCAAATATGGGGTATGGACTTGGTGAATCAATCAATCAACCAATTCAGTTACAAGCAATTAATCAACTACAATCAGTCGATATCAATCAGTACCAAATATAATCGATCAATTAATTATTCAACCGACTACAAATTAACAAGTAATGCATATACTCATCATACTTCGGAAATAAGTAACCGGGACTATTTGCGTGCGCAGCGACTCCCCATATAATTCTATGCCTTACACTAGGCGGATTCAGCAAAGTTATTTTTTTGTTTACCGGGCACAGGGCCGCAGTGTAAGTGGCAACCAGTTTCCCCCATACAAGATCTGGAATAAATTCAATGTTCAAAATCAAAGTCTCTAACACCAATTTTTTTTTTACCAACCTCCATGATTCATGATTTACTTTGAAAAGCAAGATATTTAGAATCTTATCTAAACATTAGGCTTGGTTTTAAAAATTCAGTCTGTTTGAGTTTTGTGCTGTTGATTTTACAAAAATTGACACCTTCTAGGTGGTTATTTACCCTAGGGACCAGAGTTCGGGTAGGTGCACTTGCCACATTGGGTGCCAAGATTGATTTTTCTTAACCAAAAGGCCTGTCCTAGGTTGTTCTACTAGGGTGTGCACCAAATTGGAGATGATTCTTGCTTACTAATACATTGAACAACCAGAAGGCCCAAGCAGACAGAACGCAGCCCGCCAATGCCGACCCCCACGGCAGAGGAACGGAAGATCTATTATTTGATAAGGGAGATAATGGGATCTGCTCTTGGGGCAGCATCTTACTGACAGACTAGGGGATAATCGGCCAAACTTTCAAGGATCCCCCTTAGGTGTGAGGCGTGGTTTCGTGTTCTGGGCTTAGCGCACCCGGAGTTAGCCGAAGCCAATTATGTCGTGTTCTAGTACACTGCGCACTCGATATCCTTGTGATTGCACCCACAAGAGGGGGATATACGGGGCTCCAATATAACGGTAAGAACTGCGGGTCTTCACAGCGGCCTCGTCCGTGCCGTTACTAGAACCGTTAACTTTCCAGCGAGTAATAAGCGCAGTGCAACCAAGAGTTATCTCTCCAAGCGGCTATTATAACGTTTAAGATAGGCCACAGATTTGACAGGGTTCGGCGCCCGTGAGGGCGATAAATCATACAATATGGACCATTAATAAATCTAGACCATATTCCAAGGCGGCTTGGTTGGTCGGTTTGGGCAGCCGCCTGATATTCGTACTACAGCAAATCAACGACAGGAGGAGGTATTTTTTGTCAGATTATCTTTCCGAGTTCCCAGAAACCAACTCCAAAACCGAGGCTGTCTGTGGCAGCCGGACAGGCCCTAATAGGGAGGGGATGGGGGGATACTGTTTCACTATTAGCATAAACCTCGCGGTCGCGAGATAAATTCCTTTTGATACATATACATATGTATTGTATACTGTCGGAAATGGCTGGGATATATATCCCTTCTATATTTATTGATTTGATGTAAAAGATAGGGCCATAGAAGAGGTCTACCTACATAAGTATGTCTGGGTCTCTGCAATACCATCCGGGATACTAGCACATCGGGGGAGAAGGGAAATTTCACTAGACACAGAATACGATACGTTACCCTAGTACAGCATCATATATTTTGTGATCAAATTAGACAGCGCATAGCCAGATAAAGAGCAGTAAAAGTACGATTTGAGGTTGTAACAGCCCGACTAGCAACTAAGATATACGTCTATAGATATCCACCTCATTCGTTATAATTGTCGAATTATCCAGCTGCAGAGGATCCCATTTGGCTGGTTTGTAGAAGCACAGTCTGCCACCACCACCATAATTAAGCAATGATAGACTCCCTTAACCCGAGAAACACATTCTATTCTTGATGGAGATTTGTACTCGTACATTCGAATGTGTCCTGCACTCTTTGAGGGGTATCTGTGCCAATCGAGACCGGGGATCGATCATAGCTATGTAGTCGCCAAAAAATCGTGTAACCACAGGTGGTTTATTGCGATTCGTCACCGGCCAGGTATGTGATCAAAAAAGTGCCTGCATGCGTGTAGCTTACTCAAAAAAAGACCGGTCGCAAGAACTTCTCGCAGAGCAATACAGCTGTCTCCAATAGTTAGAGCACCTATAATAGAATTTTCTCGTCACCTACATAGCGAGTGAAGTAAAACAATAGGCTACATAGGATAAAGATCCTATCAATTAGTTAAGCTTATTAGCCAGTAATTGCTCATTCGCCACTAATTCAGGGGCGGCTGTACTCCACACGTTCGTTATTCACCAATTGTTCAGGCTGGAACGTACTTACAAGTTACAACGGATCCTTTGAGGGAATGCTCACGCCTGCACTCAATTGGCCGCCATCACCTTGGCAAGCAGCGCCTCTGCTCGACCAATTAGAAAATTCCGATTCCTTAAATTTGCACTTCAATCGGCCATTAATTCTAGCCTTGTTATAGACAAGGCTGAGAAAAAACAAGGCTGACTCCACTGACCGGAAATGCGTATACATGCATAGCAAGATGGGGTTGCTATTAGTACCAAGCCAATTGGGAGAGGCTATGAAACCTACATGTATTCAGGGGGGTTTTCAGGTGCACGGTGCACTATGTGGTGACGGCCACGAAAGGGACAGAGTTGGCGTCGTTTTGAACTCTGCAGGTGAGGCGAGGGGGGAGAGATTTGGAACAAGTACTCAGAGTACCAACTTCATAGCTCCTCCCCCCCGTTTATTAGTATTTATTTGATTTTCACACCTAATTGCGCATGCGACTATCCTGAAATTATTCCCATTTATCATACAGTAGAAAACAACTTCCTCCCCCCCTTTTTTCCTTTTTTTCCCTTACAAATGAGAAAGATCGTAGTGTGATACAAAAAAAACTATGAATATCAAGCTAAAGAAAGGGGGAAGGGGCGCATCTGACATTAGACCACCCTAAAGCAAGTAAATGATCGAAAAAAAGAAAGAAAAAAGCTCTCACCGGGTAAGACCACTCGAAAGTTAGAAAGACATATGCCAATTCCCCGCGTACACATAAAGAAAGGTTATTTGAAAAGTCCCAACTCAAGGGCCTCTGTCCGAATATGAATAACCATCTGATATACCACCCCCTGCCCCCCCCCCCCAACACCGCCCCGCCGCCCCGCCCCGCCCCTCCTCCTCCTCCTCTTGCGAACAACGTTTATCGAGATTATTGCTATAGATGATTGCATGCCTTCGAAGTTTGCCGCGGAAAAGAGATGTTGGTCGACCTCGAGCCTGAATGATTATACACCCAGAACGGGCATTGTTTGGGGTTTTTGTCCGGTGTTTCTTACCGCTATCCACCCATCGTGCCCATTTTCCCACGTTTGTATTGCCGCTTTCTATTTCCACTAACACTGGGCTCAATATGCAGTGTATTGCCGTCGGGGTCCACTTTCAACTCTGAACTTGCAATCAAGACTTCGTCTCCTTGCCAATCGGGAAACCTTTGTTTCACAGGTGTAGCAGATGACTTGCGTTTGGTGGATGAAGGATCCCTCTCTCTACTCCATTCAGGTGCCAAAACCCGCATAAGAGCCGAGGCAGCTATTGCTGTAACACCGCGTGCATTTGCTTTAACTCTCATGTTCCGATCCTCGGTGATTAACACAGCTGGCTCGGCGTCTCCTGTGCCCTTAAGAGTCTGCCTTCGAATCTCCCCCTGCTGTTTTGTGGTTTGAATAATGATATCATCTATATTTCGTATATCCTCTGCACTCTCAAGTTGCTCCTTGTAGAACCCAGTGTTTGTCACGTTGTTGCCTTTGGCAGTGATGACCTTAATGTCTTTCTTTTCGTTTAGATAATCGTTAATTACCTTGATTGCAGCAGATGCTGCCTCCCGCACAGTTGCAGAATTCTTTGCTAAACCCACTAACTCTGTGATAACTGTAAACCGCAAATTAGTAACTTGTCTAAGCACAGTGTTCCGAGGTGACATACCACAATTAGGGATGGTCACTGCCCAATTACCCGAGGAAACTATAAACTTGAAGGTCTCTGGATGGCTCAAAAGAAGATTGGTGTCTACTACAAGTACCTAAGTGGCGTCAAAACCCTGAGATCAGATATATCAACTAAACTCTAACTTACTGTGTATTGCGGTTTCAACGCTTCTGGGCCTTTAACAACAGAATGCACGACTTCTGGAGCCACATCGGGTGTCCAGTTGGACTTGAGTTGTGCTTTTAGTTGACGTTGTTGTTCTTTAAGACGGCGAAATTCTTCGGATTGGCCCACAAGGACATAATCTTCATCGGATTCATTATCTTCATTCACATAGTCATGTCAACATTCAAATCCTGCTCAGATTGTTCTAGGACAAGACAGTCCAAATACATATAGCTAGATAATGTGTTTAGCATACCTTCAGCAGTCATGTCAACATCCAAATCTTGCTCAGATTGTTCTGGTGCAAGACCCTCGGAAGACAGATAGCTGGGCGTGGATAACGCAAGTTTGGCGTAATTTTTAGATTCGTCAATTCTTCGCAAGAGAGAAGGGTGGATCGAAAATTTTCCATTGCTGTATTTCAAATGATCACCGCTCTATAGTCATATTAGTCGAATATTCATAATGTCTATATTTATCCCACTCACAGCAGCGATCCTTATAGCAATCCAAAGAATTCTTTCAATCCTAATGTTTTCCATAGATGGTAATTCCATCAATCGCTCCTCGTCATCGACCTGAGCATCCTCAAACCAGCCCCTCGGAAAATAGGCCCGTGCCCAATCGAGTCCACGCAGTGTATAATCCTCTGGTAGCGGGCGTCCAACTCCTTTATCCGGGATTGGAAACGCTTCACACTCAGATTTGTCGGTCTCATCATTGGTAAGGGAGTTAAGTAGGGCAACCAACGCTTTCCATGGAAAGTCACTCTCTAGTAAACGGATCGCCGGCTCGGAGGATCTTATATGCAATATGAATACAAGCCAAATATGGATATGGGGCAGAACGTTAGTTTCTCCTCTTTCTAGTGCAATTTTTAATATCTCATATGCTAGGCGCTTGGAATAGTATAGAGATATCTCTTGAGCTGTGAGGCCCCCCGACGAGAGAATGACGTCCCCGGGTTTATTTTGGTACTCCCGCTCTAGTTTCGATACGGGTTGAAGCAGCGAAGTAACATGCTCGGAACTAGCTTCGTTCGGGACTGGTGGGAGAAGATCGAATTCGGCAGTATTAATATCCCCAGACGTATTTACAGAGGGAGTCTCGTCTGTTTCCTCTGTTCGGCGCCCTTGTCGCCAGGCCTGCCGCAAAAGACTATCTTTTGCGCCATATTGAAATAAGCCCGTGATATTACACACAGCGATATATGCACCGGAAACCTAATCTAAGTTAATATGGTCTTCAAAATTAAGGGGGGCAATATTAAATAAAAGAGATGGTAAGTCCACAAACCTTCCATTTCGATTTAGAATCGCTTATATTTTTGTCCAATATGCCTAAGAAGTCGTCAAGTGCTCCCTCAAACCTCTCGAGATCAATATGCGTGAAATTGATACCGTGTAATTGAATGAATGCGGTATCTACTGGCTGTGCCCTTGAGGGCCGGCTATCAGGCGCAAAGATTGGATCGAAGAGTGTAAGTATGCTTTCCCTAGACGAGGAGAATGGTTGGGTCACGCCAAGACTCTTGCAGTAATAAAATAGTTGCTGCAGAACATTGGGCCTGGCCAAGATTGCTAGGTGATGATACAAACGCCCGACATATGCGGTTTTATCGACTGCTTTTGAATACCAGAAACGAGCGACGTTTGCCCATGTATCCCGGTCACGTACATCGTCATCTTCGATAGCCATACGATAACGGCCGAGATCGCCAAGACACTCGATCCAAGTGTCCTCAAAAGCGGGCACGGTTTCGTATACTATGTAGCAATATCAGCACAGAACATGGAAATTATCGCAGGTTACTTACAAAGAGCCATCATGCTGTACGCTAGATAAATAAACGTCAACATGTGCTCCAGAGAGTGTGGTAATCGGTGGCGAAGTAGTTCCAGAAAGCTATGTATCCCGTGTTTCCACATGCGCTCTGGCATCGAGTATCTCAGGGCTAACTTCCGTAAAGAAGGACTTGCACTAGGATGTTGCGAGGCAAGGAAAAAATCATGATGCTCATGCAATAACGTTCTATGCAGTGCGATAAGCGCCTGCCACTGTTCGTTATTTAGTTTAGGGTGTTTATCCGGCTCTAGAGCAGCTGCGGCCTGCTTCTTATCGACCTCAGAGCATTTTGTTTCAACCATCATAAGCCCTGCGTAAATACCTTTAACTTCAATCACCAATTGCTCGGGACTAATTGGCCTTGTCTCAGGTTGTGAAACCATTCGCGGAAGATTATCATCTTCTTCTGTGGGACTTGACTGAATTTGTTGTGCTTGAGTCTGAATATTATTTAATATCATTATCTTGCCACCTTCCCTACTTCCCGACTGTTGCTGCTGCTGCTGCTGCTGAATTGGCACAGTTGCATTCCGTGGCGGCTGAGCTCGGTGGTTGAACGGCTTATTGTCTTTTTTTTTTTGATCTCTTTTAGGGCGGGGGTTTTGTGATGACCGGATTGCAGGGGGAGGATCCTCGAGCCGCTTTGAGGAGTCCTCTTCAACCTTGAAGGTATTTGGCGGGTCTCTCTGTGGGTCATACAAACGTCGCTGCTGTGTTGCTCTAACAGGCCCACCGCCTTCATCCTCACCGGGATGATCGAATTTATACCGGGACCGATCAAAATCGGGGTCTAGGGACCGATCGAAATCGGGATCTTGGGGCTGATTTTTCCTTGGCCGCGCAGAAACTTTACGGTTCATAATTAGTTCAGGTCTTATAGACTCGATCACAGTGAAATTCTTACTTGGACTTCCGATTCCCCTAGCCGCCTCGAAACGCTTTGGAGGTTGCGCCCGTGTCCGCTTCGGCGATTGGACTGCATGGCTCTCGCGAATTTGCTGGACTGGGGATCCTGTTCCCTCCATTGAAGAGTCCCCAGTGCGTTTGCGGCCATTTCGGGGAGAACGTGCTGTTTGAGATTGATCCACGTCATGCATTCGGACATCTGCGTCTTGCTCCAAAGTAATACCAGAGGTTTTTTGCTCGATTTCCTGAACTCCGGGGTGACCTGCAAGTTCTCCCCCACTTGGTAAAGCAGAACCAGGTGCCAGCCTCTTCTTTCGAGAGTGAGACTGAGATAGATCCGTTACTTGCCACTGAAAAGAGTTTTCCCCAGACTCCTGAGCATTAAAGCGTGTAGGGGTATCGGTTCCCTTCTCAGGCACCCTTGAACTTGCTCGTGCCGATGGATTTCCCGTATTCCTGTATTGGTTTCAAACAAAGGGTAAGATAACCCCTCATGATTAGGCGATGGGAGCTCAAGCTCACCTAGCACTATGTTGATTACGCATCACTTGGGTTATCTGCGAGTTGATATCTGTAGCTTGGACATTGTTTGTACCCATTTTGAGATGTGTGTGTTTGACGGTTGGTGGTGTTGCGGGGAGATGAATATCTTCGACTAAGTCAGTACATGGTGTAGTAACAACGCGGTGGCGTGCCGAAAATGTATTATGGGGGTAGGAGAAAGTCTCCAGAACTATGACCTGGCCGCAGTTCTGGAGACTTTCCCTACCCCCGTTGTAGCTATATTAGTACTTACAAAGTCTGTTTTTAATATATCGAGCCCGTCAACCAATGCCTTTCTTCTGTACGACGAATTTTGTATTTAGAGTATGATCCAGTTTCACCTAGTGCTCATTGCAGGATTTCGCGGAATCAAAGTAGAATCTTTAAGAGTATCGTGGCCGGAGAGAGAGCATGGTAGCTACAATCATCCTTCAACTGATTCCAAGCTATTATACACAAAGAAGAAAGAGAAAGAGGCTCAAGAAGGTTGCGAACCACTGTGCGCACGGCGGCAGGAGGTGCGAATTGTGCGAATTGTGCGCAGAAGGCCTAGGGGGTAAGCAAATATGTATGTAGCTTAGCAGGGTATTTGTGCGAACATGTACGTCTCATGGCCCGGTGCGGCTTGTGTTGCCTCTGCAACATGTGGGGGCGCATAGACGCCCCATTGCAGGGGTTTTGGTCATCTCAGTTTAGTGGTACATGCGAGTGGGGAAACTCCATTGAGGCTCTTGTACAGACATTATACTCAGTGGTTAATATAAATTCTTTAAAGCCTCCAAAGGACGACTAAAAATCTCAGCCTTCCTCCTTCCAGGGCCAACCAGCAAATACCCCCCCACATGTTTATATTGCCAGCCTGGATCATCCCAACAGTTTGCGTACGATGTCCTTAATGCTATCCATCCAACTAGCAACTTGAAAGTAAGTAAATTCGAAATGACCCATGGCCACATGCACATATTGAATCGACCAGAACGTACCGTTAGATTTTTTTTATATATCTGACCAAGGCGAGGCAAACTGTTGTAAATTCGATCTAGGTGAACAAACACATCAACAGGTTAGCCAATATCTCATCAATGCAATGTCAGTCACCACCACTGGACTTTTTCACTCTACTGGTGTTAAACTATATCATCCTTTTAGCTGTTTATAAGGTTTAAAAGCACATTCTTAAGGTTTGATTTACCTGTACTACATGTAGTACTGCCCTATCTGACGGTGGACCTATTTGGCCATCAGTACGTACGCCAACAATATTACTCTACGCACTATTCATGTAGCTACGCCTTGTGTACCAGGAAAGACCACGTACATTTTAAATCATCCTAAGACATTGAATATCCCCTTCAATCTAGAAGCGTCAACTTTCCGAGGTGCACCTTGTGTTGTGCATGGGCGCGAGGACGCCTAGTTGCTTACTTGGACCTATCATACCGGTATGGTTCCAACCATACTTGTCGGCTAGAAACTGACATCGCAGGAGCTTCCTTGTCTGTAGTCCAACATTAAAAAGAACGGTGTTGGCTCTGATCCCTTATATTTATGGTTCGCAGAAGGCGCAGTTTCTGCCTGAAATCACTCTCCTGTACTGTTCCTCCACGGGCGTTAAAGAGGAACTCCGGCTCCTCACCTTTCCAGAACCACCAGCACCTCGACTCTAGTATATATACCTATTAACATACACTCCATTAATCAGGGCCAAAACCCCAAGCACGGAATCATGGATCTAACTTTGGACAATCAACCACAACGACATCATCTCTTAAGAGGATAATAGCAGAATCCAACTACATGTGTTTACAACAACGCGGCTACATGGCTATATACACACTATTCGCATGTTTCATAGGTAGGTTTCTGCTCTACGGTAGATCCCTTGTCGGAGAACAAGGCAGAGACCAATCCTAAGGCTCAAAACAAGCATCTACCTAATGCTTCACACGCCCATGCATGCCGTATCGGCTATCTACATAGGCAAACATTTGCTACCGGCAGGAGAGACAACCTTGGATCGAGGCTCTCTGGCAAACACATTCTGAGCGTCGAAGTCGTGTTCCGCCCCGAGAGGATACTGAGTATGTCGGTTCGAAGCTAGACTCTACCCGGATCAATAAATTTGCGCACCTCCCCCTTGCGTCTTGAAGTTGCATTTATCCTCCGGGACCATTCAGCTGGGTGTGTGTCCAATCCGCCAAAAACTCAGAGCTGAGTGATTAAAAGAATCTTGTGCCAGTAGCACTCCGGATATCAGGAGAGCTTGGTACAATTGAAAATCATGCCGCTTCGGGCTGGTTTAATCGAGCATTAGACCAGCGTTATCTCAGTCCACAAAGAAACAGGTGCGGGTAAAAGATGCACGAAAACTGTTTACGAGCTAATGCAGGTACCGATTTATCCAACCCATATACTGAGTGGTTTATTTGTATCGTAATAAGGCCAAGGGAACGTTAAATCGCCAGGTCACATGAAGTACGGAAACATAGGACGGAAATTAACAATAAACTTTCGATCGATCGGCTCTGGTAGCTCATTAAATGAATCATGAAAAATCGTCGATATATAACAATAAACTTTCGATCGATCGACCCTAATAGCTCATGTAAAAATTCCAGCTAGTAAGGTCGTTTATTTTGCACGCGCAAAGGAATCAGTAAACGAATTTATCAGTGTGTAATTAGGGAGATTTGAAGACGACTTTAAATAAACTTACGTATACCCCATCACTTTAGTACAAGTAGTTAACTCTAGACATCTTTTTGGGGAAGACTGTAAATTAAAGTCGTAGGCAGAAAACTAGGCCCACTAGTAAAGGTGTGGGTAAAAACATCTAGTCTGTTGATCCAGACATCACCGATTACGTACTTTGGTATGGGGAAAGGACCGATGGTGATATATCGATAACCCTCAATAAGTACACGTCGTTTCTCTTATTCTACCTATTGCTCGAGTATCCGTCTGTACCTCAAACAGCATTTATCAAGGCGGTGTTCCCCGGCCCACCTAGAGATCAAGTATGGGTTTTGATACGAGAACAATCTTTAATGGACGTATCGATCGCGCCCCGCAGGACCGAAGGGCCGTAGGCTACACATACATACACATTTGAATTGAAGTATATACGTATAAGGTTAATACTAATTGAGTCGTATACATATGGCATTATACTATAGTACTACATGTAGGTACGTTTATACAGCACTTCCTTATATTATCGCTAGGCTTGCTACCCATTTCTTAGTAAGTACATGTATGTAAGTACATGTAGTTATATATATGAGGCTCCCTGTCTAGAGATCTCTTACATGGTTGTCCTAATCCTCTGGACCGCGCGGAACTTATATTAGCTCATACATGTACCTTAGACCGCGCAGGAAGTATAGTATGTACTCTATGTACACACATACCGGTGTTGGCTGTAAAAGGCTCCGATCTCTTCCTTTAAGGGGTGATATTTTTCAAAATTGTCCCTTGGCAACCGCCCGTATAAACTGAGATTTTGCGGTACATGTACCTACTTATAATTACTTACTCTATACACACACCCACGTACTACTAACCTATACCAGTCAATAGATGTATATTGGGTTTCTTATGATTAACCCCTACCTAACCCTAAATCCCCAAATACAACCCTAGCCATGATTAATATTATGTGCCCCAACGTTCAGAGCTGGTGGAGTTAAAAAGGCGGATGCTTGCAGTTTCAGAACTATAGTCAGTGGCGTTCTATCCCTCGCCAAAACCTTACTACTTGATTAAGCTTACACAATAAGGACTGTTAAAAGTGTGCGAATTCGGTTTCAGACCCATCACTCGAGTGTATGGTAACAGGTTTGAGGCGTTTTAATTTTGGTGGGAACAAAGAATTTGGCCCCGATTATACGTGGTCTTAGGGGCCGGCCGGCCGCGGGTGAATCAGGCCTAGGCGCCTCTTTATCAACTCGGACACTGTATGCGGGGTCTCCTAGCACAGCTGAACTAAATCGCGTTGGGTTTATGTATCTCCATACAGCAAGGGATCAGATATGTACCCCGAGCAGGCGAATAGAACTTGAACATGAGATTATGCAAGCATGGGCTCAATTTTCAGTTAGGGCGAATCGGCGACAGCTACCACAGAGGTTGATGTCCAGGTTCTTCTTACCTGAACCGAGTACTGGCTGCCACGGATTCATGGATCTCTCGTGGAACTATTTGTCAAAGATATTATAAGCGCAAGAATTCGTCATGCACTTCTATTACAGAGTACATTGTACCGGCGGCCTTCCCCGTGTTCACAATGACCTGGCTAGTTCTTTCATATATAAGTATGTAGGCCTATTCTAGTATTGTAAGGACATTCATTGTATCTGACTGATTATAATTAGCTAGCCAAATACATGTAATAAATACTACACGTCTCGATGTTGCTAAATATTTGTAAATTTAGGAAGCATTCCTAGGAGCACAAATAAAATCCGAGCCAGCATTATCTTAGGCAAATAGTTAAGTATGTACGTGTACTCTCAGCTATATAGGCCTAGGCGAATACTACATTAGAGGCATGATCATGAAGTTACGAGTATAATTCGCCAGATCAAGCACATAGTACTTATGTAGGTACCATGGTACTCTACATATCGGTAAGGTTTTCTCATCTTTTTATACATGTACTTAGGTATGTACTTAGTACGTAACCAACGGGAAAGCTCTCAGATATCCCGCACAGCAATTTAATTGATAGCTACTAATGAAATTTAGCCAATATCTATTGGTGAATTGTATGACACTGAAAGGTTCCATGACATGGCACGACCGGCCACAGGCATATATTATATATAATATTATAAACAGCAGTTGCCAATTCCCTAGCTCCCACCTTTCCGGTCTTACTCGCCGAAAAATAAAATCTGTTGACCGTTAGGTGCTGTTGCCACACATGATATCAGCAGACTTTTTCAGGGAGTACATAAAGGACCAGCGTATTTGATCATGTCTGAGGTTAGGTTCGACTGTCGAGATGCAGTACTAGAAGAATGTCGCACCTTCGGGCGTAGTGGAACTATGAACATTCTCGGCAACTGTATCCCTTAAACCCGAACTCTGTTATTGATAGTGAGACCAACTAGTCACCCAATATCAGCCGATGAGATATCCTTGGACAAGCATAGCTCTTAATGTTAACTACGCACATATTCATAGTGTAGTAGATACATAGTACGCAATATGGCACAAGTACTTAAGTACTGAAAGAAACCGTTTAGTATGGTTAATGAGCGTTTTGGGCCGGTGGCGATATGATGCAGAAATGTCCATCTCGATCAAAGACACATGTTATTGCATGTGTTGAAACAAATCATATGGTGATAAACCTACTATTTACCGCCATTGCCGAACTCATTAGCTGATGTCGTGATCACGGGTAAGCCTCCGTACGTATACGTACATGTACTCTAAGCTATAAGCACCTACAGGTAACTACAGCCTTGTACTATACAAAGATATTTATACCCTACCCATATAATTAAGCCTGTGGCCTGGATACTACAATAACATGAGCGTTCTCCGGGGCTGTAGGTCTTTGAAACTTTATTCAAAGCTAAAGTCCTGAACCTTAGCTCTCGAACTTTAGATTTCCCAATATGCATGCATGGCCATGTGCGCATGCCGCGCAGGGGACCGACCACACGGTCTTGCATGCTGATTTACGTAAGCTAGATGACCCAGTTTTATCCTTGCCGGCCCGGTGGACAGAGGGGGGGAATATACCAATAAGACGTGCAGAAAAGTAGGCAGAAAGTTGGGCCGCATCCCCACTGGCATGTCCTTACGTTTAGAGCCTCATATGCAATATGACGGTTACACACACTGTATAATCACCCTGAACAAAACCTTCAGGCGCGCACGCTGGTCAAGTCAATCCGCTGTTGCCTAGCTAGTCATATGTACGGATTCAAATCCCTACTTGATATGGTTCTGATATCTGCCAAATCAGTTATATAAGGCATGATAATATCGCCAACCACATACTTAAGTACGTACATTTACATGTACCAAATCGAGGAGGCAGTACTACGGTACTAATGTAGATACGCATGTATATACCAGTACATACAGTGTACGTAGAGAACTCTCCTATGATACATGTATATAGTCATATACAATACCGGTATTGTATATGAAGTAGGTCAATTGATTCAAAGAGTGGTGAAATTTTGTGCCTCTATCAAACCCCGCCGGCTGCGCTGTGAAAATGACAGCGTATAGATTACAAAAGTGGGGTAGATACATGTAGCTATATATAGCGAGACTACAACGTATACGAGCACTACATGTATATTATACCCTTATACTAGGAGGTGTGCCTTGTACCGGACCGATAATCTTTCGTGATGCCTATATCTCTACAAGAACATCATTTATTTTGTATATCATTATAGTAATTAATTTATATTCAGCTGATCAGGTATATTCTCTACAGTACTGTTTAAATCCTTGCGGTTTGTGCTTATATCTCGGGGCCGGGTGATTAGGGCCTTATAGAATAACGTGGTCTGAAGATTAGACCCGGATCTGATGTCATGCCGTCAGGCTCTCACTCACAACTATTTATTTAGCTATAATCTCTTAGAAGCACTACTTCAGCTGCAGGCTGTGCACATATGAATTCGGGTACTGCCCTACACAAGGATGGGTGTTAATGTCGATTAGATCGTATACATATATATAATCCGCAGTATATGTACTAATATAGTGGCATCCGGTGCTGAGTAGTTTCGTATATTCATATTCACTAGTGTGTTCTTGAAGAATTTAATCCACTTAGAATACATCGGCTTGTGTACCGTCGTGAACCGTTTTGAGAGTCTTCCAGGTTGTTCCTCACGATCACAAACTATCACTCGTTTAGTTATTGGGTATGCTTGTGCCACAGAGGGCCTCTAATCAGGCGTATGTTCAACTTAAATGCTCTGGTATATACATGTAGTAATCCTAGCGCACTGAAATCAATTACCAGAAACGTAGGGTCTACCATATATCTACATATACTGTAACAGCCACGCGATACTAGTGGGTGTACCTGTAGCTGTACTGTGTGTACCTACATAAGTACATTGATAGTACCGAGACAGAAAAAGCGCACAACCTACGTATACATTAAGCTGAATGTGGGAGTACAAGGTTCTGTGGTCACCCGATCATCATGATCATAGCTCTAGATTGAAAAATAGCTGGATCATATAAACGCACCGAATCAACTAGAAGCACAGCGAAGATATGTACAACTCTACATGCCTCCGTCGTTTGCGGGGCGGGGGGGAGATCGGCAAAAAAAAAATATGATCCCCTACTAGCCGTACTAGGTTGGTGTGATCAGGTAAACGCACTTAGCGGCCGTGCTCGCACGGTTGTACTTTTGATACCATGATAGTGGCCTCTCTGAGTGGCATAGAAAATATCATACCTACATGTACCTAACTCCGGCTAGCTAGTAGACGCTGATCTTTGTCGTGTTTAATACATGACTGGGCTAGCCGAGATCTCTAAAACCATATGGTTATCTAGCATCAAGGATTCAATGTGCGAAATCAATCAAAGGATGGACCAATTTCCCGAGAAGTAAGGGATAACTATCACGGGTATTACCTTGATGAATTCTCTTATCACATTTTCTGATTCCGTTGAACCAATAGATGCTGCCCTCAATCATGATCTTGGCATGGAAGCGATTTGAATAATGAGGTGGCGGAATGCGGGTTTATTCTAATTAAGACATTTGAAACAAGGCACTGCACATGTGCACATGTATTCAATAAAGACCAGAGATCCATGAATTTCCCCAGTACGTACTGCAGTGCGAAAAAAAAAAAAAATAGAGTTCTCATTTCTGATATTATCAGCTTGAAGCCCCGCGTCGATCCCGTAAGGCAGTCAACCGCGGGAACTCTAACCAAATTATATTTCTGAGATTCACTGAGGGAGCACAATTAAAGTCCTATTAGTGGCCGCGGGATATTCATGTACCGGGTGTTGCCCATTAATCTGAAGAACTCCGGATCATTGGCTGGAGGTGCAGGAGGTTTACACGGGTGTCACGAAGTGGCTACCAATTAGCATCAACCCCACCCTACCAAATCTGTACTAGGGTGGAAAATTTGTATGGAGGAAAAAAGTCTGAAGAACTCATGATATATATCATTTAATAAGCCGTAGCATGCCCCCCAGCAGCAATAACTGCTGCCAGTCTACGAGGCATACTCCTAATTAAAGCATCTAGTCTATCTACAGGTATATTATTCCAAGCATTTTGTAACATAATTCTCATAACCTCAACATCCCGTATCAATCCAAAAGTCTCTCCTAATTCTGTTTCAATATCTGCCCAAAATGCCTCTATCAAATTGAGATCAGGTGACTGTGGAGGCCATTCAAGACTCTCTACCTCGTTGATTTCCCTGCAAGGAATAGAGATACCTTTATGACCTGGAGCGTTGTCCTCAACTACCTGTGTCCATCCATATTCTTCACAGGTACGATGCCAAAAAGGAATGAGGTGAGGATCTAGGATATGATCTCGATAAACTGCAGATTTGATAGTAACACCAGAGGGACAGAATACTAGTTCACTTTTCATCTCTCCACAGAAAGCACCCCAAATCATAATACTCTTTCTCCCTGATTCCCAGGTTTCATCGATACAGTCAGGATGAAACTCTTCATCAGCACGGCGAAGGACCCATGGTCTGTGGCCAAAGCCAGCGGTATTAAAAATAGACTCATCAGTCCAAACAGTACGAAACCAGTCATCATAAGTCCAGTGTAGTCTAGCTTCACACCACTGAACTCTTTTGATTAGGTTTTGTGGACGTATACCCCATCTAAAAATATTAGTTTAATATGTATAAAAGAAGAACTAGGGATCTTACTTCTTACGAGGAAGTCTCTTATGATATCCCATGGAGGCTAAGGTATTCCGTAGAGTTCTAACAGAACAGGCATATCCCATCTCTTCTATTATCATTTCAAAAGGTAGGCGTCTCGTCCTTTTATCTCTTGTAATAAATTCCCTAAGTCTTTCCTTCTCTGCTTCATTAAAAATAGGTGGTCTCCCTTGTCGTCTTAAATTGGTTGGAGTGCCTCGATCTCTGGCTTTTCTGTAGATTCCCTGACAGGTACGATAATCTATCCCAACCTGTCTTCCCACCTCTTTCCAGATCATTCCTGAATCTCTTAAGGCAATAATCTTGACTCTTTCATCCCTAGTTGTCTCCCTGTTCCTGATTTGATCACCAAAGTGATCAGCACGGCTTCCCTTCTGCCTCATGGTAAGGAACCGGCACAGGAACGTGAATGGACACAGGAACGGGCTTCCAGGAACGGGCTCAGGGACGGACTCCCAGGAACGGGCTTAGGAACGGGCTCGCAGGGACAGACTTCCAGGAACGGGCTCAGGGACGGACTCCCAGGAACGGGCTTAGGAACGGGCTCGCAGGGACAGACTTCCAGGAACGGGCTCAGGGATGGGCCCCAGAGACGGACAGGACGGACTCCCAGGAACGGGCTCAGGGACGGGCTCCCAGGGCCCCCAGGAACGAGCTCAGGAACAAATTCAGGAACGGACTCAGGAACGAACTCCTCCCAAGTACCGGAAATGTGAAAGGGCGTCTCACGGCTGTCAAAGATGTTCACGGCTTCAAGCTTCAAGTTGACTTCACGGCTTGAGGTTCCTACGTGGCAGTGGCGGTGCCAAAAGTCAGCCAATCACGACCTGCATTTCCACTCAACCAACCACGAGAACTTCTTCAGACATACCCTCAACACCCGGTACACCTTGCCTTGCAAAGTTGTTTTGTTGTTCTTTCCTTTTCTTGATTCCCTAGGCACGGACGTACAGCGGGTCGGAGTCAGGCAGCCCCAATTAATGCCAAGATCATTTTAGACTCCACTTACATATAGCACAATTACCAAGGCGATTAACGAAATATAAGCATTAATTTGATGCCTTCCGAATTTTCGAAAAAGTGATATCAATGGACTACATATTGTGCTTACCGGTAGCAGTTAGGAAATGCCGAACATACGATTTTATACTCAATTTGTAATTGCAAATCATTGTTATTGTTTTATTAACGTTAATTAAATCAGGAAAGTCCATCGAGGCCATTGAGAACTTAAAATTTATCCTTTGCACGGATAAAAGTTGTCAAATTCGCGACCTCCCTCTTTCAGCGAATATTAACCTAGTGTGGTAAATATTTCGAAAGTTTTCTTTGGTTCTGTTGTCTATTTACCGTAACAGGCGGTATAATTCCTCTACTAAGTGGTACACGGTCTAGGTCGCGAATTTGACAACTTTCATCCGTGCAAGGGATACTAAACATACCAACTTGTGGTAGCTACTAATTCTTAGAGGGAGTCACTTTAATATTTGAACTAGAAACATCACTATCTTCCTTGATGCGGTATCCGTATGACTATATAAAGATAATTATCATGTATATCATGGAGTTATCAGGAAGGTAAGAACTGTATCTTGTTCTATGTGATGTAACTCCAGAACAATATTGGCCAAGAAAAGAAGCTAACAGACATAGATAGCAGCATCAATTCAAAGATGCAGTAGAGTTGATTTTGAATTTAATACCATTTTAGATATTTCTGACAAATACTGTATCGTACTATAAAGACCTGTGCAGCGTATATATGTAACTATCAACTCAAGAAGTTAGTTCCAAGCCATCTCAATAAATGAGAGTTCATGGACTCGTCTATATTAAAATATGAGAGAAACGTGGCTTATCTGTATGTGATTCTATAAACGCAAGACATTGTATTGGCGATTTGTAATACAGTGAAATAAAACGCGGGGTACTGGTGCAGAAACATCAGTCGGGAGATGAAGAGATAATGTCACCTTGATTCAACATTAAACCCCGAAATTCTTCTACTTTCTGAAGCCAGAGCTAAAGCACATTCGCTCTTTTCGCACGAAAAGGCTTGTTGGAATTTGCAAATGGGGGGCTCATCCCCCACCATGAAGATGGATCGGGAAGCTAGGTCGTGGGAGTTGTAAGCGGAAGATCGACAGAATATGGGCGCCTACGCTTATTTCGGTAGCATTTAGTTCCGCAATTAAACCCCGCTTAAATATTCTCGCATCCGGTTAATGTAAAGGTTGTGTGTTGGTAGAGGGTGATGCTGATATAAGATTGTCCGCACTGCACCGAGGGTCGCCTAAATCAAGAAATCAACCACAGGATCGACTTCCAATACACTATGTACACTTGTTGTTATTGTCTTCTGTTCCTTTCTTAAAAGCTGGATCTAGGGTGTTAAATAACTCTAGCTATATCCAACATTTATACATCGTACAACATATTCGCCATCTTTGCCACGATAAAGAGCGTTGAAGCAGGTTCATGTCAAGGGGTAAAGGTACGTTAATAAGGCGATCCTTCTGTGCTTTTGGATATAGTAGCAAGGCAGGGCCTTATAATTAAAGGCGCTGGACCTACTGGCTTAAAATAGGAATATATGAGTATTGGGCCCCGGGTCTCGAGCTCGATCGACAAGATTGACGAATGATTTCTAAACAACAATATCGATATCAGCAAGGCCATACTATATACTATGCTCAACAGAATACCGGTTTAAATACCTAACTGGTTCTTGATTAGACGATCGAGAGGTGTGATATTGTCAATTCCTGACGGGAAATTGAGATATCAAACTAAGGCAACAAGGCAACCGTTATGGGGACGACTGCACCAGTCTTACCCGAGCATTATACAGCGAGGAAAATTCTCCAACCTAGGTCTTCAAAAAGCAAAGATTAGTGGAAGTGGATATCAAGACTAAGTAACTATTGGGGGGTTTAAGTCTTACACCGCCCTTCGCTATAGTAGGAAAGAGCGTACTCCCCATATGCTTTCATGATATGGTATTCTGCAGGAAGGCCTGACCGGCACTTTTCTACCTGAATAAGAGTTCATGCATGGACTAGCTAGGGCTAGAGTTAGTGTCGATAAAAGGTTAACGTAGCGGTATCGGTGATCGGGAAGTAGCAACCAACAGGTTCAGAGATACGGGCTATGTTTAAACATCTGATGCCCTGAAATTTCTATACATACCTCTAAAGAAGCCGCAAATGTCAGCAGATCAATTTCACGTCATGGCCGACAAGAAGTAACATTTGGGGCTGTCTATAATCCGCCGAAAGATCCAATCGGAGAGAGCGAAGGCGATCCACGCATCTGAAGGCCTAGCAATTCCTGAATGATGAGTGTTCTCGGCAAGATGGAGCCTAAGAAAGCTACACACGTCAACTCAACTTGTAGCATGTTACATGGACCGATGGCTCGGAACGTGTATCTGACTCCAGTCATAGCATTTATGTCTTATCGTGACAAATACAATCCAGCCCTCAGGGTAGCACGTGGTTGGGGCGTGGTGTTCTGGCCACTTATGTTATAGGCGCCTGGCACTGGCCGCGAGCTAATACGACCGCCAGGGTGTCCGGTAAAAGAAAGCATCCTGGTTCAACCAGGAGCAAGGTCTATAAATCTCATCAGACCATCTTGGACGTTATTTTGTTGGTGCGGCCTTGCTTGGCCTACGTACCGTTGCAAGGCTACTGCTTGCTTCAACAACAAATGGTATTAATTATTTCCAGGGACGTTTCAAGTCTAGGCAGTCTCTCATAGGAGTACTATCCAGCAGTCAATTAACATGAACAACCAGGTCAAGAAAGATCTGACACTACCTTCGTAGCTAGCTGGCTAGGTCCTCCTGCCCAAGTAGAGTACTACTTAACCAGACCTTTGAGTGTACAGTCTCTAAGTTATAATAGCCCCGCTATTAAAATCTAAAAGATACATACTTGCAGCTCTGAAACTACCTCGATTGAGATTTAGGGGGTTCTGTTGCAGTCTGTTGATGGCCTTTGCTTTGCGATTGTACTCGCACTAATATTAAACGGGAATAGGTATTCAGATATAAATCAACATGAGCTTAGTGATACTCCTCAATCGAAGGTGTGTTCTTGAATCTTTGGCGGGGACTGGAATGGCAAATGGCAAGGAAAACATGATGGGTTTAAGTATCCATCATGCCCATGGGCTAGAGTACCGTTAGTTTATACGAGGGACAAAGTTCGTGAGTGAACGGATCAGTACTGGGCAGATCCGTACTGTAACACCTAGGGGTGTCTTCCAAGCGATTATACTCGCTTTGCGGCCCTCGGAATTCTGGGTTTTAATGGGGGTTGACCCTGGTGTTCGACTCCTCTTTTAACGATATCACACCCTGCAGATCCATCCAGTACACTTTTGTAGAGATTTTGCGACCGAGCTCGATACCACCGATGACTCAAGGCGGACCTACATCAATGATAAATCAGTTACTTGGTAGTATTTTGGGGATTTATAGGGTGCGCTAAGGATATTGGTAGAATCTTAGTGATCTGTGCTCAAATACATCAGAAAATGGTAAGAAAAGTGGCCCCGTACCATTGACTACTTGAGTCCGGATTTAGGGAAGAATGCCCCTCGGTTTCTGGGCTTGTATGAGGTCTTATGTATGGATCTGGTGTACGCCTGGTTAATTCGGTGAACGGTGGAATAAGGTGAGTGGGAGGATATGTGCGTGTCACCATTAGCTAGGAGAGCTTGCTTTATTGTGTAAGGAGCAGAGAGTAGAGAAAAGTGGGCTAGTTAATTGATTTTGTCAGCCTAGTATAGGATAGTCAATCTAGAAAGCATAATTAGGCCTTACCAAATCCGCATCCCGATCGTCAGTAGGGTGATCCCCCATATTAAAGAAGATGCTCCATAAACTAACTTGATATCTTTGAACTCATCTAATATTGTTGGAGTAGCCTATAGTTTAGATATAGAGACGTGTGATTACGGAGTTTCCAAGGACCAAGGCCTAACAAAAAGATAGTTGAAACGGAGTTTACAAGTGTGAAAACTTCGTTGGATCGCTCTGGTAAACTTGCCCTAGAGGTTGGACTGTGGATTTCGGCTCATGCATAGTGGGGTCGCAGTTCGCCGTTAATGCAAGTTCTTTTATTATTAATCCAATTATTTATCGGAGAAAATTAGTAATACTAACCTCTGGAAACATGGGCAACACATAATACGTACCAGGTAAACAAGAAGCTTTTCTGGTGTAGATATATATACAACCCCTATACATTCTAGGAAGGTAAGATTGGCCAATGTTGTGTATGTAGTCCTTGAAATCCTAATTTATGACAGGTTTCGAGGTTTTGGAGGACCCAACCTATTATTTCGTAAGAGGTACTAGGCTAGGGGCCTTTTCTGTTTCCATGAGATAATTATAACTCATGTAACGTTTGGCTTCCGCCACTCTACAAGACGACGGCAATCCACCTGGATCTAATGTAGAAGCTGCCTGCCCAGTCTTGTTAACCCACCAGTATAGGATATCTGTGGGATTTAGACGCGCAGGACTTTAAGAATTTGAATTGCAACCTTTCTGTACACAGCCATGTTTGAATTAGTATATAAAATGATCCTTTAGATACCAACAAAATGGTGTTTTTCGACTCAGAAGCACTGTATTAATTGATATTCGATAATTATAATAGCGTTGTCGATCGGAACCAACTGCTTCCAATAACCGTGTTATCCAATCTTGTTCTAGACTGGGTACCCGGATAAATTTGGGGCTGTGGAATTTCTGAATTCTTGAGACACCATAAGCTTACAAAGGCCCAAAGATTCTGTAGATAAGAGTTTTCTTGAGATGAAGATTATAAAATAGCTCGAGTAACCTTAAGTAAAAACTGGAGTAATCAGCCGGGACTACTTCGATGTTTAGTTAAAAGAATCCATCAAATGAGAGCAACGCGGATTCTGTATGTTCATCAATGACACAGTATAAAGTACAGGCCTAAAAGCCCTTCTAAAGTGATGAGTATGGAGCTCTCATAGTTTAGCAGTCTATCTTGAGAACCTCTTCCAGGAGACTCACCAAACCACTACAAATGGATATACATACATGTAAGTCTTTTGAATGATGGTACGCCCCCCTAGGCCCTCCGGAATCTGGTTGATGTTTCTACTGTGTGGGGGACTCATGGTCAGGATTGGCATATCGGTCTAGAGAGGTAACCGGGCTCGATAGTACAGAGAATGATGATAACAAGAGTTTAAATTGGTCACGGAAAAAAGTGAGCAAGAGGAGGCATCCAGGTAGCGTCCCGTGCATACATATACGTAGTACATACCTACCTGAAGTACCCTGTTCCGGTACTACACATACAAGTACCATACTCTAGATACTCGCTAGCCTCGTTTGCACCAAGAAGTACTCAAAGTGTTGTTTTCTTGGTGCGATAAAGGGCAGCAACGCTAGCGTCAAATACATTTATTTACGGTACACAGCATATATCCTAGGCCTATGCAGATACTACATGTAATTAAGCATTGTATCGATCCGTTATTGGTCTTAAATCCCTGGCTACCACTAGGTAGGATCCGTCATCGCCCAGTAAGCGAGTAATAGAGATATATTTCTACGCCAAGCAATCAGATAGTTTCAAAAGGTCGTCATGAGATGCAGCCCCACGGCTCGTGTATAGTACAGCAATGGGGAAAATTATGGTAGAAGTACATGTATGGTAAAGAGTCTTATTGGCTAGCCACCTAAACCCTGTTTCTACAACAATTCTCCCCATCGCTGCAGCATTTGTAATGTAATCAACGGCTCTTCTAGATCTTCGATGACTATGCATAACATACATTCTAGACTAAAATCTCCGTATCTGAAAGTACCGTACATGCATGCACCTATGGTGAACAGTAAACTGTCTGTACATGTGGTAACTACAAGTACAATTGTACAAGTAAGTATCTACATGTATATACTCAGTTTTCAGATGAGTGAATATACTGTAGCTAAGGTGTACTCGGGGCGCACTATAGAATCTAAACACGAGAGTACACGTACTTCATGTATATTGCAAGCAGTGATTTAATTCACAGTATGATGTTTATGTCCTTATCTGCCTCGAGACGTATGTGTGCACCAAGAGTGCCTAAACACTACAGATGTAGCTATAGGGGTAAGTCTGTAGACACCTACTGCCATACATAGAGAGATCTAGATGATTGCGGTTGCAGGCACTTAGTAACTGGCAACACGAGTATGTACCCAGGGTTTCGGAAAGTGATGCACATTTTGACTTAACGCCTAAATACACCCAAGTACACCAACTGAAAATACTTTCTAGGTGGAGTTTCGAGTATATATTCCCTCTATTATTGCCTGGAATGTATCTAGAGATGTCTGGGTACTAAATGTTTGCTTTACAGGGAAGAGGTCACTTCAAGGTAGTAGAAATGAGTGGTAAAGGTCACAGAAACGAATTGATAACAGGCTCTTTTTTTTTTAGTTCCTGGTCACAATATGTATCTCAACTCATATTAACCTGGAAATAATCGCATGTGGTATGTAACCCTCTGGTGGTTGATAAATTACCACTTTCCGACACCCTGAGTACATATATATATGTAGAGCACTTCTTCCTAAACGCCATAAGACAGCTAGCCAATGAAGACACCAGAGAGCTAAGCTACAGTCGCCCACCTACTGACGGTGGATCCTGCCTGATGGTTTTGTTTGTAGTAATTTGCCCTTGGCGTCCAGAACCTGGCTCTGTTATTGGCCTCAGATCCCTGGTCGCCATCAGACGGGATCCGCCTTATGATCACTCCGTGGGTGCCTGTATATATGTGCTAACGAGCTCCGACATAAGTCTAGTGTAATCCGACCTCGCCCTTGGTCGGAATTATAGATCCAGCCCCCGAGAGAGTAGAGGGCGGCTGTCACTCTTCTGGGAGTAGTTGAACTATAGTATTATATAACTATTCTTTAATTTCTAGCTAAGGAAGTTTTGGGCCTTTTTCCATGCATTATCGCCAACTGTTGGACTAGGACCTCCTATGGGGATTGGTGCTATTACGTGTAATCCTTTGTCCAAGGGCATCGGCCATGGGCTCGACCGATGCTATATATATATATATATATATATATACGTGGGGACTTTAAGAAAATTTATACTTAGATACTGGTTAGGGGTAGTTAATTGATCAAGTAACAGGTTTTAAATAATAAAATTCAGATACAACTACACCTTCGAGCTTCTACTCGCAACTTCATAGCGTTTCTGAACACAACCACTATTACATGCCATACAAAAATGTAGTCTTGGCGGTTTTTTGGGTGTATGCAATATTGGTCGTGTTCAAAAACGCTATGAGATTGCGAGTATCAAACCCTACATATCCTAGCTAAGGCATTAGTGGTTGAAAAAACTACGTGTGTTTGTTTTGGCCCGGGGCCTATAATGCTATGGCTAAGCCACATGCTCCAACTTCGCATCAGATCAAGCCACAGTGGCTGACTATTAACTTTAACGGCCAATAGAACCCGATTGCCGCGTGCAGCAGTAGGTACATGTAGTTGCATGTTTGTTGACACCCACCGTGTACTCTTTGTTGATCTCTCTCATAGAAGGTTCCTCTAACACTTCCAAATCTCCTTTTAAAGCCCGCCCCGAGCATTGAGCGAAGAAGGAAGTGCGGATTGAATTGAATTTATCCCGACGCTCCGACATTGTGAGTTCTTCCACCACCAATTAATCTTGTTATTGACCATTTTTATACTTATAATACTCTTGGTTGTTTTGTACACTATCGTTGCGTTGCGCATGAGTTCTTTGTTTGTTCCTTCACCTTGTCGTATCCTTTTAAGCTGACATCACCGATCAAGTGCCAGCATTCTGTAACGACTTCAATAAACTTGTAACCCCATTCCCATAACACAAAGCCCTCGCTTTACAGCCCCCTCCCTATCCTGGACCCAGCCCCCACTGCAACAATGGCCACAATTTCTCAGCAGCAGCAACAGTCATCTTCTCCCCCATCTATACCCTCACCGCAGGCCCTTGCATCTCGTGGTCGTCGCCCCGCACTAATACCCCACAACGCCGATCTCGCACTCTCGCTCTCAGCCGCTGCCACAGCCCTAGGGATGGCTTCTTATTCCCCGAACCGTGCACGAGGTACTAGCGGTAATAGTGGAAGCTTACTATGGGTAATTCCGTCGTCGAACCCCCCGACAGCCGCGTGGTCAGGGGATTCGTTGGAGGCAAGGTGGAAAGAAGACGGTCAAATGTGTGATATCGACCTAGATGATGATCAACGGGAAGCTGTGAGGAGTCTTGTCGTTAGGGATGTATTCTCATGGGTATGTGGACTCATTTGAGGGACTGATTGGTCAAACTGTTGACATCATCCATAGGTAAATGAAATGGACAGTGATCAGCCACGGTCTCAACTGCAAAAAACAAAAATACCAGAGACTGCTCCTACATCCCCGATGAGCGGAAACTTCCCCGAGGAATTGGACTTCCGGCGGCGTCGGCTACAGGAGGCCGAACGAGATATGGGGAGCAAGCGGTAAAGGTCTTACCGTTTCAACCGTGACCAAAAGAAAAAAAAAAAAGGACAAAAAGGACAAAAAGATGATTGATGATTATGACATTGACGAATGATTATGTGTGGACTATAACGTATAACGATTATGATTATGACACTACGATAACGACTTAAAATGCCTTAACGCTTTAACGTTTTATTTATTTTCTTCTCATTCTCTATTAGCATTCTGGGGCAAGCATGTATGTGTGGTTCTTTTTTTCTTTCTCTCCTCTTTTCATCTATTCCAATTTACGGCATTTCCCGCCAACATCTGGGAGTTGTTATAATGCTTTTGCCTAGTTTTGGTTCTTAGTTTGTATCCCGGTGTTCTTGGGGAGTGGCTTTGGGGGGATTGGGGGGGCATTATGCCTAGAAGGTCCTGTATAACACTACAATGACAAGTTTAGGGCACATTTTTGTTATTATAATTTGATTCTGAGGTTAATTGGTTGGCTGTAGACTTCACTAGCCGATCTTACGGGTGTCTACTTATAGATTGATTGAGGCATCAGAGGAATAAATCGTTTCGAGTAAATAACCCTGGGGGGCCTCAAGTCTGGCCTAGTCCTATGTAGCGGAATACTCACTCAGGTGTTCAAAATATGACATGTCATGAGCAGGTTTAGCCGATCGAGGCATGTGTGTGTATGTGTGTGTGTTGCCTTAAACAGTGGTGTGTATTCCCCGCACATCGACCCACTACCCACCCACCACCCACCCCCCCGCCTCTCGCTCTGAACAGGTTTCAGGATCATGAATTATCACCCGCCCTAGCGCGCAGCCGACTTTTGAGAAAAGGTAGGAAATGGCCGTATTGAGGGTGGAGAAGTCAGTTTTATGTTTGAGGAGGTCTTATATTATAGCATTTCATGTGGGGTCGGTTGTGGCTAATTTTGGGGGGGCGGGACTGGAGGAAGGTTGGAGTATATATATATTAGCAGCAGGTTGGCTGGGCTGGAGAATAGACGTATTTTATAGGCCCAAAGATCATGGTGAGTAACGGGAGTGTATTGTACGTGTCCTAGCTATGGATCTGTTTGTCTGGGCCTAAACAGCTAGCAGTGTTGGAATATCAAAATGATCTGTTGAGTAACATAAACTAATCCAGTACTTGGAAGATATCAGTATATAGCTATATAGCTGGCTGACTCCACGAAACACCTCCGCAGAAGAACGACAACCCCAACTTGTAGTGTGGCCCGGCCCCTGAAGACGGGTGTATTTGTGACCTTCCCTCGAGACCTTCCAATCTTGGCTGCTGGACTCACCCTCCTGGGTATAGCCAAGAACCCTCCTTGATATCAGAGTCATCCATTCTCTATATGATAATATAGTCCTGTCTCTGAGGACAAAGTCAGCGGTGGCAAGGCGCTTCAACCCTCGTCTCAAGCGTCCTCGTGCATGTGGGCCACAGTAAAGCTTTAAAGAAGCAGTTTATAAAGCGACCAAGGCCTTTACAGCAGGGGCAGAGAACGGACTGAGTGATTGCTGGAGTGCATTTAGGTTCTAGTAATGGCTCGTGGGAAAGGCCACTGTATACCGCAAATTGAACAATGCCAGACCCGACATTTGAACTTATATCTGAACACCAAAGGGTCCCAACACATAAATTAGAATCAATACTGCATACTCGACAAAGCTGCCGGCTGTCTGTTAGCTCACCAGTTGATGCAGAAATTCTAATATCACGAAAGTTATTTGGATTCTATTCAGCTATTATGTTAGTAGTAATAATAGGCCTTGGCTAGCCTTATAAGGGATACGCGTGTGTTGTACATATTTTTTTCCATCAAGTGAAAATAATAGTCGGTATGGGTCTAGATGAACAAACAGGCCTTCTCTACATACCTCTGATAATTGGTATTTCGTATATATGTACCTACATAGGTACGTGGTTCCCTTTACCTTCCAATTGAGGTTAGCGGTGGTTATAACGGAGGGTGGGGGGCGAGAGTTTGTGCGTTTTTTTTCTTTGTAAGCTTGCAGCTTTCCTAAGTTTGTTCATGTCATGCCAGCTTGCGGTAAAACTTTAATTTAGAGCCACGTTTTCCGGTGACTTTGGGAATATGAGATATTGTCAGTACGTGGAGCGCCTTACAGTCGAATCTCTCTATCCCATAAACCGTTGAGACAATGCCGACACCCCTTCGATTCCCAAAATGCCAACAAGTGGCTAGTGCTAATAAATTCTGTGGTACTTGTTAATGGTGTGGCTTTTGGTCTTATATGAGGGGTCGTGTTAGCATCGACGGTTTATGGAATAAGGGTACATCGAGACCAAAGATCGGTACGTACTCTTATAGATCTAGAGCGCTGGCCCTTATACTAAAAGCGAATTTGTATTGATAAAGCCTAGAAGGACCGTAAACAAACACCCTTATAATTACAGGGTGACTATTCTCAAGGGGTTACCTTTATCGACTGTATGTCAAAAGATCCAAGCGGGTCTGCCGCCCACGCCGCTATTATCACCTCCACGATACTTCACCAACTCTACATACCTTCTTCGCCCCCTCTCACCACTCTCGTCGGAGGTTTTGCCAAAAAACACCAACCCTTAATCACAACCGGTCACTCGGTTACTCACGTGATTGACCCGTCACGTAATACAGCTACACGTCGCCCTTGCACATCCACCACACACACACAACCAACACCTCCCAGAAACTGAAAATGCCATTCTCCGTACCCTCCGCAAGTCCATTGACACTTGCCGCTGCCACCGCTGCCGCGATCACCATACCTTCAGCAGTCTATAACATGTTCTGGCGAGAGAACAAGCTCCCTGTTGAGGGGCGGGTATGTCCCCTCCTAGCTATGTAAATTTGGTGTATATATATATATTAAAATAAAAATAAAAAATAAAAATAAAAAATATCTAACACCTCAAACAGCTAGTAGTAATTACCGGAGGCTCCCAAGGGATGGGCCTCGCCGTCGCCAAACTCCTTTCTCGCAAAGGCGCCCACATCGCCATCGTCGCCCGCGACACCACCAAGCTCGCTTCAGCCCTAACAGAAGTCGAAGCTGCCGCCCTCAATCCTAGCACACAGAAGTTTATGTTTGTCAGCGCCGACCTCACCGAGTCGTCCGAATGCGTCCGCATGCTGGATGAGATCCGCGCGTGGCACGGCGTCCCGGACATTGTCTGGACCTGCGCGGGCTTCGCCGTCCCCGGCTTCTTCAAGGACCTCTCCCCCGCCGAGCTCGAGGCCCAGGTCCGCACAAACTACTTCTCCGTCATGTACACGGCACACGCCGCCATCAACCTCATGATGCGGTACCCGCTTCCCCGGGGGGTCCCCCGCCGCCACCTCGTCTTCACGAGCACCGTCATGGCGTTCTACACCATCGCGGGCTACAACGCGTACTCGCCGGCCAAGGCGGCCATCCGCACGCTGGCCGACGGCCTGAGGCAGGAGTGCATCCTGTATGACATTGACGTGCACTGCTGCTTCCCGGCCACCATCTACAGCCCGGGCTTTGAGATTGAGCAGACGAAGAAGCCGGAGCTCACAAAGATATTGGAGGGGAGCGATGAGGGGCAGACGCCGGAGGTCGTGGCGGAGGCGTGCGTGAAGGGGTTGGAGAAGGGGCAGAGTCTAGTGGTGACGAACCTCTTAGGGGAGGCGATGAGGGGCGGGTGTTGGGGGGGCAGTCCTAGGGGGTGCTGGTGGTGGGATACGCTGCTGGCGTGGGTGGTGACTGTGGTGTGGTTGGTGGTGGGGCGGATGATGGATGGTGATGTAAGGAAGTATGTAAACAAGCGCGGGATCCCTATGAGGGGGAAGAAGGCGGCGGGGCCGAGGGAGGGGGGCATTGGAGGACCGGGGGAGAGGACGCAAATGTTTTTGTAGGTAGCAGTTAGCTGTGGTGTAGTGGTTGTGGTGGTTTGGGGTAGTAATAAGTCTATAGAATACAAGGACCTACATGATAGCGCATTGCGGAAATATATATAATGAATTATTTGTTTGGCTGATGTATTGTTTTTTGTCTTTTTAGATTTTGTAGTTGCGCACCTTACAGCAGAGTGTAATTGGAGTGGTCGTAGAGGGGTAATGAGTGATATTTCGTGTTTTTAATACCTATATGCATCCACAGCTAGAACGGAAGGGGGGGGGGAGCTTGTCCTACATGTAATTGCGTGTAAGCTCTCATGGATCTTTAAAATTCAAAATTTCCTGTCTAAACACACACATATTGTTACTCCCGTATCGATGCACATCACTCACATCCTGTAAAAGAAACAAGTTCTGTGTATATGTCGTTGTATCTATCTGGAGGTGAGTACGTACATGGGAATCCGGCCCCCACCTGGAAATCACCCTCGTTTCCGATTGGACTACATGTCAAGTACTCGACGCTGACTCAGCTCAGCTGGGTTAAAAACCGATTTATTTGGTTTATTTGGTTTATTTAATTATAAAAGTGGTTTCTTTGCGCGCAGTTTATGGATAAACTACCGAAACCGTGGTTTCAATCTATGATTTTGGGATCTGCCATTAGACGCAACACACTCGAATTTGTAAACCTACCAATGCCTCAGGACTTTGAAGAGGTTAGGGGCCAGAAGGGCCAGCACTCTGTAGCCCCAAATTTATGGGTATGATACATGTATGTTTGGCTGATGCGTAGGTCTAGAGTATCGCGATACATGTAGGTAAGTATGGTTTCGTCGATCTATTCTTCTAGCGAGCATGGATGCAATAAAAAAACACAATTAATTACGTCTCGGTACCTGCGCATCCGGGGAGAAGATTATATACGTACATTGTACTTGCATATAGAAAAATACTTACGCAAGTCCAGGCCCTCGTCGAGTCGTCAGCTCCACGCCGGGCCAATATCCGGGAATAGTGACTGGGAATAGATACAAGTATGTACTTGTAGTACCGGTTACTTTGAGATCCATCCACGTTGCCAAGCCAAGACAACATGCATGCACAATGCGACTCCCCCGGTAAGTTATGTAGATTATGTTACTTACATGTACTTTACATACAGACCCTAAAAGTTAACACCTCTCCTCTCCGCCTTCTTGGTCACTCACTCACTCACTCGCCCTCCCCCACTCTCTTGACAGACAGTCAGATCAATCTTTTTCTCAACTTCTGCTGTCTGTCTGTCTATCATCTCCCTCTCTTCTCCTTCTCTACACTCACTGGCAAAAAGTATACATTCGCTAGGTGTTGTTGCAACTACTCGGCAGTTGTTTAGTTACTCGGCCTCCGGCGAAGCTCCCCTCTCCCCCTTTCGCCCATAATGGGCGACCCCGTCCCCTTCACGCCGCCAGCGACATTCCCAATTGACGTTCAGCAGCTGCTTCAACATGCATCTGTGAGCGTGGTCCTCACTGTAATAGTTGGGCTCCTAATTGTGGGGGTATTTGCGGTTAGTTCCAACCCCCACCTCTCCCTCCGCGCCCACAAGCTCCCCAGCTCTCTAATGCCAAAGAACTCACTCGCATATAGTCCTATCTCCTTATTCTTCTCGTCGCGCATACCCCCCGCCCCGCCACCTCCAACGAAAAATTCTACACCAGTACAACCCGTACAGGCGCTGCGACCGCACCCCGCCCCCTTCCCGACATTTTCGCCCCGGACTCCAAACCAACACTCGCCATATCCGTTGTTGTGCCCGCCTATAATGAGCGCGAACGCATCAGTGAGATGCTCTCCGAGGCCGTCGACCATCTTGACACTGCGCACCGTGGCCGCTGGGAGATCCTGATTGTCGATGACGGGTCAACGGATGGTACTGCGGACGTGGCGCTGAAATGGGCGGGGCAGCGCATGGCAGAGAAGGGAGATATCGAGGAGGGTCAGGTGCGCGTCTGTGTGCTTGAGAAGAATCGAGGCAAGGGCGGCGCAGTCACGCACGGGATGAAATATGTAAGGGGGGAGTATGCGATCTTTGCGGACGCAGACGGGGCGAGCAGGTTTAAGGATCTGGAGGCACTGCTGAGGGATGTGAAGAAGGTGGAAGTGAAGGGGTACGGGATTGCCGTGGGAAGTCGGGCACATATGGTCACCACCGATGCGGTCGTTAAGGTACCCCCCCCCCTCATCCTCCCCATAATTGACACACACAACTAATAAAACCAGCGCTCCTTCATCCGGAATTTCCTCATGCACTCCTTCCACACTCTTATCCGCACATTCGGCATCCGCCACATCCGCGATACGCAATGTGGCTTCAAGCTACTCTCGCGCGCGGCCGTCAAGGCTGTCTTTCCGTACATGCACACCGAGGGCTGGATCTTTGACATTGAGATGCTGATCCTGGCCATGTACAAGGATATTCCAGTCGCTGAGGTGCCCATCACGTGGCATGAGGTTGGCGGGAGCAAGGTTAGGATTGTCCAGGATAGTCTGCGCATGGCGTGGGATTTGGGGGTTGTAAGGGCGGGATATTGGTGGGGCGTCTATAGAGTGGGTGAGGGGGGACTGAGGGTGTAAATGTCTTTTTTTTAAGTTGGTTTTTTTATTTTTATTTTTATATCTTTTATTTCGTCCTTTTTTTTTTATTTGCCCCCCTTTTTTGTTCAGTGCATGCAGTGAGTGGAGTAGAGTGATATCAGATAGCAGAGTTTGGGGGGGGGGGAGGTTTCTTAGTGTACAGAATCAGACGGACAGGATAGGACAGGATGGAACGGGACGGGACGGGATGGGGCGGGTAACAACACCCGATAAAATACATGTAGACAATGTAGATCTAGACAGATCCTCGGTCTCTCTTCTACATTGATGGACCTTCTTCACCTTTTCAAGTTTTTGGCTGTTAATGTGCACTTCCCCCCCCCCCCCCCCGATCTGCTTAGTAATCCGCCGAGCAAATAGGACCGAGTGATAATCCATGAATATATTACGGGGGGGGGGGACGATCGGGTCATTGGTTTTGAACGATCTGTATGCAAACACCAGATAGCTATTGTATGTAGTTGGGCAAGCGAGCGTACTATACGTGAGCTGGTGCCATGTTGGCCATGGGGGTGAGGTTGTGCACGATGGGCTTATCTATGGTAAGGGTGGGGCATAGGTTTTTGCGTGGGCGGGCAGGCGAGAGGGCATGATATTAATTGCCCTGCCCTGCCCTGTCCTTGTCGGGGTGCATTAGGTCTAAGGGTTAGGGGACATTGGGGTATTCACTTCTATATAGAAATACATACGCGTCACGTGCGCTTATAGTTTGCCTGATAGAACAATCGGCAATCGCCGATAAACATCATCAACCTAACAAAGATGGTCGGTGTATGTAGTACTAAGCATAAACCTTAAATTAATGATAATAGGTACTTATATCCATACCCTGTCCCAAAATATGACATGTGCATCTGGCCAGGGCGTAGGGAGGTATACTATTCAGCTATATAAGTACTAGCTGGCCATGGCCCTTGGAAATATCCTAATCTATACCATATAAACGGCATTGCACTGCACCGTTGTGAAGGCGCATATTTCTAGAAGTGAATACACTCATGTACCTACGTTAACACATGCAAACTGCATGTGGTGTAGTGGCAATGGGGGGTAATGTTATGTGTGTCAATATTGCCAAATTACCTACAGCAGATATTGCGACTCCCTAGTTAGTTAGGGAGTTGCTCTCTATATGTGTAATTCGGAGGTTTTGTGCAAGCGATTGTAAGCTTTAGATCTAGATTCAAAATGAGACAGAGCTAGGTCAAGCCTTAAGGCTTGTCTCTCGTCCCTGTTGCAAGCCTGTACTTGACAGTATTATCAAGTTTAGGGCGATAGCAGGTTGCGTTAAGCGGCGTATTGTGACGAACTATTTGTTGCAGATCTGTGTGTGACTATTTTGGCTTTCCATTGGAGTTAGGTAACTATACGCTCGAAGTGCTACAAGGTTGGTTCTTTACTCAGCTCCGGACACCAACTCAGTTTTCTACTCAACTGCATAGTGTCCCCGCGATATCTGCAGATGAGAGGTAGCACAGATCAGGGGTTCGGCTGCCCGCTTCCGAGAAGATAACCACCGAACTAGACTCGTACCCAGCTCTCCTACTGGCTAGCAGCAAACTGCTTGTAGGGGGTGGGTACGAGACTACCACCGAACAAACTGTATCCATTCTCAATGGAGATGCGTGCTAGTGTTTACTTTGGCCCCTTCTAATATTATGCGTACCGGCTCTGTAATACCGCCCACCAATAGCTTTTATTTACTAGATAACTAGTTTGTGTCAGAAGTACACGTACACCCTCGGCCCGGCTGTGCTGCCTCGATATCGACTAGCTGTAGGAGATGTGCCTTCATCTTAATGGCGATTCCGGGGAGGGCGGGGACGTCTAGTATATAGTGGAAAGTAGGATTAGGTGCAGGCATCCAATTAGGTCGACCGGTCGTTGGGCTGAGTAGAAAGGTTAGGCGCCCACTGCGCGGCATATAGGAAACTGGGAGGTTGTCTCTGCTGTTCTGCTGTTCTGCTGGGGCCTAAAGAACAGTATAATGCACTGAGCGCGAATGCAGTATTTCTGCGCATGCGTGGCATATATGACATGTAATATATGTAATATAGTTGGTTGCACCAAACTCTGTCATGTAGGTCATATATATATGTAAGGGATAGCTTCCTAGAATTCCAGTCACAAATCACTGCAACAGGTGGTGTACTACATGTAGGTACGGACGGGAGGATGTACGTGCAGCTCTGTATTTTACCCGGGCGCAAAAAGCGGGCCCGAATATAAAACCAAGATCAGAAAAGGGCGGAGAATAAAAACTAAAATGGAATCTTACGTCTGGCTCCTTCTGCGTTGTCAATATGTGGTAATATATCTGGTTAAGGTTTGAAGACTGGCCAAATTGGAGATGTATCCACCTGTCGGCCCTGAGAGCATGAATTTTCTGCTACCGCTTGTATGGGACTCGTTAGGCCTTGTTTGTGGATAGTTGCGTATATGGTGCGCCATACGTTCTACTGAATTCGGCGGGGGCCTTGTTGTGGTGAGGCTCCGGCATCTAGCACAAACCCGTACGCAGTTAGCATAAAAGGAGGGCTGGTGTGAGGTAACGAGTAAGAGAAGCTCGAAGAGGCCCGTGATGTGTTGTACTGTGTGTGATATTTTTGTGGAGATTAGCCACTAGCTTCAAACAAAAGTAAGAGATATGTTTTTTCGTTGAAATGTCTGGGAATTCAAGGGTGGCCATGAGCCTGTAAAAAGAGATGAACAGAGAGAGGGCGAAGACCAAGAAGACCCAAAGGTCAAAGAAGTTCTGCCTTTGTAGTGGGAAGATGGACGGAGAGGGATCGATTGCCAAGAAGTATACTTCAGGATGATGTGTTTGAGCCAGCTATGGAGAGTACATACATGTAACGTTCCTAGAAATAGAAGGAACAAACTGATTCCGCCAGACCCCAGCAAAGGATTCCTCTTGAAAACCAGAGGCGATTGATACAGTAGTAAGAATAGTAAATTACCCATTCAAGTGGGCAGCTGCACTGTTTAAACGGATAAGAGGGCAGTGAGATCTACTTACGTACTTTGTACATGTATTCTAGCCTCAACATGTACCTGTGGCTCACACTTAAAACCAATTAAACTTGCAAAGGTTCAATTGCATGTATCCTGTATAAAACTAATAAATTAACAATCAGTAGTACTTGAATTGTGACTCACGGATTATCACTCACCCCTTACCTTATATATCACGAGCTTCTATATTAATCTTGGCATGTGTCCCTACTTATAACTCAAGCCTCTAAAGACAAGCTTACCCAAGCTTTCTAGAGCAAAAATTTGGATTCATAAAGCAACAAAACTACATGTAGTCAACGTCGAAGAGGGTACCCGAATGATATCTACGCGCCGCGTTAATGCTGGTTAGTATATGATCAGCTAGCTACATGTACTTTAATGTCTGTAAATACCCTTTCTAGCTGTGTAGCGGATGGGGCGGCCTTAACTATTATAAACTACTTGAGTTATAACCATAAAAAGTATTTTATAATACTACATGTACTTTTAGAGTAAATACGGAAATATAACTCTAGAAGGTCGCAAACGAGCCGAAGAAGCCAAGATCTAATAACGCACAAAAATCCCCAACTCCTCAAAATGATAACAAATAACAACACATCTAAAACCCGTCCAAAGGGAGTGGCTCCAGGTCCAGCCCACAAACGTCCATTCTTCTCCTGGCCCAGGTCTCATACAACTCCCTCCATATACTTTGTTCTTCTCTTCCCTTTGGTCCAATTTTATCCACCAGACTCCGCGGCATGGCATACCACGGCCCTGGCGCCTCCTCATCCTCAAAATTCACGTAGTAGCTCTCCTCCCGTACCTTTGCCGGGCTCCAATTATCTGATATGTACCGCTCGTGTTCAACAGCACGAAACTCGGAAATAATTGTATTGTAAGGGTGTTGCGGGAGGATTAGGGCATAAGGGGCATAGAGGGCATTGATGATATCTATCGGCGGTGTTGGGGGGGCTTTGCTCAATGCCGATTTCACTGCCGCGAGCGCGTGCTCAGAAGGCTCGATAAGCAGCAAGTGGTCAGACAACGAATTCGCGGCAGCCTTCTTGTATGGCCTAACCCCGCCAATGGGTGCAAGAGGCGCATTGAAAAGCAGCTCGTCGAGATTGCGTAGTACCATGCCTCTAGAGTCGAGGTATAATATACGACTGTATTCCATCTGGGAAAACGCATGTAGTAGTGACACTTCAGGAGTGTTTTCAGCTGTCATTACAGTTAGCGCTTATCTTCTATCAATAATAAAACACACAGTACCATACCATCGACTAAGGGCTCCATTGCCTTAACAATCACCCCATACCGCTGCTCTGCGACCCTCAACAATCGATTCCACCTTCCCTTCTCGTCCGCGACCCAGGAGTGCGGGTATACTAACACCTTATCCGCTACGGTCCCAAGCCTATGAAGCTCAGCGAGGATCATTACAGAGTTGCATAGCTTGTCTTTTGAGGATACATATTGGGCATATGCCGCCCTAAGTTCATTGCCTTTGTTTCCTAATATCCATGCAGATTTTGCAGCATCTCCCTGGGCTCTGGGGCCAGTTTTTTGCGGTGTTTGTCCATTTTTCACATAATGGGGATTTATGGCTAGTTGGAGGGCTTTTAATGATCGTTGTTGTATCACCCAGCCGGAGTAGAACAGCAGAAACGTGAAGAAGCACACTAGGACCGGTTATATTGGATTAGCTAACTACTTTACGGACGAGATTTTGGGCAGGGCAAGGGCACACCGATCAATGCTGCAAACCTCAAGGGAAGGCGGCTCATGGTGTTTGCTTGAGGAGGTGGGTCAATTATTAGGGGGCTCTACGGTGTCTTTGATAAATGGGACGGATATCGATGTTATTAGCGATATAGTTATATGAGGGGTAGGTGGGAGTATTGTATCATGTAGCTTTGTAGGATGCTGCTGTGTTGTTCAACGGTTGCTAGGGCAATAAAATTTTGATCGCCGGTGCATGCTGTGCATGTGTGTTCATCTGAACTTGTATACAAATACATGTATTCCTACGGAATTTTTCGATAGCTCTTCGTCTACATATAGGTTATGTACCGGGTGTGCACCTTAAATACCGAGACACCTGGATTGATTGGGTAAATTTGTATGGGCGCCATGTGTGGCAACCAAAAGCATCCAATGAATTTTGGCCTTGGCTGCAAGATTTGTATGGGGGAAGGAAGTACGGAGACAATTCAAATATTTTCATTTAAAAAATATAAATATTTTCCTAAAAATACAAAAAAATAACTGCTGAATAGCGCTCAATCTCAGCTTCATCTGAATAGTGATTTGTAGTCATCAAAAAGCATTTTGGTGAAGTTCGAGAAAAATGGGGGTAGGAAAGAGGTCGAGGAGGTTGTGTTGTGAGAACTGCGGGGCACACTATCCAAATACCTGCTTGGCTGCCAAGTGTTATTTTTTCAAAAAATTATATCATCTGCCCAACCAGATTCCTTTGCAGGCCCTCACTTTTTAAAATTCCCTAAAGTGGGCGTCTCAGTACTTACCCTTACACCCCGGTACTCCGGGGACCTGTACATAGATCGGCGCAGTGCACGCAAGTAGAGTCCATGCATGGCGAACGTACGTCCTAAGCTAAATCGATACACGAGCTAGATGTATGACATACATAGCCTTTGTTCGCCATATTTTAGTTGCGCGAGTCGGAGCATTTGCAATTTGGAGAGAAAGTCCTGCACCATTGCAGGTCTCTGCCTAAACTGCACTTTCAGTCCAACCTGTCCCTATCAGACCAGCTAATATACCATAACCCCCCAAATACAGCTGTGATCTAGTTGAGTCCAGCCAAAAAAAAAAAAGGCAGCTAGCTAGGTCAAAGAGCGCACCGCTACCCCTTCGTCTGTTTTAAAGCCACCAGGTCTCGTCAGGAAATCAATTCAGATGTAGCTTACGTCTGATGCACTGACAAACTAGGTCTTCGTTTGGTAAGATCAGATGTTTTAAACCTGACAGCAATTACATAACTAACAGACGAAGGGATAAACCCATAGTTTGAAAAGTTCCAATAACCAAAATGCCGGTGTTCGAGACATTGTATATCACTGATCAACTCGTGTCACTTTTTTCGAGCTGTCCATATAGCATCTGCAGGCCTTGTGTATCAAATAACACGGTATGGTTTTCTTTGCGTTGGACATTGGTACATACATGTATCTACATTACACACATGTGCACATGCGTGGCTCTCCATCCTTTCTATTGACCTAGCTATGTAACTATCCACTCACACGACGAGGGGAAATCAGGCAGAATTTGGCCTGCTCTAATGATACGAGACAAAAAGGACAATGTCTCAAACTGAGGACGGCAACCAAAAACTTATTTTTCTGATTAGGCAGCCTGGAAGCCCTGTGTGGCATTGAGTAGAGCCTAGATCTGCAGTGTAACGTACAGCCGTACGCCAGATTGTCTGTAAAGTAGAAACTTTCTTCTTCCACTACATGTTTGCGTTAGAAGTTTACGAATCGAGGGTGGGCAAGATTGTACATACAATCAACTAACCATGGTGGTAAGTCTTTTAATGGTACATGATATATCATTAGGTCAATGAGCTAGGCCTAGTCTAGTAGAGAGAAAAACAAAGAAAAGAACCGAATTAGTGAAGTGGTACTCCGCGGTGCGGGCTTTTTTTGTAGGGTCAGCTGTGCACTCAGGCACAATTGGTAAGGAAGTTACTCTAGGTAGGCCAAACAATGATTTCTAGACATTTTCTGCTTGCAAGGCGATCATGAGGGTATGCGTGGATAGGGATGTACGTACTGGTTCGCCCATAATGTGCGCAGAATTGATAGACCCCGCATTTTGGAACCGAGAAGCTGTCTCGGGCGGGAAGACACATGCCTATTCTAATGTTTAGTTATTGGCGCACCAGGTGCATGGTGATGTGTATGTACCACTGCGAAAAAACCTTGGATCGACGGCATCGTATATATCGATATCATATATACCGCTGAAATATATATGGAGCGACCCCCAAGGCTCTCGTCATTAAGCAATTCCAGGGGAGTCAAACATATCCTAGCTAGGGGCATATATAGCCTTCACAAACTGCAAGCAACTAGTATCCCCATCTGGACCGGCAGCAGGGGAAGTCCTGAGGTCCCCTCATATTATACGTACATGCATACACCCGCGTGAAAAAAAGTAATAAAATACATAAGTAACGACTTGACATGCCTTAAGATAAGTCCGGTGAGGGAGGCCATTCAAGATAGCAAGTACACTTCAGAGGTCATAGTACCTACACTCCTTCTTATTTTGTAGTAAGTACGTCTCGTCATTTTTTTATTGGAGTTCGGTAGCGTATAAGTGCATGCAGGCGTGCTTGTTTCGTCACTTTTTTTCACGCGGGTGTACATGTAGGCAGACAGACAAAGAAAGAGGCCTGTGGTCAAGCATTGTCACGAGTCACTTGTGCCCAGTGTTATTATGGAGGTGGTAGTAATCAAGATCGAGCATCTTAACACCGCAGCTGGTTCATCTGCAATTCCAGTTAATCAACGTGCAGGTACGTATGGCTGAAATTCGAAAGGCAGAAAGGGATGCATACATGATGTACTCTTCGCACAAGAATCTACATACATACATGTATACACACATACGTACATAGTAGGTAGAACTGTGCGAATCAAATGCAAATAGTGACATGTCTTTCTTTCTGCCGTTTTCTCATTGCAGCATGGGGGCCAAAGTACCACCGTTTACCGCGGGTGATGGCGGACATATGATGTACTCGGTCTCAAATTCCTAAGCTCTGTCCCCCAACCCAGTGCCCGTCAACACCGTACCCAGTGAATTAAAGGCGGTCTATAGACGTTGATTGGTTTAGAATTGTATGTAGGTACCTCATGTAAGTATATGCAACGTATTCAGGAACTACTCTAGCGTATGGACAATAACTTCAAGGCAGAAAGGCTACTTTTGCACTGTGCGAAGTTTTCTGCCTTTTTATGATCAGCTGAATATATGGCCCGCGGGCTGGCGCGCCTTTACTCTTAATTCCCGTGGTCCTTGATCGTGGTTTCCTGTGGAGTATTGGCATGAACCTAGCATGACTTTGTTTTCATTACATATTAATGTGGACTAGCACTTCATTGACTTAATAGCCCTTCGAAATCATACATGTAGACAGCTGAGCATGAGAGCCATCGCGATATCGTCATAACCCGATTCTCTCGGTTAACCAATGGCTGGCGTATACGTATGTACGTACATATTAAGGCCTCAGCCTGTTTATAAACGCTCAAAGTACCCAGCTAAATAAGTACATTTGATTTATACTGATAAAAAGTGTAGTAAGAATGTAAAAGTCAGTTAGGTGCTATGGAGTGTTATGTACATGTAAGTTCATATGCGTAACCGTATAATTTTACATACACGTAGTTCCGTACATTTATACATGTATCTTCTTTTCGATCTTCTTCGCCCTAAGTACTACACACAATATGTATGTGCATGTAGCCTATGGTCATACTATTATCGCGATGCAATACACATTATTGCACATGCAATAAGTCTATTTACTGCATAGTCAGGGAAAGCACCAGGCTCCTGATTCCCACCGATCGTTCAGGGTATAATACATGTAGTACCGCGTAGGTTATAATGATCCGATAAATTATAAAGTGCTATGCGTTGTGCCAGAGATACATAGTTCCCATGACAAAGAACGTCGAAATCGAGCATAGAAAGTTCAAGAAAATTAACAGAGATACTTACTTCGTACAGAGCATCAATTTGCCTTATACTCTCTATGGTCAACCTTGATGTTCTTAGGCGCCGTTGCACCATACCACCATGAGATCTAACCATACCTCTATATGATTAAGTACGTATACAGAGATTTAATTCTGGTGAAATAGGTTCAATAGTGTATGTCGCCTTCATCGGAATCACAAAGAATAGCTCAACAGAGTCCTAGTTTAAATATATTATGTGTTATAAGGTAACCGAAATAAGCGTTGGGTGGGGGGTGGAACTCTTACTAGATTCGAGGGTTAATTGGTTAGAAGTGAGGAAAGAACTTGGGATTAATGAAGGTTTCTTATCACAACTAGTGCATGCTCAACTAGACGGGCTTGATCATGATATGACATTCCTGATTCTCGAGTTCTTTAATCCGGTTATCTTCATTAGTATGATCAAGTATAAGACCCTAAGATCCATTCACACGTAGTTGATCTTCTCTGTTCCAGTCATTTCTATTAAGCTTCGCACCGAGAGATTGTAGTATGTGCTGCATGAATCGACGTATTGACCATAATCATAAAATTACAAGAAATTAAACCCCATAAAAAAAAGAGAGCGCCGAGATATCGCGGATCCAGCCGTACGCGTATGTTTGAGCCTGCTTCCAACCGGCCCCCCTACCTCATAAGTAATTAGCTATATATCTCCGATCAATAGGAAATTATAATATCCTACCATTTATCAACGAGAGAACTTTAGCTAGCATCCACTAGGCCTCAGAATTGCCCTGACATGTAGGGTAGGTTAGAAACTACGTTATTGTTGGAGTTGTGACGTTCAAATCATGCTCACCCTCAAATCCAGCCAAATTTGCAAAGAGGTGTTTGTGTTTTTGTCGCAGAGTGGTAGCCTATTTGGGAATATTACTATAAAAAAAAAAGCTTGGATTAACGAACGGTCCATAGATACCCGAATCCCGTACCCCTAGCATCCCCTTCGTTCCCCTGATGAGCGAGCAAGCGATGATCTTCGGGGGTGTTGCGCCTGTCCTTTAACGCGATTCTCCCATATAGCGCATTGGCATCACCGTCTGGGTTGGTAGCAAGGAATCTTTCCAGACAAAATCCCAAGTCCTCTTCTAGAAGACGAATTGCGTCTGTACTCGCAGATACCTGATTGCTCCGCATAGGGCTGGCCCCTGGAGTCTGGAACCGAGGATTATTTGGAGCTTGCTGCGGCTGTGGCTGCAGGCTAGTGTTATTGCACTTAGGGTTAGGGGAATAGTGTGTTTCGTAGGACTGCGTGTCCACTAGGGCTCTCGTTTGTAACGCGGAAAAACCGTCCATAGGCACGTTACTGAGAGATCCTGGGAGAGCTGGGATGAAACCTGGATATACATGGCCTGCCTTTATAGCTGTTCTTGCGTAGAGGACATTTGCGTCTTCTATCGGGTCAACGGTGAGGAAATCCCGAAGACTGTAACTCCTCCATTCATGATCAGGGCTGGGGTTAGTGGTGATAGTTGGTGGAGTTGCGTTGGAAGTCTCGGAGTAGGCGGCTATTGTTGAAGATGGACCATGACTACTAGAGGTATGCGACATCCTGGGTGTGATATCGAGATTGAGCGGGTGAGCTTGAGCGTCGAATGATCCGGAGCTACCAGCAATATATAAGCAGGTCGATTCGTAGCTATAGTATCTAATGGATAGCGGTACTATGCTTTAATTAATATTGATTGCTGAACTCTCAAGGTAATCGAGGATGTGTTGGGTTCGTTGCACTAGGGTCATATATATTTTTCTGTCGGGGGGTTCGATCGATACAGTTGATTTAAAAAAAAAAAAAAAAAAAAAAGAAGCTTCGACCGATACACTAGAAGAACTGGTGGGAGTGGCTTGCTTCTATATAAATCTAACAAAATAGACACTTAGCTCTTCCTCATACGCATGGGTATGGGGATGGTTCGCCATCAGCAGTAAGCCTAGGGGCACAAGATTAAGTCGAAGTAGTATACAACTACATATGAAACAGGCAGAAACAGAAACTAGCTCGACCCTGACTGCATTCTTGTAGGTTCGATATTACGACTCTCTTAGGTTGAAGCATCAAGAACACTGCGCACAGGCCGGCAGCACGAACCATGGCCAGTGGTTCGCCAAAGCCCTCCAGAGGGTATGTTTTGAGGTGGATAACGCCGCCCCCTCCCGGGGCCCCCGGCCCCCGGCCCTAAAAAAAAGAAAAGGAAAAGAAAAGGAAAAAGAAAGTAGGTATATGTAGAGATAACATACTTATATTCGAAAACATCGTAATTAAGCTCCTAGCTCTAAACGAAAATTTAATAGATCGTGCATACCAAATGACGTTGGCTTTAAGTTATTTCATTACCCAGGGCATGCAAGTCACAATCTATAATCATCACCCAGGGATACTCCTTTTCTAGCAATAATATTAGTTATTATGGTTGTCGTGATCATCATGTAGTTGATTTGATATTTCTTCAATGTACTACAAGTACATGTAGTATATATATATATAGTACCAAAAAGAGGGGTGGGATCACTACGGTATTCTCGTTGATACGCTAGCAATGCGGTAAGAATACGGTATCCGTACAGTACTCTTCCTCTAATGCCGATTTAATTCTGTATTTGTCACTAAATGCCGTAGTCCTATGGTAGTGATTTCACCCCATTTTTTCATACTGTATGTACATAATCTTGAAGCTCGTTACGTACACTCTAGTTCAATATAGAAAACGGACTCAAACAACATGTTATAGTTTGAAAAAATGTGGGGAAGTTAGTGGCGAATACTGTATTAAACCGGCAGTGTAGGGAGAATGCTGTGTCAATACGTATTCTTAAGGGAATCCACAGCCTCCCTTGGTTCTGCTAATACACCCGGTGTTCAATCGGGCATCCCGTAAATATGATCAGTATGAACTTTAAGTACCTACATATTGTGCATCTCTCTCCTAAACGCGCACCACATAGCTACATGTAGTTACCCTATAAAAAAAAAGGTACACATGCCAAGGACATTAAGAGGAGAATCAAATACCGGTCGATCCTGCAGTTGCTGGAGTTACATGTACTTTGGGTGTAGGGGTAAGTGAGAAGACACCACTCTGCCAAGGTTGCGTGGAGGGTCTTCTCACTTACCGAAGTACATGTAGTTAAGGGCGGTTGTGAATATTTATTCGGTCGCGGGCTCGCCGCCAGAACTCGAGTAGGTGCAGGGGTCACTGTCTGGTTTTGGGTTAGGCCAATAGGGGTGACCGGTGATCTCCCGCCAAAACCCATACACGAGTACCGAAAAGATAAAAAGGGTTTGTGCGAAATACTTACATATGTACCTACAATATATAGGCATATAGGCATGCGTAAGTACCGCAAAATCTGAGAGAACTCGTTGTGCTGCAGCAGGGATATTCTACACCAAAACCTGCATATTGGCGTTCAAAGACTGCCTCTGGTTGGCCTATACCCCTGCTCTCTCGCAACGAGTTTTCTCAGATTCTACGGTAGTTAAACTAAGGGCGCTGAGTGGCAAGATCTTGAGTCACTTAACTATGGCTACATGTACTGATAGCTGAGCCATTACCGAGGACCCAGGAAATATAGGTACCCGGGTCAGGCAAGAAGAACCTGAACATCGTTCTCCAGGTACATGTAGTAACCAATTTGACCCCAACTAGCACGTTTTTATGCTCAGGTTCCTGCGTGACCCGAGTACATACATGGACATACATACACTAGGCTCGCCAAGGATTGGCACTTGCGACTGGAATTAATGTGGGCGCAACTTAATTAAACGTACTCTGGTGTCAAGGGTAAGTGAGTAGATCAACGTGGGGGCGACTCCGGGAAGGAACCAATGAAGTCATAGAGCGTTGGTACAGCAATTGGGTTTCCATAAAGTACTAGCTGTGATATATCAGACAGCTAAGTGTCCGGCCCGTGGTCATCCTACAGCTGCAGTTAAGGGTCTAGTTTTAGTGTTGTAATTTATCGATCTCCCAAACATCGTTCCCTGGTTTGGTTTAAGCCGCTGATATTGCCATACGATATATATACATGTATGTATATAGTGCAGCGCAGTGAACGTTAATTAACCTCCTAATATCATGATCACGATCAACGGGCGATTGCAAATGGCACCTCTCCGCCCTAGATTATACTGACGTCCCAAAGCTAAGTTCAATTGGGTTTTCTAAAGTTCAACGACCCTAAGTTTTATAGTTATATGAATGAACGAGTATTGAATATTTGATTATAAGTGGTGGGGCCGGCATAATTAAAGGGCTTTTGGGCAACACCCACCAGACCACACAAATGGGATGTGTACTAAATGCGCAGCTAGAAGTAAAGGATATATATATATATAATACGTTTTGTGCAGAATATATCGGTTTAACCTAGGCTTCTTGCCCAACTACTATATCCTTACGCCTCGTGGGAGGATAACGCGCGACGGTAATACTAACCTATCAGATCAGCGATTTGACTAGAGGTCTAAGAAATACTGAAAGTTATAGTTAAAGTCAATGGATTCGAGGACGGGATCCAGTAATCTAGCAGGTGGGCTGATGTGGCGGGCTTACCTGGCTTGCAATTGTTTCAATTACGGGAATCTCCATGTGCTATATCGGCCACAGACCAACATCCTCTTCTCTAAGCTTTCCGTGTCAGTTGCATCCCTTCTCTGTCTTGGTAATTCTTATTCGGACATAGCTCAATGAGTATAAAGACCGCGTTTGAGCGTCTGGTGGTTGTAAACTTGCATTCCAGCTGGCTATCCGCCGGAGGTACGGGTAGAGAACTGGTATTTCGATATATTATCGATATATAATTACCCGATTAAGCAACCATGCATTTCCTTCCCAATAACAAAACTAAAGACCCCTATATCTGTAGGGTCTAGGTCTACCCGTCGCCTCATTCCTCCCCATAGCTACGTATGCACTGCACGCGTAGCTGAATAGCTGGGGCCAGGGAAGGGTGAAATTCGAAACCGAACCGTGTAGGCAAGGCATCATCCGCCACGTTAACTATGCGATGGGGTTTGTATAGTGATCATGATACCAGGGAGATTTGGGTCATGTAGGGAAACGTTAATGCCAGTGTGCTGGTTCTTATGGTTGTAGCCTGAGTGTGACTGAAACGCTTCCCGCTTGGCCTTCGCTGGACTGTGACCTATGAATCGGGACCCGTAGTATGACTCGGGTGTAAACTTTTTTAAAAGAACCAGCCAATCATGAAATTCGGAGATCTCGCTCCCACTAGGCCTTCCCATTAAGGTCAGCGCCTCAGATGCTGTTCCTGCGCTGCGCAACAATTTCCGGATAGGTATGTCCCTCCGTAGCGGCACCTCACCTCGCAGCTGTTATGATTATTAAGTAAGTACCTCACCCCACCCCCACCCTTATTTGAGTGAAATACCAGGGGAGGCATCTGTATGCAGAGTAGATGTAGCAGGAATGGTGCGACCGTTGTGATGTGGCTGTGGCAATGTAAGTATCTTAGGAAATAAATCTCTGCAAATTAAATCTTACTCAAGCTACATGTAGAGACGACGCTAATAACCAACTTCTTGGGTACATTTATTGTACATGTAGCCAATAGAAATTAAATGTATACGTCACAAGATACCCACGTGCACTCACTCAATCAAACCTTGAGCTATATATGTATATATATATGTCGAGACGTATATGTATTCGGGGCAGGCAAAAACTTGAAGTACCGGACAATAAAGGTTTTTGGTTCATCAACGGGTGCGCGTACTAGGCGAGAACTACTGCAAAAAAAGCCCAGGGAAAAAACTTGCATTGTCCGGTACTATTTACCTGCCCCGAGTACATACTGGCACTGGCTACATGTACATCTACTACATAATATATCTACTACTGTACTTTGTGTACGTACAATCTACTAAACTATAAACCACAAAGACGAATAAATACTGAGGCCGGCATAACTGGGAACCATTCTACATATATACTAGTGGGAATAGTTCTACTGGGAATAACGGGAAATAATTCTGGGAATAACCTGTATCAATTCTTCAGCCAGCAGGTGTAACTTTAACTAGAGTAACTGGCAGTGGGTCAATTGTAAATGGACCGGCAGCTGGGGGAAAGCAGCACTTTTCTGTTCTCTTCAGTCTACCGGTGTTCCCTACAGGTAGCGCTTTTCCCTAATTATAAGGCATCTCAGTTCGGGCAGTGGGGGTTGGAGAATGGGGGCCAACTCTACAATTGGATATTTTACATCAACTCGCGGTCGCGAGTTTGCCCACTCCAGTGTACATGTACTTACATGTTAATAAATCGGCATCTTTTTTCTCCCTTTCCTTCTCCCTCTAGCTAGATCTGTCTTTTTCGGGTTCTTCGTGACATACATGTATTCATCATGATCAAGGTTCATGTACAAGCACAACTGATCATTTATGCCAGCATTTACATGTAACCAATATCCAAACACCAAAACACTCAGAGCCCGAGAGTCAGATTGTGCGTTGTAAGGTGTCGGCCTTGAGAATATTATAAATGATTTGTTATGAATGACCCGGCGCGGCTATATGTATGTCGGTATATAGTAGTGCCGGATTATAGAGTGTGACCTAAGTACATGTACTTAGGTGGCGACTGCTGAATTACCGATCAGCTGGACAACTGACTTCCAATCGGGATTCCTAACCACCAAGGAGAAGCGCCTCGATAGCAAAAACATAGAATGTGCTCTTGTACGTACAGCTATACTTACACGATACTGGACTGAAGAAACCTACATGTAAGCGCTTGAACGGAATCTGTTAAAGCCGGGCAGGCAACTTTGCAACACATGTAATTAAACCCGGCCCGGGACTGTCTGAAATAGGTATGTATGTATTCGCCTGTTGTTTTTTAACGTGGAGATATTGTTTGAGTCAGGGATCACCAGGCGCCGCATGTAGCCACTTGAAACTCACGAACCATGTTGATTAAAAGAAATATCTTCATCCCAAGACTCTACATTTCTCTGTTTGGCTCTTTGCCCTGGACTAGTGTTATATCCCTAACCCTATTATATCGAGTGACAGATTGTGAGGATTAATATACTTGCTGAAAAATAAATTATGGCCCCAGAAAGCAACCGGGGATGTTCGGGTTGAGACCATACTTTTCCTTCCAGCAAGTATAATATATCATAGGCGTATTATCTACCACATGTTTACACTCACGCCAAGACATATTTACGATGCTTGGTCTCCCCATAGTGAGGTAGCATCTTCTGATAGAATAGGTGATAAGATGCTCGGCCGTAATTAAAGAAAATTGGTTTGAATGCGTGCGCGGGAGAAAAGGTAAGGAGCTAGTACAGGAGAGAAAATTCATTTTCTGTGGTTATTGGATCTATGAAGCTGGCCTAGAATATCCACTCTGCTAGAGTATTCTCTAGTTTGCCACTTCACATGCCACCTGCACCGCAGATCTCATCACTGACGTCTTCGCCTTCTCCACACCGGCTCACTCACCGTTCAAGTACACACTATTGACACCACTTCCCACTTCTCCCACTTCTCCCACTTCCCCAAACCTTCAACTAAACTCCTCCTCAAAGTTAGAACAAAATGAACACAAACACTTCCTCTCAACCTGCTGCCTACGGGACTGATTCTGAGCGCTACACCCGTCCCCCTCCAGCATATGGCGGCGACTCGTCGCCCCTTCTTGGGTCACCCCGTAGTAGCGAAGATAATGTCCGCCCACCAGGTGCCCCTGCTAACAAGTATCCTTTACTGACACTTTCACTTAGATTCCTGATGACTTCAAATATTCTACTTCAGTTGCCGAAGCGACCATCGACATCCGCCACGCCTTTGTCCGTAAAGTCTATGCAATCTTAACGGTCCAACTCGTCGCCACCGCTATATTTAGCTCCATCTCCTTCTTTAACGAGTCTTTTAAGGGATGGATCCAGTCAAATACATGGATGCTTTTTATTGCCATGTTCGGTTCCTTTGGACTCCTCTTAGCGACCTTCTGGAAGAGGAAGAGCTATCCAACAAACCTAATCTTCCTCTCTGGGTTCACCATCGTGGAAGCCTACACTATCGCTGTTGTAACTAGCTTTTACGATAGCCGGATCGTTCTCGAAGCAGTCGTCATCACCGGCGCGCTATTCGCAGGTCTCACCCTCTTCGCGTTCCAGACAAAGTACGACTTCAGCAGCTGGTATAGTTACCTCTATGGAGGCCTCTGGTTCTTGATCCTGTTCGGATTCGTCTCTATCTTCTTCCCCCACAACGGGTGGGTTGAGTTGGCCTATAGTGGCGTTGCGGCGCTACTATTCAGCGGGTATATCCTTGTGGATACCCAGTTGATCCTCAGACGCGTTCACGCGGATGAGGAGATCTCTGCAGCAATCAGTCTGTATTTGGACATCATCAACCTGTTCCTGGCGTGCGTATACCCCTTCTTTGATTATAGCGGTTGCTTCTTTGATACTAATGGATATTTGGTTGTAGTATCCTCCGCATCCTCAACTCTTCAAGCGACAACTAAATCAGAACTGAAGAGTGTTTATACCACAGAAAATTCGCGATACAGTATCGACTGTTTGGCTATCACAGGGTTGTACCGAGAATTTCGTAAATTCATCTCTGTTGGGAAACGGGAAACAAGCAGGATGGAGTATTAGGGTTGGGCTTTGTTTTATGTATTTTCTTGCTTGAGTCTTTTTATTGAGTTCTCTTCGCTTCTTCTTTCTTGTAATTCCTGGGGCATCACTGGCTTGTTTAGCTCTGTTTAGGACACCTTCCGCTTGAAATGATAACTCCTGTTTTGATTTTAACGCGTGAGAATCCCATGGTTTGCTTTTATAGTAGTTGGCGTGAATATCGTCAAAAGATTGAGGAATTGTAGGCAATGACACGGCGACCACCAAATTTATGTCTCAATCACACCTATCTCAGGTTCTGGCCGTCACATTAATAACCTTAATCATGACACATCACTCGGAATGCTACATGAGTTTGTTGTTAATTCTTGACGTATGCAGTAAGCTACCACAATACGAGACCTCCCCTCTCCTACTTTCTCTCCTCGCCTCTAGTACACTTGACTTGTGTGTATAGAGATATTTGTGTATGTATAGTCTACGGAAAAGCAACCCTCCGTTATTACCTTACTATGTGTTGATATATCTAAGGGGCTCTGCCTTCCTGATAGGACATTTAAACATTACTTAAATCATCAGGGATCACTCGGCACTTCTGGGTAGTGACTGTTGATATTTCGACTTCTGAGGCAGGGGAAAGTCACAGTCATATTGCCGTGTTTTTAGGAGCCTAGCAATGGCGTTAGAAGCATTGTCCGAGCTGCATGTCATAACCATACTTAGTAAACGTTGGATAAGGCATGCCAAAATGCCATGCGGTCAGTCAATCAATTAAGTCTTGCACCGCTTCAAAAAAAATCAGATCTCAAGGGTGACTTCCTCCGTTTCTATTCTATTAGTTGTATCATTGGGTGTTGTGAACGAATTCTCGAAATTAAGAAATCAATAGAACCCCTAACTACGCGCTCGCCGCCGCTTAGCACGAGTTTCGGTATCTCTTATTGTCTGGAAACGTAGGCGACTGTATATGGTAATAGTATAGTATCCCCTAATTTGTCAATGCTGACCCTCCTATAATAGAGGGTCGAAATTTGTATGGGATCAATTATTTGATAAGGGGGGCAACAAGATCTATTAGAAAATTTTGCTTTTTTCCTAGTCGGGATTTTACTGACAGCTTAAGGGATACCTAGGATGGGTTGTGATGTAGGATGGAAACTTACAACATTTTGAAAAGTTTTTTATTATTTACCGTATTCGTAGTTATCTTATATACATGCATATCTTAACTAATGGATCGGTCGTCGCTATGGATTTGTTAGCTGCACAGCCGTTTCAAGGACGTCTCAACTTCCGGTAGTGATATGATACGCATAGTCTACTGGCCTCAATCCTCCAAGTTCGTAAGCTGATATACCGCAGAATCTCAGGAATAACGAATCGGACTGGACTGGAATATTAGACTTTGGATTGGTCAAATGCCTGTTGAGCCTCAATCTGACAAAGCCAAAGCGTAACTTTTAGCTGTCTTGACCAATAGGTAAGTGGTATTCCAGCCCAGTCCGATTCGTTATTCCTGAGATTCTGCGGTAATTTAAATTTAGCCATGAAGCATATGCGAGGTGAGTTGATTATGTTATTTTCTTTTTAGTCATCTTCAGCTGCCAGAAATATTGATCTGTCACATTATAATCCTTGTTGACACTCAACTGCCATAAGGGGTCAACACAATAAATAAGCCTTTGAATACCGTTCAATGCATGGCCTAAGCCCTGGTTAAAGCATGATGTCTTCCAACAAACCTTCAGTTTCTTCTGAAAGCGATGCTTCCGGCTCGACAGACCCACCCAGTAACCTTTTTGTTACACCCGCCAGCAGCTGGCACGTTCAAGCGGATAGACCCTCAGCATGTCCAGTGAACTACTTATATTTGGAGGCAGCGAGGCTCGGCAAATGGGATGTATTGATTGAGATCCTTCTGAAACAGGACAATAAAGCGATTCGAAAAGTATACGCAACTGAAGCGCTTCCCGAGGCATGCCGGACTGGAGACATGAGACTAGTTGAAATGCTCCTTAAGTTGCATGCAGATGTTAATGCCCCTCCAGTAAAGTGCGGTAGGAGTTTGCAAGAGAAAATGACCGAAGGGTATGAGGGAGACGAATGTGGGCAGGCCACAGACTGCATGCGGATAGCATGCGGGCGGACAGCGTTGCAAGCAGCGGCGGAGGGGGGTCATGACCGGATAGTTTCGCTCCTAGTTGATGGAGGTGCAGACATCAATGCGCCGCCGCAAGGCCAATCAGGAAGAACGGCATTGCAGGCGGCCGCCGGGAACGGTTATACTAAGATAGTTTCAATGTTATTGGAAAGGGGCGCCAATGTGAATGACCCACCAGCGGTGCATCGCGGAAGGACGGCATTACAAGCAGCTGCAGAGAGTGGAAAACCGGAAGTGGTTTCGCTGATATTGAAGGCCGGAGGAAAGGACAATGCCTATCCGGCAATTCTTCGCGGGAGAACAGCACTACAAGCGGCTGCAGAAGGCGGGCATCTAAAGATCGTATCAATGCTGCTGGAGGCTAAGGCCGATGTTAATGCCCCACCGGCGAGGAATTCATTTGGGAGAACCGCATTACAGGCTGCAGCAGGGAATGGACACGCTGAGGCAGTCTCGGTGTTACTGAAAGCAGGTGCCAAAGTCAATTCACCCGCGATCGGTTATCGTGGAAGAACAGCATTACAGGCGGCGGCTGAGGATGGGCATTCGAGAGTAGTATCTATGTTGTTGAAAGCCGGTGCAAATGTTAACGATCCTCCCTCGAGATCATACGGAAGAACAGCTTTACAAGCGGCAGCCGCAAACGGGAACGTTGAAATATTTCTGATGTTGATAAAAGCTGGTGCAATCCTGAATGCTCCTCCATCAGAAACCCACGGTAGGACAGTAATCCAAGCGGCGGCGGAAAATGGTCACGCACATATCATATCAATGATCTTAGACCCCAAGATTTTAGGGACTGGGATACCGGGTATAGATCTCATTAACGCGCCACCATCAGAATATGATGGTACCAGGGCGTTGCAAGCTGCAGCTGGGAGAGGCCATGATGAGATTGTTTTAGAACTCTTGAAAGCTGGTGCCGAGGTTAATGCTGCCCCATCAGATAACTATGGGAGAACTGCGTTACAGGCAGCTGCAGAAAACGGGCACAACAAAACAGTTTCGATTTTGCTAAAAGCCGGTGCCGAAGTCAATCACCCACCAGCGAAGTTTCACGGCCAAACCGCATTAGGAGCTGCAACACGGCATGGATACCCTGAAGTCGTCAGACAGCTTCTTTCTGCCATGTCAAGCCATAACCTTCTTACACAGGCATTATCCTTTGGGAACAAGCCACTATGGATAGCAGCTAAAAAAGGCCACCGAGAAGTAGTAGAGATTTTGCTACAGCACGGCTTTGACCACAATGAAGAAACGGTTGGAAAGTCGGCAATCCGAGCGGCAGCAGAAGCTGGGCATGCAGATATTGTAGAGCTTCTCCTTCATGCCGGTTTTGATGTCAAGTGCAGAGATCTAGAAGGTGGCACTTGTTTGCATTGGAACCTTCGCAACTCTGAAATTGTGCGAATGTTGTTGCAACACGGTGCTGATATCGAGGCCCAAGATTTTGACGGGGATACCCCGCTACATTGCGCTGTGAGATTTGGAAATGCGGAATCCCTAGCTCTACTCCTTGAGAATGGGGCATATACTGAGCCTCGGAACTACGAGTATCAGACTCCATTGGACTTGATTCTTCAGGACTCGGGGAATCCATCCATCAAGCTGGCGAAGCCATTACTCGACAAGGGTTGCAATATCAAGGGCCGTACAATGGGTAATTGGCGACGGTTGCTGGATTTGAACGAGGGTAATTGTATCTTGATAACTGAATACAATGGCGAGGGGGCGCGGTGTTACGATATGGATTTTGTTACTGATTACTCCCTCGAGCTGCCTATTCGTGGCTCAAAAATAAAGAGAAGACTATAGTATGTGGTTCCGTACCTAAGTCCTTTGTTTATGGCAACTGATAACCCCATCCTATTACTAGTTCTGCTACTGGCACAAGCTCAACAGTTGGATCTGGATTGGGTCCCGTACAGGTCAACTCTCTCGCTGATCGCTTCAAGTTTTTCCCAAGTGCCGAAATGCTTGGAATTAAGAGAATGCCTGGGACGAACTCTACAATGGTAAAGTGGAGTTGGTCATGGATATTTCCAAATTCGGAGAGAAACCAATCTGGGGTAAACCTGCCAGGCGTAGGGAAATTATTTTCTGCAGTCGATAGACAAGGTATGGAAATCACGTTTACCCGTTTGTTTTGAAGTAGACCTTCTCATTATTAGCTCGACAGTAATTGTAACTTGCCACGTCTGCTTTGAAGTCTTGGTTCACATTCCAGACGCCGAAGAGACTTCCGGCCCAAACGCCCTTAGAGTAGGGAAGTATTTCCAGACTCAAACCAGGGGAAGCGAGATTTCCTGGACGATGTTAAAGCCAGATACTGTGCCCGAGGCAAGTGGCCCTAATGAGACGAAAGCCAGCCCGGTATTTCAGACAATCGATTATCGGAGTACCATAGATATTGGTTGGATCCCTGACCATGGAGTGGACTTCTTCATTTTGTTTTTTATTGATTTACATAATAAGTGGAGGCACATATTCGAGAAGGCAGACCTACATCTATCGAATAGTGTAAGTATATGTCTATTTTGCGCATATCCTCAAATAAACTCCGTAGTAATTCGTATTATAACTGTAGCGCAAAACCCTGCTGCTGAATAAGGGCAGAACCGAAGATTTTATCGATAATCTTCTGCTTGATGCGCAGCAGTGGAGTAACTTTAGATCCCTCTTGCAACTCCACGTGCGGACTGCTAGAGGTCTGTTACAAGACTTTCGGGAAAAAAGGTTTCTGTGTGATGAAGTTAGGGAATCTGAACAGTTAAAGATACAAAGAGGTGAAATTGTACCAGGGGAGAATAGGTTATCTGTGCCGGTGAGTGTGGGGGCTGGTCCTAGGAACGGCATTACAAGTAATCAGGCCAGAGTAAACGATGAGGAAAGGGTATATGCGCTGGACGAGCTATCAGCGATTATCGATAGGATGGAATTCGAGGTATCGGACGAGATTACAAAGCTTGATCAAAAAACAAGCCAGCTGATAGAACTTGTAAGTGTTTTTTTATGTTGCTTTTTCGAAGGCGTTCAAACTGCTAATTGATGGGTCCCTCTCAGGAGTTTAACCTGGTATCCATATACGAGGCTCGGACCTCAAAACTAATGGGTATGAGTATGAAGCGACTTAGTTGGATTACGGTATGCCCAAGTATAAATCGACCAACATCAAGTGAAGATGCTAAAACCAATTTCAGTTTATCTTCCTCCCACTAATGTTTGTCGCGGTAAGCTGCAGCCCACTCCTTCCTCCACCACTAGCAATAAGACCCTACTAATACGCCCCCTCGTAACCGCAGTCACTCTTTGGAATGAACGTGGACATTCTCAAAAACAATCCACACTGGTGGTGGGCCTTTGTGATTGGTGGCTCCCTCTTTATCTTTGTCATAATCTGCTGGTTTTTAATTAAGTTCATTCCTGTCGGTCCCCCCTCTAAACCCCCTATGATTGCAAAAAACCAAGCTTACGATGGTTATACCGCCTTCCCCAGATTGACCAATGGCTCATGGACCTCGACCACTCCACCATCGCCGGGAAACTCCTGCAGCTAGTAAAAGCGCCACGAATCGACCCGCGCTGGAAGATAGCGAGGGCCCGCCGGCGCCGCCGGTCCAGCGTGCCTACGGACCCGGAGCTGGCGGTAGGAAGCATGAGCTCCCAGAGATCGGTGTGGGAGAAGGGGGCGGTGTTCTCGTTTGAGCCACCGCCGAGACAGTGGACGAGTAAGCTGAAGAGATACTGATATATATGGTCATGGGGGTTGTTTGGACTTTGGGTTTGAGGAAGTTATGGGTTTAATTTTTTGATTTAATATAGGAATGTAGACTAGCTAGCTATGTAGCTACACGTAGAAGAGTGTGTGTAGGAAGAGGTAGGCAGAAAATATGTAGTCGGTTTTTGACATCTTCTTTTATTTCGATCGATGATATCATGATCAGAGAAGGCTGCAGGCGGCCGTGGCCCCCGCCACACCTGTATCACTCACCCATCCATCCATCTGCGCACATGCACTCCACGTGCTTCTTGTCCCGCTACATACCATTTATCACGACCCACTGGTGGTCCGTCACACTAACCTAAAACCTTAATCCCACCTCACCCAGACATCATTGCACTCATGTCATGGTGTTCAGAATTCATGCACCTCTAATAATACACTCCACTTTAGATCCGACTCACACACGTGGATAGAAATCATTCGCCGTTATCATTAATGGCCCGTCCCCTCACTCCCACATTGCGCACATATATATCTATACACACACATCTCACCAAAAACAGTTTCTACAGCTAGGTGGCGCTCTAACTAACCCGCATAACACCATGCTACTGACTGCCTCTACCAAGTAGCCAAGAGAAAACTCGTATTCCACCAGAAAACACAAAAACACACAAAAAAAGGAGAAAGAACGACCCTCACTCGAGAGAAGAAACAAATAAAAAGCCCCGTGGGTGCACGCGGGCTATAAGTAAGCTAAAACGAAGGCCAAAAAGTGGATGAAGGAAGGAGAGGCGGGGTGGGGTGGGGGGAATAGGAATAAAATAGAAATACTTGGATGGTTGGGGGTATGGGGGGTGCTGGGGACACTTGGGATAGAGGCGAGAGAGGTGTCTGCTCTATGGGGTAAGGGCGGTCGGGGGTATAGAGGTGGGGATATGGATATAGAAAAAATAGTAATAAATAGTGGAAGGGAAGATGGTGGCAGATGAATAAGGAGGGAAATAGGGTATATCGATAAGGGAAGATGCAGGAGACGGACAGAGCCTAGTTCCTCAAAATGCTCCTACAACCCACGCTCACGAGCTCCTCCTTCTCCTTTCCAATTACATACGCACTAAGCCGCCCGCCCCTGACACAGTTTGAATCTAGGCCCTTCGAGTACTTCCTAATATCGAGGCCCTTCGCAGCATAGTGCCCATATCTGTATACACACATCCTACTTATTAGCCTGCTTCACCCCCACCCATAACCCAGGGAGGTAAAACTTACACGACAGTTGTCCGCCCCTTCACCCCATCACCACTCTGTTTCTCCCGCTCGCCAGCATTCCACACATCGGCCCAGTGCACGCCGTCGCGCTCGCCATCCGGCAGCGGAGTGTACCGCCGCTTATCAAGGCTCCGCATGTTCATGATCGCCTTCGGGTCCTGGTCTTCCAGGTGCACGCCATGCACAAGACCTGCATGCACGATGTCCACTTGACCAAGATGCGACACATCCTTTATGCGCAGCACGAGCGGGCATGCGTCGAGCCAAGCGGCCTGCTTGTGGCTAAGGCTTTTAGCGAGCCTCCGTTCACTAATGATACGGTCGGTCATGAACTCATCCTCTTCCTCGGTATCGGTGTTAGCGACTTCAGGGGTGCCCTCCTCGGTGTCGTCGAGCTCCATGTTATCGAACTCATCGATCACCATGGAGGCACGGGTGTGTTTGCGGCCCTTGCGGCCCTTACGTGCCCTCTTCTTTCGCTCCAGGTCGTGCCAGTGGAGGAGCACACGGTCCTCATGGTTCCCGCGCACGCATCCGGCAGAGTATTTCCGGGCAAGGTCGACAACCTTGAGCGAGTCAGGGCCCTTGGAGATCAAGTCGCCCGAGAAGACAAGGTAGTCGGTCTTGGGGTCGTAGTCGACCTTCTTGAGGAGCGTTACCACTAGTTCCGCATTACTTATCAGTATCGCTAATTCTAAGAATTACTACGGTGGGTATATGTACGTACGCTCAGTGAACATTCCGTGTACATCACCAATGACAATGACGCGGCCATGGCCATTGCCGCCATGCTTGACTTTTTTTCCGGGGGCAGGGAGGTCGGTGACGAGTTTGTAGCCGAGGCGCGAGGCGAGGAAGTGGTCGGCGGAGAAGTAGGAGAGGTCTGGGGAGCGGGCGGTGGTAGTGAGTGAGGTAGTTGTATTGATTGGTGGGAGAAGAAGGTAGAAGAGGAAGCAGGAGGCGAAGAGGCTGGCAAGGTAGTAGTGCCAGGGTGCGGGCGAGCGAGCTTGAGTGGGTGGAAATGGTGGGGGAGATGGTAGGAATGGTTGTGGGTGTGGGTGCGGGTGTTTGCTGTCAGTGGGATAGAGAGGAGGAGGAGGTGGTGGTGGTGGTGATAGTACGCCATCTGGGGGTGTGGGTTGTACGTCTTTCATGATTGCGTGGGGGGGAGGTGTGTGGTGAGATGTTGGTCGGTGATAGAATTGAAAGATGTGGGAATGTGGACTCGTGATTATTATATAGGGTAGAGCTGTGGTAAAAAGTAAACAGCCTAAGCTGAGCTGTATGAGGAGGAGGGAAATGTAGGTATTTGATATCTTATCTGTCGAGCGCCCCCGTATTAGCTGGAAAAGAAAAAGGAAATATGAAGTGAGGTCATTGGCCGAATTGATTGCGGGGGGAGGAGAGATAGAAAGCTGGATACATGTAGGTACATGTAGGTACTCCAACACCTAGGTACTTCCATCTACTCTTTATTAAAAGAGTGATCCTTGAATGCAATTGGGGCGAGAATAACATGCACCTGGTACATACCTCGCGCACATAAACCCCTGCCGATCCCGCTTCTAGAAGGAATACTAAAACCACAAAGCCCAACTAGCCGAAAGCAAGCCCCCGTGAAAAACAAAACAACCGAAATCTTGCTGCAAGTGATATCTAACTCTGCTTTAGAGTATATAGATACAATGATTATGTCGATTCCTGATTGGCGAGATTGCTACTGTTACTGTCGATGCTGTATCGTGTGTCTGGAAGTACATGTACTTAACTTGCAATGAGGGCTTCCCTTAAGACCCAATCTGTGGTTAGGGTTTTTCCACTAACTACACTCTGGTTGCCAAGGGACCCTGCTCTGCAACGCCACCAAAATACCCCTGCTGCATCCTGCAGATCTGGGTGCTCTCCATCGCGCCTTGCTGAGTTGGGAAAGCTATTTGGCAGGCTTGGCTTTTTTGGGGGAGGGAGGCTCCTATGTTGAATATGTCCCTCGGGAGAGACCCCGAGGCGTTTCAAGAGATGATCAGGAGAGAGATGTGCTGGGCATTACGTCGCCTATTCATGTAGGTACGGTTGGTGGGCAGGTAGGCGTCAATTGGAACTGATTTGGATTGTACTCTAGTGCTGTAGACAGCTGGTTTATATTTATCTTATATTTACCAAAGATGGAAAGTCACGGCTTTGATATTATGCAGGTCAAACCGAATGGTTTCGTATACTATCGGAGAGCGCTAGAGTAGCTAGGAGTTGCCTATGATATAGCTGCGACCTCTACTATATATTGATATTATAAGCTTATTTACATGTAAGTATCACAACACCCATCCTAGTAATTACGTAAGTAAGTACATATAAGGTATATGTATATGTGACCTTGTACTACAGGGGTAGGGGAAAGCCCCCAGAACTGCGGCCATGGTTGTAACAAGCCATAACTACATGTAGTTCTGGAGACTTGCCCCTACACCCGTAGTACCCTATAATTTGCCTACATGCAAGTAGGTACTTGCATCATCGTACGTACATGTGCGTACCTGTATCCTACAGAGCCTAGGGAAGATCCCATTTCTAACTATATCGCTCTGGGAGCTACGTACCGGATCAACCACAGTTTCCAGACATGCGATCTACGGAGGAACAAGCTTTCTCAATACATGTAGATGCAGTGGTACGTACGACTCTAGCTCTGAAGAGGAGTTTTTCTGGATGGTCGTTGTCTGAGACATGAGCATATTTCAGGAGGGTGCGGCCCGCGACCAATACATATATGTAGCTATCCCAAGTAGCTGCCAACATACTCTATATACATGTACGCCGGCAGCAACATTAGGGGGCATGCATGTCAGCTATAACTTCTACTTTATTATCCCCATTCCCCATCAAGCGAGTTCACTACCTACCGAGTGTGAGGTCCTTTCACACGCAAAAGATGGCTGCTAGAGCTGCAGCCAAGAGATATTTGGGCGGGAATTGGGTGCTGCACTCGGTGGGTGGTGAGCTCGCTGGGCAGGGAACGAGGGTATACCCTCGAGCAATTTTCCATATAGCTAGCATAACGTATGCAGGGATGTGAGTGTTTAGAGCAGTATTATGATCTAAGCTGACAATATGTAGCTAGCGCGGAAAGAGTCAGATTTAACCACCAGGCCTGCAGGGTATACTCTACTCTACCGTCTCTACCGTCTCTACGTGCCTACATGTACTTACAGTCGCTTTCGAAAAGCTGTGGAATAAGTCAGGGTAGTCTGTTGCAACGATGCGATGGTCCTGTACCCTACTGATAGTCCGTTGCAATAGGCCGCTCTTACACGCTACCCGCCTTAATCAACAGGTTTTCGCAAGCGACTGTAAACGCACGGTAGATTTAGTAGCCAGGGTCTACTGCACTGATCAACCTGCAAGTACTCTATAGTACTCTACTCGTACTTTCCTGACGTTTTGATATTGCAATGCCATATAAAGGTGCGCCAAGCCTATGATTTGAGGTCTAACTATATGTATTTATACATATATGTACATAGGCACGGCCAACCCCCCGTCCACGATACCTATATATAACTAGACTACACCAGCAATTCATGCCCTGCTCACGTCCCAGACCATCGAACCTTCCAAGTTAAGTAGGTACATATACGCTGGTTGTGTCTAGACATTCGTATACTATGCTTATGCTTATGTCCACCCAGGAACACCGCCGTTAATTGCTGCTCCCCGCAAGTACAAGCATATACCCGCATATACGAGATTAATTCCCCTCAACTCTAAAGCATTTCCCAAAATTGGGTTCGAGTGCAAGCTACGTATACATGTAGGTACATCTTAGGGGGTGGGGGTTGATTGAGATCGGGATAGGCCGCCGCGCCCCCTGTTCTGGCTGGCGTCCGCTCAATCATTTCCTAGCTCACAAACCGCCCCGTTATTTGAAGGATACACGCCCTTCTTTGCACGTGCACTCTGCGGGTATGTCGGTGTGTGCCAGTGCAGAGGTCCCGGAATGTCGGGTCCCCGGAGTATCGGCAGCCATGAGCTTAGCTCTACCTCAACGTGCAATTGGTTGGAAACTGTCTCTGGTTCCGCAGGTTCCGGGCCACTGTTGAGTTTTATGCAGCAAGTTTTGCTCTAAAGGAATCAATTGGGTCTATCTAATAGGTGGGTATCGATATATACTAGGTATCTATGCATGAATGGCTTTTCCCGTCTCCCTCCCTCCCTCCCTCCCTCCCTCCCTCCAGACATATACATGGGCTCATTATTGCAACTTCATGTTGGACCTTCTGTCATTGGACTTGGGCTTATGCTATTTTGTTTGTTGACGAATACGAGCGTCCTCACGCACCTGCCCCTTTAATCGTCATCAGCATCAAACTCTCCTTCCTTACAAGCCCAAGCGTCCACATCTGTTGCAGGGAGGTATACGTCAGCTTCGTTTCACAAGATGCGAGACAGCAAGAGCGAAAAAGCTTAGCCCTCCAAGCATTTAGCCAAAGAGGGGGGATTAAGCTTGTTTATGTTGTGTGGTGTGTAGAAAGGGGGGCAAGGACCAGGGACGAGGGATTTAGAGGAAGGCGCAGATAATATCGTATAGAAGAGGTTTCGTTATTTTAACAATACGAAAGAAAGGAACATACGTTTCAATGTCTCCCGGCTCCACCATTTGTTCATGATCCTAAGTCGGATTGGCACCAATAGCACGATGATAACGGGGAAAGCTGGCGCAGCTGGTGTAAGTGTGATCGCAAAGATGCCCGCAGTTACTACGATTTGTAGCAGGGTGTACATGTGGATTCCCTTGTAGCCTTTGATTCCATTAGGGAGTGGTGGCAGTTCACTCGATGGCCTACCCAATCCTATATTTAATAAAAAAATATACCACAAAAAAATAGCAAGGGAAAAAAACACATACGTCAAAACATGGAAGAATCTCATTAATATTGGATTCACGCTTAGGCTTTGTTCCCCCATATACAGAAACAGACCAGCCAAGACACTTGTCGGTGTCAATCCCAGTACATGCATCAACGGTGGGCTCACGAATGCCAAGATACCGATCGCATGCAACAGGTGACTCCACCGTTGCTCATGAACGGTGGTGATTTTTCTGACGCCTCCATCTTCGTCCCTCACCTCCTCTTCGTGCAGAAGAGATTCGGAATGCAGCGGTGCTTGCGGGAGGAGCCCGTTTGCTGGGGGGATACCGAGTATCCCGCACATAGCGGTGGTGATCCCGAGAAGAATAACATCCCATGCATATCCGCCTGGTTTGCGGACGTTGTATCGAGAAATCGTGGCACAGATTGTAGATACCTCAACATCGAAAAAGAAGAGCGTTGTTATAATCATCCCCGGAATCATTGCGGCAAAGATCCATGATACATCAAGCTTCCAAAACTCGACGATAAAGTGGCTCCTCTCTGGTGATGTTGGACGGAACGACGCTACTCGATTGTTAGTTATCAATAATATATCAATATAATCAAATAACATACTCGACACAGGTAGCCGTTGTTGATCGAGATTATTCAACTCTCCGATTTGTGGCATGCCGATGAATATGATGATTGATATGGCAGCCGCATACTCAGACAAACCCATTCGCACATATTTGTGGAATAGAGGAGCCCAACTGTTGGCAGTGGAGAGGGTGACGGCTACAAGAAAGGTTCCAATGCAGCCGATAATAGAGTATAAGAATGATGCGAACGATGTGTTTTTGTGGGATCGTTCCAGCTCTTGGATACTAATCGAGTAAGCTAAATGCCGACAAACTCCAACTAACAAGGATTTCTGTACTAACGCTTTGTGGAAGTAGATTATTGAGTTTAGTAGCGAGAATATCTCTGTAGAGAATGTTGTTACGTACTCCATGGTCCAGTCATGGGCATTGAAGATAGCAAGCAGCCAGTGCATCCAGGCAGAGTGGATGCATGACCAAGCCATGAAAGGAAGGAAGTCAATGTGGAAGTTCTCATGGCATAAGGCATATATACGCTCCGAGAGAATACAAAATGGTCCCGTGACGCCTAGTATGGTAAGTGGCTGACCTGAGAACCTTCAATCACAAACCATCACTCATTAGACACTAACTCAGATTATACATGTAATTAAACGTATCACTTACAGCGCAAAAATTATTCCACACAACCCTGTCGAAAATACAACTTCAATAGTCCCATAATTTTCCCCTGTCAGAATATATAGATCACTAGCAAATGTGATACCTGGCAACAGATTTGTAAAGAAGACAAACACCGCCGATGCGAGTATAAGTTGGTTGAAGTGCCAGTCGGTATGATACTGTTTTGGTCTCCCTTTCAAATCACTTTTGAGTAGTCGAAAAGGTGCTAACGCCCCGTTGCCTGTAAACAAAGCTCGAAGGCCGCCGCCTCGTACTATTTGTGTTGTTGGAGTCGCCATAGGGCTGCCCTTCTCAGGATCTGAAACGTCAGGGGTGCCACCTCCAGATTCGTTAACGGTAGTACTAGAACCCATGGTCAATGGTAGTTGCTGATTGGGCGCTGGCAGTAAAGTTTTGCTTGAAAAGTTGCTATTCGACATAAGAGCTGACAATAATAAAGTAATTATGTGGTCATCTTATGGCCTTGATCTATTTTCTTATACCCTTAATTTCGAACCCCCTCCCTCACTACGGGCCTTTCTCCGGTAAATTGTTGGGCCCAGTGATTCTTGTTTAGGTTCGGGTATGACGATGCAACGCTAAGATTACGTGTTTGGAGAACTTGCGAACCGGAAGACTAAAACTGCTAGAAATTTGACCCCCCAGATTTTGTGCCTGGTTTTTCTGCCTTGTCGCTGTCTGTAGGGGGAAAGACCAAGTATGTCTGGAATTCAAAGTTTATATACAAGACCTTTTTTCGCCGGGTCGGGAGATCGTGGCAACACCCCTGTTTATGGTCCGTCGTCTTGGCGCAAGGCAGACTTCATGAACAAGTTCTAGTTTTAGCAAGTCTATCAATGTTAGGCGCGGGAACACCAGCATACATGTACTTAAGAGCGCTCCACCATGGCTTGATAACGGCAAAGTACTTACTCTTAATTGAGTGCACTAACCCGTAATATGATGTGCTTCAAGTACGCTGAAGTCTTATTTTTTATCCCCAAAACAGCAAACGAGAAACGAGACACCGCTCACACTGATCATGACTTATAGACTTTTCCCTACATATAGCATCGCAGATAATTAGAAAGTGCTTTTGTCGGTTAATTGGAATTGCTTAGTCCTGTTTGCTCGAAGCGGTGAAGGGAATTGGTACCTGGAAGTAGTATTGCAGCCGAGTTTACTGTCATAGGATGCCAGGAATGTCGTCTTCCAAGGAAACCCCCACTTATATAATTATAGCTTATTGACTGATAGAGGTCGTCCTCAACCTCTTCGATACAAATCGTATTCTGCAGAGGAGGTGGACCTTTTCCCAGACGGGAGGATCTATTCTCAAACCTACGTGTTCAATCAAGTATGTATATGAGATCCCAACTAACGCACAAGGATTACTAGGGATCCCATAGGCTATGGGTGATTTGATCTTGCCTTGGCTATAGATACGTGTATAGAGATAGGAGCTATATCATTATCTTATTCGATAAAATAATATCCTCTATCCTCACAACTTGAAAATTTCCGCGAGTAGGGTTGAAGCAAATACGCCGCTGACCCCGCACCCGACGGGAAGGATTGTGTCACCCTTTCTTCATCTTGGGGCATCACTCGAGAATCTTTCCCTTCCTTCGTCGTTCCTTTTAGGGGCCCTGTTCGGTATCTCCATCCCTTGAGCTTTAACTAATTCTCGACAGAAAAAGAAGAGGTGAAATTTGGTATTGGAGAAAGAGAGGTCGAGCTAGTGTTTGGGAGTTTTGAGCACAGTTAGTTAGCTTTCTTGCTATGGACTCTATAGAGTGGTCTTTAGATTATCCTTGTGGCGGTTTCTCTTTTCGGGGAACCCAACCCCATATTATGTTAACTACAAGTATACTTCAGGGACCTTTTCAGCCTTACGGTTAAAGTTATCGTGTGACATGAGCCTCCCTAAATCCCATAGATCACCAGTTCACTACCCTAGGATAGTGATATTTTCCCCGGAAGAGGTGGCAAAAACGGCACACAACTTGACCGAGGTGATGAAAACAGGTCTGGAGGAGACTTTTGTTAGTGGTAGCGGTTGTCTCATAACTTCAAGCACTATCCATGGTGCTATCAGTCACTCTGTCCTCCCGAGCATCTTTAGCCTTTCCCCTCATCTAGGAATCGATTGACAGCGTACCACCCCCACCCCACACGATCCGTCTGGCTACCGGGCCTACGTGTTTATTCACAGAGATTAGAGACTTGTTGTGCTCCCCACAACAGTATCTTCCCTCCCGTGTTATGGGTATTACGACGATGGCTTCTTGCGGATCTAGAAGAATCAAGAAAAATTCATCTCCAGGTGCTCCTCGTGCACCGCTAGGAATAGGAAAACAACCCCCGAACCTATTATAACGGCTCCCACGCGCACATTATTCACTACACAATAAGATATCTGTCTAGTCATGAGGATGGACAGTGATATTTGCTACGACTCACGCATTTAGGTTTCAAATTTCCTAGCCACCTATCCTTCCCCACACTCCTCTTCACCTCGCTAGAATACCATCGGCACCCGAAACCAGGAGCTTATATACACGCTATGAAAACTCGAGAAACACATACCTAGGAACTAAATGGTCGATAAGCTAAGCCTGGCTTTTACCCAAGGGATCTAACTGTTAGGCTAATAGGTAGCATTGAAGTATTATTAAAACTTCCAAATAACAAAACCCATGTATAGTTCAGATTCACAAGCTCCACAACAAGGACGGTCGGAGATACAACAGCTTGAAACCGGCGCACTTATAAGTACTACTTCAAGTGCCTTATGGCTGTTCTGAACCAACGAGTTGTGGAGCAACGGCGAAAAACCCCTTTGGCGAACTCGCGATGTCCACTGTTCTCTTTCTATCTGGCCTTAGATCTCTCTCCTTCCTTTCTACATGGCGGTTGATCATCCCCTCTGCTGCACGTGTTGTGTGTGTGTGATGAGATGATACCTGATATTCCTTCGAAGAAGTCGGAGAGGGCCTACTGCCCAAGTGGAAGAGTGCAGACGATTATCCAAGGCATCTTAATTTTGTAAGTGATTATTTAGACACACATACCCTCATAACTATCGACTACGTATTTAGGCATCTCATCATTAATGTAGCCACGCTCCCCGGCCGTCGCGCGGCCAAGGAGTGAGCCCCGGGTTAGGAATTAACCGCTTGGTTCTAGTCCGGAAGCCCCATTACATTTCTGAGAAAGAGAGAATCAATAAGCCGTATGTATACCCTCAGCCTATGGCTATCTGGTGTTCTGATAAACCCCAATTTTTTGTGGGCTGGTCGATGCTTTGGTTGTGAAAGTCTCAGATTGCCCCCCCCCTATATCCCGGGCGAGGGATAAGCAAAGTTTATTGTTATTTCTTTCTCTACCTTCCCATTCCCTACAGATACAACATTGACTTCACAACAATGTCCCCGCACGAGAGCCATACCGAGTGATAGTTTATGATTATACTGTTAGCTTTGTTGTTTAAAGCATTAATTATATGCAGTCCATAGGGCTATATATAACAACCCCCCTCCCAAATAAACTGAATCATGGAATGCAAAATCAAGACAAAACCGAACAATGCTAACCAAAATACAACTCACCCCGCATCCTCATAGTATTAGAATTTCCCCAACAATTTAGCAATTTCTCTTTACTCCCCTACATTCTAGCCTCCTATCCCTTTGGCCGTCAGGATGATTCTCAACTCATAAGCTAAGTCTAAACTAATAAGATGGGGGAGGGGGTTTGTGCTCTCCCTCCAAAATCCTCGCACATCCCTGCCATGCTCATTCTATTCTCATGGGCTCATCAAGTGAATTGCTGTGTACTTGAGCCGCCCTGGCGGCCAAGGCACATATTTCATCTTTCTCTTTCCCTTCACACATCTTATCCTAGCCTAGCCCAATCTTTCACTCTATTGCCTTGCCTTTTTTCAATAGCGCTATTTTGAAACTCACTCCAAACCATTAAGGCTATTGGATTAGAATACCAACTTTTGTCCACAGAAGGTCGCTAAAGCTAGTATGTTCGTAGATTCTTGTTCTTGTCTTCTTCATCGACGGGCATTCCGCCGGGGTATGGTGGACATTCTGCCTTCACTGTATACTATTCAGCTATCCGGGTTTATTCATCCCCAAAGGTCGTACTTCCTAATATTAATATTGAGACTAAGAGTAGCTATTCATCTCCCGCTGCCCTCTTCCTGACCCTCGCCTCAGCTCTCTCCTTTTTTATCCTTCTCTTTGCCGCGCTAAGGCTCTCCTCCTCTCCCTTCTCTGCCTGTATCCATCTCTCCCATGCACCCTCACTTACATCGTCCAGGATAAACCTCCCTAACATCCCACTCCTATACTTACTGACCAGCCACGCCGCCGCATTGTCCAAATCTGGCACACCTCCCTTCTTTAACTTTCCGGTTGTCTTTGCCGTTGCCTCCAAGAGCTGGACAATATCATTCGTTGGCAGGTGATACTCCTTGTAGATTAACGGATTAACCCTGTTTATATGAAATAGTAGATAATCCGCGATTGAGATAAGCGGGAGTAGTGCGTTATTAACGCAGCCGACGAGCGCGAGCGAGAGCATAGTGCGCGGGTTCGGCATGTATGGTATGAATACACCTGGTGCCGGTATCTAGTAATCAGCATCTGCACCCATCTGACACCTATACCTAAACACATAATAACATACCAGGCGAATCAATCAAGTAAACCAATGGGTCCTCTGAGATCTTTACTCCCGTCGCAATTTTCCTCGTTACGCCAGGCTGGCCACCCGTAATCGCGGCCTTGGTTGTAACTCCGGTACCGACCTGGCGCATGGAGTTCAAAAGTGATGATTTTCCAACATTGGGCATCCCGACGATGAGCATGCGGGAGCCGGTCATTTGATCCGCTATTCTAGCGGTTTCTGCAAAGACATCAGATTATTGTCAAGGGATTTGGGGCGGAGGGGATGAGTACCTCGCGCATGGTCTATGATCTTTTGCACATCGCGTTTGTCTTTGCAGTTGGAGAAGAGAACTTTATGGGGAGCATGCCACTGGCGTAGCCTTTCTTGTGTCTGATGGTATATTAGTTTATTATCTCATAGTCACTTGGGGGTTTCGAGTGCTAGTCAGTGACTTGGTATAAAATACCGTCCAACCGATCATTACCCCCCTCAAAACATAAAAAAGTAAGGTACCTCTAAATTTAACACACCCGCCGCCAGGTCCCGTTTCGTATAGACAATGATCCTCTCCCTCCCCTGCAGTGTTTCTTCAAACAGCGGGTTCCTCGATGACAACGGAACTCGATAATCTCTACATTCGATAATCAGTTCCACTGACGACACCATCTGTTTCATCTTCGATAGTCCCAGCTTATGGTGCCCTAGGAAGTAACTTGTGACGAGATTCGATGAGAACGGGAATTCTGTTCGGGGCACGAAAGGGGTACCCTCAATTGTAACGAGCGACTTTTTTGTGCTGATGGTTCGCCGGAATACGAGGGATGAAGCGGGAATACGCCACATGTGGAGGGAATTACGAGCGCCAGGGGCGAACATAGCTGTACTATTACTATAGGGAGTTACGGGTAGGGGGGTGCGTAGTTTCCCTCTTTACTGCTGCTACCTACCGTGTTACTAATTAATAGGCCTATTGATGGGGTTAGTGGTACAAGCAAGGGGGTTATTTGGGTTGAGTAGCAGTTGTTCGGTTAGGGATATCTATATGCGTGGGAAATTTTTCAGTATTGGATGGTTAGTGCCAAGACCTTGTTATGCATTGCGGGGACATGTGCGCTTGGTGGGATATAAATAGCCCCCCGTTCAAAGACCTTAAGTATTATGTGATATTAAACACAGTAACTATCATCTACAGCACTCTACTTACTTTTATTTAAAAAGCTTCACTGGAACTGGAGATATTTCGCCGAGTGATAGTTTATGTCGCGCATGTCTCCGCTTAGTGTATCTTGGCACCTTGGCGATCTGTATGCGGCTCTAAAAGTTTTTGACGTCGAGCTTTGAAGTTTTCAGTTCAGGTTTACATCACCGAACATCCCAATTCCCACATCCACACCTGAGCAACGATGGTCAAGAAGGCAGTGTAAGGTCCCCTACTTTCTATACGCGGTATTTGAACTGACACCTCTACGCAATTAGTGATAAGCGCATTCCCGACCTAATCAGGAACGGTGTCCAAGTAAGTCAAACCCAAGTCACACTCGGAAAAGGTTTAACACCAGGCACAGGAGAAGAAACGCTCCTTCTTCGTTGTCGTCGGAGACCGTGGGAAAGATGTTATTCTCAACCTACACTACATCCTTGGTAGTGCCGACCCAAAACAGAACAAATCCGTGCTGTGGGCCTACAAGCGCGAGCTTCTCGGCTTTACCAGGTCAGTTCTACGCACTCCCTCTTGCCACCCCCCCCCTGGGTCGCAAACCGATTATACTAATTACAAGGCCCTGATACGTAGTCATCGGAAGAAGCGGGAAGCAAAAATCAAGAAGGAAGTTAAGCGCGGCATCCGCGAGGCAAACACCGAAGACCCGTTTGAGCTCTTCATCTCTCTCACGGACATCCGCTATGTCTACTACAAGGAGACAGAGAAGATTCTTGGAAACACGTATGGGATGTGTATTCTGCAGGACTTTGAGGCGTTGACGCCGAATTTGCTGGCGCGCACGATCGAGACTGTGGAAGGTGGAGGGCTGGTGATCCTGTTGTTAAAGACAATGACTTCGTTGAAGCAGCTGTATACGATGACGATGGATGTGCACTCACGATACCGTACAGAGGCGCATGGCGATGTTGTGGCGAGGTTCAATGAAAGGTTTATCCTCTCTCTCGGTGACTGCACGAGCTGTCTGGTGGTCGACGACGAGCTTAACGTTCTGCCAATCTCAGGTGGTAAGGGTGTTCAGGCGTTGCCCCCACCGTCGTCAGATGCGATTACACCGCAACAGGCAGAGTTGAAGGAACTTAAGGAGTCACTAGCGGATGTGCAGCCTGCCGGAGCGCTTGTAGAGATTACCAAGACTGTTGACCAGGCGAAAGCTGTTATGACATTTATTGACGCTATCGCAGAGAAGACTCTGCGCTCAACAGTTACATTAACTGCTGGGCGTGGTCGTGGTAAGTCTGCGGCTTTGGGTGTCGCAATTGCTGCGGCAATCGCACACGGGTACTCCAACATCTTCATTACCTCGCCATCTCCTGAGAACTTGAAGACACTTTTCGAATTCATTTTCAAGGGTTTTGACGCACTGGGTTATAGCGACCACCTCGATTATGATATTATTCAGTCTACCAACCCGGCATTCAACAAGGCTATCGTACGAGTCAACATCCACCGCCAGCACAGACAAACAATCCAGTACATCCAGCCACAAGATGCACATGTTCTCGGCCAGGCCGAGCTCGTAGTTATCGACGAAGCCGCTGCGATCCCATTGCCTCTCGTAAGAAAACTCATGGGGCCATACTTAGTATTCATGGCCTCTACAATTAATGGGTATGAAGGAACTGGCCGCTCCCTCTCCTTGAAGTTGATTCAACAACTTCGAGATCAATCCCGCGGTCTCAGCAAGCTCCCGACGGAAGGGGAGACCGCCTCTCGTGATGGAAAAGCCAGCAAGCGCTCGGACTCTGGAAACACCGCTGGTGGCGGACGGACGCTTAGAGAAGCAACTCTCAGCGAGCCAATCAGATATGCTCCTAATGACCCTGTAGAGAAGTGGCTCAACAACCTCCTTTGCCTTGATGCTACCCTCCCGACAAATAAGTCTACTCTGCATGGCACCCCCGACCCTGCAAAATGTCAGTTGTTCTACGTAAACCGCGATACCCTCTTTTCATATCACCCAGTGTCAGAGCGTTTCCTCCAACGCATGATGGGTCTCTATGTAGCTTCACATTATAAGAACTCACCCAACGATTTACAACTCATGTCCGATGCCCCTGCGCATCAACTCTACGTTCTTCTACCTCCTGTCGCCGAAGATGGTCGTGTACCAGACCCCCTTTGTGTCATTCAGGTCGCTCTTGAAGGACGCATCTCCCGCGAGTCCGTCCAAGCAGCCCTCAGCCGTGGCAAACGTGAGGGCGGTGACCTCATCCCATGGCTCGTATCACAGCAATTCCAGGATGAGGAGTTTGCCGGCCTTAGTGGCGCCCGTGTCGTCCGTATCGCTACAAACCCCGACTACACGGGCATGGGCTATGGCCAACGCGCGTTGCAGCTCCTAATAGACTTCTACGAAGGAAAGTTTCAGCCCCTTGGAGAGGATGCTACATATGTCAATGAAGAGATTATTCGCGTGACGGACGAAGAGATCGAGTCTGCAGACCTCAGGACCGAAGCCATCAAGATCCGCGATCGCGAATCTCTCCCTCCGCTGTTACTCCGTCTCAATGAACGCCGTCCAGACGAGCTCGACTATCTTGGTGTCTCGTACGGTCTGACAGACCGCCTGCACAAGTTCTGGGCTAAGAAGGCAAAATTCGCACCTGTATACCTCCGCCAGACAGCCACAGAACTGACCGGAGAGCACACGTGCGTCATGATCCGCACACTTGAGGGCAAAGATAATGCCTGGTTAGCTGCTTTCGCGAAGGACTTCCATCGAAGATTAATGCAACTCCTTTCTTACGAGTTCCGCAAGTTCCCCAGCATTCTCGCCCTTACCATCTTTGAGAGCGCCACGGCCGGCGCAAAAGTTGCTGGCGCCGTCGTACCACCACTAACGAAGGCTGCGCTTGACGAGCTGCTGTCACCCTTTGACTTAAAGAGACTTGAGAGTTATGCCGATAATATGCTGGATTACCATGTTATCCTCGATATGATCCCGCTCATTGCACAGCTCTTCTTCGACGGACGTATCAAGGCGAGTGTCAACCTTTCATCAATACAGCATGCGATCCTGCTCGCGATCGGACTACAAAGGAAGACACTGGAGGATATAGAGAAGGAGCTAAGCCTGCCGAGCGCCCAGGTACTCGCTATGTTTCAGAAGATTGTAAGGAAGGTGGCAATGTACTTCCGGAGCCTGTTGGCGCAGAGCATTGCGGAGACGCTACCGAGCGAGAAGGCAGGGAAGGCCGTTGTAGTCGATGAAGATGGTGGGGAGGTCGCACAAAAGGGGCTAGAGCAAACTCTGGCCGAGGACTTGGTTGAGGGTGGGCAGGAGGTTATGAGGGATCTAAAGGAGAGGGAGATGAGGAGGGAGGTTATTAATAGTCTAGACCTGTCAAAGTTAGTACTTTCCCCGAATGTTAAGTAGGGGGTGGTAGATGAGGAATTCATAATGATCAAACCATTTATTCTCTCTATCCACTCCCTACACCTTGTGAGAAACATTGTTAGCTAACAGAGCCGTGCATAGATATGAGCTACCCTCGGCCGAGACCGCCGACTGGGAGTCAGCGGAGAAGCAGATTAAGGCAAGCAAGAGGACCACGGTGGTGAGCGTCAAGACCGTAAAGCAATCCAAGCGGAAAGCGGGAGAGACCGCCGCAGAGATATATGAACAGGAGATTGGTAGTAAGAGCAAAAAGACCAAGAAAAGCAAGGGTGGGAAGAAATAGATATTCGTAGAGAAAAAAGGGTTAATTCTTGTATTTTATATTTTTCCTTGCCCCTGTTATATAAAAAAAAGTACTGTATATTTGTCAAATTCCCACTATCAGGCTGATGATTGCATGCATATTCGGTCCCACCCAGCCCTCGGTCCCACCCACCTAAATATCGATCTGTAAATGACAGCGCCGCTATTCCTAACGTTGGTTTTATCGCTTTTTGGGTAGCCCTCTATGTCTAGCTCTCGGGATCCTATTTCCGAGACCTAGCGTCATTGCTTATCACTCGGTAGTCTCGGGCTAGCGGTGTTGGCCGCTTGTAGTGAACTACATGTATCTCTATTCTTCGTCGACGATATAATTCTAGTCACGGCTGACGGAGGGATGATGAGTGTATATTGATGGTGATGACGAACTACATGTACTTAAGTAAAAGGAAACAAAAGCTAGCTATGGGCAGTCATCTTATGAATACCTGTACATAATGATTTACTGTTACGTTAATTTTCCTCTAGCGCTTACGTCGGCTACTGTGACTAAACATTATTACTGAACATCTACTTACATGCATGTACTTAGCATATCCCATATATAACGAACCCCCCCCCTCCTTTTTTTCCCCCTTTCTTCTAGTCTGTCCCACTTCTCCTTTCAAGCAACTCTAGTTAATCAGAAAAGAAAACAGAAAGGAAATAGAGATAAACCCCTTAGAACTCACCTTGAAGGGCCGATTTATCCCTCTCTGAATCTCCACTATCTCCCCTAATAAAAAGGATATTGGCTACCGTGACTAGACATCATTACTAAGCATCTACCAATGTTAGCGTGTCCCACAGCGGGGCAATTCACCAGACTATAATTAATCTAATCCGTCTACGGCCGACTACGGACTGTATGGTTAGGGACGTTGGGGTCCCTAAGGGTGCTGCCTTATAATTCTAAGGCGCTTGCTTACTAGGCTTAGTGCTCATAGGTAATATCACCACTATACCAAAGGGTTCTTAACTTATATAATATTAAAAGAGTTCTATCTTAATTGTGCTCCCCAGTCTGTTCGAGGATGGAGGTTAATTTAATTATCATGAACATCATAACAAATAGTTTCACTAACTTTTTTCAGGCAAGTTATGCAGAGTCTGTACGGACTACTTGGCTAGCAAACTAGCTGCGATCAACTCGGTCCACGGGCGCAGCCTACCAGCGCATCCTTGATATATGTAGAAATCTTGCAAATAGTTAGGATGAATTTATAGATATAATGCCGGATATAAACCGAGATCCCATGTCCTTATAAGCAAATATCCGCACATAATGAGAGCTGACTGCACAGATTTTGCATGGAGGACCACAACCTGTTTGGAGTGCCTGCATCATTGACGATCACTCGGACTTTAGTTTCTTGGCAAACCGGTTCGTGTACCCACACTGCAAAATTATCTCAGGAATAACGAATTGGACTAGGCTAGAATACCACTTACCCATTAGTCAAGAGGGCCAAAGGTTAGCTTTTGATCTATCAGATTGAGGCTCCACAAGTATTTAGCCAATGTTAATATTCCAGTCCAGTTCGATCCGTTAAGTCTAATCCTGAGCGTGAGATTTTGCGGTACTACTGGAAGCCTTTTTGCTGGCTTTAAATCGGCCGAAAGATCTGCGTTTAGTTTATACCCGGTCACAATATATATTTCTGCCCTGGTAGACACGGATATGCCCGGGCAATACCAAGTACATACATAACAGTAGATTTTTCCGACCCCCCACCCCAACATTCTAGATCTAACGGAATTAGGTTGCCTGAGGTGGCTCGAACAGGCCAATGGGCGTCATGGTATTCCTTTTATTTGATAATAAGTATTATGCTCATATAGGCCGCTTAGTGGTCGCGGCGGTCGCGTGTATGTGAGTTTTGAGCTACGCTGCATGCTGGTATGTAGAAACCCCTACGAAAACCTGGTAGTCTGGAGTTGCCACATGAGGTACATACATCGACACACCCCATTCTACGAAAGTATGGTTTAGAGATTAGAGACTTTGCGCAAATGGAGCCAGCTCTATATTTCGATTATCTAATTGGCAGGCTATGGGATCGGCATCAATCAGGTTACCAGAAAATAGAGCTAGCTCGATCCATTTGCGCAAAGTCTGAAATGTGTTCTAGATCTAGCTGACATCAAACTATATATATAGCCATTTGCGGGCAATCTTTCCATTTTGGGAGATAAAATTATCCCTCGTAGAAATAAGACAACCACAAGCCATACATCTACTATCTTGAATCATTAATAAAGTCGCACGCGCAAAAAGAAAAAGAAAATGTATAGGCCTCAGAGGACTTACGAGAAACAAAAAATCTCGATAGTTATGTATATATGGCTTGACCTACTCAGATATCTTCAACCGAGTACGCGTAGTCTACCCTTTATAGTATCGTTTTAGTGATACAACTAATAACTAAGTTGAATCACCATATAATACTCCCAAATTGTCGGTGGCTTTGTATGACGTTCTGATTCTTCTAATTAGATCGAGTTTGAGGCCCACGACTAGACTCTGATAGATTAATTGATAGCTAGAGAGTTTTGCGACCACTCAACCCAAACGATCTGGGATAGTATGCAGTTACTCTATATGTATATATCTAAAGTAGAAGTACATGTTATTTAATAATCTCGTCCAAAGAAGGTTAGCACGATGTCACATGTTAATGCCAAGATCAATCCCACACTAATATCTCAACCTTACCACCACTCTTCATCCCATCCCCCACCTTGAAATCATGGAAACCCAAAACGCCAACCCTACGATTCTCAGTGTATCCGACCTCCCCAGTCGCCGCCTGGAACAGAAAAAGTCCTCACCATCAAATTTATTCTCAGGGATAGTCCCCGCATACACCAAAGATCCATTCGCCACTAGCACGGGAGCCGGGTACTCAAGCTTAGACGATGAAAGTGAAGATGACTCAATAGTTGAGAAAATCGACGAGCAAGAAATTTATGGTAAGGGCAAGATTAAGCTTCAACTCTTTTCCCATGCTAATACTGCCATCCACCAGACCTCATTGCCACAATCTCCGACCCTGAACATCCCCTTACTCTCGGCGAACTCGCAGTCGTAAATCTTCCACATATCGAAGTCACCGATGATCCGTCAAGCCTAACAGGTCGTGTTCTTGTCGAACTTACACCAACAATCAATCACTGCTCTCTTGCTACAGTCATTGGGCTGGGAGTCCGGGTACGGCTTGAACAAGCACTCCCGCCACGATTTAGGCTAGACGTGAGGATACGAGAGGGAACGCATGCCACAGGGGATCAGGTGAACAAACAATTAAATGATAAGGAAAGGGTTGCCAGTGCACTAGAAAACGAAACCCTGATGGGTGTTGTGAGCAAGATGCTGGAAAGTTGCAAGTAGCGCCTTAGGATCAAGGCATCAAATTGACTGTGGAACTTATAACTACCAACTAATTCCGTTGATCGCAATTAGAGGGCTGAAATGTAAACCTTTGTCTAAGCTCTCGACAACCTTTGGAAACTTCCGCCCAGTAGAACATTCGTCCCATTGAAGAAACTATGTCTTTGATATTTAAAGACCCCAGCTCACTTATACCAATATATGAGCCTATTTGGGCCATTACAACTCACCTCAGGCTGGTTAAGGCGGTTGAGATATAGGTGAATCGCCCGAGGATCGGGGGTGATTTTCTTTAGTCACTGTAGCTCTCAGGTAATCGAATATAGAATAAGAAGGTCATTTCCTGCGCCCTGGAATCTATTTTTCGTGAGCTATAAATGGAGCACGGCTTCTAGGTCGGTTTCCTGGAGTAGTGGTCGTATACTAGTATAATATCCAACCCAACCAGTTTATGTTGAAAGATTGTACTGATGCTCCTTTTCTTTCTCCAATTAACATGACAGCCCATATATATGGACTTCCCGAACCCCAAAACATCGGGGGTTTTAGGATCTCGAACCATAAAAATTATGGCTTTTCTTCGATCTCCCGTTTGTTGATTTCTTAGCCTTCAATATCCCTAGGGACAAATTCAGTAATGTGGGTCCTCAAATTTGGTACTAGAACGACAGATTCCGTAAGGTGCCACAAGCCCAGAAACATATATGTACCATTGGCTAAACTATTGAACGTTTCTGTTGCCCCATCGACTCGGAGAAATAACCCCATCCCTGCATAGAGCTCCCTCTGATGGATAGAAAGGCTCTAGAGTAATCGACATTTCAAGTCGAGAAAGGAGCCCGGCTTCTGGCGTGTCAGATGCTACCAATTCCGTTCCGCCTCCTCCCCCACTCACACCACGACTCCAGTTACAAAGAGCACGACACATGCCACCAGGCCTTAGCCCACGAGTGGTGGACCTCCACACACCCTAGACCGAGGATAAGGTATACATGCTTGAACATCATTAAGGCTATATGTAAACCTTGAACTCCTGCATGCATCATTCAAATACCCGTTCGTTTCAATCTTTCTAGAAGCTAGCTCCTATATCTCTTTTTAGACCAAACACCCTTTCCGAAGAACAGCTTTAGGACCCGTCCGGCAGTAAGACAAAACGGGGTTTTTAAGGGCCAGCACCTAATAGAAAGGCCGCTAAAACGGGCCCGAAAACGCAGGAACAACCTCCGTTTAGCTATTTGGTGTGTTCACTTCCCGTGCAACCGTTGGATCATAACCTTGCACTCGCGGGGCCACGCGCAATTGACCCAATACCAGTGATGAACAGGCAACCTGCATCGGGCGGCGCCACACCGTCCCGGCATCCGCTCTACCCAAAGCCCCAAAAGGATTTGCGGTTAGACTAGCAGTATTCTTTTGGCGAATACTGTATCAGGATGGCCGGGTTCAAGGTGATACAAAAACTGTCTGCCCCTCGGTATCCCCGATCCCACGCTTGGTAAAGTACGCCAATGTTCAAAATTATCTGGGCATTCTGATACGACACAAGAAGATAAAATGCGGGGTGGTGAAACAGAAACCAGCCAGCAAAGTCGAGTTCGCTTGCTAGAACAAGGTTGGTGGTTACACGTTAGTTCTTGGTTGGTTACAGTGTTTGAAGGTTTTGAAATTGTGAGCAAGGAAGCAACATTGGCATGCAAATGCTGCGCGTGCTAGCTGGTTGGCGTTTGTGGCGTTTCCAGCTCATATGTATCAGGTGTTCGATCCTATTACGCAAAAGGCAGTAAGCCGATTGTCTACCTCATGTCTTGCATTATTTTATTTAGCTACAGTTACTCAAGCACTCGGATATCTCGAACAACGTACCCAATATTTAACTAGTGAACCACAACCATATTAGACGAGAAATAGTTGTAGGTGTTTTTGTTTCTCGGGTTAGGCTCGTTTCCGGCCCTCCTCAAGCTATCCGTAGGGGATGGGTACGAGACTAGGTCCGCCTATTCACAGCTTTGTTACCTAACAGCAGTAAAAAAAAAAAAAAGGAGGGTTGTTCTATTGGCATGACTGGATCATAATACCAAATCGATACTCACCTAAGAGGCGGCGCCGTACTTCTCTAGCATAGTCCCCAAGCGATAGGCGACAAATTAAAGCTAGGCTTCGGCACTCGCCTAATCTCACGAGATAGCAGGGATGTTTTTTGCTCTGTACTTGACCAGGAAGGGATAAGGTGCAGTCCCGTCATCGCGGGCAGCTACATGATATTTTAAAGTGTGTACTACCTAAGAAGTACGTGACTACATGTATCTAGACAGGTGCTCTTTTTCCTTCTTCCTTTTTCTTTCTACACCTCCAACTCCTTCTGCGCGTCTCTCAGTCTGAGACTGTGTTAAGTCAAGAGGTACCGCAGCCCAACGGTCCCTACGGCCACATAATTAAACTCCACTAACCCCTCACGACCAGTGACTACAAAAGCCCCGCCAAAGCCCACAGCAATAGAGGCTTTGCTAGCCCGGTCCCTCAATACTTATTAAGATGTATCCCGAAGACGACTCCAAAATTTCTGCCCAAGCAGAATTATCTGCGTCGGCTCCAGGGAGCGCCGGAAATGATGATTCTGATGGGCCGAAAGGCGGACCCGTTCACTCATTCCTTAAGCGCTTACTACCAAAGGACGGATTTGCTTATATCAAGACACCGCGATTTTGGCTAGTTCTATTGATAGGGTATGCTGACCTATAACTTCATAGGAGAAGGTAAAGGGGGGAGACTGACCATTAGCATGATACAGGCAAATATTATCTCTATGTATCACCTCTACGAACACATTTTCTGGTCTTCTTGGGATGGAGGGGACTTCGATACCCGCGTTTCAGTCCTTTTTTAACTATGTTCTACTCAACCTTGTATACACCTCCTATACCCTGTACAAGTATGGATTTAAGGGTTGGTGCAAAATGGTTTCGAGAGAATGGTGGCGATGTAATCCCACCCGCCCCCACCCTTCTACCCCCGCCTTGCCGTAATCAGACGCACATACTAACTGCCTCACCACAGACATAATTATGGCGTTTCTTGATGTAGAAGGCAACTATTTCGTAGTCCTCGCCTACCGCTACACAACAATTCTCAGCGCCCAATTAATAAATTTTTGGGCCATCGTCGTCGTCGTGATCATTTCTTTTTCTATCCTTCGGGTGCGCTACAAATGGACGCAAGTTCTCGGTATCTTAATCTGTTGCGGAGGCCTTGGAGTCTTGCTTGCGAACGATGCCAAAGATGGTAGCGCAATTGGAGGAGTACCAACTGAGTTGAAGGGTGATCTTTTCATGTTACTTGGAGCAACATTTTATGGCTTCAGCAACGTGTTAGAAGAGTTCCTAGTGTCAAAAAAACCTATGTATGAAGTCATTGGACAGATTGGCTTTTGGGGGATGTTGATCAACGGTGCCCAGGCGGGTATCTTTGACAGAAATAGTTTCCGTACTGCAAACTGGAACCCCAAGGTTGGCGGGTACATGACTGGGTTCACCTTGACGATGTTCATCTTCTGTGAGTCTTTAAAACTCCTCTATGACGTCTTTAATAACTAACAAGCGCAATAGACACCGTTGTCCCCATTCTACTTCGCATGGCTTCCGCCGCCTTCTTTAACATCTCTCTCCTAACTGCAAACTTCTGGGGCGTCTGTATTGGAGTAAAGGTGTTTGGACTCAAAATTGGGAAGTGGTACCCAGGTGCCTTTGTAATGATCATTGTGGGGCTGATCATCTACTTTTCTATGAACGGGATGCTGGGAGAGTCTGAGAAGCCTTGGCTCGGTGAGAACCAGGAAGCGGGGGTAGCAGGTGTGGGGACTGCGAAGAGAGCCATTAATAGAAGAGATGAAGAGACAGGACCAGAGGCTACCGGAAGCTCGAGAGACTGAGCCCAAACTACCGGCTCTTATTATTTAAACCCTTTTTTGTTTATTAAGCATGTAGTGAACTCGTTTCTAGATAGAATGTTTATCAGCATTTGAAGAGTATTGGGAACAGCCGGCGGCGGACGCTACTTACTGCCACCATGAGGTGAAAAGTCGTTTATCTTATTCGAATCTAATATAAGCTTCTTGTTTTTATCAGGCCTATCGTTTCTTTCTGTCACCTGCCCTAAACCCAGTGGCTGGGTCGTTTCATGTACTACATGCATACACGTACATGTATATACATGCATGTATTGGCATGGTCGCTGCATGTAGTATTGCATAGGCTATCACTCGCACCGGGACACACAGACCCTGGACTTCCGGCTCAAAGTGCGGTGGTTGTTTGCCAGCACCCGAGGCCGGCCGAACGTACCTAGAATTATTGTTCCTCGCTCCCTCTCCATCCCTTCTTCTCCCATCCCCAACCATCAACACCGCGATTCTTCTGTTTTCCTAACCAGTTCCTTGACTCTTAGAGATAGCACGATGAAGCGCTGGGCAGACTTAATTTCAGGTAGATAGATGATGGGATCAATGGAAATTTATAATTTAGTTTCGTCCCCCCCCCCCAACTCTCCATCACTTGTGCGACCTTCTAGGAGCATGGCATTGTGGTGACAGGATGGAATGTAGGGGGATCTGTTTCTGTTTGTTTTCTGAATTATCCCGAGACAAACTCTAACTGTATTGTATCTCTACACTTAGATCTTACATGTAGGTTTGTTCGAGCGCCCCTCGCCCCTACAGTCCTGTGGGCTGCATTTATGGGAACTACATGTATGAATCGAGCCTCTAGCCCTAGGTCTAGTCCTAATCTCTTTCGTAGTCCCCACGAGCGGCACCTACAAAGTTTATCTCACCGCCCCTACCCCCCCATAATTTCACTCCTTTTGCACCCAACACCTCGTTCACATTCTTGCCCATCAACGGGCGCGGCCCACCAGCGAGCCCCACCAGCGAGCGTTGCCCGCTATTTTGCCTGTTGCAACGGTTGCTACCCATCAAATTTTAGGCAGACGCGGGTTGGGGGGCCGCGCTCGTTGATGGGCAAACTGGTCTATGTCCCTAATATGTTTTGTCCCTTTGACAAGCGCAGAGAGTGAAGTAATGTAGATTACTTATATTAATTATGATTGTCTCAGGAGAGGGCGAGACCCTATCTACTGAGGGTTGTTTTCACCTTTACGCTTGCCACATTCCACTACTCGCTTGTGGTCTCGAGTGCGTATATAGCGGTCTTCGCCCTCTATCATTTACAAATCCAGCCCCTTCCCCCCCTTCTGGATGGTATGAATGAAAAGATTAGACATGTATCTCACCCTCTCAAAGTCAAACATTGCTTGAGATAAATTATAAAAACGAGCTGAACAGGCTTTGGGTTTTGCTTGATGCTAGGCCGCTGATACTACACTAATAACCTCTGCTGGCGAATCCAATATAGCCAGAGTAAAGTTCGAAAGTCGGAGCCACCAAGGTTCAACTTTAGTGTTCTACATAACACTGTTCTCGAGGTCCAGTCTTATCTCACCTCACAAAATTAGGGGGCAGCTTCATCTTAGCGCATCCGTCCTGAGACCTTTGGTATGTAACTGTGCGGAGGATGAGATCTCACTTATTGACTGACTGCAGGATCACCGACAGGTCTTGTGTACCAATAAATGAAGTCACATATGCACCGGACAACAGTCCTACTTTCACTAGGGAACTGACAAGAAATTCCCAGTCATGGACTAGAACATACTACTGGCCATTTTCTGATTGGTTTCATAGCGCTACTATATTTTACAATATTTCAACCCGGCCCCCGAGACAAAATATCCTTTATGTCGAACTATTCGAGGCAGGAATCTAAGGACAAAACTTCGAGGCGTCTCGTCCCATGGAGAACACTATTCAACTTTCAAGCAGCCAGCCTAGGTCTCGATATTAATGAGTGGTTTAGAACCAGCTAGGCCACTGAAGGCTTCAAGACACATGAGCCTGGCGGACTCTAAAGTGACCATAATGTGGGAGGGCATCTTGACTTTCTCCACGAGAAGATCAAGGAAATCCGCGGAGATTCCGTGTGCGCCTATCAAGTTACTACGAAAACCTAACTTTATCCCCATACTTATCTCCGTATGAGTGACGCACCAAGCCATGGGGGTGCATAGTCTTTCAAACAGTTACCCCCTGCCGACAAACCATGGATGCTCCTCCCCCGCACCCGACGAAAGGAACGGGACGAGTATATGCTTATCCTTTGGCAGCTTCAGGCCATCCATACTCCAAATTAGAGCAGAAATCGCTTATGATATAGCTTCATGACGCCGACAACCACTACTTAGTATAAAGAAGCCATGCAGGATGCATGCATGTATACAGAAGTACCGATCAATCAATCAACCATACCTCGTGTTGTAAAGCGTGAGGTCGTGGGTTCGAATCCTGCTCCCCCCAATCCCTTGTATACCCCGCCAAGCCGGTCGGACTGAGTTTTGGAGGTTTCCCTCAGTCACTTGCCCAAATGGGGACAGCGAATAATCCCGAGTACGCCGCCATAGCCTTCGGGCTGCATGCGAGTATGAAGTATTATTATTATTAATCAATCAACATACACGGAATCCTAATCCCGAGTGATAATTCATGACGAAATTACAACACGCCGACCTTTAGTCGATGATAACCCCCCTCCAGGGTTTCATGTAGTCAATGCGCCGGCTTGACTCTAAGGCAGCCTAAAGAGTGTCAGGTGCACAGCGAAGAACACTCCTGGTCGTGCGGATATGTACCCGCCTGCCCGGTACCAGTGACCAGTGCAGCGTCAGTTTGAAGGGGGTGCGCATCCCTCAAGATCGAGATAGCCCATATTCGTCCCAGGGTCTAACGCCGACGCATACGCCGAAGCAGAGACAACTCGATACACCCCCTTACTTCTTACCTCTGTATTGGAAAGACTATTGGTCCCAGCAGACGATGGGTTGCATATAATTGATTAATAACACCAGTAGGTGTGTGTGAGTAAATCACTCGAGTGATATTTCATGATGGAGAAATGGAGCCATCGCTGGCCACAGCTTGGCTTATGACAGCCTTCTCGCCTTTTGTGATATTAGTACCAGGTCACAAGATCAAAGACCTGAAGTCTCGGGAGCATCTACACCGCCACCCTACCACGCCAAGGACAAACACAACTCCCCCCCACCTGTCTTCCCGTCAAACCACCCGGAACTAACCCTCAGTTAACTCAAATAAACTCTAATTCTTCACCGCCGGGGTAGTGTTTGCTGGGGGAAGACAGAAGTGTTTATATGCATGTGAAACCTTACCGGTGCCAAGAGATCTGTGGAAGCTTAAACAGACGGAACATGCATGAGCGACGACGTCACCGAAGGTGTGTGCCTGAGCCGTTGCGCCCCCCGCCCCCGATGTGTAAATCACTATGATGATCCCTACTCCATTGTAGCATTGCGGGGTTCGGGCGGGGGGGAGGGGGAGGAGGGCAAATGGAAGTTGCAGGGGGCTGCCTGGCTGACTCACGTGAGGTGTGATTGATGGGCCCAACTACCGAGTTTGTAAATTAAATTAATCGTAGAATTAAGGAAACTGCCAGGTGGGAGCGGGGGAGAGGGGAGGTGGGGGTGCGTATGAAGGGTGGGATTTACTGGAAGTGATGTATGTGTGCGCACCTTCGGGGAAGAACACTAGTTCTCACCGCTGTCCGCGAAAACTTGGAACAGGATTATTGTACACCCATGGAAAACCAGTTTTTTTTTCTCTCTCTTTTGCTAGCGGGAGAAATGGCACAAATCCTTTTTTTTTTCTTCCTCTCAGGCACACCCAGCTGCGCTGGTGTGTACCGGTACCCAAACCCCCCCAAAACCCTTCTTGGCAACAGACATGTGATGGCATGATGCTCGATATTGATATTCCGCAGAGAAGATGGGTACCCGTGCTACCGACCACCTTACCTAAATATATATAAAGCAAAAACCAAGTTTTTTTTTTTTTTTCCCTATCCCCGCGTCAAGTCATGTCAGCCACAAACGTGGTTGCCGCTGACTGGCTGGTTGCAGGGCAGGGCGGCCAAACAAATATCCCCCGGGCTGATCTGGACGAGGATGGGAAACAGAAACGATCTGGTGTGACACGGAGATCTACACTTGTTGTCGTAGATTTGATTATGTACTCATGGATGGAAATGGCTTAGATATCTATCTACAATGATAGTTTTAGCACTAATAGAGTATGGAGCTGCTCAACTGGGGGGATAAACTAGTAGGTATGTGTCGATATGATGGTAAAGGTCTTTTTTTCTATTTTTTATTTTATTTTTACTAGAGACAGAATAAAAACATTGCGAGTGACCGTTCATGATCAGACCAGACCAAGCCAAACAGGTAGTGCTACATACATGTAGCTAAATAGTTAGCATACAGACATTGTCTCGTAACGTCGTGAAGTGTAAATCATCTAAAATACTACCCCCCACCCTATTTTTCAGTGCATTGGAACAGAACACTCCTACTCCCCAAACCTAGCCTGCTAAGTTAGAAAGATAAAACGACCGACAGAAAAGAAAAAGGAAAAAAAAAAGAGAGAAGAACCCCCAAACCCCCCAACCCCCCAACCCCAAACCTCCTCCCAAGATAGCTAGGTCTAGGAAATAAAATCAAAAAACCCCAAAGCACCGAAGAGAGAAAACAAAACCACGCCCCCAAACATGAAATGCACAAATTTTTCTTAATAGCTAATTATGTAGCTAGGTAGCCAGGTCGCAACCCCAATCACCACTGTCTAAAGCGACTCTTCCTATCTGGCTGTCTCCCATGCTTCTCATTCACCATCGATATCGCATGATGTAGATCCTCCGTCTTTGTGGACGCACGCCCAAAGTCATAGATCTGCCGCTCGGTGATTGTCTTGACCTCACAATCCCGTAGTGTCCGCACCGCATCCATGAGCTCGTGCGCCCGGACCTGATCCGCAACATACACCCCCTCTTTCTCGCACCGTACCGAGACCAACTCCAGCCCAGTCAGTGCAGGGAAGATACCCGCGCTCGTCGCTAAATAGTCACTTACCAAGACCTCCGCCTTCTCCTCCACGAACGTCGCCCATAGGACTAGTGTCTTGAGCTTCGGCAGAACAATCGGCCGCTCATCATCCTTCTCTAGCGGCGGTGTCCCCGACCCCGACGATGACCCAGAAGCCTGGCTCGATACGCTGCTGCTCCTCCGTCGCCGGTTACAGCTCCCACACCCGGACATCATGTCCCCCGCTCCTCCACCGTCACCGCGCCCCCGGCGTCCCCGGAATATCAGTCCCATTGACACCCGTCCACGGTAGAAGTCCAGATACGCCAAAGACGGGCTTGCCCTTAGTAGAGCCCTTAGCTCCTCGCATGCGCCCTCATCAACGCCCACTAGCCCGTCCTCGTCGATGGCAAAGTAGCTCTCTGGTACACTGATGGTGAGGTGCGTCAGCGCCGTCGCGCCTACGGCACCATATGAGCAGCCGAGATCATTCCACCAGTCGGTGCGCGTCAGCTTGCGCAGGCGGCGGCAGTGAGAGAAGAGGCAGCGCATGAGGGAGCGCACGGGCGAGGGCGGGGAGCTGTGGGGCTCGCCAGAGAGGTCATAGCATTCGAATGATTCGAGGGAGGTAAGGTGTGGGATGAGCGAAAGGAGGGCAGAGCGCGCGGTGTGAACGGGCGGCTCGTCTTTAAGCAGCGGATGCCCCCAGTTGAACTCTTGAATCTCGTTCTCATCTTGAAATTGCGGTAGCGGGGCAATGTCGATTGTGAGGCGGCGGACGAGCGTGCTGATGTGCGGGGAGCTACAGGAGAGGGGAGGTTTAGCAGTTTGTAACACCTCAATCAAGACAGAAAGACATCATGACCCTCCATTCCCTTCTCTTTCTCCCCCTAGTGCATACAGAATAAAGGTAATGGCAGCTGATGACAGGGAATTTAAAAGAGCTCACCCCCTCTTCTGCTCCGAGAGTTCCGGGCATTAGTTTTGGGAATTGCGATTCTCGCCACCCAGGCGGACAGACGGCGACGACAACGACGACGACAGCAGGCAGGCAGGCATGGAGGCAGTAAAACACAAGACTTACCTCTTCAAAACTCGTAACTGACTCTCGCGGTAGGCATAGGGGTCGAACCTGATCTCATGGTATAGCTTCGCGACTGCCAGCCTCCAAAAGGTCCTACTGACGACCGCAACGCGCGCTAGGTCCGTCTTCTCGAGGTATCCGACAATCTGCTCCAAGATCTCTTCAGGAAGCTTGTGGGTATTTGCATTCGGTCGCATGTTTGCGTTTAACATGATCATGACTTTTCGGACTCCAAATCTGGTTGTTATGGGGGGGGAGGGGGGGGGAGGGGATTTCCAGGCAGCAGCTACTGATGGTGAGTAGTAAGTAGCAGTCGTGGGTAATAATAATGATTAACGGTAGTAGTAGAGGGGCTGGTGAAGTGCCGGAAAGGAGAAGTCATTGTTCGACACTTTTTTTTTGTGCTGCTGCTGCTTCCCCCCCCCCCCCACCCCTTCCCCTTGCCTTCCCTTGCTTCACCCCGGTTGCTGTCTCGTTTATTTTATCAGATTTTTTTCTCTACTGCTACCCGCGGGCGGAAGTTGAGGCCGGTCTGATCGGGATGGTTATGATCGTCGTAACGCTGTGCCACCCTGCATTGCGTAGCAGAGACCCCGAAATGAACAGGCAGCAGAAAAAGAAAAGGGAAAGAGGAAGAAAAAAAAAAAAGTAAAGTAAAGGCAGCATCATCATACATGACCCCCCTCCAAACGAAAAGCCCATGCGGTGTTTTAGTAACCGCGAGTAGGAAAAGTCGAAATCTGACATATTCCGGAAGAAGGAGTGACAAGGCTACCAACCAACCAGCGGCGCCAAAAAAAGTACCCGGACAGGGTCCAGGGTGGAAAGAGGATTAAAATCGAACGATAAAAGTCTCCCAAATGACATACCAGTACTCTACTCTACCAGCGTCCTAGGTACCCTGCGCAGGTATTCCATCGTATGGAAATACTTAAAGTGGACGTGCTCTAAGTCCCCCCAGCCAAAGGAGGTAGCAATTGCTGCAGGTGCAGGCCAAGAACGATCAACCTCTCTGAAGTTGCTCTTCACACTGCCCCCCTCTTCACTCCATGTGCAGAATGGAAAAGAGTAAGAAGGCCGGTTACCGTTACGTTACCGAAGGGTCCAATTTACTCAGGCGTAAAAGCCAGGCAATTGTATTTTATTATCGATATGTTGTTAAGCTGTCACATGACTGCAACTGCTCCTGGTTGACATTCGGCATTGCTCTTCCGACCCCTAACTAGAAGGAATGGAAGTGCTGAAACAGAAGGTCTCTCTCTCTCTCTCTCTCTATCTCTCCCACTGCATAAACATACAGACGCTGCTGCATAAGGCAGCTAGGGAAGTGCGGATGCCCTATGGGCAGTTATATCCGCTGGTGATCATAATGGGGGGAGAATAAAAAAGAGATTATTCCAGAACGTTATATTCTCCTATGACCGGTCACAAATGGGCGGAGAGATATTCAACTCCCGGAGCGGTGAGCTGGATCTATTCTCGTGATAGATATGTAATGTATCACTTGAATTCAAATCAAAGAGACAATGCATGTATGTGCCTAGAAGCAGAGCACTGGCAGATCAATATGTAGGTGGAGTAAGTACTTACGGTATTGTAGGTACAGGTAGCCAAATAGCCTTATTTGTGACTTGAGTGACCATCTGTGACCGTGCGTCACCCTCCTCTGCCACATATATGTATGTAGTAACCAGTACCTACATCTCAACCTAACTGCAATACTGCCCCTCCGCCACGAGGAGGCACAGTAAAGTTACCTCCATTCCCCCAGTACCACCGGTAGAGCACTTCCAAACATCACATCACCGCAATCCAGCCCTAAGAGCACCACTACCCCGTCTAGCACATGTTTCAAATCTCGATCCCACGATTCACCAGGATTGGAGCTACCTACCTACTCGACGTATGTACCAAAGCAGTGACATGAAACTTCCCTACATCTCTACTCAACCTCCTTAGAGTAAGAATAGAGATTAATGATCTGCCCCTCCCTCCCCCACACCCTTCATAAAGGTAAGGTTACCGAGCTCCCGCGAGACAACGATTGGGCCATTCGATCCCGCTTACATTCGGTTGAATTGGTGTGAAACGGGTGGACAGCATGTCGCGTGGGCTGGTGTGGATAAAAAAGCGTGATTGAATTTTTTTTATCCCCCTTCTACATACAGCAACCAGTGCCTGAGAGCCAGTCAAGCAAGTATCAGATCAAACGGGCAGACCACAACAGCAACAACGACAGGACAAACAGCCCCCTAATTCAACCGGGAATGAATGAGGTCATACATTACATCTGCCCTCTCTGAAACGAAATGGAAACAAATCAACAAAAAGTACAGAACGACATAATATATGAAACGAAATTGAGAAAAATGTTGACAGCACACACGCAAGCAAAGTTTCATCAAGCAACCATGAGTAGAGTATCCTAGCTAGAAAGGAAACAAAAAAAATCAGAAAAAAAAATCAGAGCAGCCATGAAATCACTATATTACACGGGAGCTTTGAATTGCCTCTCCCTCACTCCTCTCCCCCCACTCCAGCCCAGCTATCCCCATTGACTTTTGGAACAACTGACAAGCTCATACAATGACTAATGGTACTCAATAGCAGGCAGGCAGCTCAGGTAAACTCTACTTATTCTACAACCCGTTTCTCCAACCCGGACCTTTACCTTGCTGTTCCACATTCTCCGCCGTTTTCCCACAGTCCCGGGTACAATTGTGCCTATTCACGTGGTTTATATCATCACCCATCCCAGCCCATAGATTGATCCATCTGCCCGCCCGCACTGCCGGCGCGCCTAAAGTGAAGCAGCACCGATGCTTCTCCATCCCAGCACAAGCATCATACGCGCTCCCCCTTGTCAACCAGGCACAAGGTGCGTACTAAAGAAACCAGAAAAGAAAACAAGAGAAAACTCAACAAGTCAAAAAAGCAGATACGCCGGATAACAATATGGAATAGAGAGATTTGGGAGAAAATGGATTTGGCGGTGGCAGAAATGAAGTAGAAAAGAACAGAAAAGAAAACGAAAGAAAAACGAAAAAAACATTTCCCTTTGGCGGTATAAAATAAGATATAAAAAAGGAAATTATTGAGAAACGCATAAGCCAGCGCCAGAGAAACAAAGATTCCCCACCGCCTTTTTTTAAATTTATTTATTGGATCCTTCTCTCAATTTACGCCTCCTTGGTCGACGACGCCTCCTCTTCCTTTACCTCGCTCTTAACTGCCTCCCCACTAATTTCATCAGCTGTGTCAGCCCCCGCAGTAGTTTTGACTGCTAAGTTAATAGCAATCTTCTTGCTGGGAGGGCTGCCACTGCCTCCGAAGCTCCTCTTCCTTGACCCCGTTTGAAGGAAGCTACTTCCACCACTTGGGCCTCTCTTCTTTGTCCTAGACAATTTGCCCAACTCATCGTCATCCTCCTCCTCCCTCCTCCTCTTTTCTGCGAGCCGCTCAGGCGTGGGCAGGGCTGATACAGGCTCTTCAGACTTTGACCTGATTGTTGATGGTGATGTTGTCGGGCTTGGAGTAGGTGACGACTCCTGGGTTACTTTTACTGGTGAATCCTCTTTCTTTATCTCGCCACCTTCACTCCCCTCTTCCTTCTTGACCGAGGCCTCCTCTCCGATAACATCCATGGCTTCTTCATCAGGGTAATCCACCAGCCCCTTCATTATTGGTGTTCCCCCGTTGATAAGCTTTAGGCCTGAAGGATTGTCCTCTTCGTCTGAAGTGTTGAAGTACTCCTCCTCCAAAGGATCTGTTTCCTTGATCCCGTCCCATCTTCGTGCACAGTTGATTTGGTTTCTGAGAGTCGGACAAATAGAATATAAGCAATGGTAATCTTTGGGAGATGGTGGCACGGCATATACAAGACTAATTAACTAATACTAACCTTGGCGTTCGGTCTACCTCTGAGGGATAATTGGATGGCAAAGTGGTATCTTGGATTTGGTCGTTTCTTAGGATTAAAACGCTAAAGGTATCGACATATGTAATTTTTGACATCTTTTCACGGTAATTCTCAACCAAATGGAGGATAATTTGCTTTACGTTTTCCTGTTACAAAATCCTGTTAGTATTACTAGAACACCGAAATAATATGACCCAAATACCCACAGAAGGGGAAAGGCTCCAAACCCGTTTGATGAATTCGAAAAATTCTAAACAAGCTGAATTGAGTAAATTATCCCTTGGCATAGTTTCAATAACAATGTTCAAAATGGGTTCGAACAACTTGTACTTGATCATATGCCGGATATAAAACTCATCCTGCAATCCCACACACACACGGAAAAACTTCAATGCAATAAGCTTGAGATGCTTCTGCGGGCATTCCAGCAGCTGTGCTACTCGCGATGGTAGATTCTCAGCCAGAAGGAAGTATTTGCCACGGAATGCGTGTTGTCGGACGAAAATGCATAGTGTCTCCACAAGATGTGAATACAGTGACACCTCCGCTATCGATAAGCCTTTTACTGTCCATCAGAAATTCCGTCAGTCATCTAATCTCTTTCCATACCCTCCGCAATACACACCCTCCATATTAAGTGTCCTTACGTGATGTTCTCTTGCTCAGATCCGACAACGGCAGGAATAGCTTTTTGGCGGATTCATCGTAAAAGTTCTTCAAAAAAGTTTCGGTCTCGTGGTCCGTGGAATGACTCCGCAGTCTCATGGTGATGTCGTTCTTTCCAACCCCCTCGAGTTGTGGCCCTGTCGCGGGATCCAGCAGCACCCTGATGGCATCCGCAATTTGTCCCTTTACCCCCAAATCCTGCTCCCCCAACAGTAGCTCAATCAGTGTGTCGGTCAATGGCTTCTGCTTATCGCTGATCTGTCGGAATATAACGTTGCGCATCATCGCGGGATCGTGGTCTATCATGGCCACAAGGACCTCAGTTCCGGCGATCCTGACGGAAGCATCTTCGTGAAGCAGCGCAAAATCTATAACCGCAAACAGGCCATTCTGGATGAAGTTAGTGTAGAGCTGGGTTCGTGCGGGGCCCTGGAGATTTTTTGCGATAGAACAGCATTGCTGAATAAACAGAACACCGTTCTTCTTTTTCGACGGTTCTGATCCCTCGGTGTGAAAGATCGAGAAAAGCTCCTTTAGGAAAGCTTGGTTGCCTTGAAGGTGTTGTAGGATGTCAACCTGGTTGAAGAAGATGAGAGAATTAAGCACAGAGAAAGTCGGATCGTCAAGAATTCTAGCCAGCACAACGTCTTTCAGATACTGCAGCCGGTATGTCCAATGGATCTTTTTCTTAATCTCCGGATCTTTTATTGGCACTACCTCCTTGAATTTCGACTTGTCCGAAAGGAATTGACGGTGATTGGCCTTGTGGCTTGGGAAGTCAGGGTCGTCTGCATGCAAGCCAGGGGTGTTAGCGTAAACGTGACACACTGCATATTGCGTTCCCCATCCTCCTAAACTTACACTCTAGGATCCCCACGACTCCCAGCACAACCTCATCCATGACAATGTGCTCGATAATCAGTGTATCGTTCAATAAAATCATCATCTTCATAATATTGCATAACCTGTGAAGATTATCCAAGCTCTCTAAATCCTCCGCCACCTCCAGTAATGGAATGAGCTTCCCAATGTAGTCCTCACTCAAGATGAATTTGCCCAATGAGTCTCTTCCCGGTACTGTTGAGCTCGCAATCCGAATCTGGTTCTCGATATCTATAAGGTTACCAAGTTCCGGAGGAGGTAGCATTACGGAAGTTATCATGGCCTCGTTTTGATCGTCTGATAACAGCTCATCTGCGATTAAGTATTAGAAACAACTTTGTTGATACCCGGCGCCCATGACATAGATAAGAAGAGTGGCAACGCATAAAGTAGAGGGTATCTCGACAGGAGCAAACTCGAGGTTGGTAGATGGATGAAAATATTGATTACATACCTGTTCCGGACATGGACAGTAGATGAGTTTGGACATGACTGACAAATTCCCTGTGGTGCGTTTATCCGTAAGCACGAGTACATGACACTTTACATCATATCACCGCCCTTCTCCGCGCAGTTTCATTGGTACCCAACAACGGGCGCAAGAGATGAACCTACCATATCGCTGCACACCCTTCAGGTTCTTGGAAACTCAATGCCATGTCTGTACCATGCGGCTCAGTCCACACGATAAGGGTTTCTACGTCATGTGGTAATATTAGCGACAATTTGGGGGCAAACCTCGAGGGCACGCATAGAAGAGAATCATGCCACCTATTTCCCTTCTGCATTTTACCTTACCGGTGCCTTGAAGAGGTTTGGATCGTGGGGATGAGACAAAATCGATACATACCCTGCTGTTTTTGATACCCATCATCTTTTATTATCTTTGTCTCCAGAAGCATCCGGTCCTGCTGCTCCTCCGATTTTACCTGTATGTGAGGTTCGTCCTACAACACCGCGCCACGATCATCAGCCACCTATAACCTACAACATAACGACGACCAATCTATCCGGAGCACGAAAAAGCCAACAATTGCAAGATGGTAAATTTCGAGCCACCGCCAACAGCTTCGGGGTCATCGTGGTCGCACTAACAAGATAAGTCCGAGGAAAAAATCCTTACATTAACCAGCTGTCCTGTGCAGTATCCAGTTCCCCTATCAAACCAGTCATTGTTCCTCAACTCATACACCTTTACTCGTCGCGGCGTCGTCGGCGGATTAGGCACTGTTAAGGCCATCATAGTCGATCGGCGATGTTCCCAGCGGGGGTAAGTCGGACGACGAGGGAAGCGCGGCGACTTATCGTAGCCTTCCTCCTCGTCGCCTAAGATAGAGTTGATCTGCTCTGATTAGAAGGCCCCCAAACACGGGTGCAAATGCAGATAATGTGGGGGGGATGATGTTGAATATAATGGTAGTTGTAACGTTTTCACTATTGATGAGGCTGTAAAGAGCTTTGGGCTGTGGACGTGATGTGTTGTGGTGTGGTCTCGGTTGGCGCGATGAGTGAGGCTCGACAGGACCAGCAGTTGTTTTTAGCGGGCAGGGGCCTCTATTACTCGAGCACAGTTACGGTAGTGCCTGGGTGTCTAGGTTGTTGTTGATACTGCGAGCTGCCGACAACGCGCGTCTGGGGTGGGGGGGGGGGTGGGAGAGAAAGAGAGATTCGCGATGGGGCTGACTTACTCCTTACGAGGGAGGGGAGCGCCAGGCGGTAGATGAAGATCGGGATGGGATGGGGAAGGAGTGGATGATGGAATATGTCGAAGATGACGATGTAATGTGAGGTGTGTGGTGGGTTAAAGATTGATGAATATTTCCGAGAGATCTTTTTCGATAGAAGTAGAAATGTGGGTATGTATGGACGATATTGGTATGGATGGTAATGTATGGGGGGGAGGGATGAAGTATGAAGCAGGCAAATAGTGGCGACAACCCTTTTTACCGAGTGGTACGCCGATTACTAGTGATAAGTAGAAGACTTGATTTCTCCTCCTCCTACTCCTCCTACACTTCGAGCGATTATTACCGGTAAGGTATGTATGTATGCAGTTGAATTCCCTCTCCCTCTCCCTCTCTCTCTCTCTCACTTTCCTTTCCCCTCTTCCTACCCTTTAATTCCCTCTAGCTCTTGATAAGCCACCCTTCGACGAGTGACCTCGTTCGAGCGATACTCACTAGCACTAGCAGAGACCAAAATGCTTTTTCCTCAATCTCTTTTTTTTTTCTTTTCCCCTGCCCTTTTATTCCTTGTACCTTCTCCTCTCTATTGCCCGGTCAGTCGGGTCTAAAAACAACGATCGATCGCCGGAAGATTGGGAATTGACTGAGTGATATGGCAAAGCAAAGCAAAGAGCACCACTACGGACGGCAATGTCGTTCGTTCGTTCTTTCTATTCTTTTCCTCTGTCCTATTCTTTTTTTCTCTTTCTGTTTCTTTCTCTCTCTCTCTTCCTCTAAACTCCCAAGAAAGAGAAGGGGAAAAAAAAAAAAAAAAAACTAAAAAAGAAATCTTCCTTTCCAACTCACTCTATCAATCCCCACACTCTTCGAAGTCGCTGGCTGGCTGGCTGGCTTGGAGGGAGGGGGGGGGGGGGGCTTGCTGGCGTGTTAGGGATCCTCTCCGCGCTTGGTCAAAACGAACACGGGTATATATATATAAAGGGCGAGAGGGCACACGAGCAGCAGCAGCAGCTAACCTGTCCCCTGGGTCGAAAACCAATGAGAGCAGGAGAAGGAAAAAGAAAAAGGGTTGATAGGAATAATAATAATAATATGAGTGAGACAGGCGCGCGCCCCAAACGAACCGTGAACCCTCGCAGCAAGCAAGCAAGCAAGCAAGCAAGCAGCTCAACAACGGGACCGAGTTTGAAAAAGGACGAAGTGCGTTCCAAGGGAGTGGGTAGAGCAGGAACGAGGGGGAATAAAGCTCAACAGCAAGAAAGGAAGAGAGAGAGAGGAAGGAGGAAGAGAGAGAGGAGAAAAAAAAAAAAAAGCTGGGGAAGACACCAGCCAAATAAGGGAACAAAGTGTTCAAGGGCTGTGCTGGGCCCTGATTGCGCGAGAAATGGGGGGTCGCGTAAGCTAGCTGCTAACTAGTAACTACTCTAGCATAGCAAAAAAAAAAATATGTCACTTAGCTGGTAACTCCGTGATCTCTCCGACTCCGTCCGTTACTGTGGGAGTCAGTTGATTTTAAGAGGGAGCTCGGGCACTCTCAAAGAAAAAAGAAGCAATTAACATCACGTACAGCGAGAGCCATACATATACTCAAATAATCCCTCGTTCAAGGAAAAAAAGAACCTGGTGCAGTGCTCTAGAAACATGCACCCAGATACCAAGACGTTCCAGAAGCAAGTCACGGAAGAATAACCTACCTGCCTGCCTGCCTTCGCGTAAAGAGAAAAAACCCGGCCGAACACTGAGTCGAATGTTTACTATGTATGTATGTGTGGGCAGCAGACCCATGAGCTCAATCGTGGCAATAATAATAACCATTTATGAGTCCTTGTTACCCCCCCCCCGAATCATGATCAGTGGGGTGTCAATAATTATTTATTGACTGCAATCTACACCAATCTACACAGGTCTTAGCACTCTGTACCACCTCAGCCTACAGCCGGTGTGTGTGTGCTACATTACATAGGATCACTACTCCAAGAGTGAGAAGTCCAGACACGTAAAACTTAAATTGGGCTCTTTCCTTATCATTTCATTTCGTTTTGCCCATCATAAAAAAAACCCGCCAATCTTATCAGACCAACCCCCCCTCCCCCCCTGCACACCCATTTTAGGATGCAGCTTCCAGAAACAGGGCCCGCAGCATTCTAGAGGTAGCGCACTGGCCCCAACCCATCCGAAAATAGAACAAAAACACCCCTAACCCCAACCCAAGCGAACCCCCCCCCGCCCCCCAACCCAAACATTTGAAAACACGACTCACATATCACATTTACCATACATACTGTACCGCACACACCCGCGCCGTGCACGCGCGCGCGCGCGCCCGCGATAGAGAGCGTCTATTGCAACAACGCCAACGCCCACCCGAGATCCGAAGGCCGGTTGGAAACCGATCGCGACCAAACATTCCTTATTTTATTTTTCTTGCAGGCTTTTTCAAATACAGTAATGACGACACGCGAGAGATGGATGGCGGGCTAAAAATACGGGTGGTCCCTGTCAATGGAATTGGGTGGGTGTGTGGTGGGTGACGTACGTGTGTGTGTGTGTGCTTTGCGCCACCGCCGCAGTCGATCTGCCAGTCATGGATATCACTCGGTCGTGTGGGTGTGCCGCAAACGTACACCGCCGCAGGTCAGGTATTGCATGGAGATTTACTTACGACATCGCAATGTCAACCCAGCTATCCCAAAGAGCCATTATGGTACCAAAGGGATATTGTCGCCCTCTTTAACCATACGGTACCTTCCATCAAAATCCCAGGGAGAACCAACCAAGATACATGCGGGAAAAGGTTAGGTTTATGACCACTCCAGATCCAGTACTGGCTGCCCACTACATAACCCTCTCCAAAGTAGGAGAAAATCCAAACCATCCTCTCTGCGAAGTTACTCTCCTATCACTACTCCTCAAGCCACATCATAAGGTAAACTAGTGCAGTGCCTACTCTTGTAGATACCGGCAGCAGAGTTTACCGGTATCATATTGCCCAGACGGACGGAATTCGTTCACTCAAGTACAATTGTAATCCTAATACGTTTCTTGCCTGGAGAACTGCATACCAAAGCCCATTATATGAAACAGAACAGACACCAGGGACTCATTACACGCTCTAGCCCAGCTACATATTCTCCTGATATACTATGAGCCGTACCGTGAATGCCTAGCACAGAACAAGACCCAGGGCGGCAGAGAAAAGGCCCCACCCACCCTGCCGACAGCAGCAGACGAAGAGTGGGATAAGTTACCATTGGTACGACTCTGTTGTGATATCACAGCGTGTTCGACATGACATAACATAGCCACAAAACCTACAGCGAAGTTTGGCGATGCGGGCGAGTCCTTGCTTACAACCCCTCCCTAGGGGACAGATGGGTTGAAACGCTCGCTGCATCCTAGAGCTATAGCCCTCGGGCCGAACCGTATCTTGTGCTGTATCCCACCATAGTATAGTAGCTACAAGTACTAGTATTGAGGGGAAGGTGGCCTATGTATGTACGTATATTACCTAAGTAAGTACGTGTTGAGCAGATGCGACGTGACGGCGCTAGCACCTCCCGCACCCCACCCCCGAAACCTTAATCCCACTACATAGCGCCGGCCCGAGTGACAGCCCGTGATGCGCAACCACACCACACCACATGTAGCAATTGGGGGCCTGTCTCTAAAGCCGCCATGTCTATGTAGCCTATGGGGTACTCTACATCTACACACGTCCATTTAGCCAAGCACGCTCCGAGTGATGTTCCATGACTACATACATACAAGGCGAGACCCACCACACCACACTAGAGTAGAAGTAGAGGTAAACTAGAACGAGGGCGGTAAAAAAGGAGGAGGAAAGGCTAACAAAACAAATATATTCCTACAGACAGAGAGAGAGAGAGAGAGAGGTCACCAGAACGCCACGCAGCGGAAACAGGAACAGACACCAAACAAAAGCAAGAACTACAAAATACATGAGGGGGGGAGGCACCGCTATTCTATCTCCTCCTCCTCTTAACCAGCACCCCGTCCCTGACGGTCCCAAAACTGACCCCACCTTCACCCGCGAGCCATCCCGGCATGGCCACGCCGTCGACCACGCCCTCCTCCACCATCCTGCGAACCCCAGCAAAGACATGCCCGCCCTCCAACCTGATGCCCACCGTCGGCCTAAACTCCTCCCCGCCGCCGTCCTCCGGGTCCACGGCCACTCCCTCCGGCAGCCGCGGAAACGCATCCTCCACCACAAACTCGACACACTCCAACCCCCTCCCATCGCCCTCCCTCGCCGCGCCACCAAACCGCCCCTCCGCAACCGCCAGCCTCCTCCCCTCCTCCCCCTCCTCAGCAACAACACCCTTCTTCTTCCCCCCCTCCCCCGGACGCACAACGTCCAGGGGCCCCGCCTCCGCCGCGCCCTCCGCATACACGCTCCACACGCCCACCATACCGCCCACGCCGCCGCCCCCGCCACGGAAGTAACACGCAGCCTGCAGCGTACGCGCCGTGAGGGCGCACGCGCGCAGCTCGAAGCGGCCATGCTCCCTGCTGACTGCGGCGGCCACGCCCTCGCGCACGACGTCGGCCAGCCCCCCCCCCGCCGGGATCACGTGGTACACGTATCCCGGGGCGGCCGTGGGGAAGGCCAGCCAGACCACGCGCTTTGCGGGCGGCGGCGGCAGCTCGACGGGGCGGTGCGGCGGGTGCAGCTGCAGGCGCAGCAGCACCAGTGGGAGGTCTGGGTGGCGCGCGGAGAAGGTGTGCGGTGTGAGCAGCGGGTGCAGGGCGCGTGTTAGGGCGTGGGTGAAGGTGGGCGCGTGGAAGTGTGGTGGTGGGGGCGGCGAGGTGGTGGTGGGGGCGCGGTTGAGTGGGTGTAGTGTCGAGGCGGTCCATTTGTGTGCTGTGGGGTGCGTGAGGAGGTCTAGTGGTTCTGTTAGCCCTTTTCTTCCGGGGGGTGGGTGGGTGGGTGGGGGGGTAGGTACAGTGATAATCCAGCTCCGCGACCATCAACAGGTTAAGTCCCGCCCGCCATTCGCGCTCCAGCACACGCTCAATCACATCCTTCGCCTTGACGCCCTTCCTCCGGAACGCCTCATACACGCCGCGCACCCCTTCAATCGTTGTTTCCCCCTCCCCCTCTTCGTCCTCATCCTCATCCTCATCAACGGGGGTGAGGTCGGGGGCGTAGACGGCCGTCTTGGCCGGGTCGAGCCATGAGGCGAGAATAAGGTCGAGTAGGGTGTCCTTTGTGAGGCGGGAGAGCAGACGGCGCGTCGCGGGGGTGTTGGGTATTGTGATGCTGTTTGGGAGCGGCGCGGTGGGTGGCATTTTTGCGGTGGTGGTGTATGCAGATGATTGATGATGATGAGAAGTCGTGTCGCGCACGGGCCAGAGACTTTACAGGGATGCGCTGCGAAGGGGGACAATGATCGATGGGACGGTATTTCAGGAAGGCGTCGGTCGCCGGTCGTCGGTCTGTAATGTACGTAGGGCGGGCCAGCTGCTGTGTGAAGTATCACGTGTAAGGGAAACTCTCTCTCGTAATTAACAGCAGAATAATCATTGACACCAACTGCTTACGGATCATTGACACCTGATTACATACATCATGTTGTAGCATTAGCCACTGTGCAAAGAGTGCCATCCTGTGCCATTACAACACCGCAACCCTAGCCCACCCTACTGTTGCATGTCGCTAGGCATCCTACCCACCACCACCAAACACCCCCAAACCAATTATCTATTACAACCCGCGCACCCACAGTGTTACCATTGCCACCACCTGTGCTTTTAGTGCCGCACTGAAATTTTTGTATAGTGTATTCACTCCTGACAAACAAAAAACCCAAAGCCCTCCTAGTGGAGATCCATTCATGCCAGTATAGAAAGAAGAAGAGAAACCAATTGCAAAGAAAGAAGAAACCGCGACCTCAAAAAAGATATATTAAAAAAAAAAAAAAGAACAATACAGAGAGAACAGAGGGTTCCCCGCTATCTAGCCCCGTTCCCGTGCTCCCTACAATAATCCTTGAGCATCTCGCACCCCCTACACCCGGGCACAGGCCGAAAATACTTCTTCGGCCCGTGGTCCGGACACCTATCTCCCCACCTCTGGCATGTCTGGCAGTCCGGCGCCAGCTGGTAGTCGTTGAACGGCTGCTGCGGCGGGTATCCGTACGGCGGCGGTGGCTGCTGCTCCCCGTACTGTCCTGGCGGAGGCGGTGGTTGCTGCCCTCCGTACTGCCCTGGCGGCGGCGGTGGTTGCTGCCCCCCGTACTGTCCTGGCGGCGGCGGCGGTGGCTGACCATACTGTCCCGGGCCCCCAGGAGGGCCATAAGGCTGCTGTGGCGGTTGCTGCTGCCCGTACTGACCATAACCGGGAGGAGGCTGGCCATATGGTTGTTGCTGCTGCTGTTGTTGTTGCCCGTACTGCCCAGGCCCGGGGGAGCCGTATGGCTGCTGTGGTGGTGGTGGCTGCCCACCATACTGTCCTTGTGGTGGTGGTGGTGGCCCACCATACTGTCCTTGTGGTGGTGGTGGCTGTCCACCATACTGTCCTTGTGGTGGTGGTGGCTGTCCACCATACTGTCCTTGTGGTGGTGGTGGCTGCCCGTACTGCCCGGGCCCGGGGGAGCTGTATGGCTGTTGCTGTGGTGGTTGTGGTTGTGGTTGTGGGGCCTGTCCGTACTGACCTTGCCCGTATTGCTGCTGCCCGTACTGTCCAGGCCCTGGAGAACCATACGGCGGCTGCTGCTGCTGCCCATACTGTTCCTGTGGTGGCGGTGGCGGTGGCTGCCCATACTGCCCAGGTGAGCCGTAGGCCTGTGGCGGGTACTGTCCTGGCGGGGGCTGCGAGAACGACCCTGTAGGACTCATGTACGCCCCCCCCTGCGGCGAGTGCAGCTGCGCGTTATATTCCGCCGGCGACGGCGGATACGACCCTTGCTGCTGCTGCTGGTAGCTCTGGTAGGGCCTCGACTCCCCCCCGTATGGCCTCGGGGGCACGGGCGGGGGCGCGCCAGGGGGTGTGTGCATGGTTGTGGGGGGCCACGAGCCGCTGTTGTGGCGGAACGGGTCTGCGCCTCCCAACGACGACGGTGGCGGCGGCTTTTGGACGTGGTTTGTCCGTGTGCTGCCTGGGCCGAGGCGGTGGTCGAGGTAGCTCATTGATGCGACGGTGCTCGTGCTGGAGGTTGCGACGAGGGAGTGCAGGACTGTGGTTGTGGCGCTGAATTCGGCGTGTGTGGTTTTTGGGCTGATGCCGCTGGCGCTGGAGGGGGAGGGGGAGGGCGATGGTTGGGGGTTTGGACTGGGGGAGGTGGAGGAGGTGGGGGTGTTGATGATGGGGGTGCGGGAGAAGGTGGGTAATGTTGATGATGATGATGATGATGATGATGGGGGTTGTGGTTGTGGTTGTGGTTGTGGTTGTGGTTGTGGTATGTTGGGAGGGTAGTGGTAGGGGATGTAGCTGGTACTGGAGACGCTGGAGATGGAAGAGTATTTTGCCATGGCTTTAGAGGGCTGTGTGGGGGAGGGGGATGCCCTGGTTGATGACGATGATGGTGGTGATGCCTGTTGATGATCTCAGGGTGGGGCGTTCCGTATCTTAGGTAGGTAGGGGTGGGCAGGTAGGCGGAGTGAGAGGGGGAGATCAGTGGGAGAATGGTGTGAGTGAGTGAGAAAAAAAATTACATATGCAGATGGATAACTGCTATTCTACATTCATCTCAAGGTAGAATACTTTTGATACCTACACTTTTCCCATTGGATAATTAAAACCTTTTCCCTCCTCCTCCTTCTTCTTCTCCTCAGTGAGGCTTTGACAGAAGGCGGCCAATTAGATAATCAAATGCGGTTTAGCTGCATACACGTAACCCTCTTGCAACAGTCAGCAACATGTCGCTTCGATCATTTACCCGACAGGGGTATGGGTGCCGATCCCGGATCTGGGTTAGGTCTGTTTTGCCCATCCAGAGAATTGTAATGACGGGAGGTATTGCACGCCCCGAGTGACGGCCTGTGCTCTGGACCCTTGTTGTATCATAGTACAGGTAGTACATGTACTACATGTATGTACTCTAAGACTGAGCTCGCTTCATGCCCTACTCTGCTCTGCTCTGGTGTATATGCTCTACCTACGGTTACCTGCCCGGCCAGGCCCACCAAGTATTACCCTGCCACATAAGCTACTCCTACAGATAGATAAAACTCAACCCAGGAAAAAGAAAGGGCGCCCCCATGGCCCATCGCTACTGTCTAGCAGCACCTAGCAAACGCCCCCCCGCCAACCAACTGGCTGGACATAAAGCGCATACATCGCCCCCCACTTTCGCCTGGAGTGGGATTAATTTCGATACAGGTGTAAAAGGGGAGGTGCATGTAGGTACATGTACTTTGGAAGTGTAACCACAGCTACACATGTCATCGTGACAAATACATCCTGTACGTACCCCCCCCATCACCGCACAGTGCTCCTTTCACGCTCCAGCGGAGCAGGCAAACATTAATTACCTCTCGCAACCACCACAACCCGGGGACTCGGTAATCGAGGTCAGCACCTAGATAACTATATGCACATTGCACTTACCCATGCCCTCGTATGCGCCAAGCTAGCTCCACCAGTTGAGATGTGAGGTGAACATGTCGATCTTTGTTTATCCTTCCTGGAAATGTTTCCAGCCGGTTCCCCCCCTGTATATGTATGTATGTAGGGACTGTCTGGGGCTTTGGGAGAAGAAGTAAGGTTCGGGACCCGATATTCAGGTACCAGTTAGCTGTAGGGCATAGGATAAAAAAGTACTTTGACGCAACAACCAAGCCTTTCTTTGTTCCCGGGTACGTATCTGAGTCATGGGGGGGGGGGGGTCTTGGCACTGCAGAACCAAGTTAGTGGCCGTATCCTATCTACAGCTACTATCAGTTGGGTTAGCTCTGGTAAGGCACACCACCGCCAATGTAAAGTGAAATCTCAACGCGCAACGGCCAACGTCGCGTCTAATTCTATCGTTCATCCATCGACCACCACCACCACCACCACCACCACCACCACCCCCACTGCACCACACCCCCTCTTTCCTCCCCCCCCCCCCACATTATACAATTCTATTCACAAGGCCCCCCACACATCTCACATCTCACCTCGTCACTAAATTATTTTTTTCTTCAGGATGGCCCGCACGGTCCGTATCCAAGAGGACCCCTCCTCCTCCTCGAGCAGCGATGAGGACGATTCATCATACAACAATAACAACGCTTCACGTACGTCACGCGTATCCCGAACAGCAGCATCAGCTGCAGCTACCAACAATGCATCCTCCTCCTCAGCCCTCACCTCTCCGTCGTCAGATAAAGAGAACGCAGCCGCTGCCTCCTCCAGCAGCGCTAAGAGGTCTAAAGGCGCCAATAGCGGCAACAGCAGCAACAACAACACTAGCAACTCCTCCGCCCGCTCAAAGGGGAAGGGGAAGGAGGTGGACCGGGGTAGTAACAGGTTAGCGGAGATTGATGCGAGCCAGAACGAGATCCTTGACCCCGATTTGGACCAGGACGATAATGAAGAGGAGGAGGAAGGTGGGGAAGAAGATGGAGAGGAGGAGGAGGGGGAGGAGGAGGAGGAAGTTGAGGAGGAGGACACAGAAATGTACGACCCTGATCAGGACCCCGAGGAGCGTAGGCAGATGCGGATGCAGTACCGAGAGCTGTGGAGAAAACTCAACGGTAACTACTACAATCCCTCCATCATTTTTCCCTAGCAGTTTGTTGCAATGCGCAGGCCGTGGGATTATGACTGCTTGTAATTGGCTATAACCCCGAGCAAGGCTGAACATTTCTCCTCTTCCCCCCTTCCCCACCGCCACCACAGACAATAAGAACGAATACCTGCAACCACACAACGACGGTATCCTCCGAACATTCCAAGAAGCCGAAGAGCTCTTCAAAAAAGTCAAGCAAACCTCCGATGCCACAATTGACTCCCGCATCCTCGTCCAAGCCACCGACCTGGCCCTCAAAAAGGCCACCAACCTCACCTACGGCAATGCCGGCGCTATGATCGATGTCGACGAGTTTGTCGGCCAATGCATCACCTTCATGCGGAGCAACAGCGGCCCGCGCCGGCCCCCCAACAATGACGACGAAGATAATGACGGTGGCGGCGGTGCCGCCGACGACGCCATGGACTGGGCATACCTTGGGCGCATGGCGGCGTTCAAGGGCAACAAGCGGCCGGCAACCACTGACTTCCTGCTGGGGCCCTTATCGGTCACGAAGAAGATCCGGATCATGAAGGCACGGCGGCAGGGGCTGCGGCGGGACAGGGCGAACCTGGTGCGGCCCGTCGAGGTCACGCAGGACCCCAACGATAAGGGCGAGTCGGGTTCCAGTGCCATGAGCGCCCTCGTGCAGAAGATCTATCTGGGGCTGCAGGACTCGTTCCGGCGTAACCCGGAGTACGGGAGGAAGGGGCTGAGTCTGTTCAAGTTTGTCATCAACCCGGACTCGTTTGGGCAGACAATCGAGAATATATTCTATATGTCGTTCTTGGTCAAAGATGGGTTTATCGCCATTACGTACGACGATGAGACTGAGCTGCCTGTAATCCGTATGCCACTCGCCACTTCCCAAATTATGGCAAGGGAAATATCGCTGACACATTGTAGACTGCACGGACCCCGCCACACAGGAGGACCACAAGGAACTGGACATTACGCGCAACCAGGTCATCTTCTCAATGACAATGTGGGAGTGGCAGGAGATGAAGCGTGTCTTCAATATCACGGAGAGCATGATACCCACGCGGGAGCAGGAGCAAGCGCTGACGAGCGCCACCGGCTGGTATTCGTAGAATTGCAAATGCGTTGCATTTCTTTCCCTCTTTCCTTCCTTCGCTTTTTTCCTTTTCTTTTCCCGTCTCGGTTCACGATAACGATATGATAATCTTTATCTCGCTTCATTTGTTAGGGAGTTATGTAGGGGGTTACGTTAACTACATAACGTTGGGACGGCTATCTGCTTGTGTGTCATTTGGAAATCATTTCTTTTTTGTTATATGTTACTCTTCATTGTAGTTTGCTATTTTTTTTTTTTCAACCTCGGCCGCGGGCGTTCCTTTTTATGTTTGTTCATTCACATGTCGTTCATTATGGAGGAGGGGGGGGGGGGAGCGTAGACTTTTTGTCTTTTAAAGGCTACTGTGTTTTAACTGTTTTAACTTGTATTTGTAGATGGCACTCTTTGCGGGGTTTTCTTTCTTTCCTTCCTTTTTTTCCACCTTTCTCTGTAATCATGGGGTTGCTTCCCCCCCCCCCCCCTTTACCTTTTTCTGATGCTTGTGTCTGGCTGTCTGGTTGGGTTTGGGTTTGGGTTTGGATTGGGTTATTCGCGGTTTGGTTTGAGTGGGTCAATGAATCAATGGTCGGTTGTGTGTGTGGGGGGGGGGGGGTTCGTGACTACCCCCTGTTTACGAATATTTCCTCAATCTATCCAAAAATCTACCCTGTAGATTATCATACACAAAAAAAAGGGGACCATGACATGAAAAATCTCGGCATCGGAGGGGCGAAGGGGTAAGTAAGTAAGGTAGCAAGCAAGTAGCAAAAGGGTAACGCAACTCCCTCCGACCAGAGTCGAACTGGTGACCAACCGGTAAGCAAGCTATTACAGCCGGGTGTGATACCAACTACACCACAGAGGGGGCAACCGGTTGATGCGCTCTGGGATGGGGCTCTCATTGGGCTGGCGGGGTGGTCCACTGCTTGGGTGAGCAGGGGAGGGGGTGCTGGGGGGGCTACTTAGTCGTTCTGGGTTGGGGGACCGGGGATGAATTTGCTGGTTGGGGGGGGGGGGGTTAGCTATGGTAAGGCGGGGGTACATAGATTTGTAGAGATGCGCTTTAAGCTTTACCACTGTGTACGTTCTTGACATTGGTAGGATGGCATTTATGTAAATACATATCGTAGGATTTTATACTCCCGTGCTTATAAGTGCGTAAATAATGGGACGGAACGAAGTAGCCACAGCAGAACGTACATCAATGACCGAGTGCTCGCGTCCGGGCTGGGCATCCAATCAAAGCGACACACACGCCCCATTAACAGGCCATACTATCATTGACAAGCCCTCAGTAAATAAATACTATGGATCTAAGCGCGCGCGGCTCTTCTAACGATGATGGTGGTGATGCTTAGTCACACACACACACACTCGCTGCACAACAACAACGACTAACAAAACAACCTTTCTTCAGTCCTGTGTCTTCTTCTTAACGTCAAGGTCAACTCACCACCACCACCACCACCACCACCACGCATAACTAAAGCCGCTTCACAGACATTCACCTCACCACATTACATACATCCTCACACGCAATGCCACCCCCAGACCGCGCCCCAACCGGCAAGATCGTCTTCGTCGGCAACATCCCCTACGGTACCCTCCCCTCCTCTCCCCCCTTTCCAATTCGTCCCTAACAGTTCAACACCAGGCCTGACCGAGGAGCAAATCACTGAAATCTTCTCCTCCGCCGGCCGCGTGGTATCCTTCCGCCTCGTCTACGACCGCGAAACCGGGCGTCCAAAGGGCTTCGGCTTCGCCGAGTACAGCGACCAGGAGACCGCCGCCAGCGCCGTCCGAAACCTCGACAACCACGAGATCATGGGCCGGAAGCTCCGCGTCGACTTCTCGCACGAAGGAAACGCCCCAGACGACATGGACCCAATGTCCATTACCATGTCCGGCGGCGGCGGGGGCGGCGGCCCCCCACCGCCCCAGGGGGGGTGCTCCACGCCCCTGCCCCCCCTCCCCCCAGGCGTCGAGGTACCCGCGGGCCTCAGCGCCCCGGACGCCATCAGCCGCACGCTGAGCGTGCTGTCGCCCCCGCAGCTGCTCGACATCCTCTCGCAGATGAAGACGCTCGTTGCCACCGAGCCCCAGAAGGCCATGGAGCTGTTCCGCCAGGCGCCACAGCTCTCATACGCAATCTTCCAGGCCCTCCTGCTCATGAACCTCGTCGACACGAGCGTCCTCACGCAGGTCATCGAGAACGCGGGTGCCCCGGCCGCCGCGGCGCCACCCCCCGTCCCCCCGCCGCCGCCGCCGCCGCCGCCGCCGCCGCCCCCACAGCAGACCGCCACTCCCGTACAGGTCCCCGTTCAGGTCCCCGTGCCCCCCGCTCAGGCGTACGCTGGATACGCGCCTACACCCCCGCAGGGATATGTTCCCCCGCCGCCACCCCCGCCGCCGCAGCAGGCCCAGGCGGGAGTGCAGGACCCGGCGAAGGCGGCATTGATACAGCAGGTGTTGAGCCTGACGCCGGAGCAGATTGGGGCGCTGCCGGCGGACCAGCAGAGCCAGATTATGATGCTGAAGCATCAGATCTTGGCTGGGGGTGGGTTTTAAGTGTTTTTTTTTTGTTCTTTTTTCCTTTTTTTTTTGGTTATGCGGAGAGAGAGAGGGGGGGGCCGTGTGGTAGTGGCGGTATGTAATTTCCTGCGTTCTCGCCGGCTTTGAAGTAGCGCGGCTGGAATGTGGCATGGCTATATATGTAGTGAGTGGCAATTGGGACCGAAAGGATTCCCTTTTTTCTTTTTCTTTTTTAAAAAAATTCCTTTTTGTTATACCCCCCCGAGTTGGCCGGGGGGGGATTTTATTGTGTTTATTGTGTTTTTTTTTTTATTGTTGTTTTTTTATCATGGGCATGGTCTGGTCCTTCAGGGCCAGTGGCTTCAATTTATTTATTGGTTTTGTTTCAATTAGTTTTTTCTTCCTTTTGTGTGTGTGTGTGTGTTATGATTCCTTCTTCTTGTTTTCATTTCATCAGAATTGGAACATAGGGAGAGTATAAGGGAAGGGAGAGAACGGAAGCCCTGGACTGTACGTGGGGCCGCCTTGTAATTCTAGAAAGAAAGAGTACATCACAGAGAGTTCAAGTCACACCAATTCCAATTCCAGTTAACAACTCCAATTGAATAAACAACCAACGCACCCAATCGTTATCATTAGTTTTTTGGGGGACTTTTTCTTTTTTTCCCCCCAAGCGGGCCCGTAGCCGTAATTATAGCGATCATGCCTTCAAACCACTGGGCCATTGAGCCTGCAAGCTCAAATTAGCCCCAAACTCCCCAGAAAGACGGAAAGAAACACTTACTCTAGGGTTCCTCCAGCTCGTGAGCCACCCCTCCACAGGCTGCTCACTCTCCGCGTTCCTAGTGGACTGATATCAAAAAGTCAGCACACCGATCATTGAACCTGGCCAAGAGCTTGGCATGCTTACAGGCCCGATCAACCTGAGTCTCAAGTCTGCCAGGAAGCCTACCGTGTTTACTCTTGCGTCTCCGTTGGTATCGTCTGTAGGATCAGGAGGCCCTTCTATACTTTCAGCGTCTGCAGCTCTGGAGTATACGGTTCTAGCATCTATGGTTCTAGAATATACACTCCTAGAGCCGGCGGTTCTAGCGTCTATGGTTCCATTGTCCATAGTCCTAGAATCCACGGTTCTGGAGTCTGCAGTTTTAGACCCTGCAGTTCCATGTTCCGCAGTAGCAGAGTCAATGACCCCGCGAGAGGATTCCGCAGTATCACGAGGGGCCTCGACACTCCTTACTTTCGACTCCAAATTCCTGAACAGCGTCTCCGCACTCACCCTTAGCTTCACGAGCGTCTCTTCCGCGTCTTCGAGCGTACTCGGAGGCTCTACGAGCTCTCGCGGTGGTGGAGAGGTTGGCCTTCTGGCCCTTCTGCGGCGTGCAGTGCTCTCCATGCATCCATCCACGACACAAGCACATGCTTCAGCTAGTGATCCGCCAGCTTCCAGCACGCACTCTGCACCGTCTATCTGTTGCATGATGAGACTGTCGCTGAAATGCTCCGAGTCCAGCTCTTTATCAACAGGGTACCACCCCTCTTTTGTCCCGTACCTGCCAAAGTACCGGTCAAAGGATCTTCCAGCGGGAGCACTCACTTCCGGGAAGCTCTCGTCTCTGCACTCGTACACGTGCATGATCCGCTTCAGAATTGCCCATTGATGTCTGCGTTTATGAGACTCAATAGCGGGGCTCCAGTTCAGGGTCTTCTTGCTGTACTCCTGAACAAGCCCTGTGGGCCGGCGGTTCTGCCTATCAACTAGTCTCTGCACCCACTGCCGCAGCTTACTGGCCGCTTCAAAGAAGTTCCAATGCCTCTCGCTCCACTCCCACATCTGCTGAAACTCTAACCCAACCCTCGCAGACTCCCTCGCGGACTCCTGTCTCCTGTAGAAGTCTTGCACCGCCCAGGCCACACTCGGCCCCGGATACCCGCCAAAGAAGGTTCTGATACTCGGGAACTCCGTATCTAGCCCCTGCTTCTTAAACTCCATAATGATTGCATGAAACTCCTCGTTCCGCAGGGGCTGCGGCCCCTCCGCCAACTCGTCCCCCCTCTGCTGCCCATACCCATTATCCAGAAACTCGGCGGGCCGAAGCAACAACGGACTGTTGTCCTCCCCCCAGTGCAGCTTCTCCATGAACTCCTTGTGAAACCGTGCCGTCTCCTCCCTCTCAAACATGGCACGGAGAGACGGCTGCAGCCTCGTCTCGATGTCATGGCGTCTCTTGAGATCCTGCAGGTCGCTCTCCAGGGCAGACTTTAGGATCCTGTACCAGTACTTGTGCTCCCGGCCGAGGAACTCGCCCTGCTCCTCGAGCTTGGCAAACTCCGAGAGACTGGCGGGCGAGCGGAATACCCGCAGCGGTATCCCGTTCCAGCTGAAGGGGGGGCTGGAGAAGGCGTTACGGATTGCGTTGGGGGAGGGGGGCTGGCGGAAGAGGGGCGGTGGGAATTCAGGGGCGCATACGGGGGCGGGGAAGGGGCCCATGAAGCTGTTTTGGCCATCTAGATGGGATATCTCGTCCATGTAGGCTGGAAACTGGGGTAGTGCTGTAATGGAAGAGGTTGTAGGTTATCAGCAGAGACAATAGGGCCAGACCTACCGACGGTGATGATTCAAGTGAAGAGCGGATCTTTCAAGAAGAGGTTCTGTGGTGCTGTCAAGGTGGAGAGTAAGCTCGACGTTAAAGAACACATAACACAAAGCAGGTTAGTTGGTGATCTAAAGTACACTATTCCTCTGGTGACCAAAGAACGTGCCAGCGAGTCTCCGTCAATATACGTACATTACTTCAGTATTGAGTGTCCGAAAGAAACCCCGGGCATAACGCCAGACCTTGTTCTCCCACACCCGGATGCATCATCCCCCAGAGCTTACCCCAAATACAGATATCAGTAAGCCACCTGTATGTGCATGGCCTATCCTCACCACCCATCACTCGGCCCGCCCCTCATTGTTTATTTATTTACTTATGCATCCAGCCCGTAGGCTATGGCAACGCCGCCCCGCTGCCAAGCCCATCCACAAAACTTTTGATCTAGCCACGAGAAAAAGGAGGCACGGGGTACCTAAACTCACACACCACAACCACCACCATCACCACCAACTGGTCTATCAACCCCGATGATAGGGAGAGAATGTCCACACCACGGCCAGGGTTAGGGCCCTATACACAACTTACCAGCACCACTAGACCCTCGCCTCCCGCCTCTCCATCCCACCCACCACACCCACACCACACACACCACACACCAAGGGTTAGAACCCCACTATACCAGCCCTCCACCACCGCCCCCAGCCCGCCTAACCAACGTCCCACTTGGTAACGGACACCCCCCCCCCCCGAAACACAGTGAGACAAAAACAAACTACCCAGCAATAGAGCGGGTGTGATGACTGGTAGGTACATGTAGGTATGGCGGAAGGGTCCATCACAGCCCAACCCTCTAACTACAGCTGCACTTCGCCAACGGCCCCAAGAATCCACACGGGAGTTAGGTATGTAGCTTAGTACTTGTGTAAGTATGTAGACAACCACCCCCCCCCCCAACTTCACTCCCTCCCTCGATCCCCAGAGTCAGTCAGTACCCACCAAACTAGTAGCAACCCCCACCATCCCAAACCCCGCCCCCGAAGGTAGAAACAAAAGCCAAACCACGAGGCGACAGACGTCCATTGATAAAATGACACAACCAGCCACGGGCTGCCGTGGACATCTACATGCAACCAACCCCAAAACAACACCGAGTGATAACCCATGACGCACCACGACTATTGGCTAAATAACAAACGTGTGTGTGTGCCCGTAATGAGGGGCGGACCCACACCCAGAGAGAGCCTACTATATGCATATTCCACGAAAACACCACCATACCATACCATAGCCATAGACCGACCAGACCCAAAGCCCCCCATAATCAAGCCCATTTATTACTAAAAAACTAAAAAACTAAAAAAACTAAAAACTACTCAATATCCCCCCTGCCCGAAAAGAACTTCTTCTGCTCCTTACACTTCTCGCTGACACACATGGGGCACCTAAGCGCCAGCTGCGCCCCAACCTTGCCGCCAGCGCGGAGGTGCTCATGCGCAATGTCCGCGAGGGCCTTGATGAACCTCGGGTCGCCGTTGAGGGACTCTGCGCGCTTGATGCCCGGCTGGCCGGTCTCCTTGATGATCTCCAGGTCCAGCTCGTGCAGCGTCTCGATATGGTCGGCTACCTCACGTGTCAGTCAAGCACTTACTGGGGGGAAGGGGGGGGGGTACATGTGAACGCAATGGGGATCAGCAACAGGTTCGTCTGCCCCTTCTTGACGTACTCCTCGACGGTGTTACTCGTCTGCGCGCCCAGCCACGGCCTCGGCCCCACCTGCGACTGCCACACGAGGCGGTACGGGTTACTGAACCCCAGCCGCTGCATCACCGCATACACCGTCGCGGCCACCTCGGCCGGATACGGGTCCCCGCGGTTCACGACACTCATGGGGAGGCTGTGCGCCGAGAAGAGGAGCACCACGCGGTCCCTCACGGCGGGGTCATACGTCTTCAGCTGGTCCTCGATGTGTCGCGCGACGGTGTCGACCAGCCCCGGGTGCGTCGGCCACCGGTCGATGACGCTCCAGCGGATGCGGCCCTCGGGGTCGTGCCGGCGCGCCAGGCGCCACAGCTCGTTGAGTGAGCTGCCCGTCGTCGAGCACGAGTACTGCGGGTACTGCGTGAAGGCCACGGCGCGCGTGATGCCGTCGCGCTGCATGGCGAGAAAGGTGTCCTCGGTCAGGGGCGCGGCGTAGCGGAAGGCAACGTAGGGTCTGTGTGGGGCTGTGGAGGGGTGGAGCGTGTCGAGTAGCTTGCAGGCTTCGGTGGCTTGAAGCTCGGACCACCGGCGGATGGGGGAGCCGCCGCCGATGGTGGTGTATTGCGCTTCGATCTTGGGGGTGCGGCGGCGGGCGATCAGCGGGCCGAGGTATTTCTGGAGGGGGCCGAGAGGGATCAGGTCGCCGTCGGCCTGGGAATGGTGTTAGTGGGGTGTGGGGGGAGGGTGGGGGAGGGTGGGGGAGTGGGGAGTGGGGGGAGTACAAAGAGACGGGAGAGGAAGTCGTGGACTTCGGGGATGGTGCTGGGACCTCCCATGTTCAGGAGGACAATTGCAGTGCCATTGTGGGGCGGGGTGGTTGTTGTGGTTGTGGTTGCTAGTGTGCGGGCTGCGGGGGAGGCGGCGGCGATGATCCGCGGAGAGAAGAAGGTACTCGGGAAGACACTGCTTCGGGCAATCTGCTTGAGGGGTATTCGGGAGGCCATTGTGTATGTATGTAATTGAGGTAGCTGTAATGATGATGATGATGATGATGATGATGATGATGATTGTTTGGTGGTGGTGGTGGTGGTGAGATGAGACGATGCTCGGTTGCGGGTGATGGATGGTGAGTGGTGAATGTGGTCAATTAAGCTGATGATGTCTTATCGATCGTGGCCAACCGTTGCGGACTGTGGCGATCGGCTCTGGACGAGACAAGAGCCATAGAAAGTAATTGCAAACCAATCAATCAATCGATGTCTCCATCATCATCATCGTCTCTCATCCTCATCAATCCAAGTACAGACCGCAAACCAATAAAACAACCGCAATTTGCAACCCCCGTCAACACCAGTCTATTTTTAGAAACACGTGCATATTCCAACACCACCATCACAGGCCATCACTCGCTCGCACCTCTGGATGTAGATAGAGTGCATGGCCCTGGTATCCCACTACCGTCAGTCCCCATTACATACAACCGGGTATACACAACATAATACACCGACGCCCAGCCATCACCCACCCCCCACCATCTATATGCAGCGCCCTCCACGTCTGAAAACCAACCAACACCATGGCTCTTCCCAGAAGCTACATGTAGAGGTTGAGCTCCCCCCCAGGTACTTGCATTCAAACGGTATATTAACATGGCACATGCATGTTTCTTGTCTATGTAACTACTTGACTAACACTACAGTATATATCTATTCCGCATTCATATTCGTGACCCCCCCCCCCCCCATGCAGCACAGCCCACGCCTCAATCCATAAAGAAAAAAAAAATAAAGAAAGACAAAAAAACAACAAAAACAATCTCCTCTAAAAAAAAAAAAAAACCAAACCCAAACTCCAATTAATAGTATATATATTTTTTTTTGTTAGTTAGCCCTATAGTACCTACCTACCCTACCCTACCTACTACTCCCTGAGCTGGAACTTGACCAGCTCGGCCTCCAGCGTCTCCAGGTCCACGACCACGACCTCTCCAGTCTCCGCGAATCTGGGCACCAGCACGATCCTGCACCTCTGCCCGTCGACGCCCTCCACCAGCTTCGTCTCGAACCGGTCCTGGTTGCCGGCGAAAAACACCTGCGGACACTCCTCGATCACGAATCGGTCCTGGTCCTTGAACGGGTACGACCCTACACAGTCAATCAGCACCGCCATCTCACCAACCGGGGGAGGGGGGGGGGGGGAACACATACACAACGTATCCGGAGCGGTCGGCGCCAGCAGCCTCCACCTCAGCAGCCTCTCGGCCATAGCCAACCGGTCATCCCCCTCAACATACCTATACACATCCTCCAAGTTCTGCCCAGCGGTTCCGAGGAACGCCACGCCGCCCACCACAGCCCCCCACGGGTTCGTGGCCCTCTCGAGCGTGCTCCCGCCGTAGGCCTTTGCCGCCGTAAAGATGGCGGGATGCAGCGGCTGCTGCGGCACCGACACATTCGCCGGGTCCGTGGCGCCGGGCATGACCGTGACATGCAGCGACGGCAGCAGCTGCGCCAGGAACGAGTCCAGCGCACGCGCAGGCGACGCGTCGTACGTCGACGCATCGTACCCGTACTTCTTCTTTGCCTCGCGCTCCTCCACCGCCCCCGTGGTGACGGGCGCCGCCACCGCCGCCAGCGGCGCACCAAGTGAGTTCCCCGCTAGCACTAGCCGCGTGATCCCCGCGGCACTGTCCTGCTCTTCCGTGTCGCCCAGTTCGCCGAGGAGCCACTCCTGCAGCAGGTCCGTCGCATATGTCTCCCTGCGGCCGCCGCGGAACGCAAGCCCACTGCACAGCACAACTTTACCCCTCGCCGGGGGTGACGGCGGGGGTGGCGGCGGCGGCGGGAGGTCCGGGATGATGAGGTCGAGGACCTCAAAGTCTCCGCCCGCGGTCTCACTGCCCATGACGGCGATGACACAGCCCGTGACGAGGTTGTGCGTCTTGAGGATTCCGCCCGTGAGGCGCAACCGGCCGCTCTCGTCCTCGAGCATGATCTGGTCCTCGCCCGGCGAGGTATACTTCTCCCTTGGGGGCGGCGGCGCGATCCAGTGGTCCTTTGTGATGTCGTCGAGGATGTTTGGCTTCAGCGGCATGTCCATGTAGACCGTGCCCGAGATCCAGCACATCTCGCCCAGGCGCACGTTGAGCACGCGGTCCACATGGTGGATGGCCTCGCCGGCGATCTCGGCGCCGTCCCACGCCGTCTGCGCTGCCGCGTCGACGCTCGGCTTGAGAACGCACAGCCGCAGAAAGTACATGTTTGAGAACTGCTGCTGGTAGGTCTTTGCTTCCACCGTGAACCGGTCCGTGGGCGCGTGGGTGGTTGTGGTCCGCTGCGGCGAGGCGTACGGCCGTGAGGAGCTGGGATGGGGGGAAATTTTGTTAGCAATTGGAATTGGGAGCCGGGGGAGGAGGGGGGGGGGCTTACGACGGGGCACGCAGTAATGCGTCAATTGAGCTTCTTGAAGCTCGGGAGGAGGAGGCCATGGTTTTTTGTTAATTGGGGATTTTTTAATTTCGTGTTGGTTGACGCGGTGTTGGGGAGAACGCGTCGGGGGTCGTGAATTCTCATTTAACGGACCGACGACGCGGATGCGCTAGTCCGGATGAGGGATTATTGGCTTGTGTCATGAGACATGAGATATCACTCGGGATGTGGATATTCTTGATGATATATGGACACCCCCTTGTATATACTTATAGAAACAGGATAAGATATAGAGAACAGGACATATAGCCACGGTCGTATGCAAGAACGTACACACCCCCGCCTACCACACCGCCTGTACGATACGGGCACTTCTCGCAGTATGATGTATGTATGTAGCATCACCTACCGTGAGCGATAACCTCCTTCTTCCCCCCAACCGATTAATAACCCAACGCTCTCCATCCCATCTCGTCCCGCCCCTTGTACCACTACATCTAATACTCTGTTAATCCAAACCCTAGCCCTACCCACCCACCCCGCCCACTCATTGGCGGAACGGGAAACATACTTACATGTAGTGTACTATAGAGTACATGTGGTATAGGTACTTTACATCCAGACCGAGACATGCACCTTTCACTCACTCCCATCTGAGACCCCCGCCGAGAGACACAGATAGGGAAGATGTTTGACGGCGATTATCGGGCCTGTCTCTAAGTGTATCTAAGTAGTACTTACACTGGGGAGGAGAAAAGGGAAACCCTGATCACCCACCCACCCACCCACCCACACACACCCCACCATCCCTGTAGTAGTAGTAGGTAGTGAGTGAGAGATGATAATCCACCCACAGTCACACCCCATCCCATCCCATCAGGGGAAAGCAAAGAAGGGGAGGTAATTAAACGAGCCCACCACCCCTCCCCCCCATCGCCACCGTGATAGTGGTGATACCTACACGTAGAAGAGATGGCAAGCACTGGCAAGGTAATTAAAGGTTACTCCCCGAGGAAGACCATCACCAGTCCCCGCCCCAGCTGTAGGCAACATGTAGTCCTCCTATCGATAAGCTACACACTTACTGGGTATGATGTATGATGTACCTCCCCCCCCCCCTCACCCTCCCTCACCCCCCCTGTAGGCCATAGCTCCTGCAATGCATGCATTGCATACCAAGTACCTGCACGACATCCACGAGCTCCCCGATCCTGCCTGCCGAAGGGAAGGGAGGAAGGAAGGAAAGAAGGCAAGAAGAACGAACGGGAACGAACTCCCTTCCCTCTCTCCTTCTCCACCCCAACCAACCAACGATCGGGCCGTTCTTATCCCACATCATCCCACCCCCCAATCAAACTCCCAACCAACCAAACCTCCAAACATCGCTTTCACACTCCCCCCCCCCCTTCCTCCCAAAACCAAACCCTCCCAACCACAACCTCCCAACCAACCCCCCAACCCCTTCTTTCGCTTGGTTACCCCCTTCGTAACTATACATAGAGTAGCTGGGCTAGTGACAGCAGCTAGCAGCAGCAGCAGTAGCAGCAGCTAATAGCTACGTACCTATTAATACGCAAAATGTCCTCCTCGACGAGCCCGAGGCCGCCGCCGCTGGTATGCACGCACAAGAACACATCGAGGTGTATGCTCACGCTGCCCGGGTGCTGTGCATGCTCAGACCTGAGGCCGCATACACCGAGCTACTATGTCTATGTTGACGGTATGGGGAGCGTGCCGCAGGGCACCAGGTGGAAGTAAGTGACAGACAATAGTAGTTTATGCACTTCGTTTGCTACATACCCCCCCCCCCTTTGGCGGAGCGCTGATTTGTTTACCGCTACAGCTCGTACTGCGATCATTGTAAAGGTACATATCTCTCTCCTTTTTCTCGTTTCCCTTTTTCTTTTTGCCTCCTGTCAACACTGCGCCTCCAACACAAATGTATCTTATAAACAAAGTTGTCGCACATCATCCTATAACAGCCCGACTCAGGGAAAGTTTAAAAAAAAAATCATCTCCTTATATAAATACCCCCCCTCCCACTTGCCTCTTACCCTCTCCCCCCCCCCCCCCCCAATAATGGCTGTCGCCTAAACGATATCATCTCTCGTACAGTGTCGCGCTTGATAATTAAACTGTTCACGCAGCTTATTGGGAGTGCCAAATCCGGCGCGCTGGTATCTCCGCCTCACTATCTCGTATACCCGATTTCCCGCGCTCCAGCGCCTTTGACGGCCCACGATCACCACGCCGAACGCTCCCAAGCGCCTTCTCGCAAATGGAGAACTATACCTCGAGCGGCCCTGCTCGTACATCAACCTACGTCAGGCAAGGTAATAATAATAATATGAGACGAGAGGAGCCTTTGCAGATTGTCGAGACACCGCGATTGCAACGGGACAATAGAGTTAGGAGCGTACCGACATCACCAGACCCAGAAGCACGGACTTCGCGGGTTATACAGCGCCCACAAAGCATACTGATAAGTCGAGTAGGAGGGGTAGGAGGAGTGGATACGCCACCGTCCCCTGTGAGCCCGGAGGAGCCTCCATCATCATCATCATCAAATCACCTCGGCCATAATGACATCATGAGGAGGCAACAGCAGCGCCTGGATGCACTACGACATGCCCCTCCCCCCACACAACGTACCTATAGCGATACCTCGAGTATGGGCTCTATGGACGCACAGGCAAGCACTACGAGCGTAGCAGAAGAAGCTGAGATACCCCCGCAATCAAGGGGATTACTCTCATTCGTTGAATCTCGTGCACAAATCACAGACATAGAGAATCAACTAGACAGGTTGCACGCGAGGATGATGATGGGAACTAGGAACCGTGATATGCCCCGCGATTATCGCGCAAACGGAATCCGCCAGGCCACACCTCGATCGTATGCTGCCCGAGGATTCCAACACCAGGTCGTACCACATCGACCAAGTCGTCGTGAAACCTCTTCTGTCCTTGAAGAAGCAGATCGTACTTGGTCTTCCGTCGCATCAGTCACATCCGCCACAACAGACAACTCCCTCGAAGTCCATGTCTCACGGACGCCTGACCTAGTGCCATCTCGACCTGTCACCGAATACTCTTCACAGAGTGAAGTCTCACAGAGCGAGGCTGCACCAAGCGAAGCCACGCAGAGCGAGGCCAGTACTACAACAAGCTCACCCACAGGCCAACCGATCTGGTCGCTTGCAAATAGTGTCCAAGATATCGAAACAGAGCTCGCCCACCTCTCTGAAGGCACTGCTAGGCGCTCTGCAGAGTTAGCATCTCTATCTCAACAGCTTGAGAGCCACACCCGGCAATATGCCGCTGATATTGGAGGTCGTGACCCCGATATTCTCGGCCGCGCCAGCGAAGGCCTGCGACGCCTCCGGGAGCTCCGAGAGCGCCGGGAGCTTGCCGACCCCCAAGAGCATATTCGTCGAGTATGGGGAAATGTCGAAGACGATGATTACGTTTCCCCCGTGTCCGCACTGTAAGCAATTCCCGAGTTCCCCTTCGCCATAACGTGGTGGATGACTAACATGATATGTAAGATTCCAAAGATCTTGGGATGCCTATACCCGTCGTCAACATCATCTTGAACAAGAAGGCCGGCGCCATGGCCCTGTATCTGCTTGGTTTGACCCCGCCCCTTCACATGAGCTAGCCGATACAGGCTCGCTCGACCCTCTCGCTACTTCTGTAAACGAAGTTGTGACCCTCCTGCGGAATTTCAGAGAGAGCCTCGGCGAAATGGCCTCATTCGATCAGGCTAGTCCTGTTGATAGAGCGGTGGAAGTGCTCGTGCAGTTACGAAACGAGATCAGAAGAAGGGATTCACTGAGGACCAGGCGCCCTAGGATTTCACGTAACGTTACCAGATCCCATTGGGAGCCGCCAAAGGGACTTGATGATGATGATACCAGGCCGCCCCCGTTGGAGGAGGCGGATTTAAAACTGGATAGTGAGTGTAAGATATGCTTCGGACAGATTGCCGATACACTGTTGTTGCCGTGCAACCATTTGGTACTCTGTGGCGTATGTGTTGTCCTTCCTTGAAGTAGTTTGATCCAATTGTGCTGATGGCGTGGATAGTGGTGCGCCAACCAGATGGGTGTAAGCAAGATAAACGAATTCTCGCCGAGAATGGTCCAATGTCCCGTCTGTAGAACAGAGGTGCTCGATCGGATTAAGGTGTTTCGTGGCTGAGCCTCCTTCCACCTCCACAACAATACTCTTTTTTTTTTTTTTCCATTTACTGCTGATTATTCGGCCTATACACCATTATCCTCTCAGAGCTATAGGGCTTGCTGATACTCTCATACCTCGTATCTAACTATGTGATCTTTATGATGCATATATCTGTATTTTAGCTTCTCTCTTTCTTTTGTGTTCCTTTTGTGGGGGTTACTTTGTGCACGGTTCCTGGGCGTTATCCTTCTTTGACAGTCTGTCTGGTTACATCTCTGGCTTTGCTGTTTTGTTCTGGTTTTTGAGCGTAAAGTAGATGAGATGATCGTGGTGTGTTGGCGCTACAGTTAATCTACGGGTATTCTATTAAGTGGAGCACCGATGGTAGTTAGAGGAAATGCGGTGGGGGGAATAATATCAAGAAGTGCAATGGTCACTTCGTAGCAATGGTCAACGGTGGCCATCAGGAAACTGTGTCTTGTGTATACGTAGCCGCAGGTCCACCCCGGGACTCGAGAAGAATATACCTCGTCAGGTTCTCTATCGCCGCAAAACCTTTCCCTTGGCTGCACCCCGACACTATGGACGAGACTGGCTTGCCAAAAAGTAAAGCGCGATCCAGATAGAAATGGTTTTGCCCCATAGCTCTATAGTTGGTTAACACAAGTTTTCAACCATAACGCAACAGAGTGGGTTGGCTGATATCAATTAAGTTTCTTTAGTAGATAAATCTACTCCATATGTTGCTTAAATGATTTTTAATGGTATCATGATATCCGTTGATTCGGTTGCTATACAATTGGAACTCTACCACTGGCATCTATTTACTAAAACGCTAAAGAAAAAGAAAAGGGACACGAGAGCAATCACTGCACTGACAAGCGACCCACAAGCGACTGAAAGCCCGCAATCTCGCCCACCGTGTCTGAACCAGGCGGAAAATCAATCTCAAAGATCCCCTCATATTCGCCAATATTGCCTGCCTAAAATGCCACCGCAGAAGCTGGTTAACCGGGTCCTCAAGCTGGAATTGCTGATCGAGCTGCGCGCCTTGCCGGCGATGCGCTTTCCATCGGGCTGGAAGCACACGATCTTGTAACTATCCTGGAACAATTATTGGTCGCTGAGACTTCGCCGTGCTCGCCGGGAAAAATTGGTTTCCCTGGCACTGCGGTTGCCACGCAAATCAAGTAATCTAGTTATTCATACATCGGGATTGGTAGCGCGTGAATGTCCGCTCTTAGTAAAACCCCACTCTAAAGCAAGTTTACGGATCCAGGCCCGCTAACCCAACGACCGTAGTTGTGCTCCACCCAATATCGGTCCTTCGTATACCAAAGGAAAGATATGTACAGCCTCGAAGCCCGTTCAACACATCGCCGATCCCGCCCACGGACAGCGTCACGAAATTCTACAACACGCGTTCCGGAGTACAGTGAAATCATGCGGGGCGGAGGGACCTCATCAGTGACAGCAATGGAACCTATTCGGACTGAGCAGCGGTCAGCGGTATAAGGCTGGACGAAACCCGCCATTAGCACTGACAACATAGCAGTTTCCTGACTGGGGCTCCTGCCCACCCCTCCGAACCGACAGTCCCCTATCATCAGCTCGTAGGGAGAAGATACAGATAATCTCTATCATCGAAAAGAGGTTGGCATTGGTAACACCATTGTGACAAGGAGACCTCCGAGCACTGTGGGCTGTGGGTTTTTTTTTAGCACCGTAAAATAGATATTACGCTGTGCTGAGCGGCTGGCAGCCGACATGTTTATGGTCCGTATCTTCGTCGTCGATGTTGAAGGAATGCTTGAGGGATCTGCTACTTAATCAAGTTAGCGCGCCAAGGGTCCTGGTTCAAGATCAAGCATTCAATGATCGGGCCGCACTCTTAATGCCGATCTTATCGCTCTGCGAGTGATAACACATGATGTGTCAAGTGCCTGGCGTGTCAGAAAGAGCTACGCAGGTCAAAAATCCTGACCCCGACACTCCCTCCGGTCGAAATCATCCTTTTCCTCCCGTCACTGCGCTCCTCGACACATACAGGGGCTCCGCCCCCGTACCCTCATCTTTCTCAATCCTATCCTCTGTTAGCAAAAGATAAAAAGGCCATGGCCATGAATAATTACGTCTCTAGGTATACCTAAAATAAAATAAAATATAGCTCTATATACAGCTGGTAAAATGCTAAGCTAATTATCTGGTAAGCGTAGATATAGGGTACAAGCAAAAAAGAACCTCCGAAACAACCGATACTTTACGCACCATTTTATATGCAAATCCATTAAAAAAGATGCCAGAAAACGCCAAGCGTGCTCTTAACAAATGGGAAAAATTGGCCGACAACGTCCATCAGCCGACTTCTTGGTGGATGTGGTAGAACAATATATACATCTCCTCAATACATACGTATCCGTAGCAATAGCAGAATAGCAGAAGCAGAAGCAGCCTGGCATTCATTTGCTGAGAATCATTCATTAGTAGTAAGGGAGGCTTTCCATTCAGCGCGGTAAATACCAAGGGCTAAACGGATTAGTCATTACATACTGTGGCTGTGACAACCATAAATACAGGTTTACTGATCTACTTAATCATGTTAGCGCGCCAAGAATCTTGGCTCATAATCAATCACTCGGTTGGAACCACTCCTCGTGTACAGCGTTTCCTTATGTATTCGAGCTATGAGGTGGGGGGGGCACCGCCAGAATCTACACACCATTTATCCACCATATAACTCTACGAGTGATAACACATGATGTGCCAAGTACCTGGCGTATTAGAGGGATCATAGGAATGGCTGGTGCCATCCCTCTGACACGCCCAAAAACACCTCTCTGAACGCCCGTATTATATTCGTGCCGCAGACGGTAGTCGCTATCGAAAAATCATAAAGACTTCCGTCACCAAGTAGAAGTTTGAATTGGCGATACCATTGCTGAGAAAACCAGCCCTCCGAGTACCGCGGCCGTAGCGGGATCATCCGTATCGTAGATGTGGACGTCACGTCCGGCGGAACGAGTGAAGACTGGCGTGTAGTTTTCTGTGTCCCCATGTGTCGATGTTTGTTGCTCTCTGTTTCAGTGACGTGAAGCAGAGAAGAAAGCATTCAGCTGGCACCACACCACCTCCCACCCGGTTGGAAGTTCCAGTGGCGCCGTCGACACTCCGGGCCCGACGTCAGAGTCAGGCCGGATGTCAGCAAAATAAACGGCGCGGTAGCCCTGCCGGCCTCGTTCAAAGCTAGCCGCATTGTAGGAGCGAGAGGCGCTCGCTGTCTTCACATCTTTTGTTAGTATTTAGTTAGGTTGTGCTGCGTCTGAGTAACGAGTATTGACGCGCTGTGTGCTTGGCATGCATGTTAGAGGAATTATAGATGGCTGTCACTATTCCTGACACGCTCAATTCTCTCAGCCCAATAGGTCTAACTGCTCACAACACATACTCATGCGGCCGTACTTAGTAAGGGCAATAGGTTCTCATATGACTTAAAAAAGATTCTGGCCGCTAATCACCCCCGTACCCCCGTATATACAGTACCAAAAAAAGGGGATGTAATAGATACCATAGCAATACGGTATCGTGAAAAACTTCGGAATTTCGGTCATTATATCATAGCAATGCTGTAGCAATATATACCGGGGTGTCATGGTATTCTGGCAGATAAGGTACATCATTAACTTCATATTAAACCTAAATGAAATTCAAAATAAATCAAAACAAAAAGTTCTTATGCCAAGAGACTGCATCACGCTACCCGAGTGATAATATGTGATCAAACCAACCAACCCACGTATATACCACATACGGGATACATCCATCGCCCAGAACAAGAGGGTACAAACATGATACAGAGAAGAAAGAAGGAAATAATCAACGTTCATCGGACATTCATGAATCATTAAGTCGTAAATCGTTATCTCCGATTACCCCTCCCCCCCGGGGCCCATAAGCTACGTCATGTACGTACCAACTAAATCTTCCGCTCCTAAAACCACTCCTCAAAACTCGATTATCCAATATCAAGAGGAATCGTCTGAAAACGAACTATCATTATCCTGTAGAGATACACCACCGTCATGGTCCCCCTCATAATATGTGCTCTTCGGAATCCTTGTACTTTGCTGATAGGATCTTCTGTTGGAGTGATATGAACTTGGCACGTGGGTGTGGTCAGCCCTAGTGTAGGGAACTAGCTCTCCTCTATAAGAACCTTCCGACGAGGAATGGGCTGCTTGTGTTGTGTTTCTCTCTGAATTCGAATATAATCTCGGGCCCGCGCCCGGACGATATGTATCACAAGGATCTTCATGTAGAGAGTTTGATGAGGTAGCTGGGACATGCGGGGGGTAAGATCTATGTTGCAATCTCAGTCGCTCCGCTTGACCGGGTTCGGAAGTACGAGAAGTGTTTCTGGAATTATATCCCGCTCCAGAACACTCCATATCCTGATCGCGGAAAGACCAGCCATAAGCGGAGTAAGTACCAGATCTACTAGTAGGTAATCTCATAGGGCCATGGTAGGAAGAACTAGAGGTCCCCGATCGATAGGAGGAGCTGGAAACAGTGCTAGCAGCACTCGTACCCCTCGCTGCTACGCGGCCAGACGCATAAGTTGGGGCCGGGGGGGGAGACCGATAGTCTGGAGATTTGTACCGAATATCTCCAAACTCACCATGACCAGACGACGGTGGCTGTGCTTCTACCGATGAATAATCACTGCCACTAACTTTTGTCATTTGAGAGGCATGCCTTCGGGGTCTGCCATTGGTGGGCAGATATTGACCCTCACTGTGCGAATATTCACCAGACTCTATGGGCTTCGGCCCGGAATTATGTGCTAGCCCTTTAGTACCGAGATTACCTACCTCCAGGCTGTTACCACTTGTTCGTCCCTTGTGGTCCACTGTGGAGGCCCGTATCCTGAGGTGGCTAAATGCCGTACTCACGTCGAGTTGTACGCTGAAGGAAGTTTGTGACATTTTCGTAAATAGTTCTAGGATTGGATTGGGGTATTGTTGAGGGGTTTATCACAAGTGATATAAGGATTGGGTGGTGGTTTTTCTTTCTTTCTATCGAGAAGGCTCGAGAAGTCGATTATGAGCAGAGGAATATGTATGTGCCTCTTTAATATGGGGGGGGGCGAAGACAAGCGTTGTTTCAGTTATTGGTTTCTTAAGTATGGCTTGATCGAAGCGTGAATAGTTGTATATATAATAGGCGAAGGAGCATTGAAGATGTTCGAAGGTGTGGAGTACTTAACATTCCTCTACTAGGAGATCGAGATATATATATATATTCCCCACAAGGACGCCAGACCCCGGGAGGAGATCTGAAACAGTAGCAAAGAAAGGGCTTAAAAACTATAATTTCATATATCACTGTTACAAAGCACCCCCCCTCCACTGAGATTGCCGTTTTGTTCTTATTCGCTGTACTGGGGGCCAATGATATCTCTCGGTGTAAAAACCTCACTAAAGGTCTGGGACGCACCCAACCCCACCGGTTGCAACACGTATCAAATGGGTGTGGAGGCCGGTTTTAGCTGGGGTCCTTCTAGGGGCGCTCAGTTTGATCGCCGTTTCTATGTGATCATGCCGACTGTTCCGTTTTCGTGATTGTTGTATTCCTACCAGATGGCACGCCTGCTATAAACCGGCTATGTGTACTAGCATCAAGTGCAATTGTTACGTGATGGATTGATACGTATTTTATACTAATCATTATCCTTGTCTATAGCTACATAGTTGATAGAAGCTTGTGTTTAATAATTTGGCTTCTCAGGCTAGGTCCGCGCCATATTCGAGTGATATGATATGATCCTCGTGGTAATTGCGGATATTCGCGGCTGGTCAATAGAGTGATTTGGCCAATCCTTGTTTTTGAGCCCAGATTTTGAGTTCTTGGCGGGACTTTCACACAAAAACTACCGCCAAGAACTAAATAGATTCAATCGAGGTCGCTGGCCAAATCACTCTAATCTGCACATATGCCCACTCATTAGTGAGCGTCTCAGGTACGACCGGGTATAAGTGATTTAGCGGCCCGTTCATCTCCAGACTCCCGCTCAATTTTTCTGCACTTCACCCCGTCGATCCTTTCCTGTTTTTTGTGCAAATAAATCCCTACCAACCAATCTCCTGGGGGATCCGAATTACTCCGTGGTTTTCTCTGCCGTCCCCGCATAAGGTGTGCAGGGCTCTCTGTTTAAAGCTCTTAGTTTTTATTAGGACCATCGATCTAGAAAGTTTACGTAACCGTTCCATTTACTACTAACAAGGTTCCACCAGGGGCAAGATCCATTTTTGTTGTTTATTGGACTGAATTAACTGGAGCCTTTATAGACTCCTCTGCATGCAGCTGATCAATATTAAAAAGAAGTGATCGAAGGAGAATTAATGGTGGGGAGCTGGGGGGGGGGGGTATGGAGAAAGAAAGTACTGTGGATAAGGGTAACAGCGTCGCGTCTATTAGGGCTACTGGTACATTTAAAAAACAAGTCCACCACACAAGGAAAGTTGATAGTCACCCAAGTACCAAAAGGGACGCTTATTTTTTTTATAGTACCGTCCACACCCCTCCATCTACCAAAGAGCTAACTTATCACGTTTTTTCGACTGGGCGTACACCAATATCACCGCCGTTATCACCATAGGACTTAGTGGACATGCCATCACCAACATCATCAACAGCGCAATCTAGCGTCCCTCCTGACGAAGCTCGCGGCTCTCATCCTATCATAGAGTGCACTTAGTCTCCCTCTCATGGCCAGATAAAAAACTAGGCGGCAGATATAAGGCGTTCCCATCGCCTATCACCTAGCCGGCCCAATTAGAGGAAGAATTGGCTAGGCTTGAGATGTAGCTTTTCTCTGCCTGCTCACAATAATCCTTTAGGTTCAAATCCTTTCCTCACCGAGATACTTAATGGAGAGGATATCCAAGCCCATATTTACGACCCGCTACTATAAGGTAAGGAGGCTCAAATAGACCGCTAGGTCCTCAGTAACAATGCTAGCCACTAATTTTTCTTTAATTTCCCCTGTTAGATGTCTTCGAGATCGCGTCACCGTAAGAACGCTCGCCGCTATATCGGGAATGCGATAACCCCCTTAGTAAAAGACCATTCCGTCACCACTTACATAGAAAGGACAACGGAACTAACAGCACCCTTACAAGTAGGGATCTCTCGACGGTTTTGAGAGCTGTTGCACCCCTTTCCTGCTAACACTGGTGAATAAGTAGTTCACATGCAAGCTCTAAGCACTAGAACGCAGAAGGCTACAATTACTTTTAATAAGACAACGATTACTGATCATGGGTTCACCACACAAGGAGCACAGAATTTACGATATCATATATCGGTATAGGAGGCTTCTTATCCCACTCATTTACGCCACTAGCTGCCAGTATACATACGTTGAGCTCGAACTAAAAGGGGAAGCCGAATAATAAAAGCTCGAAACTATTCCTACGACTTTATCTTGCACGACGGATTAAACACACTCAGATACTCCATCACGAAACTAAGAGCTATCCGTCGTTATTCGGCCTGCCTAAAGCTGAGGTGTCCCAAAGATTTACAATCACCACTCCATTGATCTTTTATCTCGCTAGCATTAAGGCTAATAGCACCACGATAGAGATATCATATACAGGCAGAAGAGTGGTGCTTATTTATTCCAATCCTTGTGCACTGTATCTTGGCAATATCAATATACCCTAGGTTATCAGTATGCTGTTCCGCAGTGCTATCTGGCCCTCTGCCAAGGTACCCTAAACATACATTCATTTCATACCTTAGGAAGGGAGCTCTAGTCCTCAGGCCTTGCTTGGAGTTAACCGAGACCCCTCATTTTATCACGATCGCGAGCTGGTTGGAGACTCAAGGCCACAAGCCAGCTATCTACCCAAGAAACTATAGCTGAAACTAAAGCCCAACCCGCCGGTATTAATTATCGAACTAAACAATCCCCCCCCCGGCCGGTATTTATGACGAGTGATATTCAGTGATCCTTAATACATAAAAGGTAAGAGGGGGAGACGATTAGTCGGCCGATCTGTTTGAGTGTCGGGCTTGTTTGGTTCTAAGTAATTTTAGTGTTGAGGTAAGTTTTCCCTTCAATTGCGTAGAGGATATGATGAGTAGGTGGCACCATTAGTCGAGCAACGGATTACAGGTGGGTTCTACAGATAATAGGTTCCAGGCTTAAGCCTACTCATGCTGCTCATACCATCCAGAATATATTAGGAAAGAATTTCACCCAGCTTAAATCAGGAACTATATCTCCTACCTGAGGTATTGGTGGGATATATATCGATACACATACACCCCCGCCCCTTCCCCAAAAAGTTAACCCTAATAATCTCTACGCGGGATTAAAGGCACTAGTATTGGTGCAAAGGTAAGAAAGATCTCCAGGGAATTCACTTGGTACCAACTCCTCAAGGTAAGATAACCAGAATATCAACACTTGACACACCGGAAGCCCTGTTTCTTTATATACAGACTTCAAGTTGAGGCTCTAGCCATACTGTCACGCCCTCAAGCCAGCTAGCTATCCATTCTACGCACTCTAGGGGCTGTCGTTCTTCACAGATGGTCCTTGCTAGAATTATAAGAAACAGACTTCTTTCTAGCTACCTAGAACTGCCACTGGGTACCTTTATCCCTGTGTACCCTTCACGCACATCATTATCTACCTTGTTGGTGGGTTTCTCTAGTGCGTGTACTGCTATTAAGTTAACTGTAACCATCGGTCGTCGTAATATCCGGCTATGGTAGCTGTTTCTCCCGGCAGCCTCTGAATGCCGGACAAGACTATAGCGGTAGGACCGGACCGACTACCTAAGGGAAGAATAAAAGGATAGCTCGTGCTCAAAGGAAAGACACTATAAAGGGGAGTAACATGAATGGGGGGGACATGTGGAAGCCTGGGTAGGTAATCATGGACATAGTGTATTAAGATACGACTATGAAGCCAGTCCCTGGCCGAAACACTTTGGCGGGGCAAACAGATATATCCCAGAACTCGAAACAAGGCGAAATAGTTTTGCCTCGAACCCACCACGTAGGTGTTCCCCACAAAGGGTGCCTTGCTTGAGCGGGTTACCCGTCCGTAGTATCAAAAGCGTCTGATATGATGGTGAATTCCCAATTTGGTCAGTGGGTGGTGTCCGTGGTTAGCATGGAACATCCTGCTGCTGCTGCACCTGTTCTCGTCGGTCGATGCCTACAAGTAGTCTATCTGGTAGATGCTACATTAGTCAAGGATTACTCCGGGGAATCACAGGCACAGGCACCCGCTCTACTTGCGCCCCCACCCCACCCCACCCCACCCCACCCCCACCCCCAACCCCTCCTGGTTCCATATCACATTTTGCTACAAAGCCCTCGAGTGATATTTAGTGATCCACGGTTGGTCATGTATGTGAGCAACACCACTCGGGATGGCAGCCGGGTCTTGTGAATTGTGAACTGCATGGACAGAGGGGATCGATCGGGGGTAGATCTGCATTGAGAGACCTGACCACACATGAATAATTAGATTTACGCAATAATACATATGTACTACATCCATGTATCTATATAATAGGTAGAGTACACTCGTCTCTTCTAGAAAACTGCAAGGCTCCAAGTCACTACCTAAGCCCTCCCCAAAAGAAAACTCACAAAGGAAACCACGACTCTTCTAACCCAACCCACAATCTCCTCTCCTACCCCTCCCCGCCCTATCCTTACTATGTCCGCTCGAACCTTCTACTTCGGCTACGGTTCCAATCTCTGGCACGCGCAAATGACCTCCCGCTGTCCCAACAGCACCCTCGTCGGGACGGCGCTCCTCCCCTCGCACCGCTGGTTCATCTACATCCGCGGCTACGCCAACCTCTGCCCGTCACCCGCGGACGACTGCTACGGCATTGTATACAGCCTCACTGACGCGGATGTGCTGCTGCTAGATGGTTACGAGGGCGCGCCGCGCATCTATAAGCGCGTGCTGCGTGACGTCCAGATGCTCGATGATGGAAGGGTCCTGAGTTGTATAGTGTACATTGATCCGGACATGAGGGAGGGGACACCGAGGGAGGAGTATGTGTATAGGATGAATATGGGGCTGAAGGATGCGACAGAGATACCGAAAAAGTGGGTTGAGAGGTATATAAGGCCGTATATACCTGCTGATGATGTAGTTACGGGGGAGTAGTGTGGAGATACATGTGTACTTATATCACGTAGACTAGAATGTGTTGGAGGGGGCATTATCGATTTCATTTACAGTTTGTTAGATGCAATATTGTAATTTCCCCTCAACACCATACACACCTACTTGCAATTTCCGGCCGAGCTCAGGGACCAAATGTAACTCGCTAATCTGGCAATCAAAAAAAAAAAAGCTTATCCCAGCCAAGCCAACATCATCTGTCCATTTCCACTCCCCGCTAATATAGTTTGTATCTCTTCTCCCGACGTCATCAGAGCCTCAACCCCGCTACCCCCCCATTCTCATATCTTGTAAACAACCCCAAAACCCCACAATACCCCCCATATCATATAGACAGTCAAGCAAAATGTCTATCTACGCCAGCAAGATAGTCTCCCAAGAGCCTCTTTCCACCCAAGACGCAAAATGGGTCAAGCTCGTCAAGTCATACTCTCTTCTCCCCCGCTCATATATAGCTCTCATCTAAGACAGTTTATATATATACAGAACAACCTACACGGACCCTAACGGCGTCGAGCGCACCTGGGAATCCAGTGAGCGTTGCACCCGCCCCCCTGGTGTCGACTTCGACGGCGTCGGCATCATCGCCGTCCTCGAGAAACCCGGCCAAGAGCCCTCCCTCCTCCTACAGCGCCAATACCGTCCTCCAATCGGCAAAGCACGCCCCCCCCCCCCCCCCAAACATCCTCTCCCCCTCTACTAACATCTCCCCCCCCCCTATCTACAGGTCACCATCGAAGTTCCCGCCGGGCTGATCGACGCCAACGAGACCCCCGAAGAATGCGCCGTGCGCGAGCTCTACGAAGAAACCGGGTACCACGGCGTCGCGGAACCGATCGGCGACCACGGCGGCGAGCGCAGCTGCCTCATGTTCAACGACCCGGGCATGTGCAACACAAACCTCCACTTTGTGCATGTCAAGGTTGACCTGGCGGACCCTCGCAATGCCAACCCGAAGCAGCATCTCGAGGAGAACGAGTTCATCGAGTGCTTCACCGTGCCGCTGGCGAGGCTGTACGATGAGTGTAGGAGGTGGGAGAAGGAGGGGATGGCGATTGACGCCAGGGTGGGGAGTCTGGCGGAGGGGTTCGAGGTGGCGAGGAGGTGGAGATTCTTGTGAGGGGGTTGGGGTGGACGTTTGTTTAGATTGGCTGACCTAGATAGATACCAATGGTAGATGCGCGGAAGGCCCGTGCTGTACTTTTCCTTTTTTTTTCCCTCCACTTTTATTTTTCAGCTTGTAGCTTGTGTTGAAACTGATATGTGGTGATGAGTGAGGTTGGTTGGTTGGTGGTCAATGATTAGAAGCCCGGAATCTGATGTGGTCCAAAGCGCATCATAATTATCCGTCAGACGCACCGAGTGACCCCCCATGAACCGACACCTTATTGTATAATTATCCTCACGCGGAATAGAAATGTTAAGTAGATGGGTAGATGGTTGGCTGGGGTAGCTCTTCTGGAGTGTAGAGGTGGTGGATATAGGGGGGGGGTATCGTTTCTTGACAAGGAGTGCCCAAAGACCAACAGGTCATGTTAATTTAAAAACTCAAACCTACGACGCCCAAGACTAATTCTAGAGACCAAATGATTAATTCTATAAAACTATTCCATCACCATATCTACATCCCCAACCCAGTCCACAGCGCGATCGCACTCAGCGCCTTCGCGTCCCTCGTCTCCCTCCATAGCTCCTCCAACCTCACCAACTTCAACGTAATCCTCTCCCCCTCCTCCCTCAGCCCCGTCAGCTTCCCCCTCCACTCCTCCAGCGTCCCCTCCTCCACCTGATGCACGTACGCATATATCTTCATGAACTCGTCGCTGCCTCCAGGACTCGGATACATAGCCTCCTCCAGGCGCTCATTCTCCGCCTTTGACAGTGCCCCCAGCGCCCGCGACGTCAGGTCAATCAGCTTATCCTCCGGGATCTCAATCCCGCACTCCTCCTGTATCTCCTTTGCCGCGGCGCCGGCGAAGGTGCCGGAGTCGTCGATCATCCCCGCCGGCAACTCGACCATCTCCAGAGAGCCGGCGGGGATGCGCGGCTGTACGGTGAGAACGGCCCAACGCTCGCGTGGGTCGGTTGTGGTTTCGAGGACGAGGAGAATGGCCACGCTGCCGCCGCGGAGGAAGACGGAACCGGGAAGGGTAGCACCGGAGGGGGATTGGATGGCGGCCTTGAGCTTGAGGAAGCCGATACGGGAGTTGCCGAAGAAGTCGACGGATTGGATGGTGATGGAGTGGAGGGTGTAGGGGTCGGTGTGGAAGGGGTGGTGGGGGTTTTGAGACTGCAGGGAGAGGGAGTGTTGGAGCTTGGAGAGCCAGTCGGTGAAGGGGCGAAAACCCATGAGCTGTGATTGAGTGAGGTCGGGGGTGAGGTGAACTGTGGTCGAGGTGGAGGGGAGGGTGAAGGTCGACATTGTGCTACGGCTGAAGAGGGCTCTACTGCTACTGTTGCTGGAGGGTATGAGACGAGAATATGCGATTGATCTCAGGAGACTGGTCATGGAGGTATCTGGAGGTACCAGAGACAGCGGTGAGGGGCAGAGGAGTAGGAGAATGGGGACCAGGAACGACACAATTAGGCTTTGATGCATGTACTGCATGTTGACGTAAGGGTGCTGTAATATAGATCAATTCCAGGATTCCAGAAGGCTGTCAAGTGTGCATGATCATTTCCCAAGTTATGGAATTAATTTTTTCTATTGGGAATAGATAGTGGTCAACCCTTGATTCGTTGGCGGCGCGGGCTGCACAGATTCAATTGACGTTACACAATCGCTGATTGAGCCCCCCCCATGTGGTCACAGTATATCACTCGGATGAAGCTCATCCCCGAGAATTAATCTGCTCTTAAGTTGTAACTGGATTAGGTGAGCCCAATAACGGTCAAAGTATAACTTTTCTTTTGACTCTGTTAAGACTTAATTAAGCAGTTAACATGACATCAGAGCATGCATTCCATAGTACCAAGGTGACTGTGCTGGTAATCCGCACTTCGACCAGTGCCAATATTGCTGTTGATACTGTATATGTATTGGAGTACATAGGTTTGTTCCTTTTCCGACAGAGCGGGCCTTTGTGTGACTTTGAGACCGTATGGAAGCGACAGCGGGAATGTAGCCTTGCGTGCATACATGTGACTTGCATGTGTCTTTACGTCTGTAGAGGACACTTTATCGTCAGGTTAGTTAAGCACTTATGTATTACGTACGCGTAACCTCGATAGCTGGCTAGACATCAAACCTTATATAGATCGTCAGTTTCTTGAACCATTAAAGCATGCATCTCTTATTCGGCGTCCATATTCTAATACATAGTTCACCGGGAACCCAATAACCATAAAGCCTACTTCCAGTCCGGAAACGTCATAAGGCAGCGAGCAGCATAGATTCCTCAGATCGTGGCCGCATTCAGAACTCATAAGAATAAGTCATACGGGTATTTCGGCACCTCTTATACATTCTCTTTCGCCCCGAGGCACACGTGTTGAGTGGAGATGATCTGACTAAGAAGTATCGAGTTTACCAAACGAGATATTCATCAAACTAATCCATCAATTCCGTGCACGGATTCAAAAAACCCGTATTATGGTGGGCTGTACATGACGAAACTTTACCTGCAATGTTACCCCCCTTAGCTCGCACGAGATCTGGTCTTGTTCCACCTAAACCATATTCTGTACTCTCGGTTTCATCTCGTTTCCTGGATTCCCGGTCCATGTTACTGGAGCGCACGAGCCCGAGGAGATTTGTTCAACAAGGACCAATTCGAGTCTTAAGACTCCTTTCGTACTTAAGGTTGGGTGGGGCCTTAAACCTCATACCAGGGCACACCGATAGAGTACGGGTTTAGAGACTTTAAGCTCTCACAATTGCAATTGTGCACGTTAGAACCTTAACAAATACCTCCCTTGGTACAAATACAAAGGGCTTCGTAGCCGGTTTAAATGCAAATATGCCTTTGTTGGCTTGGTTGGTTCGGAGGGACCACAACAATGCGAAAGGAGATTTGATTACCTACCGCTATGTGGTCATGTCTGCACCAACTAGTCAATGCCTGATGCGCGATGTTTTCAGTGGGGTTTTCACCCGAACACTCTCAGCCCTCAGTGCTTCGTCTTCTAGTCATTGCTCATTAAAGGCCTTGCGTGGCTCGCTTGTTTGACCAATCAATCTAGGGCTGTAATTTGAACTAGTAAGCCACGTTGTGCCAGCTGCAAGGGCCAATTACACGGAAACGTGTACTGCCTGAGATGCTCTGAGAATGTCTACTTTATCTACATGTCGATAGGTATGTCATTTTCGCTCGCTGTTAGGCATCATCTCGAGAATTGGGCATTTAGGGGAAATTTAGAATTCTGTCACATCAACTAAAGTAATACAAAAATTGATTCATGTTCTAGAATTGATACTTTACTTCCGCATATGTAGGAACTGATAAATCCCCCCTCGGCCCCCCTAACCCACGTGCCTCTTATCAACACCCTCAAAGGCTGAAGTGGTAATTGGAATGAGAGTCGCTGTGTTGGAGTGTTGGAATACTTCAGTCACATGACCCGCCTATTTCTTGTTTGTCCCACCTATCACGCAAGCCACATCGAATACGGTGCGAGGAAAAAGCAAGACCTAATTCCCCTCACACAAATTCTACTCCTCTACTTACGATGCGAGCAGAGAATGGGAAATCGGAGGAGACGCGTTGTGTTCCGTGGGGGCCTCCTTTCTGATTACCCACATTCTCCCTATCGCAACATTAATACAGCCGGTCAGAGGAAAAAAGAACAACGCTGGTACAACCCTGGTCATTAAAAAACTCCGACTCAGCCAGTCGTGAAACCTCCGCACAAAGCACTTAGCAGAGCGGGGCCAGCGGGCTGCAAAGACGGCTTGGAAATGGAAAAAAAAAAGAGCGTGAAGACTTCAATTGATCAGGGCTTTGCGCTGGATCACCTACATCCCGCGTCATCGAAAAGCACTCGTCCTGAGTCGATCTTTCGACAAGAACTCCGGTAATCCGGCGAAAATGGCGTAATAATCTGACTATCTGTGCAGCGTACCACCGATATTTTTCTAGTCTTGGGTCATGGTAAGTTTACTACCCGAGACAGCTTTATTTTCATTTCACCCTATGTAGCTAACCTCAACTCAGCTTTGTGAGGTATGTGCACTCGTAATCTGGGCACTTCGTACTCTATACCTTCCTGGCTCTCCATTACTAGTATAGTTTTCTATAATTGGCTCGGTATGCACCAGCTAAAGTACTTGATGCTTGTCAAGTACCCGAAGCGGCGAAAATTTATTTGGGTTCTTCTGGTGTCCCGTATTCTAGTGAACCTTGGGGCTTGGCGACCCAGATGGTAGCGACGACGAACATACATGTAGTTTCATACACGTTCAGTTAGTAGATCTCTGCATTTGGTTAGAGGCTGGCGCTTCACAACGATCATCCCGTCTGTGCCGGCTCGCTTGCCGGCTGCATTCGTCCCATCCCCTGAGTTTTTCCTAATTGGGGACGCACGTATTCCTAATATCGCACAAAAGGAGCGTGGCAGTGGTGTGTTCTAGGCCACACGTCCGCATGTTTGCGGATCGTGATGACATCTGCGGGTACTGAGTTCGTTCCTGGGACATGAAGGGCTGAGGAAAGGAAGGAAGGAGGGAAGGAAGGAAGGAATTAAGGAAGGGAGGGAGGAAGAAAGCTTAAGGGGGGGAGGGAGGGTGTCTGAAATGGGGGTGTCTTCTCGTACATGCTGAGAGAAGCCGGCTATATCTCTCCCCCGATGAGCCTTAAATCCATCAGCCATCGTGGAAGTCACTAATGCGGATGTACAGATGTGTTATCAATTGAAACAAGCAATGTTATTCTCTGGTGGGACAGTGAGTAAGAGGGGAAGTGCCTTTGACTTGGTAGACACGCCTCCAAGGACCTCTCCTCCCCTCCCACGGCAAACATTCCAATGCAATGTCGTGAGAGAGCGATACTTGGGGATGGCGCTTACACATGAAGTTATGTAGACGACATCGAATTCTGCCTACAGGCTGCGTGCATATCTTCCCTAGTGAAACTTATGCATAACGGGGTTTTATTCAGCTTGGATTTCCAGCGGAATTTTTTTTCTTCCCCCCCATGTTGGCGGGGAGGAGGGGGCTACTATTGCCTGCTGTTGCCCAAGTGCCCCTGCAGCAAACCTTCTTTAGCGGCTTATACCCTGTAAGACCTGTGCTCGGATCGCTGCTGTGACACCGAAACGGTGCATCGCGCGGCTGCCTGGCGCAGAAAGAACCTCTATGTACCCACCCAGCGAGCCAGGAACCACCTCTGCACAAAGAGAAGAGGAGAAACCGAGCCAAACGGAAAAGTCTTGAAATCGACTGACTGACACTGAAACTCACGACCTCAAGAACATACATAGGGCGTCTGCACTGCAATGTGGGCATGTAGAGTATGTAGGGTAGGTGCATTTGGTGGTAGTAAGTATAGATCCTTGGCTTGCGGTTATACATTCTATTTGTACTGCACGTTGTACCTACTGACGCCCTGGGTATTCTTCTCCTCGGCGCGAGGTTAGGTGTGTGTCTTTGACTCTTTGCCGTCTGATTACCTACCAACATAGGCGCAGGTCCATAGTTTCTAATATTCAATGTGAGGATCGAGCAAATTGATTCGATGATGAAATCTTGAGCCTTTCCCTATTATGTGGCTCGCCACCTATTGAAGTTCAGGAACAGCTAGGTTACTGCCCTCGCCACGACTTCTGGCCATTGAGGTTAATATCTCGTGTCTCAGTCAAGCAGCTGGTAGGGGTTGTGGTAGGGTAGAAAGTACGATTCCAAGACCTTGCCCCTTTCCACTCGCGTGTTTCGTCGTCACGGGCATCTTTCCTCTTCTCTGGTAAGTGTATAAACAAAAAAAACAAAATTCTCTATCTTTAGCTACACAATTTCTACTTTCCACTGGCTCGACTTAATTCGCACTCTATTTTTCTCTTCCGTACATGTATGTCCCCGCTACCCATCAACTCCCTCTTGTTCCAACGCACACTCTTTACCTTACCGCCCACCACGATAGTATCAGAGTGGACACTGGACAGTCAGTCCTTGTTTATTTTCTGTCTCTCTTTACACTCTTTTATTTGCTGCACTGGGTACCCGCCTACACTCGCTTATCTTGAAATACTAAACCGTTCCCTTATTTGGAGTTTTGCCATTTAGGATCACCTCCAATAAAAACCTGGTTGTAGCATCTGCAGGGCCAGAGTTCAACCTTCTAGGATTTTTTTCTTACCAGCCTATCCTGTCTTCCAACAAATCTAAATCTAAAAGGGCACCCATACCCCCCCCCTTTCTCATATTTACTTTCTTCAATTCCCACACTTTACCAGTTTCTTGGGCTTTACTACTACTTTCTTCCTTTCTTCCTTTCTTCTTTATTCGGTCATTCTGAAAAGTCTATTGCTTTTCTGTCATTCTTTAGACCGTCGTTAAAGTTATAAGATCCGCCTTTATTATATACCGGACATATCACTCATTTTTTTATTTCCAAAAAACACTTCATTCGTTGTCTGTCTACTAAAATCTACTACAACTACAATGGGTAGCTGGTTTGGGGATCTCAATCTTGGGCTGAAATATGCGTAAGTCTGCTTTTCTCTACTTCCTATTGGAAAATGTATATCTAACGGGTATCAACAGCATCGTTCTTGGAGCATTGATTGTCCTGGTATTTCTTGCCGGGTTTACGAAGTTGTTCTACGTCAGGCAGAAGTAGGTACCCGCGATCGTGATTTTTTGATTACGGACGGCTACTAACATCCAGTTCCGTGGCACAGGACGAGAAAGATCCAGGCGGTATATATATACTCAACCTAGAATATTCAATATATATTGTGAGATCTAATAAACCTTATAGGAAGCCAAAGCCAAAGCCGCCAACGAGGAAGGGAAAGTAGAACAAATTGCGCTCAACCAGCGCGAAGAAGGCGAGGGTGATCTCTTCGGTATTCGTGCTCTTGAGCGAGGTTTCTATGGCGGTGTTGCTCAGTCCCGCCCGACGACGCCTACGCCCGCCAGCATGGCTGCCAATATGTCTGCCAGCACACTCGTACAATCTGGAAATGTCCCATTCGGACAGGGCAGCGCTACCAGCAGTGTCATCACCATCGACGTCGGAAACCCTAGAGGCCCCACACAAACCCCGGCCTCAAAGGTAGCAGTCGATATGCAGCTCAGCGTCCCAGATTCTCCCAAGGCCCCTCTTTCACCCGAATCACCCAAATTCCCGAGATCGCCCAGCCCACTGTCGAGAGGAGCATCGCCGCAGCTCGAGCCAGATATTCCGAGTAGCGGGCTTGGCCTGAATAACTACTCGTCCAATGGAGGACCAAAAATAAAGAGTAATATGACCCCGATCCATAAGGTGAAAGAGCCAGTGAGAGGCATGACCATATTTTCTGACGCGGGCTCTGTGGTCGATGAAGACTCTCCGCCTAGCTCCCCTGCGGGAACAAATTTTAGTCGTCCACCTCCACCATCGCCGCCAAGGCCGCAGATTAAGATTGATGGACCTGTAGATGATGGTAGGTCCTACACCTGTTGGGTTGAGGAAGTGCGTCCTGTGTGACTTACGGGCGCTTATTATAGATGATGAGCAGAGCCAGAACCAGAGGTTTCCATCACGACGATGAGGGGTACGGGATCGGGAGTAGGTGCGGGTAGCAGCAGTGGTGGTGGCGGTGGTAGAGCGGGTGTGGGCGCGAGAGTGAGTGTGGGAGAGGGAAATGGTGCGATGCTGGGTGTGGATAATGGGGGCTACAACAACCGGGTTTCGTCGGGGTCTCTATCGGACGTCTATGACTCGTATTATGATGGGAAAAATCGGGATTCGGGTTCCAGTGCTTGAAGTCAGCTCGACCTAATAATTTTGTGCCCGAAAGCGGCATTTTACGAAAAAAAGAAACTTGATTGTTGGACCTATATTCCGATGGACGACACCGACGGGAGCGAGAGATTAAAAACGGCTCCCAATTCAACAACAGGCCCTATCTACAGTGTCTATGTTCGTGCATACAATATGCTTGATATATAATACTGTAACTTATCAACACCTCATCATCCTCCTCTTCACTCTCTCACGCTCTCTCATACCCAGCCCCGATCGATCGCAATGTTTTATATGACCCTTATTTTCTGATTTACCGTGCTGTTCAGACTTCTACTACTACCACCATACAATGTATAGCTCTGACGTTGCCCTTCAATATATTCTTAATGTTTTTTTTGTCTATTTGGAATTAGAATTCCAGGTTCGGTTTTTTTTTATATTTTTGTTTTACCAGCGGGCTTGCTTTGCTATTTACTTTTTTGATTGAGATCCCCCCCCCCCCTTTTTTTTTTTTTACCTTTTTATGTATAACTGGAGGAGTAGCCTCGAGGAGAAGAAGAGCGGAGGTAGTAGTGAGGGAGGAGAAGGAAAAAAAATAATACAGGGGGAAACTTTTGTGAGATATGTAGCTGTAGGGAGTCTAAGATACAAGTATATATACGATTATATACATGCCCCCTCCCCTATCTGATCTATTGTGTCATAACTACTTTTTATATTTGTGTTCGAAGTTTTCGCTGTTGGTCGTTGATCTGCCTATGGTTGGCCGGGTGTCGACTCGTTTTTTCCCTAGAAGCTACATGTAGCTGTGAGTTGAGAGGCCGGCCGCGCTGGGCTGCGTATCCTATATTATTTGTACCCATCTAGATGATAATTTTGATTTGGTTTATTCTAGCCATGAACTCCCTGGGGGCCTTCAAACTCCTAGTTGCAAACCCGGCTGATGAGGCACGTAGAGTACCTACAATTCGGGTATTGTATATACTCTAACTTTTCGGGCCCTTGTATGGCTTACATAGCTGGTACGCCCCAGCTCCAATCTATTGTACCAACAAGCAAAATTAATTGAGGCTCGACCGGGTTTGAATAATTCTCGGGGTTCTTCACGTGTAATCGGCGCATGAGTGATACTTTTTGTCTTCATAGTCAAATCGGGGTGTGTGTGAGAATTGGTGAAAAGGGGCCGCCCCCCGGAGCGCGATGGATACATGTGAATGCAAAGGACGTACTTATCAAGATTAGTTAGGCATTGTGAAATCAGATGATGGTTCGAGAGATGGTTCGACGGTTGCGATTATGGTCTGTTGTATTTTTTTTCGAATTTCACGTGTCAGGCCATACATACCGCCGTAACGTTTGTTGCAACTCGCACTTTTACCCCTTGAATTGGCCGTTGTCTCTTCCCAACTGACTGACAGCTCTGCTGGCACCCACATAAAGACTTTGATTCCTTCCGCACCTCCAGACGGTTTCTTTTCTTTTTCAATCTTTTTGAATTAGACGCTACATACTGCTGCTGCTGCTGCTGCCTGCCTGCCTGTCTATCTGATACAGTTTATCGTAAAGCTTAATACTACCCCCCCCCCCCCCCCAACAACCCAACAATAACCCCCCCACTGAACTCAATGGCAACCCTTACAAAGCCCAAGAAGCGCGAGAACAGCTATGATGTCGTTATTGTCGGTGCCGGCGTCATCGGTTGCGCGCTCGCCACTGCCTTCGGGAGTCAGGGCCGCCAGGTCTTGCTTTTGGAGCGTGATCTCTCGGAACCTGATAGAATTGTTGGGGAGCTCCTGCAGCCCGGTGGTGTCAGTGCGTTGGAGAAATTGGGGATGAAGGGTGAGTCTTCTCTCTCCTGTGGTTTGGGATTGGTGATATGCTGATAATGGTGTGTATGGGTAGATTGTCTGGAGGGTATCGATGCGATTCCTGTCTACGGGTATGAGTGTATTTACCATGGCGAGAGAGTCAATATCCCGTATCCGAAGGGACCCGATGGAAGGGCGCCGGAGGGAAGGTCATTCCATCATGGCAAGTTTATCATGAAGCTGCGGGAGGCGGCGAGGAGGACTCCGAAGTAAGTTCACTGTGGGTTGCGGATGTGGGTGCGGGGGTGCTAACCGGCGGGTGAATTGACAGCGTGACGATCCTCGAGACCACCGTTCGCGACGTCATCAAGAACAACGCTACCAACCAAGTCCTCGGCGTAATCTGTAAGCGCAAGGGCGCCGACCTCGAGGAGCACTACTTCGCCGCCCTGACCGTTTCCGCTGACGGCTACGCATCAAATTTCCGCAAGAAGTGCATCAATAAGAAGCCACAAGTGCGGTCTAACTTTGTCGCCCTGGAACTCAAGGACGCTGTCCTCCCAGCACCAAATCATGGGCATGTCGTTATGGGAAACAACCCCCCTGTACTTCTGTACCAGATTGGAACGCATGAGACCCGCGCCCTCATTGATATGCCGAGGATGCCGCGCGCGGAGGATGGCGGCTTGAAGGCACATCTTACGAATGTCGTGCTGCCAGACCTGCCAGAGTGTGTCAGGCCTGCCTTTAGTGCTGCGCTTGCGGCAGATCGGTACCCCAGTATGCCGAACTCATTCTTGCCGGCGACGACAAATACGACGCCGGGGATGGTGCTGCTGGGTGATGCGATGAATATGAGGCATCCGCTGACAGGCGGTGGTATGACTGTGGCGTTCAATGATGTGGTGCTCGTCAGGGAGTTGCTTAGTCCAGAAGTCGTGCCAGATCTCGAGGATACGGATCTGGTCCTGCGACAGATGTCCAAGTTCCACTGGCAGCGGAAGTCGTTGACTAGTGTCATCAATATCCTCGCGCAAGCCCTCTACTCACTCTTTGCCGCTAACGGTTTGTCCCACCTTTCATTCTCCTTATGAAAATCAAAACTAATATATAGGTATAGATGATCGCCTACGCACCCTCCAGAGAGGCTGCTTCGAGTACTTCCGCGTCGGTGGCCAGTGCATCGACGGGCCATCGGGGCTCCTTGCGGGTATCATTAGACAGCCACTGGTACTGTTCTACCACTTCTTTGCCGTCGCGTTCTATAGCATGTGGGTTATGTTTGCGGGCAGCGCGGTGGCGGCATGGCCGCTGGCGTTCATGAAGAGTTTTGGTGTCTTTTGGAAGGCGTGTGTGGTACTCATGCCATATATATTTTCGGAGATGAGGGCGTAGTGTGGGCGAAGAGGGTGGGGAATTGTATTATAGATTTGCTTTAACAGCTTTGTAGCGTTTTTTATTGCTTGTATGAGGGAAGGGATAACTTTTAATCTAATGAGTGAGCTGATGGTGATGGATGATGAGCCGCGGGGGGTGGAGTTTCTTTTTTCTTCTTTCTCCTTTGAAGTGATGGTGATAGTTTCTTACTTTTAGTTAGTCTTAAACGCTCTATCCTACCCCTCATAGCTAGTAACAATAAATACTAGATGATCGAAGGCCCATTTTCCAAAGGATGTTTGTGTAGGTGATTGGTACATTACGGTTGGAGGGAAGTGTGAACAGGATGGTGGGGTGGGGCGGGGCATGCGGTTATAGGGTGTTATATAGAGGTACATATGCATCACAGGGTATCACTCGATGTTCTGACCGAAATCTTGGCGACTACACAGCCTTCAAGCTACGGTACAAGCGCTGTGTAGATAGAAGAGATGGCGGCTGTCTAGTAGGGGTGGTGGGTTCCAGAGGCGGGGCAAAGAGGATGGGTGAAATCTCCTGCTTTCCCTCCGGGAACAGGGTATCAGTAGAAATAGTGAAGGCCATATCGCTCAGCCTCAAGAAAGATCCCAGTCTCAATGTGGAGGAAACTTTACTAAGGTTGCGGTGCCGTTCATAGGATATCACTCGAGACTTGGCAACATTGGTGACCACAGGTGGGTAGTACATACGCGGGAGATAGTAGAGAGAACGAGGTGAGGTAAATTAACAGCCTCCTCGCTAAGGAGCAGCTAAGCAAGTCCTAGCCCCGGAGACTGTTAGAACAGAGGGGTTCGACAAGCTGACTATATAGAGCCCACCAAAGCGCTCCCTATAGAAAGGCTGAATAGTTGTTTAATGACTATGTAACTTTCTCCAATATGGGATGCGCTCTTTCTTGTGCGTCATAACAAGTCACTCGGCGCTTATAAACCAGCTCTGGGGAAATGATTCCTGGTAATTAAACTCATGATATTTATCGTTTAGTTTTTCCTAGGTCTAAGTGACCCTTTATTTGTTCCTAATAGCTCCGAATTCGGTGTAAATGTAATGATCTACAAAAGGTACCCGAAAACCCCAACCAAGTTTGAAATCAAAGGTGGTCAGACACTTCCTTTCTTGGGTATCAAGGATAAACATTACTCCCATAAAAAAAGAAAGAAAAAAGCTTTTGACTTTACTCCCTCTGGACAATAACCAACAGCCCCATAATTCCCAACAATGCTTGCTTCATCCAAGGATGCTCACTTAGCATAATGGTAACGTAACCCACGAATGGAATGTACCCGACGACACTCCCAATAACCTCCTTCTCACGGTTGAGGTACCACTGTCCACGGGGGTACAGCTCGATATCGTCGGCATTGTTGTTGTCGCCCTTGGTGAGGAGATTGAGGGGAGTTCCGCTACCACGGATGTCAGTACCTATTCACCTATACTATCGACATAGAGGGGATACTCACTCTCCCTGGTGTCTCCTGACAACCCTGTGCACAATCGGGATCGCGGTGCCCACATTGTACACCACAATCTCGCCGACTTGTGTTCCACCAAAGGAGGAAGGATCCTTATTTAGGTCTAAGTTTCTGTTCCACAGAAACAGGAGATCGCCACGCTGGAACGCAGGCTCCATAGAACCACTTAATACGACCACGATGGGGGAGGGCGAGTTCGTTGCTACTGAGAGTCCCTTCCACAGCATGAATGCAGTTGCGAGGATGAGTGCGAAATTGAGGACCTGAGAGAGGATTTGTCGCGGGTTGAGGCGCTTGAGCTCGGACATGCCGAGGGTATCTAGTAAAGACATTTTGTTGTGGTATTCTGGGGGCGCGTTGTTGGTTGGAGGAGCTTTGGCGTAAGTTGCGGTAGCTGTCCGGAGGTGTGTTTGTGGAGACGGTTGAGATGTTGAAAGGTGTCGGGATTGGAATAAAGCTTGGCGTAAACATGCAGGTCACATTATGGCGCCGGTTACAGTCACACGCCAAGGTGATCCTCAACGGTACTGAGATCAGTAAGTGACTGACTGACTTTACTCATTCTAACACAGCTTCAACATCTCCATCTGAACCTTTGAGATTCTACTGTTGATTCTGGAAAGAAAACACTCATTGCCATTATGGCGCTCCCTGTTATGGAACCATTTACGTTCGCGAGCTCCCGCTCCCTCAAGATGGAGGTGAGCGTTAGGATGTAAATTATCTCTCCTCCCGCCCCTCAGCTTACTGCAGGGCTAAATATTAGCTACAGCGACTCCCTCGAAGGAACCCGCACCTCACTACCATACACGACCCTACTGGCAGATCCAAGTCTAAAGCATGTAGGCTCAAACACCAGGTACGCACACTATGCCATCTCCCAGCGCTTTTCCACAGTCGCTGACTTACCGCGAGACAGCAACTCCTCCGACCTCTACCTCACTCTGCAACTATTTGCAGACAGTAAACCCTTAACAGTGCCTGTACAAACTTCTTATAAAGCCTTTAGATCAAATAGAACGTCGGTAGCTCTTGAAACAATCATGCGGGCCAGAACTAACGAAGAGGGTACTGTTGTAGATGGATGGAGTGGCTCACTATTCCGGTAAAGTACTGCAATCTACCGTTATCTTCACAACTTGCGATCACGGTATGGGATCTTGCTGGTCCTGGGAAGGCGGTACCATTTGGCGGAACGACAGTGAGCATGTTTGAGAAAGACAAGTGGGTGGTGACCTTGTATTCGCCGTAGTGGTATTGGCTTACGTTTACCCTTTTCAGTAACCTCAAGAAGGGCCGTCAGAAGTGCAAGCTCTGGCCAGGCGTCGAAGCCGATGGCTTAAGTGACTCAACCACTCCATCAACTGTTTCGTCTAACAGCGAAACGGACCGCCTCGAAAAACTCCTGAAAAAGCATGAGCTTGGAGAGATTCCCCGGCTAGACTGGCTGGATAATCTTGCGTTCCGGCAAATCGAGCGTATCAATAAACAGGCATCTTCAGAACGGAAAAATGATCATTATCTGTTCATTGAGTTTCCACGATTTGATTTCCCCGTCGTATATAACGACTATGACTACAAGACTGAGGCAGTGATCGAAGGAGATGTAACTAGTAGCGGCCTCTCTCCAACAACTTCAGCTGCTCCCACGGCGCCAAACCGAAATACCACCGTTTCTGGGGTTGAGAATCCCACAAAAAAAACTCTTGGTTTCACGATGAGGGTTTATGATCCTGAAATGAATCGTGACAATCCAGCCGAGAGTAAACATCGTCGACTTGTTCGTTCACACCGTAATGGTCCATTGGATCGTGACTTGAAACCGAATGCTAAGATAAGAGACGAACTAAACGAAATTCTCAACTATTCCCCAACACAGGACTTAACCAGTGAGGAAAAAGATCTACTGTGGAAATTCAGGTACTCATTAACAAGAGATAAGAGAGGCCTCACGAAGTTCCTCAAGAGTGTGTCTTGGAACGATGCGGCAGAGAGTAAGCAGGCAGTGCAGCTATTACCAAAATGGACAGAAATCGACGTCGATGATGCTCTTGAGCTTTTGGGGCCAGGATTCGACAACATGGCAGTTAGAGCTTATGCTGTCGATCGACTCCGCAAAGCCGATGACGAGGAACTGCAGCTATATCTTCTTCAGCTCGTTCAGGCACTCAAGTTTGAGCGCATTAAACCTTCTACAACTACTGATGCGTCACGCGATAGCTCACTCGCAAACTTTTTAATTTCTAGGGCATGTCTGAATGTCACACTGGGGAATTTTTTCTATTGGTACCTAATGGTTGAGACTGAGGATACGAACCAGGAATACAAGAGGCTCTTCAGTAAGGTAGCTTGGGAGTTCCAGGTTGCATTGGGCAAGATGGAAGACGGGGATAAGAGAAGGGCGGTCATCAAGAGACAGGCAGACTTTGTGTTTATGATTGGAGAAATTTCTAAAGAGATTCAAGGGCTGCGGGAGAGCAGGCCGAAGAAAGTCGAGAGACTAAGGCAGGTTCTGGCAGATACAAAGAATGAGTTGGTTTCCTTTGACCCGGTACCACTGCCGTTGGACCCTGGGGTTAACGTAGTCGGGTGTTTTCCTGGTTTGTCCCCCCCTCACTGTATCAGCGTCAAGATACTGATGAGATGGCATGAAAAGAGGCTTCAAATGTTTTTAAATCATCCCTCTTCCCTCTTCTTATTCACCTGAAAACTGATACCGGAGCACGATACCCAATTATCTTTAAAACTGGCGATGACCTCCGCCAGGATCAACTAGTAATACAGATTGTAACATTAATGGACAAGCTTCTACGCAAGGAGAACCTTGACCTTAAACTTACGCCATACCGTATTCTTGCTACGTCTGCGTATACTGGCGTGGTGCAGTTTGTCGACTCCCTCTCACTAGCAAGTATTGAGGAGGGCAAACACGCCCCCGCTGCTGGAGTCCTTCCATACCTACGGAATAATTATCCAGATGAGACCACAGACACTGGTGTGAAAGCTGAGGTTATGGATACATATGTCAAATCCTGTGCTGGATACTGTGTAATCACATACCTCCTCGGTGTTGGTGATCGACATCTCGACAATCTTCTACTCACACCCGATGGCCACTTCTTCCACGCTGATTTCGGATTCATACTTGGTCGAGATCCCAAGCCATTTGCACCAGCAATGAAACTGTGCAAGGAGATGGTCGACGGAATGGGAGGTGCAAATTCAGTAAACTATGCAAACTTCAAGAACTACTGCTACACCGCATACACAACATTGCGCAAGTCTGCAAACTTGATACTGAACTTGTTTGCGCTCATGGTGGATGCAAACATCCCAGACATCAGGCTGGAACCCGACAAGGCCGTGTTGAAAGTGAAGGAGAGATTCAATCTAGAGATGAGTGAGGAGGAGGCGGTAAAGTTTTTCAGGAACCTGATTGAGGAGAGTGTTAATAGCGTGTTCCCAGTGTTGATGGATAGGATGCATGTTTTTGCGCAGAGATGGAGGAAATAGCATTATGGAGAATGATTCGAAGCATTGTACCACTGTTTGGGCTATCTATTATGACCTGGTTTCTGGTAGGCTGGTAGAGTAGGAATCATATATACTTGGAATGAAGGGAGTCTTGAAGAATAAATGTGTATGACCTGTGGATGAGGACGTCGAGTGAAGATGGACAGAGGGCTCGCCAAGCTAGATTGGTAGATTCTATACAAACCCAGGTGAAAGCAAAGGCCCGGAATTCCGTGATAACAGCAAGATTACTTGATCCAATAAGCGAAACCTGCTAGGTATATACATGTACATACTATCCTGAGCGATAGCGGGAAATGGGACGGCAAACCATCCGTCGGGATCGGACAAAGAAACTGCCAGATAGTCCGGTGCGGAATAGAGTTCGCCCGATGACGATCACTTCATGCGGGATCCTAGATTGCAAGAATTTGGGGGCGAACAGGGTCCTCATAGAATATCACTCGAATATCCAGTTTCTCCAATTCCAGCACTCAGATCGAGCACATTGATAAATGCAAGACCCCCGTCTAACCCCTTTATTACTATATATATAATCCATTAAAGACATAGTCAAACCAAAATGCAGTAGAAAAATATGAAACCCCATGCGACTATACAAGATCCTAGTTATTATCCACCTCCTCTTCGTCACCATTCGCGCCTCCCTTGCCATCACCCCAATATACACCCTCCCTTAAAAACCAAGAACATGCAAATGCAAATGCAAATGTTGATGCTAGACACACAAACACTGTCTGCGGGAAGGTTGCAACCGTGTATGCATACACTAAGTTAAAGACCGCTGGGGCTACAACCCGTGCTAATGAGTGGAGTAAGGCTGTTGCCCCCAGTAATTGGCCGGTCTTCTCATCTGGTACATGCTTAGTGAGAGATGACTGGAGGGTGGGGGAGCCGATTCCCCCCAAAGCAGTACAAACACCTGCTGCGGTGAACGTCTTTGAGGTGGCCGCGATAGCGTAGAACAGATAGCCTACAGTCTCAATGATAATGCTAAAACGTATAAGGATAATATCGAGTTTATCGGCGCCTTTTTGGTGGGCGGAGGGATGGTGGTTACGGCGTACGTAATGAACTACTAGAGGAAGAATTGCAAATAGCATACTTACGCGTGCGACGTTGACAATTGATAGATATATGGCGGACTAATAAAAATGCTTGATCAATATTTGCATGTTTAGACCCTGAATTAGAAACATACCTCATAATTTCCCCAGCCGAATTTCAGCTCAGCAAATAGGATAATGACAGTCATACCACCAATACCAACACTAAAAAGAATTGTGTCTGTGGCGGCAAGTAGCATAAGATTGAGTCTCAGCCGGGGACTAGAGCCGGGTCCAGTAGGGAAAAGGACTGAAAGAGGCCTAACAAAGCCGACGGGGTTCATGGTATGCATCCAAGTTTTCAGTGTACCACCATACATCTGGACTTCCTGTGCATGTTTTTCCTGTGCGATCTTTCTGCGGCGACTTGATAATGACTCCGGGAGGATGCAGAATAGGTAGAGAATGAAAAACACATGCGCCCCCTGATCTAATCAGCTAAAATGAACGTCATGCACATGCACAGGCAAAGAGGGGCCAAACCAGCGCAGCGTAGAAGATGGAAAGGACATCTCCAGTAACTTCAATCAGCCACCCCCCTATTGCTGGTCCGACTGCAATACCCAAGAAAAGACAGCCTTGAAAATAACCAAACGCCATAGCGCGCTTTGCGGGGGACGTGCAATCAGCCCCATACGAATATGAAAGCGCCATGCCCAGTAGGAAGCTTCCGCAGAGGCCATCGACCGCTGAGCCAATAAGGAGGATATTGACGCTGAAAGTGTCTGGGTATTTTGAGGCGAGGATAGTGGTAATTTCGCTGGCTAGTAGCCCAAAAGACGAACATGCCATGAACGCTCGACGTCCATAGCGATCTGATAACGATCCAATGCGCGGTGATGTAAACGCACCTGAGATAATAAGCATCATAATTGCAGATCTTGAAGATGTCACAAACCAATTATTCCACTTATAAGACTCATGTAAAGTGTAAATTTCGACACGAGAGCTGCCACCTACAATATCGCACACATCGTTAGGCATTTTTACTTTCACCACAGCCAAATTTTGCAGCTACCTCCGGATTTCGACACTGCTCATTTGGGCCGCCGATCAGAATAGGCATAACCGGCGTCGTCCCGCCGGGCAGATATTGTTTCTCTGCGAAAAACTCCCTGCATATCAGAGCCAGGATGATGTTCAATCGTGGTACAGCGACACTTCATGCGGTCAGCCCAGAATTTGAATTTGGCGAGGTTGATGTCATACCCTCCAAAAGCTATTGTGAATAAACAGAACGGCGGCAACAACCAGAAAATCTGAAAGAGTAGCCGTCAATTTTCTGCACGCGAGACCGTATAGAATGAATATCTTACTGATGGCTTCCGATACCATGGCAGACCCTCAAAGTCGTCGATATCATCTTCACTGGTTCCTAATAACGGCGAGCTCTCGTCTCCAGAGATTGAGTCCGCCTTCGATGGTACCCGCGGGGGTTTGCCTCCATCATCAACACCTGTGTCCCCATGTCGATACACCTGGACCTCTGCCTCTGGTGCAATTAAGGGGCCACTTTCCATTGTTATCAAACTGCAGATAATACTAATCGAACAGTATATACGCTGTATATGCTTTCACCTGCGTTGCGCGCGATAGCTGGACCGTTAAAACAAAGCTTTGGACCGACAAAGGTGAGGGGCGGGGGGGAGCTGCGAAGACGACTATAGAAGGGATCAAGGAGATATATCTAGGGAAAGCTTCGCCAATGATCAAACCCGGTACCGGGCCCCGGACTTGCTTACTGATGCACGATGAAATCAAGATGCCCTAGCGCAGCGTAGATTACCAGGGATCTAACGCTAGCTTTCTGCGGGGGGTGGAGATAAGTGAAGCTGATAAGGATGTTAGATTCTCAGCATCAAGGCAGCTAACATGGAAGAATCGGAGCAGGAGTCGGCCGAGAACAAATTTAGTTCAGTACCTAGTTGTCTATGATGGCCGACGGCACAAAACTAGCGGATAAAGTATCACATACATACGTGTGGCATCCCTATTCATAACTATTTACGGCTCTAACTCCCATTTGCTGGTTTTTCAAACCGATTACAAACACGGCACAGAAGCTGATGGTGGTTGGAGTAGGTACAGTTAGAATCCTAGACAACAGGTTTCTTCTTGAAGAAGTCAAATAATCCTCTTCGGAAACACTTCATCTCTGCATAAATTTACCCACCGGTTCTTCTTTGGGCTGTGGTATAACACTGTGCTGTTAAGTATAAAGATGCGAAGATTCCACGCTTATTTTCACCCAAGACCTAAGCCGGACACCAAGCCCAAGCTCTCATGTTAATGAAGTCTAGATAGGGCTACCTCTGCCACGTCGAAACATTGCATATATTTATCGCAAAATAACCACTGTCTAATCGTACTATTCACCACCACTCCGTGAGGTACATAATTAACGTGCCCGGTGTTCCGTGTACCTACTTACCTACACGTATCTCACTTGGAGTAGTAAAGTGCACCCTGGTCTAACGTGCAGTAGTAATACCAGATTTCAGGGGTAAAACACGTAAGTTTCACTGATGCTGAGTGCTGACAACGTACAAGTTATAGGGTAAATTGTTTTGAGGCTAACAAGGAATCCTGGGCTTAAGGGAGATGTTAATGCTCGTCAGTCAATTAGTAATCGTTGGATATGGGGAAATCTAATTTCAATCCAATCAAAGCCATATTACATGTATCGTTGGGTATACTATAAAAATAAGACGATAGCCTGCAACGTGAATCATCGGATCAACGTCTCATTGGGCAGATGGCCCACAACTTAAACAAGAGCTAAGAGATCTACATTCTAATATAGGCTTAGAATCAATATTTGTGAGCACAGAGTAAACGCTATGTAACAATATATACAAAGCGCATATGATCAATGATCTTTTAGAAGTCACTATACTGACTGATCCGTTATTGACACACTAAACGGTAAGCTAGCAACAAATTATTTCCTCTCCTGTGATAGGCTCAGAGATTCTAGGGCGTATCTTTGGACCTAAGAGGCTCTTTTCCATAACTGTGGGGGTTTTCACCTGGCTCGCTGGAACGTTACGTTATTATACACAAGGGTACGCACGCGGCAGGAGGTGTATAGTGTTTCTAGTGTGCAATTTGAGAAGACTAATCTGCTCACCATTAGCCTATATCAATAGGTTTCGGGGTAGCTTACTAGTAATCCGCCACGAGGACTGGAAGTAGCCAACTATAGGTTGTATGCATGTAAATAGACCAGATAGATGGTACATGATAGTAGGTACATAATGGTACAGTAATCTTATTTTAGCTGGATCTAACTCTATTTTCCTAGTCGGGTCGTGAGCACACATGAATTCGAAATTACCTTCACAAGGTATCACCCGCTAAAGCTTATTGCATAAAGATATTAAGTTAGGGTAAGGTGATCATACTATTAACGCTATTGTCGCAACCACTTACTTTATAGTTTCTTTCCCTGCCCCTCTAGGAAAAAGATTCAAAATAGTGCTAGCATATCATGGCTCCTTTCTCCAGAGGGGCTCAAGGTAATGTAATCGGGGACCCAGTATTTAGAATTATATATTAATCGCTAACTAATTACTACTACGAGATAATATTAGAGTTGCTGGTGATTTTGCTAAGATATGCTGCTGATCTTGATTATGAAAACTCAACACTAAGCTTGGCCTATTTATTTCCGAAAAACACAGGTACATTCCTGGATAAGCTGCTAGATGATAGGGATAGGAAGCTTGCCTTGATCATAAGCCCTAATCTTGGTTAATAAAGAGTTTATTTTGGCTAGAGAAAGAGTTAGTCTGGCATTGACAGGCGGTTTTTGGGCAAGTAAACAGAGATTTATGAAACCGCACCAATGAATTAGAGTTAAATAGGCTATAATAATAAACCAGAGAACAAAAAGCATCATAAAGCGTATCCAACGTACGTACTCGCCCCCTAAATATCCTCACTATCAAAAGTAGAAATGAAAAGACCACTATCATATTATAAATACCAATAAAAACAACCCATGGGAAAGTGAAAGAAGACCTGAATTTCATGTTACCCCCTAATGATAATAGAAAGAAAGAAACAAGGAAAACAATAAATGATGACCATTCCCAATATGCCCCCTTATGTGTTTCCCTAACGGCCAATTTCCCACTCCAATTGCTCCGGTAGTTGCAAAAAAGATAAAATAAAAGTGAATACACCCTTCCCATGTTCGCCATGATAAAACGTAAATAAACTAGAAAAAAAGGAAGGAAAAAAGGACAGTAGTGCCGTAAGTATGAATCAGGTATAAGTAAAAACACTGTTTTTGTATGGCAATGCAACAAGTAAACGGGAGGCAAAAACGCAAAGCAGGGCATGACAAAACAATTAGCACAACTATCCTATCCAAAGTGAATACAACCGTAGAAATTTATGTAATAACAAAAGAAACCATAAAGAGGGTAAAAACATAGGGAAAAAAAGTACTAAATCCCCATTTTTTTTTTCAAGGAAAAGAGGAAAGTATAAAAGAACTATTCAAAAAATTTAAAAAGGAGAGGAAAAAGCCAAAATAGGGAATTTGCAAAATACACAAAAGAAAGATAATGAATGCAGCAGTTTCCCGCAAGAAAGAAAAGATGTGAAAATAGAGGCGGCTTAAGCATGCGAGTGGGCACGTTCGGAAGCAGCATCTGTGTGGTGATGACTATGATGATCCGTGCCTCTACTGCGTATGCTTTGGGTCTTCCGGCCTCCACGTCTTGGAAGTGTACCGACATCATGTTTACCTAATTCAAACAATATTAGCGAGGCCCAAACCCAGATAGAAAGTAAAAGTAAGCTCATACCATCACAACAAGCTCGGACATTCTCCAACTTTTCCGAATCTTCATTCTCAATTTGTTCCCGTAAATCCTCCGCCGAATCATTCAACTCACTCTGGTCATATATACTGGGGTTATGCCTGCTGCTCTTGGTACTGAAAGTGCCAAATCCAGAGGCTGGCCTGAAGAGGTTGCTGAGTCTGGATCTGCTACCCTGACGTGCAACCCTATCTGAAGGGCGGCTATTTGAAAGTGACGAGTGGTTTCTAGCGGGCGATGATGCCCGTGTTGTCCGTGTATTGTAAGACGAGAGGCTTTCAGCAGCGCCGCCGCGGATCGAGCCGGGTGCACCGTTTCCATTGTTGAAGCTTGGGTTAAACTGGCCGTCTTCGGGATTATTAACAGGCCCACCCACACCCTCCTCCCCAAGTTCTCCTCCAGTCCTCAAAAGCAAATATGATAGAGCCTGTAACCCATTAGCATCAACCACCACCTTTCCAAGGAAATAGGGATTCTCTTACATTAAACCAAGTTTCATGTCGCTGTCCTGTTGGTGCCGTGAACTTCAAGGATCTACCAGGTGTGATAACAACCAAACTCTTCCTGTGCAATCCGGGCGGCATTGGGTTATCATCCGTCACAACTCTGACCGCCTCAATGGCCACACTTTTCGCTCTCAGCTCAGCTCTACCAGCCGTAGTTGGATCCCGTTCACTCCAATAAAGAGTCCTCGTGTATGGGTGGACCCAGAAGAAACGCTTGTGTCTACTGTGAGATAATGATCCACGTCCAGCGTTCCTTGTATACTTCCAAAGATACTCTCCAATCATGGTCTGAGTGATAGCTTGGATCATTCTTGGATCCGTCTGGGCTTCTCCTGCAACAGCCTCAGGTATAATGTTGAACCTTGTGTCAAGCTCAGACGCGAATGAAGATATGGATGATCTGCGGGATGTGGGCGAGGAAACCTCACTTCTAGTGGCTGAGAATCGGGGGGTGGCATTTGGTCTTGGCGTTGTACCAGCCTTAGAGTTGGGTGTCTCGGGGCCAATTGCCTTGATAGTATCGGTGTTGACTGGTGTCTTTGGCCGGAAGGAAACATTGTTGCGCGAAGATGAGGGTAGTGGGGGGGGTCCCATAGAGCCAACGGCACCTCTTAGACTTCCAGAGCTTCCAGGGCGCTTTATGGCACCTCCACGCGTTCCGTTTAGACCAAAACTATCGCGAGACTCATGAGATCGAAGACTGGGCGACCTAGCACGCGACCTATCCCCTCCGAGGTACATTGAATCCGGTGTGTTAACAGCGAACGCTGGCCTCTTGCCCTTGTCGATGGTTTTAGCAACAGCCATGTTATCAAAGAATTCATGTGTGATATCTGTTTGTGCCTCTTGATCGACAGCCGGTGCTTTGATGATAGGGATCTCCTTCATGCCAGCGCCGAAAGTGCCAGTGGAGAATGTCCTCTCGTTAGCACCCTTGAGACCTTCGGGTTCTTGCGCTGGAGTGCTGGGTCGTTTCCATCCACTAAACATCGACCCAAAGATTGAGCTGGATTTCTGGGGACTAGGTGTAGTCGGGCGTTGTTGCTGCTCTTCCACAGTCTCTGAGACCTTCTTGGGCGTTTCTTCATCCGAAGATACAGATGCATCCCTTGCGGTAGAAGCAGAAATAGGGGCCGGGGTTGGTACCATTGATTTCTCCACGGGCTCGATTGGCATTGTGTCTTGGGCTGAGATCCCCGAAAACTCCAATGGCGCTTCGGGAGCAGGTTCAAATTCAGCAACTTTGTCAAAGACAACAGAGTACTCCTCAGAATCGGGTTCGGTCTGCGTACCCGCAAAAGATACAGGTTCGGGGTCGGGCTGCACCCCAGTGTCCCTCATGTCCAAGACCGGGATGGCAGATACAGTTTCTTGCAAGACATCTCGCTCTTCCCTCAGAGCAACAATCTCCTCCTCGAGCTTGACGATAACTGGCTTGAGGGTTCCAACCTCCTTCTCGAGTTTTACAACGGCTGGTCTAAGAGTATTGACCTCTTCGAGGTTTTTCTGAGCCATTTGCTGCGCGGCTGGAAGGGCAGTGTCCTGTAAGTCGTCGCGTTCAGCCCTAAGAATGATAACCTCTTCCTCAAGTTTCTCGATGACCGGTTTGAGTGTTCCAACTTCTTGCTCAAGCTGTGCGATAATCGGCTTAAGAGTGTCTACCTCCTCACGAGCATTAACGAAATCGGCCCTGTTTTTCTCTGCTAACTGCTGGGCAACCGGGAGGGTTTCCTCCAGAGTGTCTCGCTCCTTCTGCACAGTTGTCAACTCTTCCTCTAGCCTAGCGACAATCGGTTTAAGCGTATTGATCTCTTCAAGAGCCACAACAAAGTTATCTTGATTCTTCTGTGCCATCTCCGTGATTACTGGAACAGTCTCCTTCAAGTCATCCCGCTCCACAGTAAGGGTCTTGACCTCTTTTTCAAGCTTGACGATAATCGGCTTGAGGGAGTTAACTTCAGCCTCACTCTTCTGGGCCATCTCCTTTGCCACTGGAAGAGCCTCCTGCAGACCATCTCGCTCCTGTTTAACACTGACGAGCTCTGCTTCGAGTTTGACGATGATTGGCTTAAGAGTGTTTACTTCCTCAAGAGTCTTGACGAAATCGGCCTCACTCTTCTCCGCGATCTGCTTCATTGCCGGAAGGGCGTTCTCCTGAAGATCATCTCGCTCCTCGGTCAGAGATTTAACCTCTTCCTCGAGCTTGGCAATGACGGGCTTGAGGGACACGATCTCCTGCTCGAGTTCGATAATAACTGGCTTGAGAGAGTTGACTTCAGCCTCCTTCTCTTGGACCATTTCCTCCTCCTCGAGTCTAGCTATGATAGGCTTAAGCGTGTTGACCTCCTCAAAATTCTTTTGTGCCATCTGTTGCGCCGCCGGGAGGGCAGTTCCTTGTAACTCGTCCCGCTCCACAGCCAAGCTCTTAACTTCCTCCTCAAGCTTGACAATAATAGGCTTGAGTGTGTTAACCTCCTCGAGTGTCCTCAAAAAGTTGGCCTCGTTCTTCTGCGCCAATTCTTCGGCAGCTGGGAGGGCCTTCTCTTTCAAACCGTCCCGTTCTACCTTCACACTTGACAGCTCTTGCTCGAGGTTGACGATAATAGGCTTAAGAGCTTTTACCTCTCCTTCGAGCTGAGTGATGATCGGCTTGAGTGTATTGATTTCGGCCTCTTTCTTCTCTGCCAACTCCTTCGCCACCGGCAGGAAAGACGCTGTTACCTGGAAACTATCCCTCTCCACTTTCAATGTCTCAATATCTTCTTCAAGTTTTGTAATAACAGGCTTAAGAGTGTTGATCTCGTCTTCTTTCTCCCGCGCTAGCGCTTGGGCGGCCGGGAGGGCAGATGCAGTCATTTGAAAGCCATCACGCTCTACCTTCAGGGCCTCTACATCATCCTTGAGTCTGGTGATGATTGGTTTAAGGGTATTTATCTCGGCCTCCTTCTCGTGCGCGAGCTGTTGGGCAGCGGGGAGGGCAGATGCGGTCTCTTCGAAACCGTCACGCTCTACTTTCAGGTTCTCAAGATCCTCCTCGAGCTTGGTGATGATAGGTTTAAGGGTGTTGATCTCAGCCTCCTTCTTCTGTGCGAGCTCTTGGGCAGCGGGGAGGGCAGATGCGGTCTCTTTGAAACCGTCACGCTCCACTTTCAGGTTCTCAAGGTCCTCCTCGAGCTTGGTGATGATGGGTTTTAGGGTGTTGACCTCAGCCTCCTTCTTCTGTGCGAGCTCTTGGGCAGCGGGGAGGGCAGATGCGGTCTCTTCGAAACCGTCACGCTCTACTTTCAGGTTCTGAAGATCCTCCTCGAGTTTGGTGATGATGGGTTTAAGGGTGTTGATCTCAGTCTCCTTCTCTTGTGCTAGTTGTTGAGCAGTAGGGAGTGCATTGTCCTGCAGGTCATCACGTTCCATCTTGAGAGCCTCAATATCCTCTTCAAGCTTAACAATGATGGGTTTGAGTGTGTTGACCTCCTCGAGATTCTTCTGCGCCATCTCCTTCGCAGCCGGGAGGGCATTTTCCTGTAGGTCATCACGCTCCTCCTTCAAGCTCTTAACCTCCTCTTCAAGTTGAGCAATGATTGGTTTAAGTGTGTTCACTTCCCGCAAAGCCTTGGCGTAATTCTCCTCATTCTTCTTGGCCATCTCCTTTGCGGCCGGGATAGTAGACGCGGTTTCCTGTAAAGTTTGACGCTCAACCTTAAGGACCACGATCTCCTCCTCGAGCTTGACAATGATCGGTTTGAGAGTGTTGATTTCTTCTTGGGCTCTGACAAAGCTGGCTTCGTTCTTTTGTGCCATAGCCTTTGCCGCTGGGAGTTCAGTTTCCTGCAGGTTATCACGTTCGGCCTTAACATTCTTGATTTGCTCTTCGAGGGATGTGATGATCGGCTTGAGTGTGTTGATCTCCCCTTGAGCCTCAAGGAAGCTGGCCTCATTCTTCTGTGCGAGATCCTGAGCAGCTGGAAGAGCGGATGCTGTTTCCTTGAAGCCATCACGTTCTACCTTCAGAGATGCGATTTCCTCTTCAAGTCTGACAATTATGGGCTTAAGGGTGTTGACTTCTCCCATAGCCTTGGTGAAGTCTTGCTCGTTCTTTTGCGCCAGCTCCTTGGCTTTCCTTGCATCCTCCTCAGCTTCTCTAAGTTTCCTCTCTGTTTCCTTACCACTGTCCTGTGCTTCCCGAAGCCTATCCGCTGTCAACGCACCTGCTGCCGCCGCCGCGACCAATTTGGCCGCCGATATCTTGCCGTCTTCCTCCGCTGCTGCTAACTTCGCTGCTACTACTCTTGACTCCTCTTCTGACTCTGCTAACCTTGCGGCCGTAGCCCGAGCCTCCTCTTCAGATGCGGCCAACCTGGCAGCCGTAGCCTTGACCTCCTCCTCAGATGCTGCGAGACGTTCAGCTGTAATGCGAGCTTCTTCTTTGGACGCAGTTAGTCTCTCGGCTGTGGCCATTACTTCTTCTTCTGCTGCTGAAAGTTTCTCGGCAGTATCCCTCGCCTCATCTTCAGATACAGCCAATAGCTCGGCTGTGGTGCGGACCTCTTCCTCTGATGCTGCCAACCTCTCAGCTGTGGCTCTTGCCTCTTCTTCCGCCGCAGCTAGTCGCTCTACTGTATCTCTTGCCTCTCCCTCTGATGCCATCAATCTCTCAGCTGTCGCCCTAACTTCTTCCTGTGACACTGCCAGCCCTTCTGCCGTGGCCTTCAACTCCTCTTCTGATGCTAATAATCTTTCTGCTGTGGCCTTCAACTCCTCTTGTGATGCTGACAATTTTTCTACCGTGGCCTTTGCCTCTTCTTGTGATGCTGCCAATCTTTCTGCGGTGGCTCTAGCTTCCTCCTCAGACTCGACTAACCTCGCTGCGGTGGCCTTCATTTCCTCTTCTGCAAGCCTCAACTTCTCCGCAGTTGCCTGTCCAGCCTCCTCAGACTCTGCCAGTTTCGCTGCCGTAACTCTGCAATTCTCTTCTTCGTGGGTGAGTTTTTCTGCCGTAACTCTGCCATTCTCTTCTTCCTGGGCGAGCTTTTCCGCCGTTGACCTAAAGTTTTCCTCCTCCTGGGCAAGCTTGGCTGCCATTGACTTGACATTCTCCTGTTCTTGAGCAAGCTTGGCTTCCGTTGACCTGACGTTTTCTTCCTCCTGAGCAAGCCTAGCCGCTATCGCCTTTGCGTTCTCCTCTTCCTGAGCAAGCTTAGCCGATATCACCCTCATGTTCTCCTCTTCCTGAGCAAGCTTAGCCGATATCACCCTCATGTTCTCCTCTTCCTGAGCAAGCTTAGCCGATGTCGCCCTCATTTTCTCCTCTTCCTGGGAAAGCCTAGCCGATGTCACCCTCATATTCTCCTCTTCCTGTGCCAACTTCGACGCCGTAATCCTGACATTCTCCTCCTCTTGTGTTAGCCTCTCCGCAATATTCCTACTATTCTCCTCTTCCTCCGCGAGCCTCTCCGCAGCCAACCTCGCCTCCTGCTCAACCTGCCGTAACTTGTCCTCTGTCGCTTTACTGCTGTCCTGTACTCTACGTAACGCTTCCGCAGCAATCGCACCTGCTGCTGCCGCCGCAGCCAGTTTCACTGCAGAAGCTCTCCCATCCTCTTCAGACGCTGCCAATTTCTTTGCCGCCGCCGCCGCTTCCTTCTCTGATGCTGCTAATCTCGCGGCTGTAGCGTGGGAGAGCTCTTCGGATGCTGCTAGACGACTAGCGGTATCCCTTACTTCCTCCTCTGATGCGGCTAATCTGGCGGCGGTATTCCGTACCTCTTCTTCTGCCGCAAGAAGCTTCGCTGCGGCGGCCCTCTCACTCTCCTCAAATCGCAAGATTTTCTCGGCCGCTAGCTTTGCTTCTTCATCTGCCTTGATCAGTCTCTCCGCAGCTTCCTTGCCGGCCTCGTCAGACTCAAGGAGCTTTGCGGCTGCTACTTTGCTGGCCTCGTCTGCTTCGAGCAACCTGGCAGCTGCTGCAGCGGCGGTACCTTCGACTACGAGCAACTTCGCCGAGGTTGCCTTGAGCTCCTCCTCAGTCTCCTGAAGCTCCTTGCTAAGGTCAGGGTGGGTGGGGTAGGGTACGTCGGACTGTGTGCCTATTTCAACTACTGGGGTTGGATCGAATTGGATTCCAATATCAGTGACCGGGGTGGCCTCAGACTGGATGCCGACCTCTGAAACTGGGATTGCGTCAAACTGAGTCCCGATCTCTATGACCTCTGCATCTTCGGATTGGACGCCGATGTCATTAGTAGTTTCCTGCTCCTCGATTGTGTGCATGGATGAGATTGTAGAGAACGCGGTCCGGGGCCTGTCCATATCATTGACACCCAAAAAGTTGCGGGAACGATCAAGTACAGGGTAGTCAAGGAGGTCATCAGTCATGATACCACAATCAACCATGATACCCTTGGTAATGTACGGCATATTATTTCTGGTGGGGGTAACTGGGACTTCGTCCTCCTCTGCAGTATCTTCATCATCATCGCCACCATTGAACATACCATCACCCAACTCGGCAAACAGGCTCTTACGCTCACCAGCGCCTGCGCGTTTGTGACGTACACTGCCGGGGGATCCGTTATGGAACTGGAAAGTACCCGCATCGCTGGAGCTCGCTGAGAATGCCCTGTCCCTGTTGCTAGAGCCGACTGAGAATGCGCGTTCGCGGCTCCGGAACATGCTACTCTGGCTGGGCATCCTGGTCCCCCTGCTGTGAGGTCTACCCATTTTACTCCTGAGGCGTTGGCCGGAGCCAGGGATGGGGGTCATAAAGTCATCGTGGCGGTTACGGCGGTCTTCGTATGCGCCGTCTGAATCCCCTTCTGTGGATGCAGAGGAGGCAACGCTGTCTCTGTGGCGGATCCTATTAACGGGGCGTCTAGAACCACCAAAAGAGGAGGCGCGAGAAGTCTTCTTCTTGATGACTCGCAGGTGAGCACCGGTTTCGGTTTCGGTAAGCTCATCAGCTGAGGTTGGGTGATCGTACACAGGGCTCTCATTGCCAGTCCTATAGGCCTCCGTCTCTGTCGCAGTGTCATGTTCATTTGCGGTCTCAAATGCATCTGTGGTCATGCCCGCAGCTTCGTTTGCAGTTTCGAATCCAGATTCATCTGTTTCACCTCCGGGCGGGCTTAGGGTGTAATCAGTGAGAAGAATTGAATTTGATGGGGCCTTTGTTCTGGTGGGTGAAGGCGGCTCGTCTTCGGCTTCCTCCCATTCTTCATCTACCTGGGTATTCTTTATTACTTCGTCTTTGGTGCGGCGTGCACCGCCAAGAAGAGTAGTATTAAAGATGGGTCGTGGAGCACCAGACTTGATGAACGAGGCTTTACCCTTCCGTCTCTTGTCAGCACTACTTGGTGGGCCACCGACTGAGTCCCTTCTTAGCCGTGAGTTTTCAAGATCGTCCCTAGCCTCCTGAAGCAGGCGTCTGAGTTCGGCCTTCTCAGTCTTTTCTCGATTCATGTTTGACTTGAGATTAGTAATCATTCTATGGGCATGCTGTAGACTCGATTTCAAGGTCTCAGCTTCTAGATGAGTGTTTCTGGGTGTTGGTTTTGAGGGAGACGACGGTGGAGAGATTTCTGGTGTGGTTTGGGCGGGCTCCATCACAAACGGATCTTCATTCTGTTCATTGTCCTCTCTGTGTTCGAGGGAGGCCCGTAACCGGCTGCTTTGATTATGACTATCTTCCAGCTCCTGCTTCAGGTCCTCAACCTTCTTCTCTAGCGCAACGCGTTCATTTTCATTTGTAGCCAGATTCCTCCGCATGGTTGCAAACTCGACCTCATGGTGCTTGTGTTCCGCTTCAAGGTCTTCAAATAGTTTCTCATTTTGGTGTTTCCACTCATCAAGCTCCTTAATGATGTCCTCTTTCTCGTGGCATAGTCGTTGAATCTCTGCATGCAGCCGATCCTCTATCTCCTGCTGCTCTCTTACTTGAGCAAGTAGTTCCTGATTGCGCAATTCTAGGTCCCAATTTTCCTCTTTGTATCTCTGCTCGCTGTCATCAAAGGACCGGACTCGGCTCTCGAGGAGCTCGGCCTGCTGCTCCAATCCCGCTTTCTCAATCTGTAGAACCCGAAGAGCCTCCTCGCGCTCGGACAGCAAAGCTTGGAGCCGCCTAACCTCAACGAGCAGACCTTGGCCAAGCTCAGCTGCAAATTCGAGATCGTGCTGTCGGGAAGGTTGATTTCGCTGACGGCGTGACGGAACTGTAAGTTTTGAAGGGGAGTTTGTGCCTTGTGCTTGTAAGTTTGCTGCAGCAGATGGGACGAGCTGTGGTGAACACAAAGTTGATTAGCCTAGAATCGAAGCCCCCCACAGAGATCTACGGATCTACCCGAAGAAGGGGGGATGGGCAAAAAATAAGATTAAACACCATACATTCCCAGCCCCATATGGCGACGTGCTACCGCCACCGCCCATGATCTTATTCGTCAATACTGCCCTTGCGCTCTCTCTGCCGACCTCATTGTACTCCTTCTCCAAATCTTGTAGTTTCTTCTTCAGCTCCGGGTCGACGGTGTCGCCGGCCTCGTCCAGCTCCTTGATCCTCGCTTCATATTCTTGTTGCTGGCTCAGTAGTGCCCGTCCCAGGTTTCCGGCGGTCTCGATTCGTTTGTTGACTTCTGCTAGATGTGCTTCCAGTGTCCGTTTAATCTGTGATGGTGATGATGTGGGTAGAAGGATGGGATTGCTGTTGCTGTCCTGGACCGATGTCCGCTGTGGAGTCGTAAATGGGTCGTCCATCCCGGCAGACATCGTCTCCAACCGTAGTTAGGGGTTTTTTGACGAGCGGTCCGGTGCCCACAGTAGATTGGACCAGTAAACCACAGCAGGAGGGGGGGGGTATTAGTCTGTTATATAAGGTTTTATGAGTTGATTAGAAAAACGAGCGACGAAGGTCGGACGGCCGTGGTGGAAGAGAGAGAGGGGGGGGGGGGGGTGAGATTAATAGCTGTGAGTAGGCCGGCCTGGACCAGGCACGGGTGTGAGGGATGGAAGAAGCGTGACTGAAAGTTTGCAGCACGTTCCGTTCCTGAACGAGGAAGCAATCGTCAAGGGTCTGAGCTAGCGGACTTGCCGAGAGAGACGAAAGACAAATTTGAACAGCAACGGTACTAACCTAGGTAACTTGTAGCTTTTTTCCCTTGCTTCCTTTCTCTAAGAGGATAAAATTATTATGAAGAAGGCTACAAGAGTATGCGACCGTCAAAAACGATGATACAACAGAAAGAGAAGTGATGATGTCAGAACTAGGAAGAAGTACCGAGGACGTGGGGGCCTCTTTTTGGTTCACGTTAAGAGACACGGCCAAGTTCTCTTTTCAAAAAAATTGCTGCTGACGTCGCTGCTGGCAATAACTGCTGCGCGGAGTTGTGAAGGAAGAGGAAGGAGGGAGAAAGGGAAGAGAAGGAGAGAGGGAGAAAAAGGCAGAGAGAAAAGGAACAACAAAAAGGCTGAGGTACAAAAATGTGATTCTATTTCCTTCCGACAATGACCTGTACACCTGAGAAATATCCGATTGTCTGACTGACTGGCAGATTGTTCTGCTGGCCAGTGGTCGCTGGCCAGTGGTTGGGCTAAGTATGTAGATATGTAATGTAGAGATGGATAGCCGCCCAGGATTCAGGTTAGATTCACTGTCGATGAGTGGATTGGATTCGAATATGTATGTATGTAGTTCGTTTCTGTGGCAAGCAGCAGCAGCAGCGATGGATGAACGGAATGACTCCGCCTCTGCCTATGGGTGTGAGAGTGGGAGTGGATGAAGAGGAAGAATAGAGGCGCTGGTTCACCCGTGGTCTCGATCAGTTGTTCGTTGACGCGCTTCAGCGAATAGCAACAGAGGCAGTACGAGGCTAAGGCTGCCGCGGGTTCAGTTATATGTTTCGACCATCCACAAATCAGCAGCGCGAGCGCCCAGCACAGCGATGATCCACGTGTACGCAATATTGCTGCACGCGTTTTTAGCTATACGAATTGATCTGGCGAGACTGTGGGGGATACGTGGAAGAGACCCCGTAACAAGAAACGCGAAGGGCAAGTCTGTGCAAAGTGGGATCTAATAATAATATGGAGAATTGAATTTAATGGGTGGGATTGTTGGGTGTGGAGTTTGGGTAGTACCAGCGGCCAGTTGGTGGGGAGCGAGCGGGCTGCAGAATTTGTGAAGGGGGGGTATAAATTTGGGATATAGGAAGCGCAGGCGGCTACAGCCAAACACTATTTAGGACTGAAATTAATAGAGAATGTAATTGAAGGGAAACCTTCAGTTGTTTGTTGGACATACAAAAAGGAAATAATTAAGGAAAGTGACAAGATATATCTATGGTATGTATGGTGATATATATGATGGGAGGCGAGGCGAGGCGACCAAAAGGTAGGGAAGAAAGCAACTCATCCGGAGAGGCGAGCAAATGATCTCTGATATACCTTACTCGGGAGTGGACACTCTCATGTATTTGCCCGGGTTGTTTTGATCGCTTTCACAAAATGGGATGAGTCCCCATCTTCACCCCCTGTCAAGCACCAAACAACAAGCAAGCGGTTCCTAGTTGTTCCTACATGAGCCAACACTTCGCACTAAGCCCGGAAGTTATCAACAAACAGTAACCACTGGATTAGGACTTTAACCCGATTGGTGGTGTGGCTCAGACAGGGTCCCAGACTCCCAGTAATGATCTGCCAGCCACAAGGTTGTGGCAGTACTGCCACACCCACCACAACCACCGATGCGTAGTAGAGATTACGAGGATCCCCCAGAACATTTTGGAAGCTCTCTATCCCACAATCAAAAATCAAACACCCAACACAATCGTTGGCATTATACATTATATCAAACATCATCTCAGCTTAAGACAAACCAAGCAAGTCAACTCTAGAACAAACCATGCCCTCACCACCACCCCCTTCAACTTCTGTCCCTCTCTCGGCCCCAGACGCGCCTGTCCCCTTCTTCAAGCGCGCTTCCAAGTCTAAATCAATCAGGAAACGGCCTGCCACTCCCCCCTCCGACGACTCCTCCGATTACAGCTCCTCCGATGAGTCCAAACCCATCAAGAAGCGGCGAAACCTCAACCAAAAAGCCAATGCTGTTACCGCTACCTCTGTCTCAAAACCAAGCACATCTACAGACACTGTCCCAGTTGCCCGTACCTATGCCCCAGACTCATCACGCACACTAACTTCCGCCAACGACGCCACAGCTACAAACTGGCACAACGAGACGACGGGCCACACCTCGCCTCCCAGGAAACCACTCGACAGTAGCACCTCCGCCGTTACAGATGAGCCGCCCGTCGCGGATGGAACCTACAAGGGCGCATCCTCATATGGGAACTTCATCAAGAAGTCCAAGGACGCTCCTGTACGCACTGTGGGGCCCATGAAGGCGCCGAGCAACATCCGTTCCATTACGGTGACTGACTATGCGCCTGATGTTTGTAAAGATTACAAGCAGACTGGATTCTGCGGTTTTGGGGATACGTGTAAATTCTTACACGCACGTGAGGACTATGCGCAGGGTTGGAAACTGGATAGGGACTGGGAGATCCAACAGAAGTCAGGCGGGAAGCCGAAGAAGCAGGAGGATGCCGAGGACGATGATGAGTGGAAGGAGTTGAAGGACATCCCTTTCGCCTGCGTCATCTGTAAGAAGGACTACAAGGATCCGATTATTACGAAATGTTCGCACTACTTTTGCGAGAGCTGCGCAATTGGGCGGTATAAGAAGAACCCTGGGTGCGCAATCTGTGGCAAGAGGACAGACGGGGTCTTCAATGGGGCGAAGAGCTTGCGGAAAAAGCTACAGAGAAAAAAAGAGAGAGAAGAGGAGAGGAAAAGGGAAGAGGAAGAGGCGAATGAAGATAAATGAGGTCAATCACGTGGTTCTCTAGTATGTAGTTATGGTTTTTTCTATTATATATCTGTATTATAGACTTTCATCTGGGAAAATATCAAGGCGTATTTGCATCTGAATAACTCCCCCATCCTCTCGTCTCCCGTGATCAGTGCCCAGAACCTTCAGTACCTACAGTAAAAAGATCCTCCCACCATCTTTCTCCTTGGCACCCCCAACATCGTCCGAGGAGCTGACCGCGCTCTTCGTGCATAATACTCACCTGCAGCCACCCTACCAAACCCTGAACCCACATCCCCCACAACCCATCCAGTCCCCAGCTGTCAAATTACACCTCTGCATACATATAAAAATTCCCCAGCCCATGCACGCACCTACCCATATGACATAGGTATCGATAACTAAATGTAATAACCTGCGACCCACAACCCACTCCAATTAACATATCCTTATCCAGCCGCATGCAGGTACGATTAAGTAAAGTATGTAAGATGTAGGTAGGTACAACTTTACCCCAAAGCCTAATTAATTCCCCGTCGCGACCATATCATTTATAATCTACATGTAGTGTATGTACTGCCACCAGTGGACCACGGCTGGCCTTTCAGTTCTAATTCTCCTCCTTGAAACCCTCGCAATTCTCGCTGACCAAAAGGACAAATATCTGTCTTCATCCGGTTAAATTTCCCCACCGCACTCGATACGGTAGTTAGTGTAAACCAGGGTTGAATCATCGTTTCATCTAAAGTAGACTAGGCACGTAGGAAGGGAAGGTGTGGTCACCCCTGCAGGCTATTGCTTCCGGATTTGGTTGCAACAATGATGGGCGAGTGATATTCTGTGAGGACCAAATACTGGTAACCAGCTGGATATAATAACAGGCAGGCCAAACCAATATCGGTTCCCTTTATTACTATTAGTCTTTATCTATTGAGAGCCAACACCCATTCTTCTTAACCCCTCTCCCTTCCTGTTCGCGTAACCGCAAACCCTCTAAACAGAAAGTATCAAAGCAAAAGAAGTAAAAATGCGGGAAAACGCCGAAGAACACTCCTCCCAATAAACCAACGCCTCCACCCTTCTAATACCCTCTAACCGCAGCAGTAGTACTTGCAACAATGCAAAAACTCCACCATGCTGTAGCAATACACGACAACCGTGATAACAATCATTACAACTAGCACCTCCCTTGCGCTTCCCAAGCCACCCAGTAACCTCCAGTCCATCTCCTCTCCTCTCCGCCCGCAATACCACATACCAACTCTCGTCCATCCGATTGAATATACGAGTGCAAATATGGCAACCCAAAGTGCCTGTTCAAAGTGTCTTCCACAGAACCGCCCCGGTACAGGGGTGATCGAGTTCAAGACAAATATTTCTATGAATGCAACGAAGGATGAACCGATGGCGATGATGAATTCGGGTATTATCGCTGGATATACTGGAGTATTTATATTGGGTAGGAGTATGAGGAGATAGAAGCACGATGATGCAAAGGGGATTGCCGTGACAGTGGTGTAAAGGCAGCGGAACGACGTGCGGAGAAAGCGGGACTGCATAAGACACGAGAGCAGACGGGTCCGAAGATTGTCCTGCGCATGTAGAGGGGGCCTAGGGCAAGGGAGGCTCCTCTCGGCACATCTGTTCATTATACCCCAGAACTAGAAAGTTAGACACGACAATATTTCTTTAGGAAGGCTTCTCTGGAAACCTACAGCAACAAGCCACATGTAGAAGCACTGCGTGGCCCATATGATATTAATCAACCTGAAGAAAAAGATTCTTCCGTTGCCTGCACACCTCTCCCTATAATAATAGCAGCACAAGATTCCTGTCATGCAGAAGGCAAGAACGAGTCTTATAACGATGACCAACCCGTCAGGGATCCACTCAAACGGGGACTGGATGATCTCTGTGAAGATGTATCCCTCCGGGGGGAAGGCAAAATCGAGTTCATCCTCTAATAACCATATCCACAGTAAGCACATGCCAAATGATAGCAAAAAGCACGAGAACTACTAACCATCAAGACTATCCGTATCACAGTCCTCTCCCCCGTCACGACCACGACGTTCCTGCCTCACCTGCTCCAGAAGCGGCGTGTGTTCATTTGCCCTCATCTCACGCTCAGAGCCAGATCCTCTATCTCCCGAGCTCGGGTCGCCATGTTCACGCCCTTTTGGACCTTTCGATTTAGGCCCCTTCGATTTAGGTCCCCTCGAACAAGAGCCACTGATAGATTCATTCTCTCTAGTACAGGAGTTCTTTGAAGGCATTTAAACAAAAAATAGTAGTAGCGGTAGCGGGTTTATGATGAATCAGGAGGTATCAAGAACAGAAGCAGTGAGGTAGTCGAGGAATCGAAAACAAAATAAGAGCAAGGGAACAAGCCACCTTCCAAACAGTTACAAACACCAGCCAGATCTGCAAAACAATAACGAGTGATACAGCGTGAAGCGTGGCCTCACCCTTAGATAAAATCTAAAGATGACTAATACCAAACAGATATGTAAACAGAGCAGAGCAGAAAAAAAGAGCTCGGACACCAAGGGAGTTCGGGTGCTAAAACACCGCCCAACGTTCTGGAAGACTGTCTTTTTCGTTGACCCCCTGAAACTCCTTCTCGAGCAGCCAGTAGTGATGAGAGGAAGTAGCAATAATCTACAAATGATGGAGGGGCCACGCCCCCTCCAGCTATATAACCAGCTCTCGCTCTCCTCCCCCCTTCTCTCTCGGTCTCATGGGGCGTAGTAATAACAACATCAAGCCCCCCCATTCATCACACGAGCAGTAGTGGAGAGGGGGAAACCGTCGTCATGTTATACATGTATCTACACCGCACACACATTCGAAGGGACTACATGATAACAAGCAGCCCGCTCCTCTCCCTCGCGTTACACACGGATGCTCTCTTCTTCCAGGACGATCCGGGGGGTCTCAATACCATACATGTACACTAGGGGTTGGCCACCTCGCGACCGCGAGTTGTGGATGCAAGTTATGGTGAGTGCATATATTTGGGTAAGGATTTATGATAAATGCATACATTTGGGTAAGGATTTATTTTTGCAACATACAGAACACAGAAATGAGATAGAAAAGAAATGCTGAGAAAAAAAAATACAAAGTTAACAATAATACCCCTATTTCACCACCGAATCCAACCTCGTCAAATCATTCAGGCAATCTATTTTGTAGTTAGTTATGTTGTTTCAGAGAGTACAGGAAGTAGAGAATTCACTTACCATCCGTTAGAAATACCTCCGCTTACACTATTCCTCAGAAAGATATCCGCTCAACTATATTTACGTTAAGAATACTTAATAATAATATAACGACACCGCACTCGTAAAAACCTCCAACTGCCCTCAATCCCCGACTACGCCAAATGTAGTTTATTCGTTAACTATAATTACGTTAAGAATATCAAATAATAATACATGTTTTAATACATACCGCTTTCCTAGAATCCACCGCCTTCAATACCTAAATTCCAAGTCAGAACTAATATTGAGAACACCTACAAACCTCATAAGAATAATGCAGAATAATCGAACTCACCTACCATCCCAAGACTATGCCTATCTCCATACCACTCACTATATGCCACCGCAAATAATCTACAATCATTAGTATAAAGCGAAACCGAAAGGAAAGAATATTACTTACCGTATCTCAATAATACAATAGCAGAACTCCACCTGATACCATAATCAAATAATATAGAACTCAAATGAAATAACAGAAAATACAATACAGTCTCATACAAAGATAGGAAAATAACAATAATTTATAACAATACTTCCGGGTATACCACATTTTCAGTCGAGACTTCTGCTCCGTCATAGATTCTCAACCCTTCGATATTTGTAACCTCGATAACGCCATATACAATCGCAGAAAATATGGACCGCAAATCAACCCCTACAACATCCAACGACCGCCTTGGGACTTGTTTACCGACAAGAAAGATCGAATAGGAATTGCCTCATTGTCGTGATGAATTCAATTTTTCGCTATTGATAAACTTTATTCTTTAATAACTTTCACGCCCATTAAAATCTCCACCCAAGATTCTAAATTTCAACGCATCCGCCGAAGAATCATTATTCGAGCCGCTACATAAACCTTATTTTGGATAAAGGCTTAGAAGGATCACGGAAATTCTATCTTTAACTTGGGCCAGATTGGCGCAGGATTCAAGCTTTGGAGATATTCAACAGCGAACGACGGCTTCTTCCTCGAATTATCAAGACTAACAAGATCAACCGATAGTAATTATGACCCCAGAATCGCCAAGTTAACTATATCATTAAACTCGCAATAAGATTATTACGGCATCGCAGCGATTGCTTCCCTAGAAACGCTTGATGGTTTTCAGACTTCGACTGTCAGTGAAAACACGACAGTCAGGATCAGAAGACCGCATTGGATAAACGGGGAAGATTTATAACCCTCACATCGACGCTCATGACATAAAGCACTGCCCAACTTCCGAACTCATTATTCTCTCCACCACTACGCACCCTCATATTAATCCGGAGACGAAGCAGCTCAAAGCGTGGCCAAAGAATTGACCGCTGAAAACATGCTTCAACCGTTGACCCACGGTTCTCGAACCACTCCAGACCAAGAAAATCACCACCAAGAATGACGCAGATACCGCCAAATAAAGCATCATCCCCTGAACCGCAAACATCATTAAGTGTTCTATTAACTGCCTCAAGAAAGATTTACGACGGACCTCATCCCAAATTATCAGCTCTAAGAAGAACCATTAACATACTATTCCGACTAATATTGCATACCGATGTTTCATTTATATTGATTGGAATTTTGAACCGAGAGTGTGATGTGCGGCCACCTGGGAGGAGCTGTGCGGCAATTCCAGAGGAAGCAACACAGAGAACAATTTTCTCTTGAGAACGGAAGTGATTACACAACGCTTTATACAAAAACGTCTTTCCTGTTCTTTGGCCTCAGAAAAGAATCGTCGATCCCGCTAAGAATGTTGAATGATTTTGTTGAAACAATCCATTGATCAAGATTTAGTTGTAAACTCGCTCAGCTCTGAAGGTTTCTCCGCGCCTACCGTAGATCTGCCAGAAGAATCATTTCATTCCTACCGATCGATTCCAACTAAATGTATACACCAGAAATTAAAGTCGAAAAGATTCTTATTAGAATCTGCAAGACGCGAAATATAAGACAACCCGTAGTCAAGGTGTGGGTCAAATCAATAACATTGAGAAAGGGTTGTTCAGAATGTGGCAGATCGTCACATATATTTGCGAATTGATTCCATAAAGAAGAGGCCATACATCCCCGAAAAGAATTGCCGTTGAAAATAGGGTGCGATGAAGACCATTGAGAATATAATTGCTTATCAAGATCAGATCCACTTTCGATCATCGCCTAATAAACCAAGAAAGAATACAGCTTTGAAAGTTGGATGAACGTTATTGATTGTTCTCAAACGCCGAAAGATTTAGACTGCATAAACCGTCAAGAATAACCGCAGATAATATTTTTCCATCATAGGATTACAGCCAGAATCCTACCAATACAGCTCAACGCAGACCATCTTCTCGACGATCAGAGAAATGAAGCGAACTGGTAGAGATATTGTCTACCATCTTCATTTTCGTATTTTAAATGGCCATCAGTGTTGAACGTGTTCTATCCATCAATTGCAGTTAGCCTCGCAGAAGATTTGCATTATACACACCTGTGTTTCTCTCAGGTAAGTGAATAAATTAAACGAATAGATGGTTGTTCCTCATGACAAGATATTCAAACAGCTCTCCAAACAACGATCGATCCAATATAACGGCCATACCAAGACCATCTAATTCCCCACCAACTTGCAGTTATGCTACGATCCTTTATATATATATTTGTGGATATATTTGATTACAGACCGTCAAGAACCTCTACATCGATTACCAGACCGCCAGGACAGATATGGGTTATAGAGGCGACTACCCATCGGTTGTCAAGATCGAAAAGTTGCTTTGTCCTTGCTGAACCTCAGAATTGCATCAGATTATGGATCCTTCCATCGCTTTCTCCTTCAGATAATGGTAACCATCTTCGAACCATCTTGTTTGACCGAAGCGGACCTTTTGAACAGGTTTTATTACCTTCAGGAGAGGCTGCTGTCATACATGGTGAATTCGGATTAGTATTCCCGCAAGGCCCGCAGACCATACTTTTTATAATTCTTGTTCTCCCCGTTTGGATCCGATCGGATCTCTGCACGACTATTCGATCAACGCGTCGAGTCTATAAATCTATCATCTGACGCAGTGAGTAGAGATGCGCAGCCACGCTTTTGATACTCAATAGTCCAAACGCCTTTCAAATATCTACCAAATACATTCTTATGTTTTAACTCCTCGGTAGTTCTCCCGTTGTTTCATGGAATACTCTACTACCAAATCTTTATCCACGTACCGTCTGTCCTGGTTTCAGCTCCGCAACAATCTCTGTCCATTTGGGATTTGCAGTAAAGGTAATGAAGAGAGTAGGCCGACCGAAATGGCGAACAATTGCCATAGAGTCCTGAAATAACTGTTGCATATATCGGTCTCCACCTATATAACTGCTCGGTAGAATGATTCTACGTCCAGTCTCTTCTGGATTAAAATCCTGTTGAATCAATGCATCTGCAAGCCCATTGTACAAATCTGAACGGAGTTGGTTTTGGTTCAAACGGATCCAGTTCAATTTATTTTGATCACAGACAGCCCACGCATCAACCAAATATTGCTGCAACAGTCTTTGCCCCAAGAACAATGTTTTCGGCTCAGTTCCCCGCTCATGCAACCTGTATCTATTTTATGTGAGCATTATTTCATAACATATTATTATCGAAGAATCAAATTTACCTATAAAAAGCTCTCTGGCTTATTCTTAGATTTTTCCGTACACCTCTCTCATTCCGCAACTCAAGACTCCAATGGTAACCCAAATCCCCACAGGGAAATAACAAAACATAATGAATTCATATATAGTACATGATTTGGATTGATGACTTGAAAAGATTGTTTTGAGGATTCCCAGAGGCTAATACTATATCAATAAACCCCGCTGATCAGATTCATCCTGGAAGGATTACCGCTTACTTCATCTTACAAGAATTTTCACGGCGTCGTTCAGTTCCATTATTACCGCATTGAGGCTCAATAAGATCTACAAGATTTCCATCTTGAGACGCAGAGGCCAAACGTTTTCATTGTTTTGTAGAATCTCAATAGCGATTCACATTGTTCAACTCATTTGTGAGACGCTTAAAACTGAAACATTCAACCGGATGTCTTTTCGACGCTACCGAAGAAGATATTGAGGATCGTAAAATATAGTAAAGCCAGACCAGAATGAGCCGGATCTAATGGTACTCAGAACGATAAAGTTCGATATCCGAAAAGACGTAACACCGCTTCCAAATTTCTTTCGCCAGTCATTGTCACATATTTTATCGGTGAACGCTTAAAGTTGAATTATACTTTCTAATCTTAGTTCAACTCTCAGAATCAGATCCAACGATTCCAAAGAATACCGTGAAATCTTTCCTACGTACAGAATCAAGATGACATCCCCTTTTGCAAATAATTTTTCAAAACGCCAAGAAGATCATATCTGCATTACCTATTCGTCAGATATCCAACGCCGCATTTACATTCGTTATACAAATACTATTCCCTGCCGCTCGATTCCAACGCCGCTGGCGACAAAACGCTAGAGGTAATGCCGGTTGTCTTTGTGGTCTTGCAATTTCCTATAGTATCATTTAGGATCAAAAAGTCTAAAATATTTTGAAGACTTGCTTACATTTATCGGATTATTCTCTTCAGCGTTTTGTAATTGATTCCGCCGTTGTCTTCTGATAGTATCTCGATGCTATTCATTATCATCAGTATAAATACTATTATTTCGCTAAATTGATACCTACTAAACATTCACTAAGAATGCCTTCTACCGTCCTCTATTATCTGCGCTTAAAATCCTCCATGATTTCTCCTTCTGCATTTCAGACATCTTCCTAGACATACCTGCCATGATTGAATACGATAAGATCTTCAAAAACCGTTAACCTATTTGGAATCTATAAATCTCCCCATAGTCAGTTTTCCAATCCCGACTTATCCCGTATTAAGGAATCAATTATATTACATACAAATTTTGTGTGTGGTAAACGTTTTGAGAGCTGGGTGCGAGTAGTGTGCGGTTATCAGTAGAGAGTCAGAATATCAAAAAGTATTCCCAATGATATTGGTAGGAGTCAATAGTATGGTAGGAATCAATAGTATTGGTAGCAGTCAATAGTAGAGGATCAAAAAGTTTTTTTTCAAAAAAAGTTTTTTTTCTTGGAAAGCTCAACACCCAGCTCTCATATACCCACCGGTGTCATGAGCGGGGGTGCCGGCGCCTTGACGCACCTGGGGTTATTTTCAGGGTCGAAAACGGGTCTTTTTTGGTGCGGAACCGCAACTCCGCAGGGCGCGCACCTAAGCGACACCACACCTGGAAGGCGCGCAAGCCGGGTAACCTCCATGGTGCGAGCCGGGTAACCCCATGCAAGCCGGGTAACCTGCCACAATCAAGCCGGGTAATCTGCCACAATCAAGCCGGGTAACCTGCCAAGGCGCGCGCGCGCAAAAAGACCACTTTCCAGTACATAGTAGATACATGTAATATGTGATCCCGTGGAACGCCCCCCCCCCATTCCCCAGCTTTGGCCTCCACCTAATCCTATCGCCCTCATGTTTCGGGGCAGGAGACTCAATTTGCCTCATTCCAGGCGGCGCGCTCAGTTCCCGGATCGGGTGGCAGGGGTGTGGAGACAGATGGTGGTAGGTAAGGTTTATTATTATGGGATGGGCCACATTTGGTAATCTGTCACGCGAGCGTCTTATCGTGGGCAATGTGGGTAAAACCAAGTGAAGGAGAAGAAGAAATGCGGCGTATTACGCGAAACCTCAGAGCTTGATTAATTCTCCATATCCTGTTTTTTCTCTATCGTAGAAAATGACCACGCTGCAAGGGGTCTCCCGAAAATCAGGGCTCGCGAGTGAGGTTCCATGATGGTTGTTTCCCAAGGTGACTAAGCTATTAACAGTGAACCCCTCCGAGGGCTAGACATAGAACTGTGACGGTCTTTTTGAATGCGCCAAGACAAACCCGCACACTGGGAGCTTGCACCCTCCACATACAATCAAAGTCCATCATTGTCATCCAGAAATTTTCAAACTCCCGTCGCCGATAATTTTACGCCCATCGCAAACGACCAAATAAAACACCAGAAAATACACCTATCCGTCAATCCCTCATCCTAAATAGTGAGTAGCCTAAAAAATTACAAAAAAATTAAATGAGTCTATGATGGAATTCTGGACGCATTATTGATCCTCGCACCCACGAAATCACTGAAGCTCCATCATAAAGCAAGCCAAGCACTAACAACGACCCCACCCCAGCTAGATCTGCCCATCATGCCCGGTGTTTCCGTCCGCGATGTCGATGCCCAAAAGTTCATCGAGTCCTACGCTGCCTTCCTTAAGCGTCAAGGCAAGCTTGCCATCCCCGGCTGGGTCGACACCGTAAAGACCGGCCACTTCAAGGAGCTCCCCCCCCAGTCCCCCGACTGGTTCTACGTGCGCGCCGCCGCCGTTGCCCGTCATGTCTACCTCCGCAAGTCCGTCGGCGTAGGCCGCCTCCGCAAGGTTCATGGTGGCCAGAAGAACCGTGGCTCTCGCCCCTCCCACCACGTTGACGCCTCCGGCTCCGTCGACCGCAAGGTCCTCCAGGCCCTCGAGAAGATTGGCGTTGTCGAGCTCAACCCCAAGGGCGGCCGCAGAATCTCCCAAACCGGCCAGCGTGATTTGGACCGTAAGTCTCCCCCCCCTCTTGCCCCCTCCGCTATTGTTGGTGGTGGTTGCTGCTCCCGTCCCCCCTCTAGCCGCTGGGAATATGAGCGGTGTTGGACGAGGGGCTGGTGTCGGGTTGTGCTAATGTTACTTGGGGAGGACAGGTATTGCCCAGACCACTATCGAGGCCGAGGAGGAAGAGGGAGAGGACGAGGAGTAAATGGCGCTTTTCTAGCACGGATACAACAATAAAAGTTTTTTTTGTGCCGGTTCTCTTCTTCTCTTCTTTGTTTTAAATTTTCTTCAAATGGCGCATACCTGGGGATTTCGTTGGGTGTTAACAATTGGCCTCGTTCCCTCGCTTCATTGATATATGATAATGGTGATGATTAAGTACAATTTGGGGTGAACTGAGGAGACTGTAATCAGATGTGTTTTAGGCTTACCTGTAGTGGTTCTATAGCCTAAATGTGAACCAGAATATTGTCCCAATCACTCGTAGTATCTAGAGCCAATGATTCTATAGTCCACTTTCCTCCACCCACTGACGTCCATATCCCCAACCCCACATCCTCGAGTCCTAGTCATCTGACAATATACAACCCTTACCCTGCCTATCACCGCAAAAACCTTCAAACAACCACAACCTCACCACCCGAAGAGAAACCCTCATATCAATCCACAACCCCCATAACCATGGCCACATTACGCGCGCCCCTCCTCCGCCTCCCCGACCTCCGTAGCGGCGTCCTCCGCCCCTTCCTCCGCTCCAACAGCACCACTACCACCCCCGAAACCACCGCCGAAACCACCGCACGCACGCTCAGAGGCTTCCTCGGCCGCAGCAGCACCCTCTCCCGCACGCGCATCCAGCGCGCCGCCACCCCCATCACCACCGAAATGCCCGAGTTCCCAGTCTTCATGTCCGGCCTGCAGGGTGGCAGCAGTGAGGATAACCTGCACCACCTCAACGTATTCGCCACCAAGCACAACACGCACATCACGCTGACCAAGCCGAACAAGGATGTGATCCTGACGCTCTCGTGCGGTAACGTCGGCTACAAGAAGGCGAACCGCGGGACGTTCGAGGCCGCCTACCAGCTGGCAAGCGTCATGTTTGCCCGCATGGAGGAGCGCGGGATCAGACCAAAGAACATCGAGGTTAATTACCGCGACTTTGGGCCGGGACGGGAGGCGTTCACGAAGGTGCTGCTGGGGAAGGAGGGGAAGAACATTAGGGAGAGTGTGGTGAGGGTGACGGATTCGACGAGGTTGAAGTTTGGAGGGACGAGGAGTAGGGCGAAGAGGAGGTTGTAGATATGCGGTGGTGGAGGAGGGGAAGAGGGCTGGGGGAAGGGGGGATGTACAGTTCTTACCCTGTATCATATTTTTAGTTTGGTTGAGGAGCTCATCTTAGAGTAGAGGGCACTAATTAACAAACTTTGTTGTGTCAATACCTAGGGAGAGTTTTGTTTACAATTGACTTTTATCCCTGATGATCTATTGTGATATCTAAACACCATTCATACACACGGAGACGATTGTAGAAAATTAACTTTCTCGGAATGCCATAGTGATAATCCCCAGTCGAGCAATTGAGTAAATCTTCATAAATCACTCCTTACATAGTACTTAATTAAGCTGTTAGTAATAAATGCTGACCCCTAGCAAAAAGCAAAGATTGGTAGCTTTTGCCAACAGATCTTACTTTATCAAATAATACAAATCCTGACCCTCTTTCTAGGGAGTCAGCATCGACAGCTTGAGGATAACTAACTACACACATGTAGCACTATGTACGTATATACCGGCCCCTCACTCGCCCGGTCATCGAGTGGTAAAACATGGACCAGACCACGTACACCGCAGCCTGTCAATGATGAATGTACATACATTTACTAGCTAGTACTCTACCTAAAGCCCAGCCGAACCGTCATCAACACCACTGGTTGTACAAATAAAAATAAAAGTAGAGATACATGTAGGGATAATTACATGTATATATATATAAAAATTAAAATGTCTCGACGTAGATCTCCGCCCGCACCTTGATGTCTTAGTTACCCGGCTCACCTCCAAAAATACTCACGTCTCACAAGATCACGATAACGATAAGACTCCAATTAATCAATTAATCACTAGGCCAAAAGCTATTTACAAAAAGAAACCTTCTCACTCTCACTCACTTCATTCACTTCATTCACTCGTCCTGACACTCACTCCACTCCACTCGACTCCACCTTCACTCATCACACTCTCCTCGCTCTATTCACTTCGCCTTCAATGGCGTACCCTCCGCACATCCCACACGTTAGTCGTCACGGCGCCCCTCCCTGCCCATGGATCCCCATTCCCGATCAGCGCATAATCTGCATCGAACACCCAGCAATCATCCAAAACATCGACCGTGGAGTCGCCACTCTCGGCGGTGAAAAGGCGCTCGTCAAGGTACGTCCGCCAGTGCGCAGCACCTGCACCATCAGCACCACCAGTAACTAACAGACCACCTACTATCAGCTCGCATCGACAAATGGAAACTCGGGTCTCATGCTGCGCTTTCGACCAGAGGACCCCATGCAACCCCCGATCCAGTCGCGCACGGTGCCAAGCAATAGCGTGCTCATCAAGCTGACCGTTCCGCGGCGGCGGCGAAAGAAGCGGCGGGATGCGGAGGGGCGGGTGATTGAGGACCCACAAGGCGCGGCGGAGGAGTTGCCGCTGATGGAGAAGCTGAGGAAGTCGAATGGGAAGTATAAGATTGAGACCGTGGGGGTTATTGAGAGGACAGTTCGATTTCGGGGTATGGCTTTTGCGCTTCCAGTTGACATGTGGGATGTTAGCTGACGGGGCTCCAGACATGGCAAACTACCAATTCAACACCTCTCGTTCCCCCTTCGTCGCAAAGCTACAGTCCGCAGTTCTCGACTGCTCCTACCCTTCCCTTCAGAAGTTTGCCCTCTCTTCCGGCAAAGGGCACCAACCCAACCTCGAGATCCTTCCTCCACCCTCATTTTCCAACACCGTCATGCAACACACCTACTATTACCGCCAAAACCCGGCCATCAAAAAAGCGCTCATTGCCGGCAAACCCGCACTCCTCAACCTCCAAGCCGCCCCCAAAACGCTCACGCCAATGGTGCACATCAGCAGCCCGTCACTGCCGTCAAAACCCCTTGATATCCGACCCTACGAGACGCTCGACTCGGCCGGCAAGAAGTGCGTCGACCACCTTCGCGCGCTCTTCGCCCAGCGCCCTATCTGGACGCGCAGAGCCCTCTTCAACCACTTCCCCAAGAACCTACAGTCGCTCGTGCGCTTCTCCATGGTGCATGTCGCATACATGTGGCGCGCGGGGCCCTGGCGCGACACCTGCGTCGTCTATGGGCTTGACCCCCGCCAGTCGCCCGAGTACCGAAAGTACCAGAGCGTCTTCTTCCAGGTCGAGACGGAGAAGAGCAGCAAGGGGCGCGACGACGCACGCAAGCGCAACAGCCACATCTTCGACGGGAAGCACCTGGTGCGCGACGGGCGGTGCTTCCAGCTGTGTGACGTGACGGACCCGCTGCTGTGCAGCCTGATCGAGACGGAAAAGATCCGGCGCGTATGCGATATGAGCGATGGGTGGTACCGCGCGAGCACGATGGCGAAGATCAAGGCCATTATGAGGGGGAAGATCCGCACGCTGGCGGAAGGGAATGTGCCCGCGGATAGCGAGTTTGTAGATGTGCTGGAGCAAGAGAGCGAGAGCGAGAGCGAGGAAAAGGAGCGCAAGGAGCGCGAGGTTGCGGAGCGCGCAGCAAGGAAGAAGCGGAGGCTTGGGAGGGAGGCAGCGATGGCGGAAGCAGAAGCGGAAGCAGAAGCAGAAGCCGCAGAGGCGGCCGAGGCGGCCGAGAATGATGGGGAGTGGGAGGAGGAGCTTTCGGAGGAGCAGAGGGTTGATGGGAGGGTAGAAGAGCTGATGATGGAACTGCTGAAGCAGGGGGGCGAGCATGCGGGGTATGAGGGGTATTTGGATGATGTTGGGGAGGAGGGTGATTTTGATGTGCTGGAGGGGGAGGATGATGAGGATTAGTTTTTCTTCTCTTTTCCTCTCTTTTTGTAAATATTTAATAGTAGTTAGCACTAGGTCGCGTGATCATTGACACTGGCCAGGCCAGCGGGGGCAATAATGCGAGTGCTGTGTCATGATCGAGCGTAGAACGTCTTGGCGGTGATTGGGGACAGCCGCTTCTGCGATGGATAATAAGCACACCTGTGTATATATAGACATTATAACTAGGGCTGGTGGGTATGAGGGATATTTGATTCCAAGATCCTGTGGTCTCGAATAAACCACTGACTTGTCTGGCCGGGGAGTCCCAGTGTTCCCCCTCGCCTTCTGCAGGACTGGATGTCGAAAGATTACATCAATCAAGTCCGGGGGATTGTGGGTGTTCACAACAGGACGTCTGCCCCTGGATAGCCTACTCTGGGCTGGATAAATTTAGGTCTCACTATAGTATGTGGTTAGACGGATAGAGTGGTGAGTAGGGTTGTTATCTACATGTAGCTGTACTACATTTAGATTTACGCCCCCTGTTTTCTTAATAATAATTAACTTATGGGTGTATTCTAGCAAGTCCAGACTTAAAACCCGTGTTGCTTGAATCCCGTTTCCCCCTTAAAAGCAATACATGTAGCTAGGTACTGGCGGTGTCAAGATACGACGTGGGTACATATAGCTCGAATCCCTAGCTAGCTTCACTTTGATGGAGGTACTTTCATTAAGGCCCACATGCATTTATAGTACTTCTGAGCAACACGTTGTTCTGATCATTGACCTCTGGCTGCGTATGGACCATGAATTCTTTCCTAAAATTTCTCCAAACCCGATGTATAGGGACAGGATTATAATAATAACGTACTTTGGGGTTCCTCTACGGAGCTTTCGCGTATTTGCACGTTGGTGTTCCCAATTCCAAGTTCGACCAAAAGTGTAAAGGGGCCGGCAGATATATACATCTAATTCTAAATAGAATAGTCAGGTATCTCTGTCATCACGAAAGGTTTCAATTGGATGGGTAGCTGCCCCAGATTTCTGTGGTCTGGCGGGCTACAGCTGTCAGTAGACAAAGAATCGGGTGTGTTAAGGGAGACGGCATACATATCCATTGGCAAACCTCAATCACTACAGAATAACCCTCTGGCTGAGATCAATATCTCTTCTCCTCCAAAATTACAACCTCACACGAGCAAGGAGGGCCCAGCATGCTGCGCAGCGGCAGGTGGCCCCGACTGCGTGCAGAGATGTTTATCCCACATCATTGCATTGAATAAGACTGTGAGTTTTCTAGATCCTTCAGTGTCGGTGGTTTCATGAACTGACGATTACATATGCGGCCGGAGGCCGCTCCTCACTAGTATAGCCTAAAGTGATTGTCTAAATACATGTAGGGACTTTGCGCAAAAGACACCAGAGTCTTTTTCCACTTGTATTGTTGGCTGATGAGAGGATCGGCGCCAGTCAGGTTACCGGGAAAAGACTCTGGAGTCTTTTGCGCAAAGTCTCTAATGTTCATCTCTACGTTAATGACATTAATGGTATTTACATGTATCTAAAAATCACTAGCATAAAAAGCCAAGCGTGTCGGAGGCGCCTGCAATACGGTATGTGAGAATGGGCTCCAACCCTCAATTTCTCCCACTCATTCACGCGCACGGCCTCTTCAACTCATCATAAAATTCCTGTACATAATTATCCTGTTACAGAATGTGAGAAAGTGATTCTAGTTGATCTTTGGGTGAACTATACCCTTATGTTCAGGGTTAGGGCTGCCCCGTGAAGCTAGCCTATGGGATGACAAAATCAGACGACAACCAGAAAAAATCCGCCCCTCTACCGATTGTAAAACGCCGGCCGCCCTCCCCCCACCAACGCCTCCCCCGCATAATGCGCGACGTCAACCCGTAACGACTCCGCACAGACGATGATGACGGACCACGATGAGAGCTTCATTGCACGCCTTAGCGCCCTCCCAGAGCGCCCTCCGTTATTTACGTCAAATCCTGTTTCCCAGGCTCTACAAATACCGCCCCACCACTATGGCGGCCAATTGCGCTCCAATACATCACCACTGGGGAGAAAGAGAGTTTTTCAAACAAAGGGGACTTCACGGTGGGGAATTGGGGGCTCATGTGGGAGAAACAAAAGGACCGGAGGCCGAGCTGGTGTCTCATCAATTGGTACCTCCGGTCGAGCGGGACGTGCTACGGAGTTCGGCTTTGTCCCCAAACAGGGCGAAATGGAAGAAGACAAGGATAAAGTTTAGGAGGAAGAGGAAAATGCATAACCCCAAAGCATGGTTCTTGGATAGCTCCCGTCTTATCAACGCAAAGCGATTGAAAGAGGCTGTGGATAAGTGGATTGATGCGAAGGAGAAGAAAGCGGACGAGAAAGACATACAATTACTGGGAATATCGTTAATGAAAGCCTTCAATCGGAACCGACGATCACTAGGGACACCACATATATTCAATCTAATGGCTATCACGGATCCGACATCGATCGATACCTCTTGTTTGAACCTCTGCATGGAGGCATACCTGTTAAATAATCGACCGGGTAAGTTAATTGAGGTATATAGGAAATACCAAGGTCTTGTCAAACCCAACTACGTGACGATTAACATCATCCTGAGAAACTTTATTGCTATGGGGCAATTGAGCAAAGCAGAGGATTTGTTAAAGGTTGTCTTGGAGTCGGGTGGGCCTGTTACGCGCCATTCGTTTCAATTACTGCTGTATGGGGTGAGAAAACTCACCGAGAGCTTGCCGGACATGACTAGGGTATTCGAGTGGATGAAGTCTACACACTTGAGCCCACACTCTCCAGTCTACAATATCATGATCAAGATGGCATTGGATTGTAGCCAGTACGGCCTCGCAAAGAGATATGCGGACGAGATGGTGGAAAGAGGACTGGGATACAATCTCGAAACATTTATCTTGTTTCTCAGTAAACAATCAATGGCCGGAGACTGGGACGCTGTTGGCAAAACGATGCTACGGATGCAGGACTATGATATAAAGCTCTCGACTCGTGGCTTCAATACCCTCTTACATGCTTATGCCCGGGTGGCCGATTTGCCTTTAGTTGAGCGTTTTTTCGAATCAATGGTATCCCTTGGCATAGTTCCAGACCGGTATTCATATAACGTCTTGATTCATGCCTCTTGCCGCGCCAAAAATGAAGAAGCCAAGAACCAGTGGTTCAATCATATGAAGTCAGCTGGGCATCTTCCAGACGCTCTCACCTTCAATATCCTGTTTCATCAGCTTCGCCAAGCCAAAGCTCAACCCTCTGTTCTCCGCCGTCTTTACAACGCCGTACTCGACATAAACCCGAGTCTTGTCAACACAATGACGAAAAAGATGCTCCTTGACTCCATGCTCAAAGACTCCCTCGCCTACGAGCGTCGGGCAAACCTCCGCCGCACCTCTCCATTATTGAAGGATGATGTCTTCTTACCAGAGATTAAGGCAATGGATTCAGCAACCGATGAAGGCCGCCCATATGATGCAATCTGTATATTCACCGACATATTAGCCCAGGGTCTGAAACCCTCAGCATTCCTCACTGCCTCCGTAGTTCGTGCGTCTTTCCGACTCCCGGCATCCGAGCACGACAATGTCTCCCGCCTTCTATATCTCGCCCACAGACGAGGCGTCCATGTCAATGACGTCGTATTGAGCGTGCTCTCATCCTCATCGAATAGTATATATTCCTCTTCGCCTTCCCCCTCCTTGCCAGAAAAGCCGAATACCATTTTGCGGCAACTTCACACTTCCTATAATTTCATGAGTAAACATTGCCTACCAATCAGCCACTATATCTTGGTTAGGACCGCATGGGAGCTCGCCGTATCTGGCGATCCACACGGTGCTATATTCCTAATGAACCAAGTCAGCACTTCAAGCTGGGGTTCAGAGTGGAATATCGTAGGGTTGACAACACTGCTGCATGCATATACCTTGATTAAGGATTTAAAGGGAATGCGCTGGGTGGTGGAAACCATGGAGGCACAGCAGGAAATGCCCGACAGGATATTTATGAAGTATCTCCGGAGAGCCAAGGAAACTTCTGAAAGCCAAGAGGACGAAGCCTTCATATCGTGGCTCGTGGCGCGGTGTGTAAAGCTCAAGGAGAGGCTGCAGGATCAAGCGGCCGACCAGAAGGCGAGGGAGATTCTGAAATATTTCGAGGGATTAGAGGGGAAGCCTAATATTTTGCCGAAGAGAAAGAGGGAGCATGTGAGGAGAAAGTTGGTGAAGAGCCGGAACCATTTGCAGGAGTTAAGGGCTCGCCATTAATACTAGCGAAAAATCTAGTTGCCGCTTTTTTATTTGATGTGTTTATATTTGTTCATACTAGCTACCTAGGGTTGGGGGGGTTTTCTCTTGAGTCTTTCTCGTTGTTTCCATTTAATTTATGTGTTGTATATGTAGTGGCACTTGCCTCTTGCGCGGGTAGTGGTGTGTAAATATTGGGCACATGAGTGGAGCTAGTATATCTTTTCTTTTGCATGTATGCATATACCGGGTTAGATTGGTGGGTAAAGGGGCATTATAGATATAAGGCCGGAGCCAAGTGTTTTAAATCTCAATTGCTCCTGAGAGATGAGGTCCTCTGTGGAGCCGCGCCGGGGGTGAGGCCTCTTCTCCTGTTATGAGCATGGCTTTTCATAATACCGCTAATGCCTAGGTTCTTTGGAAAGTTGGGGCAGCTTATCGGAAGCAAGCGAAGAGTTTTTAACTGTTTAATAAAGGAATAACTTGAATATGGTGGCCCACGCCGCTCCTACCTTCTAGTGATTTGATAACTACAAGGTATAAGTACATGTATATAAGCCAGTAAACAAGTCGAGCTCGCGCGAGTGATATTACATGATTAACCAAAGTAGAATGTTCAACCCGCCATCTGTAATTCTTAGTTCAACACGAGACGTAAAAGTAGTCAATGCAATTTAGCACTGAATGAGAATTAGGCCTTGTTACAAAGCGGCTACCAAATTTAGGAAATCACTAGAATAAAGCAGGAACCGGAATTAGGCGCGAATATAGTTAACAGCATGCAGTACCCTCGCTCTCATTCTCTCCTCTATAGGTTGCAGTTTTGATAGAGATTAGCCATATAATATTTGTGATCTGATCTTGGAGAGAGTATTGCAGACCTGATAGTGATATTATCATACCCAAACAAAAAGTGACCAGCGAATGCTCCAAGTAGTATGCAAATAATAAAGTAGCCTTCATATGATCATTGTTAGCTATGAATTTACATTTGGGGTCTTTGGAATGAGAACCATTGTAGTACATCGCCAATAACATTATCTATGGCGCATTTGTTAGCTCCACATTACAGTAATGGTAATATTACATCAATTAGAATTGGTGAAAAAATACAAAGTAACTAAACATGCCCAGTCAGTAAAGAAGTGTTAAGGGCAGAGTAAGGTTACGGCTCACGCAAGACCAAACTGGAGCATATAAATCCCCGCTCTAACTGCCCTTTGGAATATTGTCGGTTTATAATTTAGTGGCGTGACACGGCCCAACGCTCCTTCTAATGGCATACTCAAAGCCTTAGTGCTTCCTGAGCGGACAAGGTAGCGGTCATATTCACGCTGAGCGCGGCGTAGAAATTCTAGGATTAGTACAAGGAGGAAGACCTAGGGTAGTAGACATAAGTTAGCAATATTTAGATTTGAATGTCTTTATCAAGCTATTTTATGCACTCACACCAATGCAAGAGCCAACAAACATAGCGGGAGTCTTAATGCGCCACGAACGAGAAATGAAACATGAGTCAATGGTGTACCAGTTCCACATCATCTATAGAGATCTTTGTTAATTTCGAGTATAGCGAACAGCGGGAGGCCCGAGGGTAGAGTTTCATACAGATATCTTGCAGGCTGCTACTGTGGATGTCTGTGTTGAGGTCGATGTCGAGCTCATGGCGTGTGTACTCATGGTGCTGTGGTCCATTGTGGTCAAATGTTAAGGAGTAAGTAGTTAAAGTATACGGGCCCTGATCAGGAGATAATAATGCTCCGAGAAATGAACCAAACTTAGCAAGAGCTGGGAATCTAAAATATTTATAGTCTTTATCCTGAGGAGACTACATCGGGGCTTTGGCATCTACTGAGTGCATACCGAATCGAATACCTCACTGAGCTAAATTCTGATGAGAGAGTTTTGTGCATAACACTTTCAAATTCCGGCCGTTTTGATTGTCACAAGCTTAGGGATATGTGACCAGCGAGGCGCCCACCTATGGTCCTCAGTAATCACACCATGTTATCTCCACGCTGCACACAATAAATAATTTAATAACAGTGTCAGCTCCATGACGGCGCTGTGATGGCTGTGATGGTCACTAAATTAACAATCCAGAGGAACAAACTTGCTAGAATAGGTAAACGAGGAGCCACAACTGGCAGTTTCACGGCGGGCAGAGTTCCAGACTTCCAGTGCGAGTGTTAGGTCTACCGAGGGGCAAAGAGCCACATGTTCCAAAGGAGTTGCCACTACATGTAATGAACCTAGACTTGTGACCCGGTGAAAATAACTTGCGCAAATATTTGCTCACGGTGAGACTTTGGGGGGGGAATGAGGTGGTTTAGCTCACATATAGGGTGGCAGTAGCTGCATGCACACGGGGTCGGGTTTCTTGGAAGCTAACTACATGTATGTACATACTATTTTCTAGTCCTTGGCGAAGGTCTGATACGTACATGTACACCATTGAATGTGTTTAACATATAAAGTATATGTATGTCTTAAGTGTTCAGCCCAGCTAATATAGCCATGATCATGAGTGCGCAAGGTTTGTAAAATTCCTCAACTACATGTGAGGGCTTTTCGCATATTTTTTTCTGCGTTAATTAAATGGTCGGAAATTGTTGCAACAAAATACATACGAGTAAGTGATAGGTAACTACATGTACAGTACCAAAAAGAGGGGTGGGATCACTATGGTATTCCCGTTGATACGCTAGCAATGCGGTAAGAATACGGTATTTGTACAGCGCACTTCCTCTAATGCCGGTTTAATTTGGTATTCGTCACTAAATTCCGTAGTCCTATGGTAGTGATTTCACCCCATTTTTTTATACTATATGTACTTTACATGTAAGTATATCTTCTTTTTGAGAGGTATACGTATGGTCTATTGTTATGCGGTATATGCACTTTGATACAAACACTTATGGTGGGATAAAATCAACATATAGGCTTAGCCCTTATGTACACGCAATTTTTTATTTATAAATAGGTGCCGCGAGTTGATACTATTGTAGCAAGATAACGAGGTGGAGGGTTTGCTAAACTGTGAAGCTAACAGGACTAATCACTACAGTACCAAAAGAGCGGGTGTATCTAGTACCTTATCTGTCAGAATACCATGACACTCCGGTATTGCTATGGTATCTATTATGTACATCCCTTTTTTTGGTACTGTACATGTATATGTTGATGGATGTACATTATGGGCGCTGAAGAGGACCGGAGGTGTCAGGACCGGGGAGCCAATACATAGTCGTTTCTGATAGCTCCTATATGTGTTTTCTAGGCGTGCTTTCCAAGAATTGGTTTAGAACCTCCAGGCTGAAGCTCTGAAGCTTCGAAGGCTTATAGGATAGTACATGTAGGTATACATGTAGATATATACAATCGCAGTTAATATTACTATGTTATTAGAGACTTCGCGCAGATAGAGCCAGCTCTATATTTCCATTATTTGGTTGGCAGGCTTTGGGATCGGCACCAATCGAGTTACCAAAAATGGAGCTGGCTCCATTTGCGCAAAGTCTATTAAGTCCTGAGAAATGGTGAATCGCAACGGTCCGCGACACGTTGTGCAACTCAAAGTTCACAATCCCAAGACCATAACACATTATAGAGAAACTACAAAAAGATGGAAGCAACTTGTATCCTGCTTAGATACTACTTATTAAGCTTGCATCACCTCTATAATGAATTTGGTGATCTTTGCGTTGAGTTTCGTTAAGTATTGTCGGCGCGGGTCGTTTCTGGGGACTTGCTTACATGTAGTGAACACATGATATGATCTGTTTACTTGATGCTCGGATTGTATGTGGTAGATACAAGAGTTTCATACTGTAAGCCATTTAAGTGCTTATTTATGAAAAATTTTGCCTAGTAATGTGGGACTTCCGCACCGTCTTTTTTGTTCGCTCCGTTTACCCTCAATTTCATTTTACCTAAGAAATTGAACCCGCCTAGGGTGCGTGGTTTAATCTGTCGTCCGAGTATCATGAGGCTCGTTGTAGTAAACTTTACCGATCATAACCCATCACTCTTACTTTAGTTAACTCGCAATATGGGTTAGGGTTTATTTAATGCCAAGCCCAAAACAGAAAGGTCCCACGAGCTTCAAGTTGCTTGACCTTAACCACCACAGACTACCCTGGGCCACGCCATCCACCATCCATCCATCCATCATCATCATAGTTCAACATCATCATCAAGCTCCTACCCTCTTTGAGTTATATCTATCCTGGTGCTAATCTCCATCCCCCACAACACCTGTAATGAATCACCTCCCCGAAGTTTGGGGTAGAGTATGCTTATCCCCCACCATTTGCGCCGCAACATCCTAACTGACATATCTAACCTTTTAAGCCCAGAAACGATGTCTACGGTGCCTACGATCACTCTTACCTGCAGGGATCCCATCCGATGCAACATACTCAACAACCGATTGTCACCGGCACCAGTGTCATCGCGCTCAAGTTCAATGGCGGGGTCGTAATCGCTGCTGATAATCTCGGTATTTTCTGCCCTATCTTCTAGTTACTACCGTACCCAATACTGATTCATCCCATTTAACAGCATCATATGGTTCTCTCGCACGTTTCACCGACGTTGAACGTCTGAAGCAGGTCGGGACACATACTGTCGTCGGTGCCGGCGGTGACATGTCGGACATGCAGCACCTGTACGAGAAGCTCCTAGACTCGCTGATCATCAGAGAGGAGTACCAGAACGATGGGCACAGCCTTCGCGCGAGCCACATATACAGGTATCTGAGTCGGGTATTGTACCACCGTCGTTGCAAGTTTGATCCCCTCTGGAACGCAATCCTCGTGGCGGGGTGGGACGATGGAAAGCCGTGAGTTTGCCCCGCAGTTGCTGAAATGTGGTGGTATTTAATCAAATGTGAGATAGGTTCCTTGCATCCGCCGATCTTCTCGGTACGACCTTCTCCTCCCCTACGCTCGCTACCGGGTTCGGTGCGCATCTCGCCATTCCCCTTCTTCGCCGCATTTGCCCCGATGAAAGAGCCGTTGAAGGTATCACAAAGGAGGAGGCGGTCAAAGCCATTGAGGAGTGTATGAAGGTATTGTTCTATCGTGATGCTAGGTCATTGAACAAATACTCGATGGCTATCATCACTGGAGAAGGTGTGGAACAAGTTCCTTTGAGCGGTGAAGGGAAAGAGAAGGTACATGTTGAATGGAAGAGGGATATAGCTCTGGAGAACCAGAGCTGGAAATTCGCCGAAGCCATCAGGGGTTACGGAGCGCAGACTGTTTGAATGATGATTGATGGTGCTGCATGATATAATTCATCAGGTTCCCTTATCAATAAATCGAGCGTTGAGGACCTTATTATGACTTTTCAACCTACTGTGACTACTATCACTGCTTTTTAGGCCCACGACTAAACTGAGTGTGTTACGCCCATTAAAAGGTTTCACAACCACTTAAAGGGCCTTCCGGGCCGTCAGGGCTTATAGCGGGTAGCCTGGGGGGCCTTGAAAACGGCAGAGGAACATAAGCCCTTTGAGTTCCCGACTATTGACTTGATTCAGTATACCCTAACTTCAATACACACTGGCTGGCCACTGGCCGGTTAAGCTAAATAAACCTGCAGCAGGTTGTGTAATAAGCCGATAAAATCTGCATATTGCTATTATCTCAAAAGTCGAAACTTCCTCACGACTAATTTCTACAATTGAAAGAATGCTCGTGTAAACCATTGAATACTTTTCGTTATTCCAATCAGTACATGAATCTGTACGCCACGTCAAGAGGTGTCCTGTTTTCGACTAATTCCCATTCCCCATAAGTATGCTTGGGGTGAACAATATAGGCAGCAGTGGGCTCTTAATCAGAGGTTTCCAAGCCCGGCTCTAGAGGATGTCAATGTGAGTACGCTGCTAATAGTTGCCCTCATACTAGTTACTGGACTGTCCTACTGAACTACACATCAGTGACAGTTGTAAATACTTTATAATGGACTAGAGTAACTGGGCCTGCGTTTTCTGGAGTTGGCATACTCAGAAGGTTGTTGTAGTCTTGCTTGAGGTAGGTAGTTCGGGAGAACGTTTATCCGTTTAGGAACCATTTTTCACTTTCTTTGTTACTGGGCAGCGCACAAGAGGCGAACGTCCAAATCTGGAGCATGTCTATTTCTGGGTATGAAAAGAAGTGAAGCTCAACGTCTTAGCAACATGTAAACAGGCACGTGTATGCCTGGCTGAAAATCGGTGCCTTCGAATTGTGCCTGTTCTAGCCCAACACCCCCAACCCTCCCGGCCGGTGAGGGAATTAGTCCTGTCAAGTTTTCACGATGCCCTCAGGCCCTCATATTTGCAGTCCATAGAGGGTCCCGTCCTTCCCCCCGCTTTCCCAACAGGTGCTAGCCTTACGGCATGCACGTACCCCCACTTCGGCATAGCTTCCATAGAAAGAGAAAGAAAAAAGTAAAGGGTCCTTTGGCAATCGAGAGAGATGAGCAATGAGATGAAATAAAAGAAACCGTGACTCTAGGAGCACAAAACCGCGGGAACCACGGAGAATCATTCGCTGGAGCAATCAAGTACCTACATGTACCTACCTGTAATTTCATGAGAAAGAGGAGAATAATGCTGTCCCTTTCTGCCTGATCTATTAGAGACTGGCTGCGCGCGCGAAACTACATGTACCTACTTACCCGGACCTCATTTTCGGTGAGACATATAATTCCGTAATATTGATGCCGAGAGCCCCTCTGGTGCGGAATTGACAAAGATCCAGATCAGGCTAAATTCCCTGCCCACCTCCGGCGCCAAACCTCCGAGGAATTGCGGAAAAGTAAAAATTATTGCAAACTCGTTATCGATATCCCCGAGTACCGGCTTTTTTTTTTTAAAAAAAAAAATGAAGGCGGCGGCGCCGGACAGCGAAGGAAAACGGAATTACGTAGTTGGGTGCACGTTGTGAAAGGTTGTTTTGCTTGCCTGTGGTCGAAATGTTCACGATATCTTGTTTAAAACCTAGGTTTTCACGAGTAGGCAAACCATATGACGAAACGTGGGTGCGGCTACTTGTTCGAGAAGGCGGCGAGGAAGGGAGGGAAAGGAAACCTGTCCGTCCATGGTGATCAATTTAATTCTCCTCTCCGGAAGGGTTTGCTTTCTAGAGCAGTGGAGGTGCATAACCTGTAGGCTGTTGGTAAAGAGTGAATGTTAACCCCTCACTGCAAGTAAAGTAATCCCGCCCCACCATGAGCTCCCCCCCCACCTGGGCTAGTAAATTCCGCTATCCCGCCATGACCAAACCCAAAACCTAGGGACAACATCTACGTAAAAGCATTGCCCATCCCCTCTCTTCTCTTCTCTACTCTCCATCTCACCAGCTTTCTTCGCTCCTCTTCATTATTTTATACTGATTTCCTTAAAAAATTCAGGACATAACACATAATGACTTCCGCTCTCGATCAACTTAAGGCATCCGGCACTGTATGTTACTACCATGACTTTAAACCTTATTGCATTGAGGCTTGGGTGGCTAACCGTAAATTTTTTCCCTAGATTGTTGTTTGTGATTCTGGTATGCCGATGGTATTGACGCTGCTGTTTAAATACCAATACTAACAAATTGCTCAAGGTGACTTCGCTAGTATTGCCAAGTACAAGCCTCAAGATGTAATTCTTTTGCCTATATATGCCCTCAAGTCTGTCCATACCCTAATACCTGAATTTTACAGGCCACTACCAATCCTTCTCTCATTCTCGCCGCCGCAAAGAAGCCCGAGTACTCCAAACTGATCGATGCCGCCATTGAGTACGGGAAGGCCAAGGTACTTAATCACAAGCTCGTCATAACTCCATCCCGTCTAACAGAGCCTAGGGTGAGTCACTCGATGAGAAGGTTGATGCCACCCTCGACCGCCTCTTGGTTGAGTTCGGCAAGGAGATCCTCGCTATTGTTCCCGGAAAGGTTTCTACTGAGGTCGATGCTCGCCTTTCGTTTGACAAGGAGGCCTCCATCGACAAGGCCCTTCACATCATTGACCTCTACAAGTCAGTTGGTATCCCAAAGGAGCGTGTCCTGATCAAGCTCGCCTCAACCTGGGAGGGTATCCAGGCCGCGAGGATCCTCCAGAGTAAGCACGGAATCAACTGCAACTTGACTCTCATGTTCTCTCTTGTTCAAGCCATTGCTGCTGCTGAGGCCGGTGCTTTCCTGATCTCGCCCTTCGTTGGGCGTATCTTGGACTGGTACAAGGCCGCTACTGGAAAGACCTACGCTGCGGAGGAGGATCCTGGTGTTAAGTCCGTCCAGAGCATCTTCAACTATTACAAGAAGCACGGCTACAAGACCATCGGTTAGTGTTATTCTTGTACACTGATATAATTGTCTCCGGTTACTTACTCGGTGAATCAGTCATGGGTGCCTCTTTCCGTAACACTGGTGAGATCACTGAGCTCTCCGGATGCGACTACCTCACCATTTCCCCCAACCTTCTCGAGGAGCTCTACAATAGCCAGGCCGCCGTGCCCAAGAAGCTCTCAGCAGAGGATGCCGTCAACCTTGACATCAAGAAGGAGTCTTACATCGACAATGAGCCCGAGTTCAGGTTCTTCTTGAACGAGGACCAGATGGCCACTGAGAAGTTGAGCCACGGCATCAGGGCCTTTGCCGGTGAGTAGAGGATTCTTCCAGCCGTAACTATGCTAGGACTGCGAATGCTAACTGATTATGTAGCCGATGCCGTCACCTTGAGGAAAATCCTCGCTGAGAAGATCAACGCTTCATCGTAAATTGGCTGGCTCTGTTTATCTACGTAAAGAAAAAGAAATAGGTCTTCCTGGTGAAGGGAATTTCGAAGGGACAAAAAAATATACAAAAAAATATAAATGCTTGTTCTTGATTTTTCGTCACTATTATTCTGTGTGCGTACGCTAGATCTAGTGGCTTTTTCTTTCTCTTTTCTTTTTTCTTTTCTTCTTTGGTGTTAATTGCTTTGGAGTTTGATATGCCACTCATCAGGACTGTGCGTTATTATATAAGTTGAGCTCTTAACGCTTGGTTGGTAGCAAATTGCTGTTAGGAATTTAACCCTTGATGCGCAAGAGCGTTTTACACATACATACATCTTAAAACCTCTGGGCGTGACTTTCGCCAACCATTGGCCCATTCCAGCAAGGGTCTATTGAGCCCCTTAACCCCTACGCAGCTAAGCAGGCGACTCCGTTGCGACGTCATCTGTCATGTAAATTTCAACGTCAGTCTGATTTCGAAATCCTCAACCCCTAATAGCCCATAATGCCACTACCACCCCCCCCACCGCAACTCCACATGCCCTCCCCGACGACTGTGCATCGTCCCTCCCCACCGCCTCTCCTCACTGCTCCACCCCCCCAAACCTGGCCCCCGGCCCAGCCCAGCAGCCAATCTACTCGCCATCCCTCCCCAAACCCGCGTAGGAGTACCTCCCGCAAGCGTAAGCCCTGGCGCAAGCTCCTCTGGGTTAAACAAGACTACCCTGATAATTGGGTGGACCCTACGTTTCTCTCCCAGCTGCAGCGAAATATCAATGTCCATCCCTACGATTTCTACTCTCTCGTCGCCGACTCCACAGTGATCGTACAGCACCTCTCTTCCGTCGTTATCTTCGTTACGTCCTTCATTGCCATATCAGCAGAGCGGGTGTCTCCTGTTGCAGTAGCGGTTGCGTCCTCGGCGTTGACGGTTGCAGGATGGGCAATCTGGGATATGGGCTATGAGAAGAGGGAGGCCGCGGCAGATATGCGCCAGTTGACTGGGTTGAGCACGGCGCCGCATTCTAGAACACCATCCGGGAATCTGGTTGGGGGCACAGCTGGGGGGCTCCACTCGCGCACGCCGTCGGGCAATGGTGCAGTGGGCGCGGCGGGGAGCTATTTCCCGCCGTACCCGGCGAGTACCAACGGCGAGAGCGGATCCCCGATCAAGAAGGTACTTCCAGAAGTTAGCCCTGAGATCGATAAAGCGCATATGAAGCATGCGCAGCGGGCCCGGCGGCTAACGACCGCAAAATCGGCCGCTTTGATATACTGTAAGGTCCCACATGACTCTATATTCTAGGTACTAACCAGAGCAGTTACTTTACTCGGACTCTCTCCCATACTCCGCAGTTTAACAACCACTATTAGCGTCGACAGTATCTGGGCTATCGCGACATGGCTCTTCCTCGCAAACTGTCTTGGCTTCGACTACGGATCCGGCGTTGAAGTCAAATTTCCCGCCTCATTACCTACCAATGCTGCCATCACGAGCTCCGTTGTGCTTGCTTCGCGCCTACCAGACACCACGCACGTGTTTTCGTTGATATTGTTCAGCATACAGGTGTTTGGACTGTTCCCCGTATTCAGACGGTACCTGAAGCACGTAAGTTGGAATCTCCATGTGCTATTGACAGTCGTGCTTGTGCTGGGTGCGGCAGGAGGGCTCGGTGCTGTTGTAGGGTGGGGATGGGCAGTCGTCTGGGTGTGTGGAGTTATCGGTGGTATGGGTGGCTGTGGATGGTGGCTGATTGGGCTGCAGAAGTACAAGAAGTATGGCTTTACTACTTTACTCCGTACGAAATGTTGTGTGCTAACTTGCTGTGTGTCTTAGCGAAATTCATGGACCATGGGATCCCGCGAGACCAGTTATTAGACGGCAATGGGAGTAGGGTGTTGTTTAGACTTATGCATGCATATGAATAGGAGTGCATTCCTTATTAATGTAAAGGTGATTGGTTCCATTTCATTTCCGCTTTTAACTTTTTTCTTGTTGCCCCCCGTATCTTATATGGGGTTTATCGGTGTTTGCGAGTATCTTGATATTAGATGGGTTTGGTGTTTCCTATGCTGCTTTTTAAGATCCAACATGTGTATATAACCGCCTAACCCTGAGATACCAGTTTCCTGAGTACGATAAAACACCAGCCTACTAGTGAAGTTGATAGGCCATATAATGCAGTATAGTTTCCACACCCCTACAATTCCAATAATCCGTCCCCCAGCTAAATCCTTATTAGTAGTTTGATAGTAGTTTACACATTTCAATACCTACACAGCCATAATAAAGGGTTGTTTCCAAACCCGACTAGGCATAGAGCTACGATTGTATGCTATTTGATAGGCAAACGATATACCTTAAAGTATTCTTAAAGCTCCTTAAACCAAAGAGCTGCATTACAACATTATAGGCCACGTATAGCGAGTTAAGGCCAAGCTGAGAAGGCCTGAGAGGGTCCCCCCCCCCCTGCTGGACTGATTCGTTACCAGTACCCCATTTCTTCATATAGTGTTAGATGGAAACCACCATTAAGAACTTACCCTATTAAGGGCGAAGGGGTAGAATCTTGTTATAACCTATGGGTCGCATACATATATGAGTTATCAGCCAGTCGATCGATCAGAACCGCGATTCGATACTATCAATAGCCGAGTGATCTTTTGTGATCCAACACAATTCTCTCGATCAGCAATCCTTAGTTCATTATATATACTGCTTCCCCTCATGATTTAATTTATGTTAGATCTATATATCAATTTTAGTCCTCCTTAAAAACACTAGGAAGCTATATGTAGGTATTAGTATTTACAGTCGACTTGTATGCACCTATGTGCAATCAAGATTAGATTAGATAAACTTCCTACCCAACAGTTTCCAAGTGTAGAACCACAACACAATTAATATATAATTATAACGATGAACAGAGGTAAAATATTTTGACCCTTGGGAGTATCCCTTTGCACATTTTTCAATTTGTAAAAAGAAGTGGTTAAGGTGTAATAAAATATTTTAGTAGAGAACCCGTTGCTAGGTAGATTTGTATGGGTTTCGCCACTCAACTGCTTTTGCCGGCTTTCACGACTAAAACGAGGGGGGGTCACTACGTTCCCGTTAATACGGAGTGAAAACCAATTTTGCCAGCAGTGGTAAATTATCTTACCACTGGTGGTATAAGCACTGAATTTCAGTCTCTATGCTGGACTATACTACATATATTAATCATTGATGCAACACTTGTGAGAGTTTCCCACTGGTGGTGGGGTAGCCTGCCACTAGCGCGAAATCCCCTAACGGTGGACAATATTTATATACATGTATGCTATAGCTACCATTATATAGCCCCTTTTAGCCATTTTAAATTATAGAATAATTTACCACCGTTGGAAAAAATTGGTCTTGACACCTTTCCCGCACCATATAAAAATACGGTATTGGTACTGTAATTTTCCTCTAATACCGGTTTAATCCGATATTCGTCACTAACCGTAACCCTATGGTAGTGATTTCACCCCATTTCTTCATACTATATCTGATACTCTTTAAGATATATTGCGTTTTAACTCTACTTTTTCGATGATTATGTAGTTCCTCTACATAGGAACATACGTAGAGACGTAATGTCGACTAATTTACAAATCTCTAATCTTAACCTCTCATAATATTCTCCATGTAATTACATTTAACTACTAATAATCTATTCCCCTGAAGGCTCATTCAAGCTCGTTGAAAGAGCATCCGGCGATCCAAAGTTTGGAGATCCATCAGAATTCCAGTTGACTGGTTGAGCCATTGTGTATCTGTTCCCATCACACGCACCAGTTGATACTGAAGTTGCATGATACACGTTCCAAATCTCCGTGCCATCGGGGCTAGTGAAAAATCTATCAGTCACGAAGTGTTAGTTAAAATCAGATCTAGATCCCAAACTAGAATCTGGTTAAGATTACCCATTATGACCAGGCCCAAGGTTTCCATTGGCACTGCTGAATACTGGTCCGCTCTTCTTCCACGAACTCGACAACAATATATTATTGGTTCCGTCCCAAGTGAGCAACCCCAACTGGTAGCTAGTAGTCCAGCAGTATGAGGCTGAGAAGGTTAGGTAAGTCTTTCCGCCATGGTAAAGTGCTGCTGGGCCCTCGTTGACAGCACCCCCTACAGTCTCCCATGAGTTCGTAGGCTCAGAGAGAAGATATGGTGTTCCGATGGTGTATGGGTTGCTCATCTCAGCGATGTACAAGCTTTGCAAGCTATTTGGGCTAAAGCGGGACCAGACGAAGTAATTCTGTGAGGTAGTGCGGAGGACGGTGCCATCAATTCCCCACTCCGAGCTGAGTTGGGATTTGTAAGTGTAGTCTCCGAGAATGTCCGTCCCGCCTATAATCAATAAGTGTCAGAGACGGGGGTAAGTACATCATCGATGAAGAATGAATATTCAAGTCCATTTTATTTTACTCGGGTATGTACATACCTTGCAATACGTGCAAACGTTGGTTGTCACAACATGCCGAGGTTCCTGCAGTATCTATGGGTACATGTAATTGTTAGAGACAAAACAGGGGCATCTGTATAGTATACATACAATAAATCCACCAAGAATTATCGATCCAATGGACCTCTGAACACCAAGACACCTGTTAGTAAATACAATAACTACAGTGATAGGGGCCAGATCGTAAAATACTAACCAGGTGCCCAGAAGTTTCCAGCCCGGGATGCGGTTGTATCTGTCCAAACAATGGTTGGTGTCGCTGTCTTCAATCCTTCTAAGGTAGTCGCTCGAGTAATCTCGATATCGGTCCATGTTGTGGTCAAAAGATGGTAATAACCGGCGGTATATACCAAGAACGGGTCACTGCCATTGGTTTCCTTGAGTGGATTTGTAAATGTCGCCCCGGTTGCAAGTTGGGCAACCAAGCTGAAAAGACATGATACTGCAAAGCCACGAAGACCAACAGAAAAAAACATAATGGGTAATAGACAATTGCAATCTGAGTGGTCTGTCAGAGAAATGATGCTGAGCCTGAAAGGAATAAGAGGCTCAATATATACTCACCTCAAGGAAGAATTATTTGTGCATACCGAATGTTCCGGTACCTCCTCAGGAGTTATGTCCCCCGAGAGAGCGGCCGAGCTTCCCGTAGCATATTATAACTGAGAAGTTAAATCTTGTATGCAGTTAACCAAGGATGTGATATTGGCTGCATTCGGTTTGCCTGTTCATTCCACTATAGGTTTATTGGTTTCGGCTTTTATTTATGCTTATGTACTTAGGTACAAACATGTAAGTGCGTGTATGTAGTCGTGCTACTTTGCCCACGCTAGATATAGAAAGGAAATGGAATATTCGAACAAGGCTGGTTCGGTGCATCTCTCGGAATGATCCGAAGTACTAACGCCACGTTACTCCGCAAAGTTGCTTACCATGTTATTAGTGCAGGTACAATGTATGTCCCTGCAACCACTGAAACATCAAGCAATGGCACGAATTCTCGGTATCACTTGGCGCGTGAAGAGCTAAGTTCTAGGCTTCTAGCGACTTGTCCGGGATTTTTCACCACTTATCACTCGACATTTACACCATATATATGTATCTGTATTCCTGGGAATATGAGAACTACATGTATACTCCAGTATTCTGTAAGTACACATACATACATGTACTTACCTAAGGCACACACGTAAATGCACCAGTCGAGCTTAGGCTTGACTATCGTTGCATTCTCATGTATCACCTCCGTCACAAATAAAAAGAAAAAGGAGGGCCCTTCAGTGGGTCATACATGTGTACAGGGTACATGCCTCACCGTAAAAACCTGGGGCCGGAGAGCTAGAGATCCATAAACTAATCTATATCGCCCTTAAATACAAAAAGCCCCATTGTCAATTGGAGACCCAAATATATTAGAATGCTATGAAGCACTTCGGGAGCTTATACCTTTTGGTCATACCATAACACCCCTGAGAGGTAAATTTACGGTTAATTAACAAAACCAAGAGCAGTGTGTGAGATTTTCAGCCCTAGTTCAAATGAACTTATCGCGCCTGGACAGTGTTTCCCACAGTCTGCCAGGTTTCTTTCCTAAATTATGTAGGTACATTATTCCCCGGGGCCTAGGTCGATAGCGAACGACCAACCATCGTGACATAGTAAAGAGCTGTTAAGTGCAGATTTGCCAACTTCGCCGACGCCGCAGACGCTGGACTGATAAATGATACAACCATACTGCACAATCACACCTGGAGCAACGAATACTTGTTCCTTGCCCTATTGTATAGCCCTTAATTCATTAATACAGATTCCATTGAAGAATTGTGAGATGATCATTTATCGGCACAACAGGGCGCTTTTTAGGAAGCACCCCAACGTGCAAAGTGCCCCATATAATCTACTTCTAATAGCCTCCCATGGGGTCGGTTGTAGTAAAGTGCTACTACTCTATTTCATTATTTCATGGCGTCGTCAGCTCGTTTACTGGGGTGCTTTTAGGCAGTTGATAATAAGCTAAGGATTCAGCACCGGCCTACCCCGGACTATATCGTCTCAAGGCCGAGGTTGGGGTCAAAAGAAGTGGAGAAGTGGGGAACCCTTGCAAGCATTATCCGCATCTCATTGTGATATTCCGGACGAAGCCTCCCGTCTATCGTTCTCGGCACAACGACTATTGGTTGGAAAACTGAATATTTAATTTCGAATTCCTCCTCCGTTGGGTCTGGAAAGGATTTGCCCAAATATTGCTCATGTGTCTTCCCCAAAACCCTGTCCCAGGGAACTAACCGATGCCGGCCGGTCATCTGTAACCTGTGTATTTAGAATCCTTGGTGTCAGATCGAACGCTTGTGTTGCTCTGATGCTTTGCATTTACTACATGTATGCGTGAGAAATTGAATAAGTATGCCCTCCATGATGCCTGCCCTTCTCCAACGCGGGCCTTCAATCAAAGTACCCCATGCGTCCGCCGTTCGCCTATGGTCATCGCAGACCCCAAGCAAATGACCCACTTCGGTTTTCATAGGAAACCGCACCACCTATCAACATGGACCACTGGTACTCGTACACTCTTTACGCAGCGAATCCGCCCAAAGCAATCACTTACACGAAAAGTGAACAGCTACCTCCCACTAGTGAGCTTTCTTCCCCATTACGCCGAGGCCCTGGAAGTCAGAGAAGCTCGGGTTCAAGCGATACAGACTCGAAACTTGGATCATCACCGCCGAGATCGGAAAGGTTCCGGAGGTTTACATTTTCTGGTAGGAGGAAGAAGCAGCTGAATAGGCCTGCTGCTTCTTCCTTTGACAATCCAAAGGATGTGGCGCAAGTATTTAAGGCAATAGCGTATTCCTCATACCGTATGTTTAACTATCCGTGCAGTTTCTCTAGAAAACTCTGCAAAGACAGGCACTGATCTTAATCTATCTCTCCCCCCCCCCCTGTAGAGCAACCAATTCCTCAAACTATTGATTCCCAAAGCCGACAACGCCATGAACGGGAGCTCAGTAGGCATCTACGGAGGCATAGTGATAGTTCATTCAAAAGCGCCCACACATATAGGCAGGAGCAATTCCAAACCCCTATGGTGCAGCCGCAGGAGCAATACCATCCCTCTCAATCCTTGAAGAATTCTCTGTATTTACATACATCTTCTAACAGTAGGATTCTCCACGCTATTGTTTTACTTAATAACTAATTTGGTGGAATAGTACTCACAAATGTCGAGCCCGCCCTCCCCTACGAGTGGTGTGGAGGAACCCTTAAACCCTCTTCTTTCTTAATAGAGAAGACACCACGAGGAGAAAACAGATTCAGCCCTACCCCAAGACCTCTCAGCTCAGGATCGAACACTCTTGGTGAGCTAGAAGATATCCATATGGAGAGAAAATTCCCATCTGGATTCTTAATCAATCCATTCCGCATCAAGCACAATCGACCCAGGATTGACCAAGATGAGCATGAATCGTGGGAAGAGGCGGTAGATTGGTGGTATGAATATGGCGAAGACGAAAGTATGTAGAACGTTGTGCTACGCTTTGACGATTTTCTTTGGGTTTCATTCAGGCGTTTTGGTATTCGAAAACCATGCTGGATTTGTTCTTTGTTTTGTTTTATGGGACTGCTATTTTTAACGTTTACATACATGTATCATAATATATCACGACGGACCAGAATACCATGTACAGATTCATTGGATTCAACCCTAGAATACTGCTGCTACGGATGAAAAAACTGCAAACCCCACGTTTCTCTGATTCTATTAGCTACATACTAGTTTTGAAACTCTATTATGTGCTACATGTACTTAGTAAGTATTTGCGAGGCCTTGCCTAATACAAAATTAATAAAATAAGCGTCTTGTAAAAACAAGTGCTATAGGGGTTTTCGAGGGTACAATTGCGATGTCAAGACCCCGACTAGCTTGGCAGATTCCATAAATTATATAAATTACTCCAACCCTAAGCAACCTACATGTAGCTCCTTTGATAATTGTCGGACAGCATTGAAACTTATGATTTAGACTATTCATAAATCTATTTCCAGTATCCTGGAAATTAAATGGTCCTATTGTGGGCAGAGGTCATAATTTAGCAAGTTTTTGTGTCTGCCCGATAATTTATGTCAGCGTATTGTACCCAGGGGTCCCTAAAAGTGATGCAACGGCTTGGGATTACACTATTAGGTGAGGCCTTAGTAAACCCACAAGCACCTTGATTTCTTATATTTGTATATGATTGATTATGAATTCTTTATCCTCTGTTTACTCTGTATACAAGATATTGCTGCCTCATTAGGTTTACAATTGGGTCGCATGTGGTGGAAATCGTGAGTGGTAAATCTAGTCGTTACATCACTTTCCGGTACCCCTGGGTACATACATATACCTAATAATATATACTGAAATTGGTTTTGGTGCTGCATCTTCTTATGTTTAACAAATAGTTATATTTGGTAAGCCAAAGAGTTAAAGCTTAAAGAGCCTAAAAGCATGTATCTAACAGCGCCAAACGTAACGCCCCAGAACCTTTAAGCCCGATCCACCACTAGGACATGGCAGTATAAAGGGATGTTGTGAGTTCAAGGCCTAGTTCCAGGGGGAACACCAAGTCCCCCTTCCCCCTTTTTTGTTTAATCCACTAATTGTATGGAGGAACACTGAGTAGTAGATATTGTGATATGTTTTCTTACCTAGTTACGCTTTTTGATATACAGTCGAATCGCGCGAAGTCGTACCCTTACAGTGCATGTGCCCTTGTGTGCAGGGGTGGTTTGTGTTTACAGAGGCTATTTTAGCCCGAGAACCTATCCCTTTATGAAGCGATTACTCTTATAAAAGGTACCCTTATAGGGCGATTTGACTATATATGTATTACGTAGTTTCAAGAACTCCGGTCAGTCAAGGTCAGGGGGTATTGCAATAATTGGTAAGGTAATAAGATGTGGCTCAAACAGCAAAATTGGTTAAAGCAAAACACACACCAATATCATCACAAACCATATTTCGTGTTGTACAACCCGGGTAGTTAGCGAAGTCGAATCATTTTTCATGATGCACAAGCTAGTTCCGCCAAGGCCAAAACACGTCTGTCCTTTGGCGGCTCGTGCAACCTTTAACGACATCCTTCAAACAACAACCACTACAGCTGCTATTCCCCGAGTACCAACGAACCAAAGTCCTCCGTACTCTCCCGCCAACTACCCAAAAACAACACCTCTTATTACCCGGAAAACAAATGGCGTCCCGAGGAGGCGGCGGCGGCGGTGGTGGTAGAAGGGTACTCCTTCCTCCCATTAACTTTATCTTCAAGCTCTTGCAGCAGCACTCGACAGTGCAGATCTGGCTTTACGAGCAGCTTGGAATTCGCATCGAAGGAAAAATTAGAGTATGCTTTTCCTTACCCGCTGTTTTTCCATCTCCCCACGCGCTATCTTACGCCCGGATCACTAATGATCTGTTCAATGGTATAGGGCTTTGACGAGTTCATGAATCTTGTAATCGACGACGCGGTTGAGGTTAAATTAGCAACAAAGGAAGAGGCGGAAAGTAGGAGGGAGCTCGGTATGTTTCTTTTGTCGAATTTTAAGGGGATACCTGCACAAGACTCCTGCTTGGAAGCTAACATAATTTCCACAAAAACATAGGTCAAATACTCCTAAAAGGTGATAATGTATCATTGATACAGAGTCTACAGTAGCCGGTATTCACCGGGCATGGTTGGAGTAGGAAGGCTTAGTGGGGGTAAAATCGGGTGCGTCGTAGATTGACAAAAAGCTATAGATCAATCGAATAGAAGCTTCCAGGCTGGCGCATTTTGTTTTAGGATATCTTCTACGAATTGTTTGTTTTTAAACTTGATGCATGAAAACAGATTATACAAGCCTATATTTCAAAGGTCCATCAAATATATACTCAGAAATTTACGTTCCCTACGTGTGAATATGAAATAGGTATCAAGTCTAGCTACTTATTAAAATATAATGCATGGATATTTAATTTGGTCAAAATCTATAGACCAAGAATGATCTTAGCGCATGGTGGTTGATCATAATATGCATTTTTCATCTACCTCGAGATAGAAATCTACCTTTACTCCAGGACCACCCAACTGCAATAATTGGGGCTCTACCGTCTTGGCACACCCCTTCCTCTTCCTCTCAGGGCCCGTTGGGCGGCACCACGGGGCATCTTTAAAATGTTAGTAAAGGTAAACTCGAGGAAGAGGAACTCTACTCACTGGAGGGCCGCCTTGCGGTTGTTCCGATTCCTTGTTCTTTACAGTTTCATCGACCGACAAGATCAAACAAGCTGCTTCAGTAGCAGCCTGAATAGCATTAATCTTGACAGCAGTAGGTTCCCACACAAACTTGTCCAAGTTGTTTGCGATGCCCTCATTAACAATGTCGACACCGGCCCAGGTCTCACCGTTATGGTGACGCATGCGAAGTTTGTTTAGGATGTCGGTAGCATCAAAGCCGGCATTATCACACAACTGCCGAGGAATGATTTCAAGAGCCTTTGCAAAGGCAGCGATAATGAGCTGCTGCTTGCCAGCAATGGTGCGGGAGTACTCGCGGAGGTACTTTGAGATTTCCATCTCGAGGGCGCCACCGCCGGCGACAATGTAGTCGTTTTTGACAGCCTTCTTAACAATCATGATAGCATCGTGAAGGGAACGCTCAACTTCGGCAATGAATTGCTCGGCACCACCGCGAAGAACCAAAGTGCAAGTCTTGGCTGCAGGACAGCCCTCAAAGAAGTTGAAACGCTCGCCACCAATTTGGCGTTCTTCAAAGCTTTCACAAGTTCCCAAATGCTTCTCATGGATGTCTGAGCAGGTGGATTGAACACTACCTCCGACGGCCTTCACAACACGGTCCATATCATCCGCGGTGACGCGGCCGGCACAAAAGATGTCCCTGTCAGCGAAATACCTATACAAAATTTAGCATTCTACCAGTAGTGAGTTGAGATTATTACATACTGTGTAGCAAGATCTCCAATAGGTAGTTTCGAGAGGACGACCTTTGCTCCAGTATTCGCCAGCGCTTCAAGCTTTTGGAAAATGATTTGCCATTCGGCATCTACTATGGCTTGGTATTCCTATAAACCTCTGTTAATATGTAAACACTTATAAGAGATGGGCCTATCTACCGAAACCTGCTCTACTCGAACCTCGGCATTATCCTTTTCACTCTCTATAATCTTTATCAGCACAAATATTCAATTTAAATTGGAAATGAACTTACTCAGCTCTAACTCAACATTTAAGCATACGATCTTGGGGTTCTTAAAAGATTTGGGCTGTTGCTCAAAACCGGCGTAAGAGAACTAAAAAGGTCTCAAATTAGTTATAACTCCGAGTTAACAAATCTTTCCAACGAGAGATTCCGCTCACAGTCTTCTTAAAAGCAACACCGTTGACGAAAAGCGAGTCTTGCAGACCACCTCCAGGCACTTTCTTCATTCCGATGAGCCTTTCGTTGAGCTCCTCCTGGTCCAACGACATGACCGCATCAACGCACACTAATAGAAACATCAGCATCTATCCCATCGCCATTACGAAGCTCAACCCAACGTACTCTTAGCGAAGAAAGTAGAATTTCGCTTAATAAGCTTTGAGCTCATGGCAGTAGTTGCTAACTTCAACAAGGTATCCCTCCTGTCTCCCTTTTCAATCCTGACCGCAATTTCCTTGATCTTGTTCTCCGCCAATCTGGCAGCAGTTCTATATCCCTTAATTATGACCTGTGAGCTAACCCCTTCCTCCACAAACTGCTTACTCTCCTTCAAAATCTCCCCAGCTAAGACAACAACCGAGGTGGTTCCATCGCCGACTTCAGCATCTTGGGAGCGAGCAATATCTGTCAATATCCGGGCGGCAGGGTGCACAATATCCAGTAACTATAGAAGCACAGCTATGACTCAACAAACCTACGATTTTGACGTGGTGCTTTTGAGTAGGTGTAAACATACCTTCATAACTGTAGCACCATCGTTTGTAATGGTCTGTCGTCCATTTGCATCCACGAGGAGTAGATCTCCCCCATAGGGCCCCAGTGTAGACTTTACGGTATCTTGAACCGCCAGACATGCGTTGATGTTGGAGATAATCTGACCACGGCCCTGGGAGGCATCGGTTCCTGCGTTAAGGACCCACCACCGAATCAGCTCCCAGACCCTTCTTTGCCCCGAATCGGACCAGGTTAAAACTCAATACGAAGAGTGAGACGCGTACCTTCCTTCAGCACGATGATCGTGGGAGTTTGTCCATTAAATGCCATGGTTGCTTATGAAGCAAAGCAAATAGAGGTGGGGTTTAAAACGAAGGATCGAGAGGGGCAAAAAAGAGCAAGAAGCTATCCGTTACGATAGCCAGCAACCTAATTCGCTGATAATTTCTAGGAAGCTTTATCAAAGATGGATGGATTTAGTTACCTTCCGTGATTGATAGGTGACAATAAATTGTGTTGTGGGGTTGAACTGTTGAAGTGGAGGGGTGTCGTGGATCACATAGAGCCGCGAACTTTTTTTAACTGTGGCGGTGGCTAATGTGTGGTCCGTGCGCTCCAATTCTAAATTGGCGGAGTGGAGTCTCGTGCCCAGCCTGTGGCGGTTGATTCTCTGCGACGAAGTGAATCTTGCGGTCATATCTTATCAGATTCTGATCATCTTTCGCCTAGGACGCCTCAACCGATTACAGGCAATAACATCCAAGTTCACCACCAACACAACTCTATGATATTGGGTGTAGGTGTATTGGAAATTTCAGAATTTATCTCCAAGTCTAACTGCAGAAAAAGAAGAGAGAGGAGGGGAGGGGTAGGGGAGCAGGAGAGGGTATTTCTTATTACTTTTTATGTCACTCAACTGCGTTCAATATATACCACATACCACTATACCATAACAAAAATGCTAGATATCTCAAAGAGGAACTTCTCCACACACTTGAGGATAGAATTATCTGAGGGATAATATGTGCCCTGTGATAGTACCTTAGTTGAATAGCGAGATGATGATAGAAAGTATGTGGTATGTGAGAGCTAATTGAGGTTTAAAAGACTAAGATGTAGCCGGGAAATCAAGGGACGTGAATAGAACACAGGCACCTCTTCAGGATGTGCTTGACATTTTTGAATAGTTGCAACCCGCACCACTAATAATACATCCAGCGAACAATAAGCTGCAGTAGCAATTGCGGAATTTCAAAAGCGAGTGTTGTGTGAAATGAGGTGAACGAAACCAACCCCAGGTCCAAACATCCAAAGAACGAAGCTAAACCAGCATGATGAATACCACTAGCCGTCATGACCTCCTTTCTTGCTCTCAATTAGAAACAAACCTAGGCATTAAACACATAAAAGGCAACCCATGGCCAGACCAACGGAGATAACCAGAAAATGTAGGGTTACAAAGACGAGGCACCACTATCAACAACTACAAGGCTTCCAACGCTTCCAGAACTTACCCCACCCTTTGTCCCACCACCCCCACCTCCAGCACCCCTACCAGTACTCACATGGTTCTTCCTTTCTTCCAGATAGGCTTCAGTCTGAACTTGTTGACTATGCCGCTGCGGCCCCAAGGCAGGAGTTTGGGACGCGCTTGCAAGAGGTGTATTGTCACTCTGAGTTCCCTGAGAGTCTGTTGTGCTGGGCGGGGGTGGTGGAGGAGCCGTGGAGTTTGGGTTGCTATGGTGTGCATTTCCAGCCCCTTTTTTTCCGGAATTCCTTCCAGAATTTCTCTTTCCCTTCCGTTTCGCCTTCTCAAGAAGCCGCCGTTTTTCCGCCATTTTCCGGCGTTCTTTGCGGTCTTTAATCTCATACTGCCGTATGAGTGCTTCTGGAGCTTCGCCAAATATCATTTCGTACTCACAAAACTCGCAGACCCAATTTTCCCCATTACTACTCCCACTACCACCAATTGCTTCTTGTCTACGCCGCCGCTGTTGCTGAAAGGTATATTCACGCCTAGTATTTGGAATCCTGTTGCCTGACTTCTTCTTTGTCGGTTGAGGTGTAGAAGAATAGGCAGCGTGATTTGGCATAGGGGATGTTTGAGTCCCAGTTGTATGCATAGCCTTTTGGTATCCGGAACCGTCCATGCCTGTATCTCTGGTGGTAGACGCGGGGTTGTGGAGAGAAGACGTGGAAAACGCTAAGTTTGCAGAAACTGGTGACTCACAAACAAAAGTGAATTGCGTTTGCTTCGGGGGTGGAGGCAACCCCGCTAAATCGCCACTATCTTCGGCCCGGCGCCTTGTTTTTGAGAGAGCTGCAGGCTCGTCATCCACAGAAGATGTCCCCCCACTTATCCTTTTAGCAAATAAATCAGTTGACGGTGAAGGCGAATATCTCCTGCAATTCCTCCGTAAGGATGCGTGATTCGTCGAGGAGATAGTAGATAATGGTGATCTTTGCGTAGAACCGCTCGATTTCCAACGACTCCGAGGTGTAGAAGTTGAGGTAGGTGAAAGTCCGGAGGGAGGCTGGGATCCACCCCCGCCGGCCCCGTTTCCTCCAATATTACATGTACCCCCCGAGCCTACAGGCGTTGGGATCTTCCGTTTCTTCTTATTGTTGGTATTCTCGGACCACTCATAAGAGTCTATCGGACCAGAAGCACTCTCCGCTGCACCAGACTCATCATTCCCGATACCACGAGAAACTGATGCATTCGAGGTATCCTCTTCATCAGACGAGTCCTGCAGGTTATCACCTACACTATGGTTCCTCGTACCAGAGCCAATAGATTTTCCAGTATCACCCAAAGCAGCGTCTCCGGCGTAATTGTTGTATGGAAAGTAGAATAATGGGGTAGTTGGTTGCTGTGAAGGGCCGAATAAAGCTGCACTGGCATTCTCGGACAGTCGCGAACGGAGTCGACGCCTCGGAAGGGGCCTAATAGGGCGTCCGTGCACCAAACTATAGCTACTATCTGCTGTTCCTCACAATCTTTTATTGAGTCCTGATTTCCTCATTCACTGAATATAGGACTTTTGTAGGTAGTGATCTGGGGCAGAGTAGGGGGGATACGTGTGTAGGGCTCCCAAAGATGGAGGGGATGGGGTGGGATGGGGAGATCCATACCCACAGCGGCAGACATCGTGGCTGGTAAAGGAGCTTCCCGGGAAGATTTAACTGGAGATATCTCTGGACGGAGTATTATGGTTGGTGGGGTTAAATGGAGTAATCGTGTTCGAGCGTATGCGACTGTCAATATTATTGGAGGAAATCACTCTGCAGGTAATAAAAGCAGTCAGGTAAGAGAATGGTGACGAAGGCCGGGGGGCAATGGGGGTGGATTTATATGTATGGAAATCGACTGCCCCACACAGCACATGGTCCTCCTTTTGCCCACACAAAGAAGCAATGAGGGGCACTTGCCTTGCAGGATAGACCGAATATATCACAGGAGATGAGCGATTCCGGGTGCAAGCATACAATAGTAGCTAAACTTTAGAAACCGATGGAGAGAACGAGGATGGTATCTGGGTGAGATATAGATGAAAGTGTGTAAGGGAGTGCGTGAGTGAGGTGGGACTTGCTGGTTGGAGTCCTTGCGCTGCATCTCGGCACTCACTGAAGGGGCTCGATAGGGCAAGCTGGTCCCACACCCCGTCCAATGGCTCTACATACCTGCCCTGATCGTCACCTTATCTAAGAGGCCAAAGTTTAGACGTCTGTATCTTTACTTGTCCAGAAGCTTAGGTTGCCTTCAATGTTGTTTCATAACAATTGATGGCCGGGCCCTTGGACTACATGTAGTAGTACGAAAGGGCATCGCTCATAACACATTCTAGTAATTCGGTACCTTACTTTGTAAGCAATTCATCGATTTCTGCGCACATACAGTATATCCAGACTTTATGGTGTCCAGATAAGATGTAGCTTATCGGTACCCCCGCACCCGGTCAAATTCTCAGAGATTTAAAATACTCTGCTCTAAGCAGATACGGGGATTGGTCTCGTACCTGATTTCAGAAATATAAACCGGTTAATTAGTTTGTCTAATCATCAGATCAATACACGGCCAATAATACTGCAGTTGTATTGTCAAACCCTTTGGCTGATATAGCAGTCACGAAAGAAGATGAGTAGTTCAATACTGACTCAAAGAGGATAGTTCCGCTACTAGTATGTACCGGGTGCATGTATATAACGTGATGTAGAATACTAAAGTACAGCCAATGAGGGAAGGTAAAGGCACAAGCTACATACAAGTACATGTAGATACCTCTACAGGCGGCTGTACCGACTCGACATTTATAAATCCACAACCTTCAACTACAACCAAAATGCGACTTTCATACCCCACGCTTAAATCATTGAGCTGTCGCAGCAGAACATTAACAGATAGGGTATAAAACGTGACGAATAGGAGTTGTGAGGTCTATCCAACGCAATCTGCAGCTTGTGTGTGCATTACTGCAATCACGATCAGATGCTCTTAGACCGGGAATCAGATCGTAAAAGTATTGGGTGCAATGGTACTTAAATGCACCCTGGACCGTGGCTTATTTTTGAAGCCTTGGGGACTACACATCATGTACCTACTCATGTAGCATTTGCTAGGCTGTCCAGACTCTTGATGAGATGCAAGTCGCAACCCACATAGTTCCCTGGAGCATCTCATCTTTCCTCCACTCCGTCGGTTCAAATGAATGAGTTCAAATACACGACGCTAATATCCCCAGGACAACGAACGCTTTGTGCACTAGTCAGAGGACTCACTCACCACCCTAGAAATCCGGAGACGAACCCTCCTCTCTCATCTCTGCTGCACGTCAGTTCCAGGAAGTGCTAGATCTTATCTCATCCCTTCATAAGTGACTCGCATTTGTTTTACCTGGATCAGTACGTACATGTTTGTCGTCCTCTGGCCTGTATGGGTTTCTCGCAACAGCGTCACCGCCAAGACTTCATGCACGCCGCATCGTGGTTCCAGCGTTTCCTTCCCTTCCCGACAACATCTAGGAGCCGCCTTCTCATCAATAATTCTTATAACCATCCATCCAGGTCCCTTGGGTCTCCATCCTCTCCCCTTGGTCTATACAAATTACACTGCTACTACTACTACTCCTACTACTACTCCTACTACTATCACTACTACTACTATTACTAGTACCACCGCCACACTACCGCGATTTGACCACTTGTTTAATATATGTTTTTACGCTCTCAAGATGCCAAACCCTCAATAGCTGGTCCTGCGCCGGCAGAAAACAACGGTTGATGATGCGGCGATATTACTAACTAACCTTTCCGTTTGCATCCCGCAAGTCAATAACACAGGATAGGTAGTATGGTAACAATAGCTATGAGGATGACAGCAGGGGAACAGTGAGTTTGTCTTTAGGGATATAAGCGATTTTCATTAAAAAATTAACATTTAATGCATAGAGCGGGGGAAGGGGGTAGTAAGCAGCGGGCAGCGGGCACACCACACAAGGAGCGTCACTTTGTCTTGATTGGCAGTGGCTGCAGGTAGCTCAAACCGGCTTAGTCTGTCCAGCACTTTTTCCACTTGCAGGCCCAGCCCACTTTGGCTCTCGGCCGCAGTGCTAGTCTAGTTCCTTTTTGTGTCCTGCTATTATGGGAGTATTATGGCTGTCGGTCGTTTCCCGTCGCTCGCGCTGCTGAGGGGAGAGAAACTCTGTCTCTCACTTCCGTTACTGGGCTCGTCACTCACGCCCTTTCCACCCGCTCTCCGCTTCCCACTGGTCCATCCTCCTGTCACTCACGCTCGCCCTCCCTTACACTTAGGCACGCACACACTCTTGCTCAGTTTCCTCAAGTGCTGCTCTTCCTACTCCTCCTCCATCCTCCCATGCACAAGCTGTTGTTTCTCCCCCTCCTCCTTCGCCGCTGTCGTCCTAGTCTACTGTACCATTCTTAAGAGGCCTCCTAACCTTTTCTTATCCCCTCCCCCATTGCACTTAATTACTCTCTAGTTCGATTGTATCTGCTTCTAACACCCCTCACCCCTCGGGTTTTCCTACTCTATTCATACCCTCCTCCTCCCCTCAATCCTTTATTCCTCTCCACCCCATCCTCCTCTCTTCCTTTCCCACACTGCTCCCATCACTACTACTCCTCACCGCACATCGCAGCAGACCTACTATTCAACATGGTTTCCCCCCGCCGCTCTTCGCGAGCGCGCTCTACAGCAAATCCAGCGCCAGTTTCACATTCATCGTCCTCCTCAGGATCATCTACATCCAATCGTGGCCGCCTCCAAAAACATCTGGAGAACGAATCTCATCCCGAAATTGAAACCTATTCTCGACGCGGAGACCACCAAGAGTCCGCGTTTGAATCTCTCCCTGAGGCACCCACAGAAACGAACGGTAACGGTGATGAGGAAGTCGACGAGACTTCGCAAGAGGATGAGATCACCAGATGCATCTGTGGCCATCAGGAATACCAGGGCAGCGACGATGACCAGGCCGATTCCGCGGATGGTCTCTTCATCCAGTGTGACCAGTGCCATGTTTGGCAACATGGCTTCTGTGTAGGCATCACAGACCAGGCATCTACTCCAGAAAACTACTACTGTGAAAGATGTAAGCCAGAATTGCATAAGCTCGGACACAGTAAATCTGGGTGAGTTTATTCATCAACCTATTTCATTCATTCGGATTGCCATGAGCCTGATTAGATGGCTTGATGACCATGTTCTAACGTGTTTCCCTCAGGATGCGGACCTCCCTTTATCTCCCCACTCAATCCGAACCCACTTCACCAATCAATAGCAAAGAGCAATCTCACAAACGGCGGACTACAATGAACTCCCGTGACGCCGAATACGATGATGCTCTTCTGAAGAAGGTACTCGAAGAGAGCAAACACGACAAGGCATCAGGGAGCTCTACGCGAGGAACGAGCTCGAGAGGCCGCAAACGGGGCACCAGCGAGGGGTCTGATGAGTGAGTTTTTGCTGCCACATCTAAACAGTAATATTCCAGAGGTAGGGCGGGATGGCTGATGCTGGGGTAGGCCAAAGCAAGATTCGAAACGAATGAGAACTTCCGATTCACCGGAATCGCCTACCAACGGAGCCGTCTCGTCAGGAGATGAAAAACACGGAAAGACAGCTGCTGCACCATCCTCGACTAAAAAATCACGCGGTGCGGCTGCCCGTAACTCTACTACCAGCTCCTCTGTGACTGGAAAACGGACTTCCACTAGAAACAGAGGTGGAGAAAAGAATAAAGAAGTAAGAAAAGAAGGTATTTTTTCCCCCTCCTCCTTTTTCTTTTCTTTTTTTCTTTCTTTTTTTTTTGGGTAGCTTACTTTCCCTCCTCACACCCCTCATACCTCTTCAGTAAAGCATAATCCAGAGTCAGTGGCATGTCTAATTGTATACTTTGTAAATAGATTCTGAGCACTCAGACGAATATCCACCGCCCCGCTCTAATAACCGCAACCCTCAGAAGCCCTCAGTAGAGGAAGCGATCAACCCCCCTCCACCTATCGAGGCTGTTCCAGACACGCCGCAACAGCCAACTAAGCGTGGTGGACGGAATGGGCAGACAAATGGCGCTTCTCGACGTCGAGGAGCCTACCGCCATCGCCAGTCGGAAGACCCCAACGACGCTAGCATCGCATCCCCTCATGTCATGGCGCGAGATCTTTCATCCACTGGAGGTTCACAAGCCCAGAAAGTAGACCCCAGTACTACCATCCTTGATAAACCTACCAAGCCCAGGATACCTCAGGCTAGGATGAGCATAAACGAGATGAAGAGGCGCGTAAATGGAATCTCAGACTTCATTACACGCACCCAAATCGAGATGGCCAACTCGAGGCAAAGCGATATCTACGCATATCTATCTTGGATGGAGGAGAAAGGTACACCTGTTAGCAATTTCAGCACACCGCAAGACACTTCAAAGGCAGTCACACCAACCTCAGGCACCGTCCCTGATGGTAAAGATCTACCGCAGATTCAAATAAACGGTAACAATGGAACTGTTAAAGTGCTTGAGAAAGCAACCGAGATGTTGGTTGGCGATATGCAGCCGGGAGCGTTAGAAATGATGGAAATGTTATCGAGTAAAATAAATCGATGGCAACAGCACTATGGGGAGAAGATATGAATGAGTTTTTTTTCTGACGAGTCTCTTTTTCTAACTTCTTGTATATGGGTTTCATGGATGTCGGCTGGTGTTTTTGCTTTCCCTCAAAAGATTAATTGTAGTCTCTCATTTCATTCCTTTCGATTTCTTTCCTTTGTCTTGTTTTGGGGCGGCGACCTGGAATTGGGGGCCGGAGTATTTTTTTTATTTATTTATTAGGTGCTTTTATTGTTATTATTACCTCAAGGGATTATGTCTTCTTCCACTGATTTGCCATTGGAGTTCTGTTTGTCAATGTTGCTTTACGCCCCTGCGATATCTGTTGCGCTTTGTTGATGTGAGCCAAGGAGTAAACCATTTGTGGTGAAGAATATATACTTACCTTAAAAGTGAAATTGCCATTTTCTTTTCTTCTGTATCATTTACCGGCTTCATTTCCTTCTCCTTCTCGAAGTGATAAGTCTCTTTAAGACCCAATCACAAGTCCAGGATTCCTAGGGCTGGGACCTTTCCTTTTCTTTCTGGGCTGATTGTTTTTATGGCGTTATCTTTTCTGGGTTTTTCCTTGCCGGTAGGGGTGCAGGCGGATCGAAAACCTGCACAATCTCTGTGATTGACCCGGGCTCACCTTCAAACCAAGGTATATGTCTTCAGGATTCGGGAATGCGGGCCCGGAACAAGTACCGCAAAAGTCCGTTGGATAAGACCGGCCTGTCCTTACGGGTTCACGCCACAGAAAAATGGTGTGGCTTACGCTGCGAGCCTGTAAAAAGAGACTGGTCTTACCCAACGGACTTTTGCGGTAGGGGTCAATTGACATTTAGGCCATTGATGACCCTGTCGTTGTAGGTATAGTCGCACCTCGATATTCCGGATGCCAAGAACCAGACAATTTCAATACTATTCAATTGATTTTGCAGTAAAAGAATTTACGTGACAGCAAGGGATCCGGGATATTGAGATCCGGCATAGTGAGGTGCGACTGTAGGTACACACAGTGCTCTACTTTCGAGTGGAGTGGAGTACCGGACCGGAATTGTACCTTATACCTCTCTCGAAAGGGAAGTGCAGTGCGAGTGTGCACTTTATGCTGTCCCCAACTCCTTCTCTTATCCTGCCCGCCCGCCCTGCCTGGCCCATGGCCGCCTTGCAATCATTGGTGGGCTGTGGGGTGCTGTACTTTACCCCGCTCACTTTCCCTTCCCGAGACAACCACTTTTTGCATGTATCACGCATGTGTGTTACTGCATATACCTTGGCGTCTTGGAAGTGGTTTATGACGTCATAGGCCTGGGACTGGTTTTATTCCAACCAACACGACACCTGTCATGTCAACCCAGGCCTCTTTTTTCGGGATTCGGATGCAGGGATTGGATGTGTGGATGGGATGCGATGGGGGGTGTGATCTACAGTACCGCAGGTTGTATACCAGAAGACGTGGTCGTCAGTTTGCTGGATAGGAAACATATTACCTAGCTTAATGCTGGGTTGGGCCTCCCCGGGTTTTCGTTTCGTTTCGGGTCGAGCCGTGAGGCTTGGTTCTGGTGAGTCTGGGCAGGCACCAATTCTAGGGCGTGATTGACTGCTAGAAGGATGCGAGGGATGAGATGAGAGGAGTCGAATGTCGAACAAGTAGTTAGTCGCCAATCTACTATAGCTAGCAGTGATTATAAACTTTAATATATTCTGATAATACATGTAGTTATCAATCGATCCACTGACGCCGAGGGTTCACAAACATTGCCATATTGAATGTGGCGTCTTGGTTTACATCAGAGTACCTACTCTACATGTCCTGGGTTCCCTCACTGGAATCGCATTGTAGGGAAAGCTGGGCCAGATGCTTCTAAACGGTGATGAACGCAGCTAACAATTACTCTTTAATTATGATAGAAGTGACATATCTAATGATCTCCTTCCATTCCATCCTAATCATTGGAGATCATGCTGAGACCACGAGCCAAACATATTCGTAAGGCCTGATACAAACTGCGCTTTAGTGCATTTAATACCCCAGAAAAACATTTTTATTTGTAACTATTTTGAATTTATGTAAGGTATATAATAGCGTTTCTAAACACAACTGCTATTACATGCCATACAAAAATGTAGTCTTGGCGGTTTTTTGGGTGTATGCAATATTAGTCGTGTTCAAAAACGCTATGAAATTGCGAGTAGATTTATCAAGTACCCGTGGGTCCCTGTGCGCGTGCCAAATTTATGATGTACTGCTACTAGGGTGATTATTTGACGCCTGCTATGTTCTTATTACAGTCACCTTGTCTTCGAAGCCGTAAACATTCACCACCATCAATCAACCAAGTCACATGAAACCCGTAAAGACTTTAAAACAAGACTACCGACGGCTGATTGGTGACCAAACAGCCCTTGCAAGACTCACGGGGTTTGGTGCCACAACGGCCGTGAGCAGTCAAGAATTAAGCTCCCGCTCAGACATCATTACTTGCATACTGTAGCTAGGTGTGACGCAAAACCGATCTCCAACACCATTGAGGGATCGAGTGATATTTCTTGATTGAACACGTTAGTGCACATTATTTACAGCCACATTGTAATGCGTAGCTACCTAAAGTTTTCTATCATATTTTTGTCTTCATCCTAGAGCAGCTCGAATTTTCACCTTACCACCTTCTACTTCATAACGTGTGTCGGGAAATACGCCTCGTTGTACCACCAGAATGGACCTTCAGGGGGAGGATCAAGATGACAAAAAATTAATTTCAAAGCCTCCACCGTACGTGCTGCCCTTCCCTCTGAGCTTGACAAAAAGAAAAAGAGAGAAAAAAAAAGGGGGGGGGGGCGGAACAAGGGCTCAGGTCCTAAGCCAAGAGGGTATAAGAAGCACTTTTTGTTTGAAGGTAGTGATAAATATAAGGAAAACGAATGACAAGGATAATTAATGTACGTTGGGGGACTACAAAATGGGCAAACAAAAGAACAACCAGAAAAGTAATCCAGTCAAGTGAGAAACCAAACCTTACACCAGGAATATAAACAACACGACACGGCGAGAACGAACGCATACATACATGTATGCATCTGAAAATAGAAAAGTGACCAAGATGTAAAAATCAATTCCACTCCAACCCAATGACACCCATACAAACAGACAAAAAAAGACGACTCGTAAAAGTAAGAAGAAAAACCCATATCCTTTCATATAGAAAAATTCACCAATTGCACCTAGCCCGTTCTTTTGAAACCAATGTTTTTTTGTTTCGTGCTTCGCCGTGATAGTCCAGTTGAATGCGGGAATGCCGTGGATGAGATTGTCGAGTCCGGACGATTCACACCGAGACCAAGTATTCCCAGAGAAGCCGACTTTGAAGGAGAGAGAAAGAAAAAAGTGAAAGAAAAAAGGAGAATAGAGAAGGAAAAAAAAAAACAGACCCAACCCCACAACCGATGCCACATTTTGTACGTGCGATATTTTGCCCCCCAACCAACCCCAAATCCAATATACCCCATCTTTTGCGAACAACCCAAACCCCAATTGCTTGTACCCAATAAACATCTTCCTCCCAGAAACTCTTGCTCTTCACCGCAAGGAAGATACAAAGGAAAATAACAGGAAAACAACCCCCTTTTTAAATGCCTTCGCCATTTGATTGAAACCCCTCTGCCCACCTGTAGGTATCCATACCCTGACCCGAGAGAGGAAAATAAATAAAAAAACAATGAACAATTACAATACTTAAAACACTCAACAAAAAACAAGTTTAAACAGGTCCTCCCAAGACACAGCGCCCCGAAGTATCAAGAATAAACACCCCAAACAAAAGAGAGCCCAACTATAAAACATAAAAAGATTTAGCCCCAAACGCTAGCGACAGTTCCAAGGCCCTTGTTACTAGGACCCCAAACCTTACTCCAGCCAAGTCCATCTGCACCTTGGCCGCTGGGGGTAGAGTTATTAGATGGCGCAGGTGAAGACCTCTCCTTTGAGATATTATTAAAAGGGTCGCTCTCCTGGGCAAACCCGTAGCTCAGAGGTGAAGGCAAAGGTGTTGTTGACCGTTTGCTGTTCTGAACTGCAGGGTTCTGACCCTGTGTCGGGCGTGTCCCGATGGGAGCAACTCCTGATGAAGTCACGGGTGTTGTAGGTGCACGCTGTAAACGTGGTGGAGAGCCGCCAGGAGATGATGCGGAAGTCCGGCTAGACTGTGCTTGAGCACCTGCATTTTCAAATAAGCTAAATGATGCAGACTTCGACGATGGCGAAGACGCACTGTTTGTGCGTGAACGCGTCGGCGAAGCGACGGTAGACTGTCCAGCATGCTGACCTTGTTCAGTGGCAGGGGTTTGAACTGGAGTAGTATCAATGTTGCCATTCTGCTGATTCGCAAAAGGGTCAAAAGCGGACGAAGGAGACGGACCACGTGTACCACCAGCATTAGAACCTGGTGCAGAGGGGCCATTGGAGTGGATATTGGATCCTCGTGAGACAGGGTTCTCATCCAAATGGCCATCCTCAGATGCATGGCCATCGGGGCCTCCGGCATAAAGAGCACGGTGCTGGCGAGCAATAAGATCACGTCGCTCGTCCTCGGTCATGGCGCTAGGACTCATGACACGATCCTTTCCGTAGGTAGAAATTTCGGCCAACAATGCTAAAGGGCCTTTATAAGTTGGGTCTCTCCCAAGATTTGGAGTGTTCGAAGACATACTCCTATTATACTGCTGCTCCTGATGATAGTTACGCAGATCACGCTCCCTTTGAGCTGCCAACCTTCGCTTTGCCTGCATCATCTGTTCTGCCTCTGTTTGGCGCGGCTGAAAGCGCTGAGTGGCGTAAAAGTTCTGAAGATTCGCGGCAGACTGAGAACGCATTACGTCAAAATCTTGAACAGAGTAGTGACGAGTCGGTAAGGCGCTTCCCATGCGCGTTTCTGAACCTGCTGGATGATTAGTTTCGGTCCCAAAGGGGCTTGGAGAAATTATTTCATAGATACTTACCATGTTCAGGGAAACCACGGGGACTCAAGACTGGCAAGGAATCACGGCGCTGAGGGGCAAACATTTTTCCACTCTTAACGAGATTATCGACAGCTCGGTCAACCTCTACATACCTCGTTAATACGTTGCAATATAAAGCCAGGGTAGTTTTGCTTATAATGCACTTACCATCAATCTGGGCGCCAAAGGCAGCGGGGTCTTCGGGCTTCATTTGAGCTGTGTACCGTGCGGTCAGATCCGAAGGGTCCGAGGCGTGAGAACGTGGGAAATGCGTCTGAACAGGAGTCGTACCAGCCCGGCCTTCCCAGCTAGGGCGAGAGCTTTGCCAGGTTGACGCCTGGCTTTGAGTTTGATTTTCGTAGTAAGACATGATTGAATCTGCAAGATCTGAAGCGAAAGGAGTTGTATCAACAAGACGGACTATGGCTGCTAGGGTAAAAGGAGGCCTAGATGGCTATTGCACACTGTAATCGAAAGAGGGGATGGGGGTGGGTCCTGTCTAAATGGTGGCGAAGTGGATTAGTTAGAGGCCAATAAATAGTGTGAAGGATTTTCTTGATTTTTGACTGGCCAATAGCATTGTGAGGAATCGAGGGATAAGGATGAACAGCGGAGATAGAAGCAGGGCTATTTTTTCGGTACATAAGAAGTGCAGCTAAAATGGGGTACAACAACGTATGCAAGACAACGGCAACAGCTAAGGAAAAATTGACATACCACTAGCACAGCGGGTGAATAGTAGACAAAAAGGAGTTGTCCACTGGATTCCACTGAAGTATGTTGAAAAGGAGGAGCAGGAGGGAGAGAGAGGAGTAGAAGAGTGAGAAGGAGAAGAAAGAAGGAGTTCTTGTGTCCAAGAAGCAAAGAGGGGGATATGAGAGGTTGGGTGTGGAAGTCCTCGGGTTGGGGGTTAGCCTTTTGGGGTTAAACTGGTGATGACGGGGTTGTGCGGGAAAAGGGAAAGGGCCCGTGTGCAGAAGCCAGCAAAGGAGGGAAAGAGAAGGGAGAGAGGGAGAAAAATGGAAGGAAAGGGAAGGGAAAATGTATATAAATATCCCTAGTATTTAGAAAGAGGATAAAATGCTGTTCAACTGGAAAATTTAAGACCTCAGCGCCGACTCCACAAACGCCGAAAGAAGATATCCCGGCAACTACGACAGGCAACAGTCTGGACAGAAAGGGACCTCAAGTAAGGAGGCCAAGTCTGGTTGAGCGATGTGCGGGATGGGGGGAAGATATCGCTCCACGCTTCCCAGTCTTCGTCCAGCGTTGGGGCCGCTGCAGTGCCAGTCTGTCCATTGGCTACCTGCGGAGTAAAAGCATATGCTGTGACCGACCCTTACTCGCTGCTGGATTGGGCAGGTTCGGTGATGGTTCTTCACTTCCTCGCTTTTTGGGTGTAATGTGCATCGTTCGGTAGTCACCCTTTTTCTCAAGGCTCCACAGCTGCGAACGTGTCCTATCCACGACTTAGAACCCCCAAATAATTTCATAAGTTTTGCGAGGCCGAAAATCAATTGCACAAAGGGGTCTCTGGGTTGATTTTGCCATACCCTAATGGCCCCGAAAACCCAAACTAGTCTGCAGTTAAGACCCTTAATACTGCGGCGTACACAAGCCGACCACGAGGAACGTCTGTATGGAATGTTCTACAACAAATTACACGGGGAAACGTCGAAACGGATGAAGGGCAATGCCCTTTCCGGAATATCCACCAGGACCACCACTTCGCGGCCCAAAATGGACGACCTTTGCGTCTTATTGCATTTGAGAGCCCCATTGGCATGGGGCCTAATAATTTATATGCCATCACCTACTCCAGAGTAGAGTAGGGTAGAGTATGTACATACATGTAGTACTTATCGGCGGCAGACATGTGCCCCCCAGTGGAACACGCCGAACTTGCTGTAGGTACATATCATCTCTAGAGTACTTCCCAGGGCTTAAGCCTAGGTTAGGAACACAGTCTCTACATGCTGTGTTAAGCCGATAGGGCAGTGAGAAAAAGCAAAAACAGAAGATAAATCACACTAGCAGCTCGAAGTCTTCATCGTGAGAAGAACCCTTTTTATGCTCCGGTCATGGTAAAAATGATATTTTCGTACAAAGTCGTGTTGTATTGTATATTCCACCGACCTTTTCCGTACGAGGAAAATCCATCTTTACCTTTCCTCCCCAGAATAATAGGTAACCCCGTGATACACCCCAACACTTTGCGCCTCAATTACCAAACCGTACCATAGGGAGATCAACGTCCGATTTCTGGCAAAGCAGGAATACCTACTGGATGAAAAACCGAAAAATGAAATTTAGGCCACAAAAACCAGAACCGCCGATCTCTTTTGTGGCTTTTGGGCCAGTGACGCCATAGCTGGCATTCCTCCAACAGAGAAAAAGGGTGTGCGGAGAAAGCCTATGTTTACGCATCGTCACATCTCACACGGGCTCTCATCCGGCACGTTCGCCTTTAGGATCAGTCGATCTCTCCACGTCTATTCGTCTTTCTCTGCTTTTACACCTTGAAAATACTTCTTTCCGGGAGCGCCCAGTTCACTCATCCCCGTTTGCTGGTGCCCGGAACAGTACCTGGCAGTATCTCACTCGGGATATCGGGAAAGACAGAATTCCCGTCGATTCCCTTGCAACCGAGACAATAAAATGCGCCTGCCTGTATTTGCGCTTGTCAGAGATATATGTAGATACGGGCCGGGATGTAGCTCCAGTAGCGTATTTGCAGGAAATTTATCATAAAGAAGTCACACTGCAGACATCATCACCAACAGCACTCCTGGACAATTTCCGGTACTGTTTTTATCACACTCTGCATATCTGCCTGCTCCAAATAGAAGCCACTGCGCACGCATAGTATGTAGAATTAGAGACGCCCTGCGAAAAAAATTCGGATAGTGGTGGAGTAGGCTTTCTTTCAGACCGCACGGGTTCCTAGGTCACAGGATCGCCAATTTTGCTCACAGTAGGGTACTGTCACTCACTGGGTATTGACAAATAAACCGGACTTGGCTGTCTCTACACAAAAAACTGGCAGGCAGGCAATGGAGGCTGAAAACCCTGAAACAGAAACAAGGCAACTGTTGGCTGCGTGCAAGACCAGAGTCTTCGACAGGCTTGGCATTAGGGCACCAAGGCCGATAAATTTGACCCACTGGGAGTAACATTAGCTACTTTATACTCGCATACACCCAAAACTACATTTTTCTATGGCATGTAATAGCGGTTGTGTTCAGAAACGCTATGGGGTAGAGGCGTTTTTTTTTTATTGGGACGAAGTTGTAAGTGATTGCTAATGCAGGGATCTATAGTTACATGAATAAGAGGGGGGTTTTCGATACCGGACAAATAAGTATGTACATGTAGTAAGTGCATGAGCATACTGCATGTAGAATACTATGTTTACATACATGTAGTACCTCAAATTCTTATTCCGTGCAATAAATACAAGTACATATAGTACCGAAAATGCTCAGAAATTGACTACCGTATTCCAGTCGTTACGTTAGTGATACTGTAAGGGTGCGGTATCGACGCGGTATCGATATGTTACTCTACTTACAATGCTGGTTTAAACCGGTATCCTTGACTCGATACCGTAGCCCTACGGCTACATTTTTACCCCTATTTTCGAGACTGTATGTCAACGGATATAGAATACATGTAGATATTGTATTCTTACAATATGCATTCTGTCTAAATAAGGTATGTAAGATGTAAGTATTTGGTAACTATAGCATTTGCTTTACTACGGTATTCCAATGGTATTATCATGTAAAACACCAATCGCCTAACCCTAGTCTATATAATAAGAATGAAAACATAGAACGGTGGGTATTATCTCACCAATAACTAAATCAGCTTCTATAATAGTGTGATAGGTATGCAGAGATTACAAGATATTTTTGAAAATATTTATTTTTATTCTTAAAAGTTGTCAGGCCATTACTTTGTAATCCTATAACAAAAACCTGAAGTTGATGCTGGTTGTATGTTTGGTAGGAAAGCAGCCAAACTACTAGTATAGCGGAAGCTTGCTATAGCGGTACCTCCTATAAGGGTATTCTCTCTATAACGGTAGCACTTCCCGGTCCTTTTTTCCCGGCCTTCAGCACCAGTAGCACCTTTTATATAAGGATATATAACCTCTCTATAACGGTACCAAATTCTGGTCCTGAGCGTACCGTTATAGCAAGCTTTCGCTGTAGGTGGTAAAGTTAGGGTAAGGCGGCCAACTTGCGGAGAGATGCGGCGATGATACCATATATTTTAGCAGCCTTATTGATACGGCATTGGGTAGTAAGTATTTTATGGAATACGTATAAGTACTTGCGGCGAGGATAAGTACTTACATGTACTTAGTATGTTTCCGCCGGGTTTGTGTGAGGAAACGCTGTTGCAACAGAAGTGGTGGCAGAAACTTATTCTCACGGCAAGAAGTATGGAGTGTTCTCTAGGTTACAGTAATGTTGCAGCATTGTATGTAGTAATTATCACATCAAATGCAGAAATGAGTTAGCATTCAAAGAAGTACAGCATTTTGTTAAATCCGACCCCACCCCCATTTTTGATACTGTGTAACGGGCACCCTCCATACATGTAGGTTAAAATACATGTATACGTGTATTTAAATCACAGTCCTAGATGCACGTACATGTAGGTAAAAACATTTACAAGTACTTGTATGTATGTGACTACAAGAGCTTACATGTACAGTTGTAGCAGAAGGCTCAATTACAGTACAATCTCGCTATGGATATGAGTAAATTCGCATCCAAAAATATCCTTATAGGCCATTTATCAGAGGCGCTCTGTTCCTTAAGATAATCCCTGTCCATACTAAAGTTGCATCCTTACAAACAATACATGTATATCATATAACGAGATTGTGCTGCATGAATGTGGTAGCGAATAAGGGTTAGGGTTACTACTTGGTAAGACAATAGCAAGATACTCTCTAGGCAAGGATAATGATGTTGAGGTGGCAATAGGTCTCAAGTATTGTTCTCCTGCAATTGCGGTCTTGAGGTCGAGACAAGGCGCTTGGGTTCGGGGCAGATGCTTACATAGCGGATTCCCCTTGGTCCCCCGCTTCATCAAATGGGAAACTATGTATATGTCGAGTCATTGATCAAGAGTCAAACACCCTCCAGACGTTGGAGAAGGGAGAGATGTAGCATGAGTCGACTTTTCTAAAGCCTTAAGCCCGGTACCGGGTTGGATATTAAATCAAGTTGTAACGAGTGATAAACTATGAGTGCCTCGATAACATTCGAGTGATTTCTTATGCTTGTAGTTTTTCAGATGTAGTAAGGTCCTATTTAGCTATTGCCTAGCCTTCTACATCCTGATAAAAGGGCCCTATTAGCACGCAAAGCAATCCTACTCATAACAAACTTCCCCCTACCCTCGTTTAAAGCATAATTCTTCCGAGATTAACCTAACCAAGATCAAGAGCGACTATTTTTGAATAGTTTTGGCAACTCTTTTGCTGCCTCCGCAATTTTTGGAGAATAGTGTTTTCTCAGCAAAACAGTTTCCCAAATTGTGGCAGCGTATGGATTGCTAATCTCCGGTTCATCTATATCCATTTTATGTGTTCCGTCACCGACCCTATCCTCCGTCGAGAATAGACCATGGAGCCTCCGTTGATGCTTCCTCGCCATTTTGTTTAGCATTCCTAGTGTTGCTAGTGCTGACCTTTCCGGCATGTTTAAACTAGATGTCATTAGACGCTTTGTAAACGCTGCGATACGTATCGGTGTATTTGACTTGTTCGCGTTTTGCTGGAAGAAGATTGTGTTGAGAGCACGGATCAACATCTCGATCTCGGTGGATACGTTAATCCGTTTTGAAGGTGGGGTGGTATCGTTCGGGTCGGGAAGACGTAAAGACTTTAGGGATAACTCGAGGTCAGGGGACATTGAGAGAGGCAGTAAGGTAGCATAGAGATGTGTTGTGAAATATGTCAAGTCGATGTTCATTCCTTCCCCTGTGTGCGAGTAAGCAATCTTTACCTGATGGGATGTGTGACGGAGCATACCTTGGCCAGATAATAGGGTAAATGCCGTTATGACACAGAGGAGCGCTTCTCGACTGGCGTTGCGTTGGATAGGGCTTTCGGAGTCATTATCCTCTTCCTCGTCTTCCAATGCTGCTGCAATGAGTTCCTTCAAGGCCACGAGAAGATCTCCAAAAAAGTCCAAATTTATTAGGTGTGCGTATCTGCATATCTAGTTAGTTCTGGCAGCCTGGTATCACGGAGACCGGAAAATTCTCACTTTGCCAATCCTTCTAACGTTGCGCCCATAAGTGCCGGTGGCCTCTCCTTTAAGATTCTAAAGTAAGTTCCAAATACCAACTTCAAAGTCTCAGACTGACGTTCTTCTCTCTCCTCGTGCGAAACTGTTGCGTCCGCTTCGTCCATCTCCTTTTCCGAAATTTTCCTCTCCTTCTCTGATTTCCTAGCCTTCTTAGTCCTGAACTGGCGGTCCTTCTTACGTTTTCTTGGGTTTTCGACTGCTTCTAGAGAGGCCTTCACGTCGAGCTCTGAGAGCAAACGCAGCGATAAGAAGGTGTTTAATACGGACTCATCAACCGCGAAACCCTTGGCCTTGAACATTTTTGCAAGTAACTGGACTGCCTCGAAGGAAGCTGCGCCATCGTCGTCATTACGGAAAAGATCTTCCAACGTAGTACGACACTTAATAAACACATCGTCCACAGTCTTAACACTAACCCTTTCAACAATGATCTTGAGAAGCTGGTTGCGGAAGTTGAAATGTGGGACTGTAGAAATAAGTCCGCAGGAGCAATTCACAGCAATCTTTCCGACAGCAACAACATTCTGTGAATGGTCGGTTCTGGAAGCTATTTTAGTTTAGTAACGAATTCCCGAGAAACTCCAAGGAAGTAGGGAGTTTATACCCCTAGACAGCTCCGCTAGCTTTTCGACATAGGCCTGATAGTTTGAGACCAGAGACTCCTCAAAACTTCTGAGCTTCTTCACCTCCTTCGTAACCTTTGCCTTCTGCTCCTCTTCCGCCAAGGGCCTTATCCGATACCCAGGGATAATATCTTTGTATATAGCCAACTGTGTTCCTAATGCTAGTTTCTGTATCGTGGCGTTTTTATCTTCCGACATTTCGCGCAGCCTCTTGAGCAGCCCAACCTAAACCACAGATTTGGTGAGTAAAGTTCCCAAGTAAAAGGTGCTCCCCCACTATAGAATAACGTACATTCTCCTCCGGGTCCTCATTCAGAAGAATTGCAATATTTGAAAGCTCTTCTTTAGCGTCTACTACCCTCTGGCGCTCTGAAACCTTTGGGCGCACTTCCAATTCCTTCACCACCGGCTGAGGTTGGCCTTCTTCTTCAACTCCCGCCCACTCTTCTCCCTTATACTCCTCGCTGTCATCTACCCTTTCTGGAAGAGTAGATTGAAGCACTACTCCGCTGAGGGTCTTGATCGGAAGCCTGGTGCTTTCCTTTTCGGCTTTGCGCTTCTTGAGCGCGCGCGGTCGGCGCTCGTAGTCCTGTTCAAGGTCCCATTGCGCCGCGGCGGCGAATTGGTGTGCAGTCTCAATGGACGAACCGGACGACTTATTTTTGGGCATCGGGCGTAATTTGAAGGTGGTTTGCTAAATCCTGGTGTCGTGGTGGGTTGGGTTAGTTACAGCTTTTTTTTTTCCCTGCGGTTCCAGAGCCGCCATGCAGCCAGCCAGGTTGTCACGTGGTGGGCACTCGCTCTAAGAACTATGAAAAAATGGGGTGAAATCACTACCATGGGACTACAAAAGTCTTATTGCAGTACCGATTGCATGGGACTATGACCGATTCTGCGCATTGCGTACGAGTATATCGGTGCGGTGAAGTGGTCGATATATCATACACATGAAGTACTGTATGTACTACGTATATGTACTTACTTGTATGTAACTCTCTGAAGGATTCATCAATTGTACGCTACTACACGTAGATTGATTTACCAGGATTAGAAAACGTACATGTATACGTACTACAAAGGACTGAGAAGGCCGGGCTCTTCGCTACAGTACAAAACAATAGGACGACGTACAAATTTCTTGCTCGCAACACCACGGGGTGATTCAATTGAGTAGGAACTTTTATATTAGAGGGGGAGATAGTAGCATAATATAATAGTTCAGTACCACTGCAGCCCTCGTACCTGACTCGTCGCCCCCTTTTTTTCATGATGCACCTACTTAACTAATCATCGGCGCAAACATCTCACCAACAAGTAATCACGAGTTGCACCTTCTGCCATTTGGCCACTCGGGGTTTCCAAGGTTCCTTAAAGCACCGTAAATCTCCTGGGATATATGGGCGCTTTGACCCCCTCCGATATTTATATGACAGGCTCATACCTGTGTTTTCTAGGGTACTGTCATAAGTACATGTACTTGGCTACATGTATTTACATGTAGGTACATATATGTATGCACATATATATATGTATTAGGGAGGCTGTGGCTCCTTGTGGTGTTTCCTATCGTCGAGAGCATTGGTAGCCTTTTAGACGCCACGCCATCATTCCACATATATCAGTACATGTATCTTTATTATAGCTACAGTATGAAAAAATGGGGTGAAATCACTACCATAGGACTACGGAATTTAATGACAAATACCGAATTAAACCGGCATTAGAGGAAGTGTACTGTACAAATACCGTATTCTTACCGCATTTCTAGCTCATCAACGGGAATACCGTAGTGATCCCACCCCTCTTTTTGGTACTGTACTATCCTGGAACGTACGATATTACTTATACATACATGTAAGTACATGTAGTTCTACATGTCATTTATCATAATCACGGAATATCACTCGTAGCACAATTTCTTTATACCCAATTAGTAAAGTTTCGCCGAATGTTTGAGTTTCGTTCTCTAAGCAACGCCGTGCAGGATACTTTTATTGAATCCGGCCGCGGGGGATCCGCGAGTGTTTCTGTCAAAAACAAATCCCTGGGCACATGCACATGTATCGTGGACGTCATATTGCACTAGGTAGATTCCGAGCTTTTGGGTCTGGAGGCGAGGTTGCTGGCATACCTAAGTGATGGGAGTGGTGGTGTAGATCACTCACCGCAACGAAGCCACCCGGGCGCTAAGACATTTAGCGAGCCGACAACCATTTGGATCTGTAACATACATACATACATGTACTTACATGTAGGGTTTGGAGATGAGGTGCAGAAAAAATAAGAATATATATGTAGAAAACCAAGGATGATATCACAGAATAATTATTTACAACTTCTTCTCCCTCTTCTTGATTTTTTTGAAATTCGTTAGTCATCAATACATATTTAGATACCCGTTCGTTCATCAATTTGTAATTGAAAACCATTTCCTGGGTCAACAAACCTCAACCTAATGTAGAGCCTTTCTCGTCCTTCCAAGTTCTTCGTTGGCGCCCTTCTAAGTCTGCATTATTCAAAGGCATGTAACCGTCCCCGGTCTTCCATAATGACATTGCATAGCGCCGTACCATCACAGCAAAGAACATTTGCACTAGCATAGAGGTGAAGAGCCCGATCCATCCAACCATAATTGAAATTTGCATCATTTCCGAACAGCCCCACGCTTCCGATTTAGGGGCCGGGGGCTCAAGCCCGGCCCCATCAACTCCTGCAGCCTCAATGATATCGCTAATATGGTTGAAGGTCGTTGTGTGGAAGGTTCCGTGGGGTAATGTAAAGGAAAGTAGCCCCGAGCTAGGCGATTCTACATCGCAGAGGTGATCACGGAAAGTTGAAAATATAAAGAGTAAGACAAAACGCGAAGATGCTGAGACGATGGTGTCTAGAATAAAAAAATTTGCGAACACCGATAGCGTATAGGCATGTTGCTGTAAAGGTCAGTGGGGTGGTTGGGGAGGAAGGGGCGCATGTATGCTCACTCTTATGGAGCCATATATACCCATTACACTAATAAATGCAGCAAAATATGTATACAATGCGAGGCTATCCGAACTTCGATAGGTGGTATCGCGAGATAATTTGTGAAAAAGGCAAGCTGAAAGTCCATTTGAAACCAACGCTAAGATACTGATAGCAATAGTAAAGCCGCTGCAAAGTTATTAGTATATTGGCCATTTGTTATTGGGGCAAGGGTAGGGGAGAGCTGTCGGATGCACGTACCGGAGGTGTTTCAACGCCATCCTAGTCAGATTGCGATTAAATAAACGGCCGTCAAATAAATTCTCCGGTTTTGAAAACGAAATATAATGCTCCCCTCAAATTCGATCCCGTAATAAGGAAAAATCAAAAACAGTGTCGTATATACTCAAATCCTACTACCCAAAAAAGAAAGGAAAAAAAGGAAAAAAAGAGAGTTGAATCTAGTCTAATGGGGACTAGCTTCTATGATGTCGATATGCTCGCTGTGCCCGCGATGCTCGTCGTGTCCGTGATGGTGGTGGTGGTGGTGGTGGTGGTGACCGTGGCTGCTATCAGGCTCTGCTTCGACAACGTCTAATTCCTCGGCGCTGTAGTCTGAATGGTCCGAATGGTCCGACGGTTGCCTTGCCGCAGTTTCCTGTAGGTGCATTCCATCAGCCTGATTCATATATGTGTGGAATATACCCGGAATATATAAAGAAAAAGTATAGGATATCTGTGCAGAACTTACAGTGGTTAAGCCAACTACCCTCCCACGGGGAGCCTTTTCAATGTCTTCGTCACTACTACCACTAACAGAAGTGCTTGTGTAGTCAGAAGAATCCGACGGTGATTTAGTCCGCCGACCACCAAGAAAAAAGCTCGGTTTATAACAGTAGAAGCAGGTACAAATGACGACAGCACAGAGTATTATAGTAGCAAAGAAGATAGCGAGGAAGAGAGAAGTTTGAGCTTTTGTCATCCCCATCCTGAGAGTGCGGCGGCGGACTGTGTGGTTATTATGATGTAGCGATTTTTAGCCTGGCTCAGATTGACGTATTCCGAATGATCCGATCAATTTCTCAGCAGCAACAACGCTGCAGTTTCACTTTCGGTAATCGCAAGGTCGGAAACGATTGGTCCGCGGAGGGGAGCGCCAGGATCCTGCGACCAATAAAATCTGGCCGGCAACGGTTTGGAGGTACAGAGTGCTTGAGGAATTGACTGTTTATGAGTGCAGCGGTTGACAGCAATGGAGATTTGTAATCGGCCACTAGTAAGATCAGGGCTGGGTGGTGGGTGGATCTGTAACCGTAGAATTCTTACTGAAGAATCTGAAGACGAGCAAAGTCTAAGTAAGCCAGAGGGAGGGGGTCTAAGATCAAGGAGAACAGCGGGCACGAAGAGTTTTGTATGATCGGACACGTCGACCTCCGCTCATCCTTTGAAGAAAATAAGAGGCGGAGGTTCAGGGTTTAGTTCTCGGCCGCCGTAGGTACAGCTCTCATTGGGTGTAAGCGCCTCTGTCTGCGAAATCCCGTGGCCGGCCAACCTCCCTTCGCCTTTTAGACGATATGTGATAAGTTAAGTTGGTGTAGACGTAAAGCATATGGGGTAGGCCTACGAGTCATGTCCCTCATGCTGTTACACAACCTGCACAACCCATGTCGTAGGTCTATGCTAGGGGTACTCACAGTGAAAGGGTCACTAAGAGGCCTCTCTACTTAAAAATATTCTTCGCTGCGTGCAACCTTTAAACCCATCCTAAATTTACCCGTCTGGGTAAATTTGACTGTTTCCTTCGTTCCTGTTTCCAAAACCCATCACCCCTCATCGAGAGATCTTGCCACGGCAGTTTCAGCCCCACGCTCTTCCAAGATGGCCTTCCTGTCAACGGGAGTGCATTTCTCTGCTTCCGAGATTCTAAAATATCATAGGAGACTGCCTAAAACCACTCAACTGTTCCCTCTCCGGTAGTGTTCTTTATTAGAATAATTAGGGTATAATCCTTCTGGAAACAACCATAAAGAGATGGAAGGTTCTGTCAAGATCCAATCCATGTGTTTCTGAATCGTAAGGAAACGCTGCATCAACAACCAGGAATTTTCTTTTTAAGTGAAGTTGGTCCCCAGGTCACTTGATGTAAGAGAGAACTCTGCAAACGGTAGTCGGGAGGTAATGGATAGTGTAGAACTGATCTCGCCCTGGGTGGCCATCAACGGAACTCTAACCTGTAAGCATCAGTGAGATTTGTGCTGAAACTAGCTGAGAATCAGCTGGTTAAGTGTAGAGGTGTATATTGTGCATTAATCGGCCGCATGAGAGTCGAAAGCTCCCAAAGCAATTTAGTTGTACCCTTGGATCTAGTTTGCCGTCTGTAATAATTGAATCTATTTCGGAATGCACACACTTCTCCACTTTTTGCTCTTTCTGCATGGCCTTGCGTTCGACAGTCATTTGTTTTCGGAGTGTGCCTGACTGCAGGCCGGGGTGCAGCGATGCTCGGGAAAGTTGTCAACCTCAACCTTTAACCCGCCAGGGCCAGGTACATGTAACTCTGGCCAGTGTCCGGGGATACGGAATCTTTCCTTGCACCTATTCGTATTTTGGTTTGTGTCTTCTCTTGGCTCCATCCATCCTCTAGTTCTAAATATTTTATTGGCTATCTTTTTTTCCCCCTTCCCTCTTGTGTACATGTGTAGTCTATTCCAGTTGGGTGTGACGTAAATGATAGGACTTTTATATCCCCAGGTATTTGGTGAATCTATGTCCAACATCTTATAATGAGCAGAAGAGGGTGGTTTATATTATGACCTAAGAACCCTGGTGAAAAAGGTTGGGATAAGAAAAGGGGGGATAAATCAAGTTCGAAAACAATTAATCCCAAGGAAAAAGAAAAAAGGGACAAGTCGCAGGAACAGCAGGGTCAGGAACAGGAACACCGCAGAGGCTGTCAGACATCGATTTGCCAGCTACGTGTAGATGCCTGATCCGAATACTTACTGACAAAGATGAGCACGGGGAAATAGAGGAAATACATGTAACATAATAATATTAATTTGAACAATTACATGTATTCCAGCACAGACAGCTCTCTGCTGCCTTTGCCTGAGGTTGTCTGCTGTCGGTGCACACTGTACATTGTGCTGCCTCATTCAAGCATTCAAGCAACTTCGCGCTCTCCTCTAACATCTACTCACACACGCCCTCTTTTCACTTTCCCACACTGTTCTCTAGGTCGGCCCTACTTACATTCACTCTCAAACAAACCCTCTCCGTCTCTTGCGGTTAGCCTGCAATCCGTTGCTCACCACACCCTTTTGTCCCTCTTCTCCCTCTCTTGCGCCCTATATCCTTCCACCCTCTCCTCTGCCCCCCTCCTATTGCCATCCCTCTCTTTCTTTGCCCCCTGCCTCTACTTCCACCCGTTTTAGCTACGTCAACTGTCTTTTTGAAGCTTGAAATTTGTAGTCCCTTTCCGTTTCTACTGGTTTCTGGGTGCCCCTCTCTCCCATCTCAATACACCTACACATCTGCCCCTCCTCGGCATTGATATAAAATATCTCGCAAAATCCTAGATTTTCGGTCCCTCTTCGCTGGCCGAATTTTCCAACTTCACTTTTGCATCTTACGGAAGCTGGGTGTGGGACTCTTGCTCCGTGATACCGTATTCGACCATTCCTACGCCACCGTCCGGTTACTACTGCTGGCCTTAATACAATTCTTGAAGGGCCTATTGACTCTCTGTCCTCACGGCAGTTCTCATACTAAGCCCTTGCAACCCAAAGCACTCCACCTCCTTGAAGTTTTATGACGTTGAACGTTGGAACGGGTGCTCCCCCGTCTCTTCACCAGCAACAGACACATTCTTCTCAGATTCTTGAACCAAGCAGTCGGTATACAGTTGGTTCACCCAAGTCTTCAACCGTCAAGCCTGCTACTTCGTCCACTCCAACATTTGCCCCACAACAATTTCTCCCTCTGCTATCACCACATCAAGAACTCACAATACAGCCCCGTAGCTTCTTGACAGAACAATCCCAACAGACTAGAGTTGGTTCTCAATCTCGCAAAGTTTACTCTCCCGCTCGACGACGGCATAATTCAAAGTCACCGGAGCGAAATCGAGGAACTGGGGGACAAGGGAATGGGCGAAGGAGTTACCCCAACCAAACAGCTAGTTCAAAACATAGCACACCGGCCATGCAAGGAAGGAGGAATGAAGGAGGACAGTCGATAGCAATACAGAGGCCTTCACTAAAGTACAACCGATCAAACTCGTCGGTTCAATCCAGCTCACTGCCATCAACCCCCAATCATAATCCTCGCCAATCAAACGGACTTTCTCGAAGTCCTTCGCCATCATGCGCTCTTGATTCGCCAAGATCAGCATTATCAGAACCCGTCACAGTATCTCCGTATAGGCCGCCAGTTGGCGGATGTATATACGAGACTGCACTGGTCAACGCACGCAGGCGGATGCCGTATTCTCTTGGCAATGACAAGATCGCCCCCGAGAAGCCAAAGCTAGAAAAGCTGACTCCTGAGCAGGAGGCCAAGCTAACAAAGGATATGATAGAACTATTTGAAAAACTAAAACCCAGTAGTGAGAGCAATGAGAAGCGGAGGCGATTTTTGGTCAAGCTTGAAAACCTATTGAATGATGAGTGGCCAGGCCATGACATAAAAGTGCATGCTTTTGGCTCAACGGAAAACCATCTCTGCATGAGTGACTCTGACGGTACTAAACACATATTTATACGTCTTCTGTAAGAGGTATCTTGCTGACATCATACAGTGGATGTGTGTATAACAACAAAGTGGAAAGAATTCAACCATGTCTGTAGGCTGGCAAGAACACTTGCTAAACGTTTGTACTCACATGATCGGGACTAGTATTATTGTGTCTAACGATCCTGGTAGATGGCATGGAAAGAGTTGTTTGTGTCCCTGGAGCAAAAGTTCCTATCGTAAAGGTATGGGATCCAGAATACCAAGTTGCCTGCGACATGAACATCAACAACACACTTGCTTTGGACAACACTAAGATGATCAAAACCTATGTTGAAATTGATGATCGGGTTCGTCCTCTGGCAATGATCATCAAATACTGGACAAAACAGAGTTCATTGAACGATGCTGGTAAGCAGATTTTTGGATGCAATGTTGACCTCAGAAATTAACATGACGTATTAGCTGGTGGTGGAACATTAAGTTCATACACATGGATTTGTATGATATTGAACTTTCTTCAGACTAGAGACCCGCCTATTCTCCCTTCATTACATCAAAGGCCTCACAAGAAAAGGCCGCCTATAAGCGGGGTCGACATATCCTTTGATGATGATATCGAGGCGTTAAGAGGGTTTGGAATGAACAATAAGGAAACCCTTGGCGAGTTGTTGTTTGCTTTTTTCAAGAAATATGGGTATGACTTGGACTATGATACTAGTGTGATATCAGTAAGGCATGGGAAACTTTTGACAAAGGAGGAGAAAGAATGGCAATTCAAGCAAAATAATCGACTTTGCGTTGAGGAACCATTCAATACATCTCGGAATCTTGGGAACACTGCAGACGACTACTCGTGGAGGGGTTTACACAAAGAATTTAGAAAAGTCTATGAGATTTTAGCAGATAAAGCTGATTTAGATGCCTGCTTGGAACTTTATGTACCACCCGAGGAACCGCAGACATCTGCCCCGCCACCCCAAGCCCAACATCGTCCTGTATTTATCACTAAAGGTAACTCGAGTCATACGAAGCGGCGTGACTTTAATGGAAATGTGAGGGGACGGGGACCACAATGGCACAACAGTAACAGTCACAACACTCACAACAGCCACAACAACTACAACCACAACAACCACAATCATAACAGCCATGGAAACCATAATAACAGGTCGAATCAGAACAAAAGAGCTTCAAATGGTGCTTATGGAGCCCAATTATCTCAACAGTATCTCCAACAAGAAACCTTTGGATACATTCCTTCACCACAAGACCAAATCCTTGCTTTACAAGCCCAATTTCATCAAGCGCACATACGCGCACAGGCTCTTGCTCAAGTACAGGCTGTTCAACAAGCCCAAGTCCATGCCCAGACGTACGGCCAACAATCTCAGTCATCTGCAACTTCCATTAATTCATTAGGGTCTGCTCAAAATCACCAAGATGTTCTTGCCTTGCACCCAACACTGGCAACTTATGCGTATTTTGCACAACTTTATGGAATGAATCTTTATTATCCAAATCCTTTACATTCTGAGGTTTCATCGACGCCAGCATCCCCGCATATCGCCAATGATACTAGGAGCGGGTATGGCCGGGGGAGGCGTCAAAATGGGTATAACATGGGCCCAAGGTCACAATCGCAACCGCCTCCTGAAATGTACCCAACACCAGGTTATGGAAATGGAACATCTGCAGCCGGGGCGCCTGGCTCGGAAGATGAAGATTTTGCCGATCACTCTTCAAACGGGAACCCTGTAACACCCCCGGCAGAGGAGCAGGATGAGTATGTGGGTTACTATGCCATTGGTGGTTCATTGCAACATGTACCTGCTGTTGTTGATTCAGTTGAGGAAGAGGAGGAGCCTTTTCTAGAACAAAAAAGCTTAGTAGACCGACAAAAGCGTTTGTCGCAGGAGAAACTACCAACGCCACTATTAGGGACGTCACGAGATGCATCAGGTGCTCTTGGTTTGGAAAATGTCCCTGCTCCTCGTGATCATCTCAACGACCATTGTGGTCCTGTCATCGTCAATGGGTCAATTCCCGTGCAATCATCGACCTCTATAGATACCCCCTTTTCAAGCCTCTCGCCCCCATCGGAGACCATTTACTCCTACGATGGGACAGCTCTAAGTATAAGTCATCATGGATCAGATGGGACATTAGATCCAGCAGCTGTGGGACCGAAGGAAGTCTCTGGACACACTCAGTTATATGCTCAGAAGCTATTGGAGGTGCATACACAAGCTGCTGGAAATCGCCCTGAGCATAACCTAGCAGCTTCCAATATGGCCCAACAGCATACCGATACCCCTACATCCAATTCCGGTATTGTATTATCGTCAAAAGCGGAATCCCAGCCTTTGCTATCAACATCAGATGATGAAGTCGCGGAGTCTATCAGTTCCACAAGGTTGTCTCCCAATCTCCGACAGCGTGCAGCTACCCAACAGTTGCTTTGGAGCAACACTAGAGTCCCAGTAATCGATACCTTGAAACCCAAGGGTTCCGGTTTGTCCCAAGAGGAACTTGATGCACCACCTACACCTCTGCCAGATACTTTGGTGCCTGCGTCTATATCTAAAAAGGACGATAAGAATGACGTTCCTACAAAACAGCAACATAAAAATGGCCGAAATCGTAAATCGACCCGACCCAATAATAATAGTTCGGAAAAACCCCCCCCAACTCCTGCCGAAAAATCGACTTCAAGGGGCGGGGTTGGTTCGAAACAGAGGAATGGGACGGTAAGTAATAATAAAGCTAATGCCGGCCCCAAGTCTGGCGCAAAGAATGGGTCATGGGAAAAGATAGGAAATACCGGGAAGGGAAGGAAAACAGTGGCTCAAAAAACGGTGGATCCTGTGTCATTGAACGAAGTCGAACGAAAGGGCGGCTGAGCCGGTACTATTTCAACTGCCCTCATTTCCTTTCGGGATCAGGGCGTGTATAACGAACTTGTGAATACTTACGACAAAAGAAGGGATGAATTTGGCGCAGGAGAGGGGATAGGCCATTTTTGTTTTTGTTTTTAGTTTTTTCTTTTTTTCTTTTTTTCTTTTTTTCCCTCTTTTTTTTGACCTTGTGATCAATTTTCTCCTTTCTCCTTTTCTTTTATCTTTCTATACCTGGGATTCACGGTGGCGGGGTTTTTTCAGAATGCTTGTGTTTTCTTTTTATTTCGTTCTAAAACCACTAGTGTTTGTGTGTCTATGTGTGTGTTTTCTTGGTGCAACTTTCTTTCCTCTTTACTCATTAATATGGAAGTGGAGCGACTCACGGCAAAACGGCATTTTCCCTTTCCCCCTTTTTATTATTTGCACCCTTTTCAATTAGATTTATCATCTTTCTGTTATAGGCGTCATCTTATCGTTTTGTGTCCCTATATGTACCCTTTCCGCGTGGTTTTACAAGAACAAAATCTACGGGAGAGGGTAAATGGAATTATATGGGGAGCAAAGTTTTGCTATTATACCAATAAACATGAAGGCGGACATGCAAGCATCTAACCATTCTAAAAGGATTGGATGATGCAGGATTGCTGGTGGAAAAATTGCTTAATTTCTGCAGAGTTTTCTCTCCCTTATTTTTCCATACCATCACCCGCCTGTTAACTTTTCTTTGTCAAATACTTTCCCCTAATGTGGAGCTACAGGTGTGAATGGGGAATTGGATGATATCCCTATCATGTTTCCCAAACCTGAGTACTATACAAATTTTTCTTAATTTACTTTACTTTACTTTTCCTTCTTGTTTTTGATTAGCGCAAGGGAAGGTGTTTCTACAGTGGAGTAGAAATGGAGAAACGAAGTTGCTGGTTACGGCTTGTGTAGGGGGGCATTGCTTATAGGTGTCTTTTTTCTTCCTGGTTCTTGATGGTATTTCCTTTTCTTTTGTGTGGTTATTGCGGGTAAGGTTCGGTTTGTGGTTCGGTTTGATCTGCGGGTTTGGGATGTAGAGGTGGATTTAAAGCTTGTTATCATCTTTTGCGGTTCTATTTTCGGTTTCTTCTTCTTCCTCCCCCTCTTCATTTCCCCCTTTCGATTACCTTTTATATCTCCCTTCATCACCCTTAAAAATAGCTTTATTTATACTAGCTATGTCACTTTGGATATGGTAATCGACCATGGGTCTATCGTTTTTTTCTATATATACTCTTTGTCTATATTCCCGTACTTTTATACCGATGCTATGGCTTACAAAGAGGTGGAGGGTTGTTTAATGGTAGCCTTTTGTTCTATGGTACCATGGTTATCTTCGTTGCTATTTCCCCTTCAATGTAATGTAAATGTACATGTATTATCGTTGGTGGTGTTGGGGGTGGTTTGGCTAGGTGGTATAGATGGGTGAATGGATATTTGGGTGAATGAGCCTTTGCCTTGATCGCTTTACGCGGTTTGGTGTGTATGTGATGTAAGTACCGGAAAGTACGCAGCGACTCGATTTACCTACTCGGGTCACGCAAGAAGAACCTGAACATAAAAACGTGCTAGCAGGGGTCAAATTGGTTACTACTAGAAAAACGATGTTCAGGTTCTTCTTGCCTGACCCGAGTACATAGCTACATGTACACATACGTGACGCGGTTGGACACATGTAAGCTACATCCCCAAAGACACAAAATAAAATTTGCTACCATAATTACATGGAAATTCCAAAATAATGGTTCTCTAATTGTGTATCCTGGGAATTCGTGTGCATGACTATACGGCAGCCACATGATATATCATTTCTGTCAATGGTAACGGTCACAATTGTACTAAGGGCTGGTGGCTACAGATTTGGAATCCTAAGATTATAATTACTTCTTATACTAAAGAGGTCTATGCATATAAGTCTATAGCACTAATAGATATATTATATTTAAAATGCACAATTCTCCCATTTTTCCATAGCCTACGGGCTGCATGCATGTATGAAGTATCAATCCTATAACCTGACCTCTCCGAGTGATAACTTATGATTAGAGATAAGTTCTAGTATCTTTCGTCTCGAAATACTGCCTAAAACGCATGTTATTCGTCAATAAAAACTCGGGATCGATAAGATGGTCGGGCGATAAAGTTTGGCAGTTTCTATTTAAACTGGGGGCCCCAGTTTAAAATTGTGAGTTAAGTCTTGGAATACATTACACGAATCTTTTATTCTTCCCACAAGCGATTTATCGACCGTTTTTTGAGTCACGCATGCCATAGGTTACTGTGGTGTTCTTTGGAATCTCAAAGTATTAGGATCACTGTTATAGTGTGTTTGAGGATAAAACTAAGCGTATTTGTCTGTTGAGCATTCGATAACCTTTTGTGAGCTGGTGATACTTATAGCCTTAGTGCTAGGACAAATAGAAATGGCATTTAATATAGGATAGATACTAGATATGGTTAGTTTTATGACTGAACGTCTAGCTAAGGGACACCGCTATGGCCTGTGGAGGTGACTTAGTGTTGATGAGTATGAGTGGTATGACTTTTTGTGGTTGGAAACTCTAGGGAAACACTGCATGACATATATCGGTGCTTCATTGTTCAAAAAATGGAATAACCACCTAAGGTTCCGCCGCTCCTGATGCATCGATCTCCTCTTTCGTCTGGTGCTAGTAACTATATATCTGCATGTAGTACGTCTAATAGTGTAGCCCCCCCCCCCCGGTTTTCACCAGGAGTCACTCCTAGGCCCTAACGGTTGCATTAATGAACCGGACCTCCACGGGACTCACGGTTCAGATATATACTCTCCACATAATTACGTGAATGGACATTAGTTACATCGAAATATTAACCAGGACTCCAGGCCTAAGCAGGCATTTGAAGGTTTACAGTCACATCCATCCACCAGATACCGGTCACACAAGACGTCGAAGTTGCCTTTTCAAGCCAGAGTGAGGGAGATTAGGGGGCGTACTCAAGACAAACAACCTAATATGGGAATTTCAACGTCTTGTGTGACCGGCCGTCTATTCGAATTAATGCACGTGCGTACGTACGGTAGAGCCATGGCCAAGCAACACAATCTTTCTATCATATAAAGTCAGAATTAATTAGGTCCTTTTAAGCTATATATAGCAGACGTACCCAAGTAAAGTATACATATGATTGTGTTGCGAGTTCTCTAGTATACCATATATTAGGTTTTTAATTATATGGACAAGCCAAATGCTCTGGTTTAAAATGGTTTTAAACGAGGGGTGAAAGATCATTGAAAGTCCTAATATTTCTTAAGTACCAGTACGTATATTGGTGGTACTGAATACATGTGGACTGCCATCCTTAATTAACCGCAATATTTCTAAGGAATCGGCTGTAGTACATGAGATCAAAATTCTTATTAGCGGACATGATCTACACCGTTCAACCAATCGTTAAGCAAATAATCCAGATCCCTGGCCAGGAATAGCCAATTTTTCGAGTTTTTGCGGTATTTGATCAATCTGACGTGTCGTTATAATCATGAATAAACGACGCTGTTCTATACCATAGTCTATGATTAACTGTATATACACGCATTTTTATAAACATCTATATGTATGTACTTTAGTAAGAGGGTTAGATGGCTCATATGGTGCGGTAAATGTGTCAAAAGTAATTTTGCCGACGGTGGTGAATTGTTTTACCACCAGTGGTATAGGCGCTAAATTTCAGCTAGTTATGCTGCGCTATCATTATTACAAACACTTATGAAGGTTTCCTACCAGTGGTGCCACCAGTGGTGAAATTCCCCACCGGTACCGGTGGACAATAGGGCTCATATGTTGGCACTATATAGCCCCTTTCGGCCGAAATGTCTGTGCTTTTACCATAAAAAGTGACATTATTGGTATAAATTATGGTATTTCCGTGCATATAGGTTTTAATTGATGGTATAACTGTTAAGATAAACATGTATACATGTATAAGGGCGAATAAAATCATTACCGACACGGATTCGATTATTCATTCTACATGCCTGTGTCGTTCTGAGCGGTGGAGTTGTCCTTTGCCATAGAGCAGCATCGAGGTTCTGACTGATTTCGGTCTACCTATCCCGACAACTAAGGTTTCATTTGTAGGTACTGGTTTATAATATTTATTCAGATCTCCTCCGCGGCCGATAGAGAAGATATGTCTACTCTAGGCACAGGCACCCCTCAATGTTACTTTATTTAGTTTATGCTCAAGACACGTTGTCGCATCAAATGGTAAATCAGCAGCCCTGTGCTCGGGCACGGGCCACATGCACGCCCGGCTTTCGGCTGTCTCGGGTCAGAGCCGCATCCAAGCGAACAAGCTTGTACTTCTACTACGCTATGTAAAGCTCCGCGAATACCTTCTATTTCCTCTCCCGGCCTTCCCAACGTGGTAGTTAGATTGCACTAAAGTTGTGACAAAAAACCGTTACATACATATATACATACATTCAGAAAAATGTTCGCACATGCATGTAATTTGTTGAATTTGAGATCATTGGCCTTTTCGTCATTGGCTCTGTGCAAAAGTGATTCTCAGTCTCACTTCCTCGCTTCTCCAACTTTCGGTGATTTACGGGATCGCGGTATAGCAATATTTTGCCGGTTCTAGGTCTAGCGTCGTAGCTTTATCTTCCCAATATTGTGCCTATCTCGGGTCCTTAGTTCATCTTTTCGAGAATTAGAATTTCAAGGAGCTAGCTACATGTAGATAGATGTTCCCTAATAAAAATGCATCACAATGTCCTTTCTTTAACCTCGCACTGCCTGCCCTCTCACCCCCACGACCGGAGAAATTCGATGTCCCACACGGAGAAGCTGCCCGTCATTTGGTTATTTGTTATCTATAGATTTGACATCATCTCTGGCCTTTGAAAACGTTAATCTTTTTGTCATTAACCACCCGAACCCGAAGGCCCACCAGCTTCGAAAAATATAAATATAACAAAGAATTGACGCAGATGCTATTAGAAGGCGTCTGACCTCATATCGGGAAAGAAGAACAAAACTACAATATCTTAATTCAGCCTTCAAAAAAGAAACAGCTTCAAGTCTAATGCCCCGACAAGAATCTATCCCAATCGCAGCGAATGTGCTCGGCACCATAGGTACCATCCTATGGTGTATTCAGCTCATGCCTCAGATATGGAGAAACTACCGATCAAAATCTACCGAGGGCCTCCCTGCACTAATGATGTTCATCTGGGCAACCTGTAAGTTTCGCAACACACCCAACTCTAAGCTATCTATTAAGAATTAAAATATATAGCTGGAGTACCCTTCGGAACCTATGCAATTGTACAAAATCTCAACATTCCCATTCAGGTACAAGCACAGGTTTTTGCCTCTCTATCCCTCATCTCATGGGCACAGTGCCTCTGCTATGCCCATGGATGGAGAGTCTGGACGGCTTCCCTGTTAGCATTGGGGACGGGTATCGTGTATGGCGGTGCTGAAGCTGCTTTGGTCCTCACCCTTAAACCGTTATACGGGAAAGGGACTGAGTGGCCAATGTTAATTGTTGGGGTTATTGCTTCTATTCTCCTTGCTGCGGGATTGATACCGCCATATTTCGAGATTTGGAAAAGGCACGGGAGGGTTGTCGGTATCGGTATGTAAATAGTATCTGAGGTGAGGCTACTGGGATGATGTGCTAACTTGGGGGGTGGGGTGCAGATTTCGTGTTTCTTTCTATTGACTGGGCGGGAGCTTTCTTTTCGCTTATGAGTTTAGTAGCGCAGACGACATTTGATTATATGGGAGGGGTTCTGTATCTTGTGTGCATTCTCCTCGAGACCGGGATATTTTTCTCGCACTGGGTCTGGCTATTCCGCACTAGAAAGCAAAGAGCAGCGGAGAAGGCGATAGGGCGAGAAACAGGAGATGCGGGCGTCGGCTATTCAGTAGAAGAGAAGGAGATACAATCAAGTAGGAATAGTGTCAAGGAGGATGTAGGAAGTAAGGTTTGATTGGGAATTAAAACTTTGTTTTAATTTTTATTTTCGCGGTAGTGACATGAACAATCTTGGGTAGAAAAGTATTATGATTATTCTTAGTTCATGGGCCGCATAGAGTTACTTGCAAAGCTCTATGAGTGTAGGAAAGAAAGCCGCTCTATGAACGTCCAACAGACAGATTTCAATGAGTTGAGCCTTGTGATATAGGATCACCCGATATCACTCGCAATTGAGCAAATATCTCAGACGAGAAATGAAAACAAAAAGACAATAGAAATGTGCAATTTGAAATGTGGGAACGTCAATCGGTAAACTTACATGATTTCAATAAGTCTCGTTCAGTCATGCTGATGGGAGTAGTGGCCATGAGGACCGTGTAGCCGTTGTGAAGCTTAATACTATGGTACTACTATAATATCTCCGAGCTGGCTATGACACAAATTATAACTGCGTGATTTAAGTGCCTAGAATTTGTGCAGAAAGCTAACTAGTAGAGGGTCCACTGGATCTTCTTTCCCGATTGAAAGCTAAGGCTTCATCAGTGATAATAACGCCCTATCGGCCTTTATTGGGGTGGTCGAGCCGGATTCGAGAAGCCTAACCCAACACAAATAGGCTGCCATTGGCCGCACAGTGCCAGGGCTTTGCAAAATGCAACCCACACTAAGCCTCGACCCTCTCGAGTCGTGAACACAATAATGTAGCACGACTTGGTTGCCTGATTAAACATAAAAAGGTTCCAACTGCCAATAATACTTTCCGGATTGCAAGCACTGATATTTACTCTAACTGAATAACCTATGATATGAAGGTGAAGGAAATTTGCATTTATCGGAATTGACCCTTATAGTAGGTAAGCGTTGACAGCTATTAGATATTTGTCTGTGGATCTTATTCAAATAAGAAAATCTAATTTTAATTAGTGATAAGCCCATAGTTTGCGTGCCGTTCTGCTACCCCATAACTTTATAGTCAATCCTTTTAATATCCATAGACAAAGAGCGGAAAAATACCCGCTGATACCTGTATGAAGAAATATTCTAAAGTACAGTTTAATTTATGCCAAAGGATATAAGAAACGAAGAAAAAAGGAGTCTAGAAAAAATAAGAGCAAGAGATAAAATAAGTATTCGGTGTTTTCTATCGCGTTAGCATGTGCTCTCTTCCAGGACCAACTCCAATGTTCCCTACTGGTACACCGACGAACTTCTCAATGAAATCGACGTAGTTTTTTGCTTCAGCTGGAAGTTCGTCCCAAGAGGTGAGCTTGGTTGTTGGTGAGGACCATCCAGGAAGGTTTTTGTAGATAGGCTCGCATTTTTCAAGGATCGTAAGGTCCGCTATGTATGTGTTAGATTGTCAGATATTGTTAGAGGGCAAGGGACATACCAGGGAAAGATTCAAGTTCCGTGCCTTCGAACTTGTAGCCGATTGCAACTCTAATCTCGGAAAGACCATCGAGGATGTCAAGCTTGGTCAGGTTGAGGGAGGTATAGTGGTTTACAGCAGTGGAATACTTGACGATGACAAGGTCGAGCCATCCACAACGACGCTTACGACCAGTGGTGACTCCGACCTCCCTCCCAACATTCTGGAGGTGCTCGCCAATTTCCTAAGAGAATATCGTGAGTAGATGATGTCTTACAGATCATGCGCGGAAACCTACATTCAGCTGTTCAGTAGGGAATGGACCGCCTCCAACACGGGTTGTGTAAGCTTTGACAACACCAATGATGTTCTTTATTTTAAAGGGTGAAATAGCTAATCCGGTGATAACACCACCAATTCCAGTATTGGAGCTAGTGACATAAGGGTATGTGCCGTAGTCGATATCCAACATAAGGGCATTCGCACCCTCGACCAAAATTCTCTTATTGGTGTCGAAAGCTCTCTGAATGAAGAGGACCGCATCCACTACATATGGCCTCAACGTTTCATAGTAGACCTTGTACTGCGCTAATTCCTCCTCAACATCATAAACCAATAAGTCCCCGTGAAGCTTCTTGAATGACCTTGCAAGACCTCTCAATTTCCTCTCGAATGTCTCCCAATGGAAGAGTTCGTAAACACGAATGCCGCTACGGGCGGCTTTCGTAGAGTATGTTGGGCCGATACCCTTCCTGGTGGTACCAACTTGTGATGAGCCAAGGGCGCTCTCCTCAAGCCCGTCAACCTTTTGGTGAAGATCGAAAACAAGATGGGCGCGGTCGGAGATGAATATACGACCAGTGGTGTCAAGTCCTTTCTTTTGAATGTTTTCGAGCTCGTAGAAGAAAGATGGCACATGGACAACGACACCGGAACCGATGAGGTTGAGGCAATTGGGATTCACAAGACCTGAAGCGGAGGGTGGTATTAGTAGTGGATACGACGAGACGTTACATTGATACAAAATTAAGGGGGCACTTTATAAATTTTGCGATTGTAGCAATACCGATCTTTTTTTGATACTGGAATGAGTCATAACTAACCTGAGGGTAGAAGGTGGAAATCATAGGTGATTCCCTTCACCACAATAGTATGTCCAGCATTGTTTCCTCCTGCGCTCCTTGCACACACATCAGCCTCGCTGCAGAGGATATCAACAAGTTTTCCCTTCCCCTCGTCACCGAACTGACTGCCCAAAACTACGGTAGCCATGATTTAAGCAGGTTGTAGATTTTTTCCTTCGTATAGTCGCCTGGCTAGGTCGTCGGAAAAGAACAGACAACCAGCGAAGATGGCACGGTTAAGTAAAAATCAAAACAGGCCCCCCACCGCTTGGTGGGGTGAGGGGTGGAAAGAAAAGTGGGGTCTCTTTTAATGCGGCCGGAAAGAAAAAAAAATGGAGTAAAGCTTGGCATTGGGGCACGCAATCGTTGCTCGGGCCGTGGGTTTGTGTCTCGTACCTCGCTATAAGGGACCTGCATAACCGAGCCCATTTTGTTAATTCCTGATTCATAGATTTATTTTATATAGGAACAGGGGGTAGCAGGGATATATGTACTCTATTCAGAGAATTCCCATGAATTATTGCTTGCTCTATATCGAGGCATGGCAATCCTCAAATTCTGTTCCTTATCAAGCACGCCGGGCTCCTTATGGAGGGGTGCGGGTGAACCTGAAACAGGTAAATACAAAAGCCCCACCAAGCGAGTTCACCACCTACCGAGTGTGTGAGATGGCCGCTAAAGCGGGAATTGGGTGCTGCACTCGGTGGGTGGTGGGCTCGCTGGGCAGGGAACGAGGGTACTAACTCTGGGACCCCGATAGTAGCAGATTCGATAGTGACACTAGTAGCATACTCTCGATAATTCATCGCAACCCCAATAGTGGCATATAGGTACAGCCGTATAACTTAAGGCCTGGAGACTCCGCTTTGTCTAGTTGCCAAACGGGCCCTTAGTTACAATACATGTAATTTACCTCTATAAGATTCTTCTAATAATGATTATTACTAACCAACCAAAACGGGTCAAGTTCACATTCGTAGTACCACATTATTAGTACCGAGGCCCGGCCACAGGGCCTAGTTCTAGATCTAGTCTAACCTAGAGTACCTTAAGGCAAGATCTTAAGAGAGGGCGGCTCTATTATTTGAATAAAAGGAATATATGAACCATAGGTTGACTATAGTACTACCTACATTAATCTCACTCCGGCTTGCTTACTCTTTTTCGCAGCAGACTGGACTGCCGTCGCTGAAGTACTATTAAGGCTTGAAGCCGCTTCCCTCTTTTTCTCGTCTTCAATTTTCTTGAGTCTCTTCTCAGTTTTAGCTTTCCCAGAGCCTTTGCCATGGAATTGATGTGAAAGGTGTTTGAATGCCTACATATTTGCCAGTTGTTTAGAGATGGGATATAGCATAAAAACTAAACGGATGTAGCATACCTCTTTTTGAGTCATGTCTCGCCCAAACTCATCCTTGTAGCTTAGATTAACATCCGGTTTGTACTCCTTAAACCTCTGTGCCATTTCCCTTGCTTCTTGTAGATCTCTCTGTCTATTCTCCCACCTAGCATGCTCTTCTCTCTCTCTAGCAGACATGCGATCAAACTTCCCGCTTTGTCTATCACGGAGTCTTTGCTGCTTGGCCTTCTCTTCTGCTTCAAGTTCACGTATCTTCTTTTCGATGCGAAATTTCTCACGATCGCGAAGGAGATTGATTTTATGATCTGCCCCTTCGTCTCGTTTGAGTAGGCCACGTTGGTTTAGCATAGCTAGTGTTGCACCCACGCCACGAGATATTGTCATCTCCTCGTCCAGGCCGGTACTTGAGATCTCCGGTGGTGCTAGAGCAATTGATCCCAAATCCTTTTGTTCCTCCTGTCCATCTTCCATCTTGACATCTTCATCGCGCTCATGCTCGGGGGGATCTGCCATGACAGTAGTAGCAGCAGGTGCAGACCTGGATTTCCTCCGTTCCGGAATAACAGGTGCCCTGAGTGCTGCGACAAACTCGGTCGTCTCATCAATGACAAGGCCAACCTCATCATCGTCGTCACCCTTCATTTGGGTATCTTCTGCATTACTCTCTTCACGTAGTTGACGTGCTAAATCGTCGGGCTTCAAAATCTTACGTTTTTTTAGTGCCATTTTTCGCTGCATAGCAAGTGAGCTCTGCAAATCATCATCGTCTATGAAGGAGACATCTTCATAGATTCTCTTAGGTTTGATGGTTGGTTTACTGTCAACATCCATAGTTTCCCCACCCGCCTCCGCCTCAATTAGTGGTGGTGGTGCAAGCGAATCCTCGACATCACCTGACCTCTTTCTTGTGCTCTTCTTCTTCGGCTTCCTGATCTTTATGGTAGATGGGTCCACATAATCCGACATAATTTCTGGCCCTACGCCAATCCTCAATTAGTCCATTCGAGAATGTGAGTGCACATATACTCACTTGGTATATCTAAAGTAATGGGTTTTGCCTTGAGTCTCTCAGCGATTTCTTGCCGGTGAATATCAGACATGTCTTCGGTGTTCCCACTACCATCTAGCACAAACTTCTTCTGCCTCTTGCCTTCTATCTCCTCGTCATACTGGGAAAGTATAGATGTTTCCCCATCAGCGGCCTCATGGGGGTTATAAGCCGGCTTTTTCTTTTTAAGCTCGAGCCGCTCCTTGAGGCGCTCGCGTTCCGCCAGAGATGTAGAAATAAGCTCATCTCCCTCTTCTATCCACCCCAATTATCAGACCAACCCTTACTTGAAGTACAACTAAACATACTCACCTTCGTCCTCCCCAATCGTTGAGTCCTTCAGTGTCAACACTACGCCCTCCTCTCCAATTGCAAGCTCCTCCAAATCATGCCCCACCCTCACACCCTTCAAATCCTCTGCTGTATAGTCCTTGGTCTCCCTTGCTAACCTTTCTAGCTCTTCCTCCTTTTCTTTCGCCATCTTCTCTGCTAACTTCTTCTGGCGCTTCTTCATCTTCCGTACCCATGTTGTCGTGTCCTCTTCGGTCTCGTCCGCCTCACCAAGTCCCTTGCCTTCCAACACGGCAAACCGCTTCGCTGCATCGCGTGCCTTTTTAATGCCTTCGGCACGTGTACGACGTGCGGAGTCAGCTTCGAGAGTAGACTGGTGGGTTTTCCAGTTATCAACAGCGCGACGATCCTGGGCTTCAGTTGAGTTATCGTATATGGGGGTGGTATCTGCAGTGGCGGCGGTATTGGTAGAAGGAGGGTCGGCTTTGAGAGGTTTGAGACCGAGTGAGATACGAAGCTTATTTGTTTCTTCCAGGGAAAGTGACTCTTCCATTATTGAGGTAGGTGAGGTGGGTAGCTTGAGGAACGGAGTTTGATAATCGTGAATCATAAATCCAATCCCGTGCCTGGTGAGACTTGGCGCCAAGCTAACTACAATATGGTGAAAAATACCATTAGAGGGCACCTAAACTTCTGAGATACTGGAGATAGGTGGGTGTACTTATAGTAGCCTAAATAATTCTAATGCTTTCTGACAAATATCAAAATAGTTAAGTCGCTCAGAGTTGGTGCAATTTGTGAAATTTGTCTAACCATACAAAATTGAGAGTACACGTAGTTTTCAGAACTGCGCCCACAAAACCCACAGTTCTTGCAAAAGTGTTGTTTTTATAAGAAAGGCTTGAGTAACGGTTATCCCTTAGGTTGTCAGTAAATGCTGCCCCCCCAGAAAAAAGCAAAAGTTGATAATAGATCTTATTATATCTCTTACCAAATATCCGATCTCCCATACTAATTCTTACCCTCTATTATAGGGGAGGCAGCATTGACAGCTTATTATTATAACCTCCACTAGACAGGGCCTCATGGGTCTCAGAACCTGATGGCCATTTTTGGGTGTTCTATACTCAGTCGTTATTAAAAAGTCGGAATTTTTTGATAAGCGTTTGGTTGCAACGATATCCGGCGACTTAGTTAACGCGCGAGTATATAAAGTAAAGGTTTTCTATTCGCTAAATTTGTTCTACCCAGTTACTAAGGCAAATAAAATATAGTGGGCGGCTTCCCATAAGCAAGTGCAAGTAAGATTTTTCTATTCGCTGGACTTTTTCTGTTCACGAACATGATTTGGCCAACACCGAGTGATATTCCATGAGCCAAGGGCTATTGAAGCCAATCGTTCTAGGTATTGCATGAACGACATTAAGAATGCTATAAGCGGAGCTAGCCTTCTGTTGTATGTATTTATGCCCCCCAATTGTGAATCGTGAAGACCATAACCGCTCCAAACTACATACATAAGCGCTAACAAAAGAGACAAATATGAGCGCACCAACGTACCTAAATATTTAAGGCCCGCATCAACAAAGCGGGAGTCCAGGCCCTAATGATACCCCCATACTATCATTCCTATTTCGAGAAAATAGAGACGAAAAAAAGGCAAGAGAAAAAAATGAAATAAAGTAGCAACGAGCCAAGGGTATAAACATTAAACGAACCGACTTAAGGTTGAATAATAATCTCATACCCCAGCAATACCTCTGTGCTTGCGCCTTCCCAGCCCCTATTACCCGCGGTTGAGATCATGTATTGGCAGGTCGTATCAACATCTATATACATGTTAGAACCCGAGACTGATTTGGAAAGAAATGTTGGGATATAATATAAGGCTTACATATTGACGATATAACACCTCCATGGTGCCCCGGAATGATTAAGAATGGGACGGTCGACTTTGTCCCTTGGTCGCTCAAATCATACAAACGTAGATTATCAAATGATGCACTACATGTATTTTCCGGGTTAGTTGTTGTTGAGGTAAGATGCGGGTGGAGAAAACCGACCAAACCAGGTGCCTACCATTGGGCATTGCGGATAATGCTGAAACAGGTCCACTTCCCATAGGAAATCTCATTGTCCTCACAGGCTCTCCAACTCCTTTATGAACGCTGAATTCCTCTACTGTACCATTTCGTCTACCGACATAGACAAAGTTGCCATCTGTGCTCCAACAAGCATCCATGCACCAAGGCGGGACTCCTTTGGATGGTGTACTTGTTGCGACAGGTGTGAGCTGTCGACGGTCCCAAATCCTGAATGTCCCATCCATAGAGGATACTAAGAACACATTTTGGTCCGTCGTGGAGGCAGATGATGCTGCCGCCGTAGGTATATGGTTGGTAGACGAAACATCGTGATGATGCACGCCATTGGTACCGTTTAAACTCTCGCCATTTTTAGTCCCACCCGAGCCACTATCACCCATGGTGATATCCCCGTCTTCGTCACCTTTTTGGCTCCCGCTCCCGTTTTGGGAAGGTTTTATGTCACCATTAAGCCCAGATCCACTGGCGATGGCTTGACTCATCTCATCTACCTCACCACCTCCCATGCCCATTTCATCATCGTCGTCACCGAATAAACTCCCATAACTCCTTGTGCTTTCCGCCGGGCTTCCCGGCGCATCCTCGTCGCCGTCATCTTTATTCGCTCCACTAAGACCGTTGGGGAGGCCGCCCTCCCCCCTTCGCCCCCCAGATGCCCCGTTTATTAGACTATCTCTTCTAATCTCCTGCCAGCTATCTGAATATGGCCTAAAAGCAATGCTTGAAACCTGCCCTGCATTGGAAAGAAAATCCCGTGTTGTTTGTCCCGTGTTTAAATCCCAATCGTAGACATTTCTGTCCCAACTCCCGGATAAAAGGGACCTTTCATCCGAGGAAAGCGTGAGTACACTAACTGCCGAAGTGTGTTTTCGTAGCGTAGTTATAATCTTCCCTTCATCATGCCGTACGGATTGAAGATTTATGCCACCGCTCTAAATGGGCTACGGTAAGTATGATTCATGCTAGAATTGGAGGCTTGAAATACCTCTAGACCACTTAAGAGCCATAGACTTTGGTTTTGAACTGCTAAGCTATATACGGGACTTAGCTTTAGATCATCCGTGGTTTCTGGTATATAAAGGTGTTCAGATTTAACTGCATTCATGTCAGTCCACAAGCGTTTCAATGAACTAGATAGACGAACCAACTGGTTCTTCGTTCTCCCAGTAAGATAATAAGATGCCAGCCTGTCCAATAGCGATATCGCGTTAACCGCTTGCCTACCGTAGTTCATGTTTCAAGTGGACTCACCCTCGTAACGCTATCAACAAACGGATGCCTTTGGGCAACCGTCAAGGGAACCCTTCCGTTGATGCTCCCAAACCAATCAAAGCGTCTTATATACCCGTCACTTCCACCTGTAAATATCCATCGCATGCAAGGCGTTGCGCAAAAAGCGTTTATACTTGTGGATTGCGGTGCTGCTACATAAGGCACAATATCATATGTAGAAGCTGTCCCAGCGCCTTCTCTCAGCTTTGGGCGTGGCCGGACATCCTTAGGCTCCTTTGAGCTTGAACGCGAGCGGTGAGGTCCCTGAGGATGTTGTGAATCTAACAAAGAGGTTAGCTCAGAGGTAGATGGAACGTGATGTGGATCCCCGGGAGTTACCCTCGCCGTCGCCGTCGCCCTCCTCATCGCCCTCGTTTTGATCGTCCCCGTCGGGGTCAGCGTCCCCATCCACATCGTCATCATCATCCGAATTGTGGTCAGATTCATCTTCGTTTTCCTGGTCGTGGTCATCCATATGGTCATCCTGCTCATTGTCCGAAGATCCGACGTTGGAAGCTAGAATGAGTAGTTGGCTCAGTATTGGTTCTCTAAAACTATCGGTGATACACTCATGAGGCTTCCTTGATTCGTAAAATAACGTGACCTATGGGGCTCTATGAAAAAGGTTTAAGTACCATTATCATTATGGTTCCGTTCATCATCTGAATCCATCTCGCCGCGCATTCTAGTTCTCTGCTTGTTTGGCCTGACCGCGTATCTTCTCGTCTCCTCTCTGATACTGTAGCTAATGTGGGCCTACGCGACAGTATTCCAAAGTTCGCGGTAAGTGTGTGGAGGGTCCCCAGCGAGTATTTCGTGAAATTGTAATGTGATAATCTACGAATGTCTACATATATGTGTGTGGTGATAGTTAATGAACGCGATCTAAATCCCCTTACCCTAATCGATACGCTCTGCCAAGAATCGTATGTATGTGCATCTAGCTTTCTGTCTCCACAGGGATACTCTTCTAATATTAAAAAAAGTACGTACACACGTGCAAGTATGTACTCCAGCGACGGTAAATTTTCTTGTAGGTTAAGCGACTTCCTACTACCATTGAATGTCTACATCAATGCCTACATGCATACATGGTAGTCTGGCCATATGTACCTACATGTACTTACATGTAACTTATGTACGTGAAAGTACATAAGTAAACGAACATACTACACTAAATGTACCGTATACCATGCCATATAACCTTAGCTACAGCATTGACTTCATGTAGTATCAATCGCTAGAATGGCTTTTCTCAAGTACTGGTCTGGACAGTGAAAGTAAATATATGTACGAGATCCCACCTTGCCCATACATGTAGTCATGGAGCCGGTTTGTAATATGCGGTTAACTGCGTGACTTAAGCTCGTACTGGTGGCCTGAAAAAGTGCCAAGACGCCCCACTTACTTTCGAAGGCACGACTGCTTTTGGCGGGATGCCTGGAACGCTTTATAACTCAAATGGTCCACCGAACTATTCATCTACCGCATCTCTATTAGTTCTATCGATGATTTGACATCTCTGCCGCGCCTCTTTCGAAACCACTCTAGTCACTTCTATAACTTCTCCTCGCCCTTCCATCTCCCTCCTATTTTCGCTGTAGTTAACATGCCTACACTTACTAGTAGTAGTAGTAGTAGTAGTGGCGGCGGCGGCGGCGGCAGCGTAAATGGAGGTAGCAGGAAAGACCAACGGAAGAGAAACCGTGAATCCAAGCTTACAAAGGGAAAATCCGCAGTTTCAAAGAAAGACGACCTAGAAGAGACAACCGACCAAACTTCCAATGACACTCCCGAGGAAGTTGAGGATGGCATCAAAGAAAGGGTTGAGAATAGTACACAGGATGTACAGAATTCAGAGAATAAAAACGAAGAACCACCACAAATAACCTACGATGGTGATAACTGGGGACCAGAGACTCCCCATACGGTCCAGACTAAGATTCTCAAGAAGGGGCGAAGGAAGCAAGGAATTCACGATCTTCCACCACTTCAGATTGCCGGGGTGGTGGTTTCACCAAGCAGGGACAAAATTATAAGAGATAGAGAAGCAGCGGTTTCCCAAGAAGAGTTCCATACGGATATCTCCGAGAAGATAGGTAGAGGTGGGAGGGGGAGAGAGGGAGAAATACCTGCAGGAAGGAATCCAGGGGTACCGAGGAACGAAAATGTGGCTCGGTAATAGCTATCAATACTTCCTTTGAGACTCATCTGACCTAACCCTGAAAATTTCTACCTACAGTTTCGAGAGAGAGAGTACAGACCACTTCGAAGCAGCATGGCGTAAACGTCCGGACGTGCCGACAACTGAAGAATTGATGAGCACGGCCGTAAAAATTCCAACAAACCGCATCAGTGGAGCCTTCGACAGTGTGGACGATTACCTCCAAACACACTACGAACTTCTGAGGGAGGATGCGTTCGCAACCCTTAGAGATGCTGTATTACTTATGAAAGAGAACCCAAACACAGAGGATAGTCATGATGTTTCGGTCTATGAGAATGTGAGTTCGTCCGCCTGTATAATTTGCCGTTCTTGCGTCGGTGCTAAAGCCTATGTACATTATTTCCAGGTTCGTGTACTTGGCATAACGTTCTCAAATATGGGAATCGCCACCAAGGTATCATTTTCTACCAATCGTGCAGGGAAGAAGATTCCCTGGAAGCAATCAAAGCGACTTCTTCCAGGCACACTCGTATGTCTCTCACATGACAACTTCCAAACAGTCAAAGTGGCTACTGTTGCAGCCAGGCCTTTGTCTGGACTTGGAATGAACCCCCCCGAAGTTGATCTACTCTTCGGCGAAACCGAACTTGAGATTGATACGGAAAAGGTTTTTCTCATGGTAGAATCACGTACTGGGTATTATGAGGCGTATAAGTGGACTCTCAGGGCATTACAGAGGATGACAGAAGACAAGTAAGTTCACCATTAACCCCTCAATTGCTAAATTCATTATCATTATTATGCTGTTACTAATTCCTAATAGTTTTCCCTTACACGAGCATATATGCTTCCTTGAAAAAAATATTCCACCACCAAATTATGTCATACAAAAACCTTTCCTTAACCTTTCCCCCATATTTCCAGATATTCCAGATAAGGAGCCCTTGGAAGATGTTAATATCATTAAATCATGGCCCCAAAACATTTTAACCGCCATGGACCCCACCCAAATGAAAGCTTTACATTCGATTCTAACTAGACGTGTTTCGATTGTCCAAGGGCCCCCGGGGACAGGAAAAACATACGTTAGTGTCCGGGCACTGGAGATTTTACTGCATAATATGGATGCGGGAGATCCGCCTATTATTGTGGCCTGCCAAACGAACCATGCATTAGGTAATCCTTTGGTTTCCCCTATAGCTTGTTTAAGTCTCTAATTAATTTCGGTGTAGACCAACTACTAAATCACATCATTAAATTTGAAGACGATGTCGTGCGCATGGGAGGCCGTACACAAGATAAGGACAAAATCAAAGAGCATACAATGTATGAATTAAGGACCAAGGGGGGGGGGAATATTAGAGTCCAGGGCTCCCAGCATAGTTTCGCGTCCGGAAATTTGAAGAGGATCAAGGATAGGATAACAAAGCTGTTCGAATGTCTCAAACAAGAGGTTTTAACGATAGATGACTTATACGATAATCGCCTCATAACTCCTTCTCAAGCCAAAAGCTTTAACGAGCGCTCAGCAGGTTGGATAGTACCCGAGGAAACTGGTGCACAGGGGGGTCTCATGGGCCAATGGCTTGGTGAGTATTTCAAGGAAATCCAGATTCAAGACATCATCGATGGTGAATATGAAGAAGGAGACATCGAAGAGGAGACGAGAAAGGAGGTTGAAGAAGACTTTCTTTCTGGACCGGGGGAAAATGGCGATAAAATAGATGACAAGCTCAAGGGTGATTGGTTTGGGATGGGCCGTCGATATACCGTCGAACGCCCGGTCGGTGTTACAATGGCGGAAATCCAGCAGGCAAGACGTGTGCAAAATGTTTGGGACCTTGAAGGCTATATGAGAGCAGCCCTCTACCATTACCTCAGGCAGGAGTTGATAAACAAGATTTGGAATGAGGTTAGAGCTCTTAACAAGGACTACCAGCGTTTTTGTCAGATGCTTAAGATAGCAAGAATGGAAAAAGACGCGCACATAGTCGCCAATTCGAAGCTCGTCGGAATGACAACAACTGGGTTGGCTAAATATAGGAGTATCATTGCAGCTGTACGCCCCAAAATCGTACTGATCGAAGAGGCAGCAGAGGCATTGGAGGGACCTGTTGTGGTCGCATGCATGCCGAGCGTCGAGCACTTGATCCTAGTGGGGGATCACAAACAGCTTAGGGGGCATTGTTCTGATATGAACCTCTCCGATGATCCATACTATCTAGACATTTCAATGTTTGAACGTTTGGTTACAAATGAATTACCATACGAGACATTGAAAACACAGAGACGTGGGTTTTGTTAGAAACAATATGAAAAGGAAATTACTAATAGACCTGGACAGGTATGAGGCCGGAAATCCGAGAAATCTTGAGGCCTATTTGTATGTCAAATGCCCCAAATTAACTTGTTTTCTTAGATGTATTAACCAATTGGCACACAGATAATGATACGCTTGTGGATGACAAGAGTGTTCTAGGCCGTGAATCAGTTCAGGGAATGGGTGACGTAAATGTAAGGATCCATCTTCTAAAAACTTCCTTATACTTATTTGTGTGTCTAGGTTTATTGGTATACACATTACTATCCAGAGACCACGGATGAGGTCCATTCGCGCGTGAATCATAATGAAGCGGACATGATAGCTCGCTTTGCGGACTACCTTGTGTTGAACGAGTTGGAACCCAAAGATATAACAATTCTTACATTTTACGCCGGACAGAGAACCAGGATTCTCCAAGCCTTGAGGAAAAACATCAATCTTGCACAAGAGGATATCAAGGTCAAAACCGTGGATAGTTACCAGGGAGAGGAGAATACCGTGATTCTTCTAAGTTTGGTGAGGAGTAATGATTATGGCCAAATTGGATTCTTAGATGTACTATTGACCCTTCTATAGCCAGGCATTGAAATGGCTGACACGATTTAGGTCGAAAATCGTGTTTGCGTCGCGTTATCACGCGCCAGAAGAGGTCTCTACATCTTCGGAAATGCTACAATAATTACTCAGGCCAGTAAATTATGGTGGGAGGTCGGTAGTATTCTCAATGTAGCACCATCTCGGCTTGGGATTTCCCTTCCCTTGACGTGCCAGAAACATAAAATCAAAATAGCAATTGAAGGTATGGCTTGCTCCTACTGAAATTATTCATAATCAATTGACAAGTTGTGGGACTCTAGACCCCCTGGATTGGGTTGACATCAACGGAGGTTGTCGTAAATGGTGCAAGGAAGTTTTACCGTGTGGCCACGGCTGTGTCTTGAGATGCCATCCGTGAGTTCAAGACTCTCAGCAAATATACTAGGGTTGCTAACCGATATTTAGGTTTTCGCACGACATGATACGATGTACTTCTCAATGCAATAAAGTTCTTCCATGCTCTCATCAATGCGATAATATTTGTTCAAAAGAGTGTAGCTGTCTAAAATGTGGCAAGCAACCAGCGAAGCCACGATCACCACCACCAGGCCGTCCCAGTAATCAAATCAGCGCCCCTGGCCCACAAACACCTACTCTTCCCCTTACCGCTGTTGAAAACCGCGCAGCAGAAAGGCATGTGGTAGCTACTGGAAACACTGATAGATCACAAGCCACCCCACCTAGGCTTGTCGATGTCGATGATGAATGGGAGGCTGCGCTGCCGGTCAGCCGAGTACAACAGGTAGTAAAAACTGGGGACGATCTCCCAAGGGTTTCCAGAGGAACTGCGCCCTTAGAGTACACTCAGGGTAATGACCCTCGGATGCAGAACGATTACTCCCAGAAAACCTATCAAGATGGCCGACCTAGGGATGATTACTCCAATGGCAATTGCTCTCCAAATAATTATTCTCAGAACAATCATTCTCTACAGGGCCGTCCCCCACCCCCTCAGGGCCGCCCCCCACTCTCTCAGGGCCGCCCCCCACTCCCTCAGGGCCGCCCCCCACTCCCTCAGGGCCGTCCCCCACCCCTCAGGGCCGTCCCCACCCCCTCAGGGCCGTCCCCCGCCCCCTCAAGGTCATCCTCCGCTATCTCCTCAAAACCGTCTTCCTCCCCCCCAGAACCGCCCTCCTCCCGACCAGAGTCGCCCTCCTCACCCACAAAGCCGCTCCCGGGGAAATTATGAACAGGAGGGTTATCGGCATGGCGGCGACCAGGACGACTACCCGCGGGACGATTACCAATGCCCTCGCAATAACAACTACCCTCCAAACAACTATTCCCAAAACGATTACTTCCAAGAAGAAGCCATCAACCATCAAGGAGGGTATGACGAGGCTGATTATAACAGAAACAATTGCTATCACAGCCGCGGAGGTCCTGCCGCGGCACCTCGTGGCACGGCTTATCGTGGTTCCGGTCGTCGTCAGCAGGTCAGAGAGTCATGGCCAGAGGATGGTGGGGGCCCGCGTTATATAGAAGATAGAGAAGGTGGGATGCAGCCGAGGGGAGCAACGTACAATCATTGGGAAAACAGGGACTACCCGCCGCAGGACCGCAGGGCTCCGGACGCGTGGCCACCCCTTGAAAGAGGACCCGGAGCTATGGGTCCCCCCAGAGGCCTTGAACCGGTCCATAGAAATATTAATAGTGTGTGGCATAGGAATGGGCAGTCTAATAGAGGTGGGGGGAGGAGAGATCATATCTCATATACTACTTACCGCTAGGTATTAAACGTTTTTCCTGTTGATTTCTAGTTGGGGAGGTTGCAAGATATTTCGTTTGCGTTTGAGCCTTTTCCTTCAAAAAGCTAAGAGCTTCTGGGGTATATGCTTGCATGATGGAGACAATTTTTTTTTCTTATGGCAATTTTTTTCCTTTGTATGGGATCTTCCAACCCATAGAGATGTTATATTTTTAACTCCGAAAGTTAAGGCCACCACCGAGTGATGATCCGTGATCTACTCTCATTTTGTTCATGTTGTTCGGCGAGAGTGCGGGGACTCTTATCGTTATAGACAATAGAGGCTTTATGGCCACGCTACTAGCCAACCTCTCATACATCCCCATAACTTGCACCAGGATGTATTCTTATCAGTTTGTGGGCCGAGATTTTGGCGGCGGGCGTCACCACGAGTCACTCGCCTGAATCCGCAGCTCTAAGGGTTTGAAATATACAGTACTAACGGTGGGGGATCGCTATAGTAACACTACGGTATTCTCATCTACTTTATACTACGGTATTCTTATCTATATCGTATTCTTATCTATACCACATTCTTTCCAATATCGATTTATGAGAAATATATAGGGTAGAGAATGCCAATTAGCGTCTTCCGGTACAGCATATTAGGACTAGTAGGGGTAGACACCATGCTGCTGCGAAGGTTGTATGAGGAGTGTCTTATCATCCTACTGCCAAAGTACACCACCACCACGATAATCATCGCCTGACCAATTGAGTAGATCACACTCTTCCCCATTGAAAGTACCTAGCCTATACCATAAAAATTTATTTTTTAAAGCATTTCCCAGCTCTGGGAAGCCCACCATCAGGGGATAAGTCGTGAGGTATATATAGATGAATTACTAACTTGAAATATCTGGTGATGTTTATATTTGAGATGCTTCCTGAAAATGAGGAAATAGGGTTAGGTAATAAGAGTTTTGAGCATTGATCTATGTTCAGTACTTTTACCGGGAGACTACCGTAGTGAGTAGGGCTCAGTATTGCCATTACTTCTGCATTTTCCGAATTACGTATACTATTCTGGCTATATACTAACCGTATTTCCTCAACTCTGGCACTTCCAAAAACAAAGAATTTCTATTATACAGCATTTAATTACAGTACTGTATTTCCAGTGGCAGTACCGTATAATTCCTCTTACCGTAGTGATACAATAGTGACCCCACCCCCAATTTTCCGTACTGTACATACATGTATTTATCCTTAACCTTCGAAGCGGCTCCATCAATCAAGACTGCACACCTATCAGCCCCCTGTTTTCCCTTTCAGGGTCGAGATACCACACGGAGAGTTCCTGGAGTAGTCCTAGGCCTCGCCTGGGCTTTCTAGGTTTGTACTGCAGGACTCTCCGGTCTCCGGGAAACTTACAAGAGGTCTATGAATTAGTGGGTCCCATTTTTAGATATTTTGAGTTCACTTGAGCTCTTCAGGTTTATCCGGCAATAGTTTTTGGGAGTCTACTTCCGCGGTGTTATAATTGGGGAGGACTTTTTGATCTCTGGGAGGTTTCCGAGGGACCAATGAACTGGAGGCTTTTGACTATTTTTTCTTTCTTCTTTTTCAGGTTCGAGATGGCCACATCCCGGCCCGCAATATTCCTTTTGATGCTCCGAGGGTCTTATATATATGATCGTATTTCGATCATACCTACTCCGAAAGTTTGTCCCTGAGGCTAATCAGGCTTTTTAATGAGTCTTCTACCCTTTGTAAAAATCAAGGATACCTAGCGTTAAACACCAATGCCCCCCCCCCCGAGCCAAAACAACATCCGGACCAGAAGGGAAAGCGAGAACTTTCTTTTTATACATTACCCTTAATTACAGTTTCCCCCCACAAACTTTTAGTTATATAGTTCAATACCGAAAGGGTCTAGTATACTTGCCCAAAAAGTTTGACCAGTCCTTACCTGGTTGCATGCCAAAAGTCCGGTTTCTATGCCAAAAGTCCCCAAAACTCCGGATTCTACACCAAAAAAAGTCCGGTTGCCCTCCAAAATCCCCAGTTGCTATGCCAAAAACTCCGAAAAGTTATTGCTCCAGACCATACTGTGATGAATCTAAATTATACAACCACCACCACCACTAACATCACCGTATGGGCTGGGAACGAGACTACATAGACATCTGCAACAAGAGATAGCGCAAACGAACTTCTCAACCCGTATTAATAATAGGTACCAATGAAACCCCAAAGCTGATCTTCCTTCTAGATAAGCAAGATTAAGCGCTGAGCCGTCCTGGCAGTCTTCCACTCCCTTCCCCTTTCCCACGGTCCGTTAAGCTTAGTCGATCCTTGCCATGAGGCTCTAGAGAATACTTCAAGCCTTACACCGGCAGCACCATCGCCCAGCACAGCGGCCAAGGCTGTAATGAGCAGGCTCACAATGAAGCTTCGGGAGCCGCTTCTTGTGTCAGACAAATCACTACAACGAAGACGGGCCTCAGATCAGAAGCTCGCCACCCCCGAGACCGGTTTCTAAGTAAAAAAAAAAAAGAGGAGGGCCTTACATAGAGGAATCTGGGGGAGAATGTCTTGTTTGGGCACTCTAGGAGGGCCCCGCACATAGCGAGCAGTCTTCAATGAAGGACCATCAGAGTAACGAGTGGTCCTATAACCCGAGGCGGTACTAAAATGACGATGGATAAGATAGGATTACTGGTCCGCATACGCCGCTTGGGTTGAATACAACCCTCAATCCATAAATTGGCCTGAAATAGGGCAGGCATGAGGGTCAAAAACCAACCCCCGGACCAGGATTCTCCTACCGCAAATAAAAGACGGTCTCGTACAATTATCATAATTAAGATGGGGGGACTGCTCCACCTCCAGCGCGGTGACATGCCACAACTGATTTTATAAATTCACTGAGAACCACGGTTGCCGCGGTTAACTCGAGCTGATATTAAAGCACAGTTGGACGAGCAAGACTGTACCAGCCTTTCCAATAGTGCTACTTATCTTTACTAAAAACACACTCCAACACCAAGAATCGGGATACCTAGGTGCTAGATCTTGGATTTCATGAATACGAGAGCTACAGGTCTACGTTACAAGTAGCAAGTTTATAGACCTATATTCCTCCTTGTACCCTTGAGCCCGTATTACTGGCAGAACATATCTGGCCCAGACAGACTTCAGGATACGAATGATGTCTTGCTTCGTACCGGGCAATATAGCTCCGCGAGTGATATCATATGATCCACCGCATCAGTCTGTGTAGTGATCGCTACTATTACAGCAGAACTGTATGGTTTGCGGGCGATTAGAGTACTTATTGCTCGCCGCTGACGGCTGCATCATAAGGCTGTCAACAATATTTATTCGCTTACTTTGGGGTCATACATGTCGGCATAAATCAGACCACGACTCCACTCCTGTCTCGACTGCCTGGTTAACACGGAGATTCCAAACAGCCGAAAGCCTAGCCACGAGTTCATAGACAAAACTTAACCCTGATGGGCTCAAAATCACTGAGTTTTAAGGCTCCATGCTTTTTTGCGAGCTTCGACCAATCCCCGCTGTCTGATTATTCTGAGGAACTCCAAGCAGCAGACTACCAATCAGGTACTGCCTCTACAGGAAGCCAATTGAAGCATGTTAAGTATATTTACGCGAAAGAAAATCCTTTGCTGTTTAATTTCTTAATATCATTCGGAACACACAAACACGCAAAAAAAAAATGAGAGAAGACGAAACCGCCATTTAAACCAAGTTTACACTTTAAATTTTTCCAGTTTTTTCCTTTCCATTTCTCAAGACTTATTAGGGCAGGTGGCAAATTGGTACTTATAGCAATTTAAAAGGGTTTGAAGTAATTGGGATAAAACGAGAAGAAGAGAAAGACTGTGATACTGCATGAAGAATTTGAGAGATAAGGAAAGAAAAAGGGAGCTTCTCTAGACTCAAAGAATCATCTCCTCGTCCTCATCAACCACTGGAGCAGAGATGTTGGTATTGACCGCAGGGACCGAAGCTTCTGCACCGGCCTCGGCAAAGTAATTGTTCATCTCCTCATCCAGCTCCTCTACAGTCTTTCTAGTTCTTCCATTACCGGCACCGGACCTAGTATTCTCCTTCCTTGTGCCATTATTGTTGTTCCTTCCGCCATCCCGCCCGCCACGATTCCTCTCACCCCCCCTTATGGGCTCATCAGCTCTGGCACGCTCACGTCGCCTTTCTGGAGGCACATAGCGGTCGATACCTGGAGGTGTAGGGCGACGGGTGGGGTCGCGTCGCACGTCGGGGCCAGGAGAGGATTTCGCCTCTCGTCTGCCAGATCCGCCGCGGCGCATTGGTTCAGAGCTGGAGCGCTCATCCAAAGTAGGGGCCTTAATACGGTCGAATAAGGACTTTGATGTTGAGACGGGCTTGACAAAGGTGAGCCGGATTGGTTGGCCGTTTGCGTTTGCGCCGTCGAATTCGGCCACAGCGCGCCTGGCATCTTCCTCGCGCTCGTAGGTCACGAATGCTGTACCTTCTGAGCGGCCGGCACGGTCGTACTGGAGCTCGAGCTTTGTGACAATACCCTGACGCTCAAAGAGCTCCTACAAGATATTAGATATCGCTTGCAGACAATCACTTGAACTCGAATGGCACATTACCATAAGATCATCGCGTCCAAGTTCGTAATGGATGTTTTCAACTCTCAATTTCCCTGATCCAGGGGCACTAAATCACCATTATTATACTGCGTCAGGAACCCAAGGATATATCAAAAAACTCACACCCTGGTTGTCTCTGAAGGAAAGCGAGCATCGGCAGATCCACCGCGCCTGAAAACTTCTCCGCCGGAAGCATCGCCTTCGTATTTATCGTGAACCCAGGCTCTATATAACCGTTAGCCACACTCTCCCACCAATCAAGCTATGGGGAAACGGGGAGCTCAAACAGGGAATCGTTGTATCCTCTCTGATTTCCGGTCTGTCAATTCCAAACAGAAAAAAGAAGCAAGACGATCACGTTAGCCAGGCTGGAACTTTTTTTTCATTTTTTTCAGCGACAATTTGCGTGTATGTAGAAATAAAAGGTGTTTTTTTTTGCCGTTAATCCTCTCCTGGCCCATAATGCGATTCTTGTAACACAAAGAATCTGGAAGGAAGAGGAGTACTAAGACTTATGACTTATGATAGGAGGATCATGATGAGAGGCAAAAAACTGGAGGAGATCAAAGGAGGAGGTGGTGGTAACACGCCTGTGGCTACAAACAACATCTCGCGTTAGATTTCCTTCTATCCCCCCCCCCCCCCCCCGAGCGGGGAGAAAGTGCAAGAAATAAGACAAACCTTTCTGATGCCGCCCCTTCGATCTGTCCTACGGCGGCTTCGGTTCCCATTCCCGGTCCCGTTTCCGCCATTGTTTCCGCCATTATTGTTTCCGCGCTTTAGGGAGCGTTAGTCTAGGCAGCCAGCACACACCCACAAACAAGAAGAAAAACCCACCGAGCGCTCTCTCACAACGTCGTCAAGAGCTCTATCCATAGTTCGCCGAGATATAGGAAGTGGAGTATTTGCCGGGCGGGAAAAAAAGGAAAGAAAAAAAGGCTGTTAAAAAGGGGGGTGGTGGAGGTTGTGAGGAAGATATCGAGAGGTGTGAGTGAGGTGAGGAGAGGAGAAGAGAAGGGAGTCAAGCTGGCAGACGAGAAAGAGAGAGAGAGAGAGAGAGGGAGGTGGGAGGATCAACCAACGTTGCACGTTACACCTTTACCAAACCCTATCCCCCCCCCTCCCCCGAAGAGACGATCCTGAAACCAACGAAGCGCCAAGCACGGCTGATGCCTTGATGCGTATATGTTTGTGGTTAGATGGTTGCAGGAGCCGCAGTCGCAGATTCATGGATGGTCACTCGGTAGATGCTCAGGGAGGAGATGGACAGCCTATATAGATCTGCATATAATTCCCTTCCATCAACTCGCCACGACTCCTGCGGTTTTTCAAAAGCTAATGATCATGATGACGCCACACACAACACAGCACGTAAATAACATCCTTCTAAACGAGGATCCCTAGTCCCTTTCCCATGGATAGCATCATGCCCGCGTATTGTTAGCAATCATCACACTTGCGCTCTATCTACGTGTTGTAACTTATTCCTTCCACCCACTAGGTACTTAACCTCAGCGTCGCCAAAGAGCCTGTGGTGGACATTTAAAAAGAGAGGCAGTAATAAATAAAACAGCCCCCCCCCCCCTAAAAGCAGTACTACTATATCCCCGGGGGAAAGTCCCCACTAGTATATAGGTCCATATATATATATAGCGACCGCAACCCACTGGTACCCCAGACACTCCGAGCTAACATCTCGGTGTCTCACCTAAAGACGGAGCCAGCTCCAGAGCGGCAATTGGCAGTATGGGCCTTTCCCCCTCCTGGTTTCTCAGAAGCGTGTTTGAGATAGTGTCTTTCTGGCGGGCTGTTCCATGGCATATTTATTCTAGACTAGGGATAGTTCTTTTTTACTACCACCCGGGGACACTACGGGCCTGGCTGTCGGAGCCGATAGCAGAGCCCTTTCAGCCCCACGTCAAACCCGAGTTGTAGTAAGGTCTTGTAACACTATCGGCTTTTACACTCACAATGCGGTTGCCCGCCTGAAGTAATTAAGGTTGTTCTGAATGTTTAGGCCGTCGATACCCAGAAAGGGGGAAAATCAAAGTATAGAGTGTAGTAGTAGGGATTGTTCAAGACTTATGGGCCTTTGAGAGTACTTTAAACGAGTAGTGATGGGGAGGAGGCCTATATAATTTACGCTATATATGATCAGTCCCAATCACAAAATGTCACTCGCTCTATTCTACATATAAAAAAAAAGGACTAAAGGGGTAAAAGTGTAGGCAAGGGCCCGCAACCAAAAAGAGAAAGAAGAACAAAAGTAGAAGACACCCCTCTATCTTGTCATCCGCTTAATCCTCTCCTCGGCGGCCCTCGCCCTCCTCTCCCTCTCCAACTTCATCCTTGCGTCGGCCCCTAGCCCCCTCTCCTCCTCCTCCCTCTTCCCCATTGCCATCTGCACGCCCCCAAGATTCCTCCCCCCCCTCCCCGGCAGCCTCCTACTCTCCGCAGCAGCCTTCGCTTCCTCCTCCTTCAATCTTCTCACCTCTCTCTCCCTCCTCTCCTTCTCCCCCTTCTCCCCATCTCCCTTCTCCCGCCGTTCCCGCTCCTCGGCCTCCGCGCGTGTCAGCGCAGCTGGCACTCCTGCTGCCTCCCAGTCCCACGCGCTGTCCCCGAGCTCATGCCGCGCGACACGGAACGCATCGCGCGTGGCGCGGTCGCCGCAGAGGACGAAGGCCGGGTGCGGTTGCGTGGGCGTTGTGAGCGTGGGGTCGGCACGAGCCTTGAGTAGGAGGGCGGAGACGACGGCAGGGGATGATGAGGCGGCAGCGAAGTGGAGAAGTGTCGGTGTGTGGTGGTTCGGTGGCGTGAAGGTGAAGGTGGTGGGGAGGGAGTGTGTGCTGAGATAGGTGAGCAGCGCGGGGGCCTTTGAGCGCCGAATCAGCGCAGTGAGTTGTGTGCTGTGCATTTGTGCGGTTTCTTCGGCGGGGGTGAGTTTTGGTGGGGCGGGCTTGGGTTTGGAGGTGCTGGCGGGAGGAGAGGTGGTGATGGATGAGAGAGTGGCGAGGGAGGCGGTGGTCAGTGTTGAGAGCTTACTACGCGTCAGTTCGACGAAGCACCGCATAAGCTCGGACTGGGTTGCGCGGCGGGTACTGAATGGGAAGCCGCGGACTCGTGGGTCGTTGCTCTTCAGCGGCGCGCCCTCCCCGAACAGCGTACGGCGGTTCGAATTGCCCACTGCGCGTACATAGAGCAGCTCCGCGCTATCGAGCCACTCCTTCCACCCACTCAGCAGCTCCCTAATCTCTGCCGTCAGCGCGACCTCGTTGTAACGTCGCAACGAGCTACCCGCCGAGTGCGCCGCGCCCTTCGCCGCATCACTCGCGGACTGCGCGCCTCCCTGCTTCCGCCGCGTCGTGTAGCGGTGGAACGTCTTGTGCGCTATGATCGCTGCAGAACGCTCACCGCCACCGACTTTAGAAACCTTAGGTGCAAGGGAGACGACCATAGCTGCAAAGTGGCCGCCACCGATCATGCACATGAAGATGTGTGGCTCGCGGCCCTTTGGCTGTGCAGAGAGCTGCTTTGAGCGCAGCGCAGAGAGCCATGAAGCCTCTGACTGCTCGGCGGTGGTGAAGATCGCGCGGTAAACCCCGAGCGAGGATTCCGCAGGTAGCAGCGGCGAGTTGAACCATATTATTGGTGCCTTTCCAGCGCCCTGCTTCCAGCCGGTAACGGTGGCGGCAGTGGCAGGCTCGTCATTGGGGTGAGAGAGGATGGCGTTGCGCTTAAGGAGGGCGGAGAGCTGATCGGTGGGGCCACTGTTTTCATCCTCATCATCAGAGGGAGAGCTACTGTCAGAGCCGGAGATGCTCTCGTTGAGACCCTCGAGGAGGTCGTCGAACTCAGCCTCAGCAACGGGGGGTTGGCCACGGAGCTTGCGTTTGAGGTTGAAGTGGTGGAGGTCGGAACGGACGTGGGCACGCTGGTCGGCAACGGTCTTGTTGGTGATTTTACAGAGAGCACAGGAGGTTGAGGAAATGTCAGGGTCTTGCGGCACCGTGGTTATAGTGGTAGAAGAGGGCTGAGTTTCGTCGGGGGTGGTGGGATGGTCGGTGCGGAGTGTGAGGGACTCGAGGAGGTCGGGAGGGATATCGTATACTAATTTATTGTTAGATATGAAATGGATCTTAGGGATAGATGGATGCAAACCGTAGACGGGACGCTTGAGGATATCCTCTTCTTCTTTAGCCATTATTGGTTTTCGAACTTCCGTATGTGGTTTTTTTTTCTTCTAGTCACTAGGATTTAGACTATTATAACTCGAAGATGGCGTTCTCTGCTCTTTGGTTATCAGTGTTGTTGTTGTTGCCCTTCTGATATTGGTCGTGGTGATGATGATGGTGATGTTGGGGGCCCAAGCTGTAGATCTTGTCAGGCTCCCACAAATTGAATGACGCAGAGATTCTGAGAGGTTCAAATGCCAAGATTTCCTTTCTTGGCTGAGTCATCCTCACTCGCATATAGCGATCAATGTTGACTAAGCCTTTTAGAGACTAGTCAGGACATAGATCCCTGGAGGGAGAAGAGAGCTTTTTGATGCCTGCCACGATACTGCAACGGGCAGGAGTCTCCTTCCCTTGAAGGTGAGCTTCTTCTTCTTCTTCTTCTTCTTCTTCTTCTTCTGCTTCTTCTTCTTCTTCTGCTTCTTTTCCGCATTTGCTTGACATGGAGAGAAGATTCATACATGAAGAAGTAAATATGTACCGTAGATTGCAGATTCACACATGGTCTGAGGCTCAATTTAACTACATGTAGTAGCCATCTCTCTCTGGGCATGTACTTGTTAATGACCGAGTACATGTATTTACTCGACACGACCTGTGCTCTCCCGTAGACAATCCCAGTTGGCAAACCCCCTCCCCCTTATCCTACCAAAGCAGAATAGAGCATACATGCACGTGTGTATATAGTAGAATTCAAGTAGAGCATACATGTAATAATGCCAGAATCTAATAAAAACCCCGGTAAGAGACATCCCAAAATTAATTCCCCCACACATCCCACCACCCCCCCCCTCTTCTCCGGCAGCTTTCTACCGATGCCCCTACCACACCCCAAAGTCGAGATGGTCGCACCAGCTCAGACGTTTTCTGAAGCAGGACGACGAGGCTGAGACCTCCCTCGGCCTCCCCTCCTTCCTTTTGCTTGCATGCATGCACAAGCAAGACCAGGGTGGTTTTTTTAGACTTCTTCTACCCACTGTTCCCTCCCCCTCACACACACAACCAAAACCACAACTCACTCAATCCTCACGCCAGTGGGAATGTATATGTAGACAGTAGCTACTACCATCTACCATCGCCCCCCCAACTTCACGAATATATATATACCTACATCACGCAAAAACATAATAATTAAGCAGAACGTCCACGGGCAGATTCATATGCCGATCAATCCCCCGAAACTTCAGCACCAGAAACAGCCATAATGACAACGACCATCCACCGCCAGATCGGGCGTATGGGCAAACGGTCTGCCGACGATGTATTGCCCATCGTAACCCATTGGAATTAAGCTGCGAATTGCTGACGAAAACCTCCCAGGCCAGCGTAGCAATGATCATCAAAGAGGTCCACGACGCCGAGTTGCTTTTGACGAAGGTTACTCCCCCCCAAACACACACTCCCCGCCTTATCTCAACTTCCTCCGCGGAGTCCACCCACGGCTAACACCTACATGTACCTACCTGCAGCTTCTAGAACACTCAAAGGCCTGGCGGGATGCGTGGTCGTCTATCCTCGTCAACCAGGTTACCCTCTCGGATTCCTTCCATGATGTCTACAAGACGATCCCCATGCCCGGGGACTCAAAGGTGGAGGTGCTCGAGACGCCGACGGACACGTTGCGCCGTGTTGCGACGCTGCATGCCGCACAGAATGATCTGAAGGCGGATATGCTGGATGAGATTGAGAAGGTGGATCGGTTGCTTGTCGAGAGATTGAACGAGGCCAAGGTATGTTGGGGCATTGGGAGCTTTGTTAGGGTTGGATTAGGTTGGCTGATAGAGATATGTGTGTGTGCGTGATATAGGCATCGTTGAAACCGGTAAAGAAGGCAATTGAGAAGAGGGAAAACAAGAAGCTGGACTATGAGCGCTTCCACAAGCAAGTTGAAAATTCGCGCGCAAAGAAGAACAAGTCGGACAGGTGAGAGAACCACTGTCGCGTGCTTGGGTGGATCGGGTCACTTTTGCTAATACATTTTAATAGGGAGTATTCGGTCCAATCAAAAGCAGAGATGGACGCCGAGCGGTCCAAGATTGTATGCAAAACCACCACCGCCACCATGGCTACCTAGTAGCTATAGAAAACTAACATATAATAACTCTCAGGCCTACGAAAATGCCGACGAGCACATCAAATCCTTCGTGCCTCCCCTTCTAGCAAAGATCCTCGAATTCGTCCCATGCATCGTCGAGTTCATCGTCATCACCCAGCACACTCTCCTCCAAAACACCTACAGCGCCATCTACGAGTACGCCAATGACTACGGCTACACCGACCCCGACGGCGCTACCGTCATCTCCGAGTGGGAGTCTCAATTCATGCCTATCCGAGAGCACCTCGAATCCGAGATCACCTTCATCGCTCGCGGCAAAGCCGTCACCCAACCCATGAACGTTATTGTCCCCGAAAAGAGCATTATCCCGCGCCTCGGCCGCTCCAGCAAGCCGCCTCCGCCCCCACCGCCGTCTAACCCCCCTGCCGGCGGCGCCTCCCCCAGTTACCACGAACGTCCCCCCATCACCACCCGCATCTCATCCAAATCCAGCCGCGGCGATCCTCCACCCCCACCCGCAAGCATTAGACCAATCATACGCTCCAAGACCTCCAACTCCAACTTCTCCGCTCACTCGCGTGACGAGTCCCCACCTCCGCCACTCCCGGGCCCACGCCCCGGCACAGCCAATCCCCCGCGCAGCGACACCCACAAGGGCATTGTCAAGAGTCGCTCCTATGGTAGCAACAACCCCCTCGCCGCGGCCGCCCAGCGCCATGCCATAGATCCCCCATCAAACTCCTATCTCTCGCCCAAGTCCCCCGCCGAGATGGCGCGGCGCAAGAGCGACTCTGCCGGCGAGTTCCAGGGTGGCATCGGCGGCGCCGGTAGCAGCGTCCAGGAGCGACTGGCTGCAATCCGTGCGGGCCAGAACAGCCTCGCGAGGGCTGAGAAGGTTGCTGGGAATGGCGGGGCGCCGAAGCCACCGATATCGAGGCAACCGACGGGCGCGAGTATGGCAAGCGTGGCGAGCTATAAGAGCGCTGCGAGCTATAAGAGTTCTGCGAGCGATCTGAGTAGCATTGCGGGGAAAAAGAAGCCGCCGCCACCACCACCGCCGAAGAAGAAGCCTGGATTGGGGCAGACGTGGGTGCGTGCGTTGTATGATTTTGAGGGGCAGGACGCCGGGGACCTGAGTTTTAGGGAAGGGGATAAGATATTGGTGGTTAGGAAGACGGGGAGTGTTGATGGTGGGTTTTTTTATTATTATTCTATTACTTTGGATTTAGTAGCTAACTGTGAGGGTAGATTGGTGGGAGGGAGAGCTGAATGGGCGTAAGGGACAGTTCCCGGCGAACTACACCGAGATGGCGTAGTTTGGCTGAGAAATTCACCAATTGGTAGCTAGGGGGGGGTTAGATGGCGGTATTTATTTATTGGGGTGAGAAACCCCCTTTTTTTTTTTGACTTGCTGTGGTTTTAGGGGTATGTAGTCAATTGCACACCTTTACTTTAAGTAGTTACTAGCTTGGTCAGAGGTGTTGGGGGGGCGGGAGGGGCCGTCATCATTACATGGGTTTTTTCTTTTTTCCTTTCTTCCTTATTATCTTTGTTTGAATTCCGTTTGTCTGTCGGTGTGATTAAGTGCGTCTAGCAAGTTTTAGTTTTAGTTTAGTTTACCCCAATACCCCCCTCTCTACCTACCCTCGCTCTAGACCCGGGGGTATAGTAGTATGGGGTTTTAGTGATGTATGAGTGTATGGGGGCAATGGAAATTGCACGTGTGTGTGCGCCCAGCAATTAATCGAGGGATATACATGTCACATGATGAAGTAGTTATATCATCAAAACTGCGGTCAGGCTCGTTCCCAACCCTCCTAGAAAATGTCCGGTTTCTGTGTCGGGGCCTAAAACGGTTTAGATTCCCATGTTGAGGTGCTAGAATATGCCCGTTCCCGCCCGGAAAAAAAAAACTTAATTTTTTGTACATACATGTATGTGAAGTGAGAGCCGGACACCCCAGCATGGGAACATAAACCGTTTCAGGCCCCGACAGAGCATATTATGCTTCCAGGCCCTACGGGAATACATGTACTAGTACGTGGTCGAGGTAAATACATGTAAGAACGCCTACACGAGTGAGCGGGTGGGTAGGTATGTCATACATGTAATAATGCACGCACTCGAGTGATAAATCATGACGCTGTGAACGCGCGGCGGGGGTACGTACCCGGTGCTTTAGTGTACGGGTATAAATACATGTACTTGATACACATACACAAACACGAACACCCGCGTGGCTGGCTAGCTTGCTATGTATATATAGGTAGGCATAGTCTCGTACCCATTCCCCTAAGCTACGAGCAGCTTGCTACTCGCCGTAGGGTCTGCAGCATTGGAGTTTCCGACATGCAAGCGCCAGGTAAAAACCCGACACTTTACTATGTCGGAGACCTAATTAAATGAAGCCCGGGCCAGGGAGGCTATGAAAAAAGTTAGGTTTCCCGTCGATCGGGGGACCTAAATGAACCCCGGGGCTATGTAAACTCATGCCCAGGTCTGACAGCACCCCCCAACCACGACAGCGACCCCCCGGCGCCAATACTCCGCAAAAGAATCTTACCAAAAGCTGGAATGATAGTGCTCTAGCCCCCTCTGGTAGGAGGACTGGAGTGGGTCAGGGTCAGGGTCGGTTTCTTGTTTTTGTGTGCATGCGGTGGTGGTGGGGGCGGCAGCGTGTATAGTATTGCTTATGGTATTCAGTGGCCGGGCGCCCTCATCTAAATAGTGGTGTTGTAATATGTGTTACGTCCGTACCTGCGGAACAGATCCTTATGCCCTTTTATAGGGTATGGAGCGGTAAATGTGTCAAAAGTAACTTTACCAGCGGTGGTATAACACGCCGAAATTCAGAATACCCGTGCGCATTAGTCCTGAAATTAAGCACTTGGTGAATTTTCCTGGTATTCATTCGCCACCGGTGGTAAATTGTGAATTGACGCCCACCGGCGGAATAACAAGTTGAATTCGGTGTCAGTGCGAATATGTCCTTAAATCCAGCTCTTATCCTATGAAATATTTCTAAGCTCGGGACATGGCGTTCAAATTGGGACGTATGAGCTTCCGAACTCGGAATTCTGAGCCCGTGATTCTGAGCTCGGGATTCTGAGGGGGGGGGGGGGCGGGGAAGCAGTAATAACATAATACAATATTGGTCTAAACCCTGCAACAATTATTACAGTCAGGATATATTTCCCCGGCTCGCAATGATAGTTCCAGCAAGTACTTAGTTGTGGGCTGCCATATATAACCTACGGGTTGCATGCATTTATGAAGTATAAATAAATAAATAATAGCAAGTAGTTGTGTGTGGCGAACGAGTGATATCTGATGACCAACGACCCACCGCACGCTGGCGCTATAAGCCACCGAAAAACTAGGCTATCTCCCGGATGTCCAAGACATTTGCGAAATCTCTCTCATGCATTAGTGTGGCCTATGTAGGAAATGATGAACCAAAGTAAAGCAGCAACCTGCGAAGTTTATAGACTCCTTAAGTATTCTAAGTATTCTAGAGACTGATAATACAGCAAACTGCTTACCCGGACTCTTTTGACAGCAAATACTCAAGATCACATGACATTTATGCATGAGAGAGATTTCGCAAATGTCTTGGGCGTCCGGGAGATAGCTATATGGCAGAAACGTTATGATGCTGACCCCCCCCCCCCCCAGAAAAACTAAATTTGGTGTGGCTTGACGCGGATCTCGTTATCTCTCTTATCAGGTAATAGATCTCCCATACAGGCTTCGTTCCTCTACTATAGGGGGGCCGGCGTTGAGGCTCCAGTGTTGGTAGTGGCCCGCGACCCGTAACGACTGGTTGGCGTTGGGACCTGGCCGGGGACCCATGGGTCGTAAATGGTAATGACCTAGGTCGTACCCTCTTCCGGGGTCGTATCACCAAGTTGTAGACAGTCTGTAGTTTTTGCTACTAGAACCGCACCTATAAGACCTACATTATGACCGGTCCCGTCAAAATCGCTATGACCCCGACCATTAAGAGAGCCGCTACGACCCCCGGCTACTGTTGGCGGACCATGAGATGCGGCCCGCTTTGTGTAACCGGTACTGACACGTGGAGTAACTAACACCCGCTCGGAAACACACCCAAACCCGCTACGATAGACACCCGCCATCGAACCCATCGGGGATATCCCGCCACCCGCAACACCACGCCAAGACCCAGCTCTCATTATCCCGAGATGACCGGGCCGCGAGGGATTGGAAGCCCCCACCGCCCGGGCGGATAGGAAAGTAATGTTGTCTCTGCCCGATGAATAGGTGTATTCGTGCTGACCTAAGAGTGATAGGACAGCTAGTTAGCCAAGGCCCCACAATCCGTAAATGGCGAGCAGGTGTGTCGAGTGACACCCCATGATGCAGATGATCTACGGATGACTGGATTCATGCATCTCTTTCGCTGGTGATTAATTGCTGCCAACTTTTGAGGGGCCGCCTGCGCCACCGTGACAACCATAAACCGGGTCTTGGAAGTACAGACGGCGTATTTCTGAGGGAACTCCCGGGTGCACGGTGCACTATGCGGCCTCCTAAGATGTTGGAAGCTTCACCAGCAAAAGAGATAAGCTTTATTTCGGCCCACACCAACCACTGTGGACCCCTGTATCCAGTCGGCCTAGCCACCGATCTAGGATTACTAACTTTGTTAAGAGAGTGGAGCCTGGGAATAGCTTTGTTAGCTAATTATGCAGGCTATGTGGGAGCCATCTAGTTCAATATGAAAATTTGTAGTCGTTACCTGTCGTCGAGCTTCTATGCAGACTGGTAAGAGTGGATAGAGAGGCAGTGTAAGGGTGTGGTAGATACCGCTTCCTTCCTATGTATTCATGACCGTAAGATCTATGATTACATAATGATAGACACCATACATGTATATACTTCCGCCCAGGGAGGCACCTCCACGAGCTCCTTCTCCCAAGGCCACACCAACCACAACACCAACCCGCCCGCATAGAGCCGTCTAGACCTACTCGAGAATTTCCCTATGAGACTACCAAAGTCACATACGAGTATTCAGGCTTCAAGCGGGAACACACGGGTACGTCTTAGTCTTAGACCTAGCCTTAGTGTTATTTTTGGCTACGGGGGATAAATAAAAGCAGATCACCCGAAGCGGAGCGAAGGCCCCCCCGCGGCTGCCAAACACCCGCCAGCAAAGACCGGGCGCAAGCCCCGTTTCAAGGAAGGGGCGATTTATTGGGGACACCGATTTGGCTTACGGAAATGATGTTTCCAGTCTAGGTTTTATAACTGGCGTTTTAAGCATATCAAACGTTCCCAAAGTTCCAACTAGAGCTTGGCCCCATGGAACGCCTTGTCAGGCCCCGAACGGGCCTTTAAGCGTGCGTGTAAGTGGGCCCTATAATTGGGTTGATACGGCGCTTAATGCCTCAAGTACTATGACCTCCAGAATAGGGTGATTATTATAAGGTTGTTCTAGAATGACCAGGGATAGAGCAGCCCATGGATCATGGAGCGGCAGGGTTCCAGCCGAGTTCTAGATCTCCGAGAAGATTGTGGATACAAGGCTGCTCCTTGACACCAGGGCGGGCGGGACCAGAAATTATATCTACTTTAAAGAGGTTTGGGTAGCGATTAACTGTGCCTCAAGTCGGATTGACTTAATTTAAACGCAATATATGTCAATAACCACTGAGTCTGAAGTAAAAGTATGCAACTGAAGGTACTGCTAAGGCAGGTAGACCGGCAGCACAATGAAGACTTAGGTCAGTGCCTCCACGTGTTCTCGGGTCAGGTAATAAGAACCTGAAAATGCGAACTACAAAGCAGGGGCCCAATTTGGTGTATTTTTTGCTAGTAGCGAATTAGAGATTGTTACCGTTAAAAGTCGTTTTTAGGTTCTTACCTGACCCGAATACGTGTAGTTTCACACCCCTTGGGGTGAAGTTTTCTAACGGTGGTTGCAAGGAAGGATAGCGTTTGTATACCTCATAAGGTCTCACCCATATGTACGACCTAGTCTGATTGGAGGATTAGGGGTAGTAGTGCCCTGAGTGGTTTGCTTTTTCTGCATGTCCAAAACAGGTATGGCGCCCGTTTAGGTTCAAAGTCGCCAGGTTATGATCTTTGAATCTGTATGAAAACCTTGAAGTTCTCAACCGGGTCTTGATTTTCCATGGGTGAGTGCTCAGGTTCTACCAGAATTATTAATATAGTGGTACCGGCTAATGGTTTAACAGTAACAACAATATCAGCCTAGGTGGTACCGAGTGCGATGCCATGATGCTGGGCTTCAATACCCCCCCTCCCCTTGTAAATCAAGGTTTCTACGCGCCAATAGATAGGGTGGGCTCATGAGAGACAAAAACCTACACCCGCAAACCCTTTGCCTTTCCACCCCCCAACAAAACTTCATCAATCCCACTGTAGACTGCCCTGTCCATATAAACGAGACCTAGCCAAGCTTGTAGACATAGCTGGGGGTACTATCTCTAGATCTTCCAGGGGACCAGTTTTTGGAACAAAAACAAGAATTGCGGATAAATTCATACCCTGTCTCGCCAAGTATGACTATGCACCATGATGTGATGTGAACCCCTATATTGGCCTTTCGCCAGGAAATTGGTGCGTACTTTACAGATCCCGAACCAGCCGTTTTGCAAGGTTTGCTGCTAGCAATATTAATCAGCCTACATAGAAAGCCACGGATGACAAACACCCCAGGCCAGTCTAATTAGTTCCAGCTGCCTGGATCCGGCGGGCTTGCTTCACCAGATTCCGATCTGGACCATCGTTGACAGGTCAATCTACATACATGTATGTAGACATTGCCTGTTTTTAGAGCCGGATAGGGAGGGAGCTGACAATAAGCCTTCGCCATCGAGGGGCATGACCAAGCAGATAATCCAAACGGAGGAACCACATTGTCTAGTAACGTCAGGCCTGTTTTAATTACATGTAAGTAATTCTCCGTGCGGGTTTAACTAAAGGCCATCTCGTTATCACCGCGGCGCCTTCCGTGCAGAATAGTCTTGGTCTTGTGTAGGCAGGCTTGTATGTACTTCAATTACTCCGAGATCAACGAGTAATGTAAACAGATCATCCCGACCCGTTGCTCCAGGGTGACCACTCAATACCGACCCGGTTTGATCCTGATGCCGGATGTGCAAAGCATTGACCCCAATAAACTCGTCAGCTGCTACACGCGTTCAACTGGGTCACCTCTGATGGGCTCGTATGATAGATATTCTGTCCTAAACACTAAGTAATGAGCACGGAAGCCGGCAAGGAAGCCTCGATCAATTGTTTGACGAGGCCGTGCGTCTCACGTCTCTCGCTCGCGTATCTATGCTCTGACTCTTTGTTTCGGTTAATAAATACAGATTCCTCGTCCCGCACGTGAGATGGCTTGGGCGCGCTGCCACAAACCTGCCTATTTAGCGTAAAAAAAAAAACTTTCCGGCTCGGGCTCGTGGGCCCATGTTGTGTTTGTGAACCCTCAGGCCCTCTCACCCTGAATTTTATGAACGGGGAGGGTTGGTAAGGGACCGACAATTCGGGAGAAACATTTGTCCATGGCGTGAAGGGAGGAAAGGGCTAAGACACTCCCACGTTGCGTTCCCGCCCCAAGAGCTAGAGAACACTGGGATAACGTCAAGAAGAAAGAAGAAAAAAGCTTCATGCGGGCCGGAGGATCTTTGATCCTTCACACCAAGCAGCACCCGGCCATAGTCGGTCCGAAGGCGGGACCGGGGTTTTGTTTAGTGCTGATTTTGGTGCTAGATTAAGGGCACATACAAGATACATACCTCGGCATAACTTAAATTTTCAAACGCTGGGTGGGCCTCTGCAAGAGAAATCTCCTGAGGCAAGCATGTCCCGAGTGTAGGAAGATTAACATCTATAACCCAATCGCCATACTTTGCGTAACTCATGGTAGATTGCATTTCGCCAAATGAATCTTGCTCGATCAAGATTGGAGTTTTTTGGTAAGCATCAGGGGCGTAGACCTCTCGCCCGAGAGGTAGATAATTAGGCCTGCCTGCAAACGGGTTTCTCTAGGACTTACTCGAAACTTCTAGAAACAAATGCCAAATCCATAAATCCTTAATGCAAGCCTGAAGCCACACAAACGTCAGCCTGCGCAAGATTAAAAATTTGCACTCATCGTTACACTTCCGTAAACGAAAGAAACCCTATTTTTTCCCCCTTGGATTTCATGTCTCGCTTTTTTTCCCATGTGGCACCGGCACCCTTATCCGAGCTCTTGGCATCAGGCATCAGGTCTGACAGTAAATTGAACGCATGTGGGTGTTTCGATAGTCCGAGAGTTTCCCTATCGCCCTACAACGGCTGCCTTAAAGCCGGTATTAGATCACCAAATCAGGGTAGTGGTGGCTCTTACCTCGGCATCTTTGTCCACCTTAGTCACTAGTAGATGATTAATGTCAAGCTTTTTTCTCAGTTACGCCCGTGGGTCAGGACCTCCCGGAATGATACCTTCCGTGCTGTAAAAAAATATAGTTCAGGATATCAAGAATCCTTATTAAATAAGAGCATTTCCTCTCTCGACTTTGATCTCCCATCATTGAATCCAAACAACTCAAGCATAATACTTGAAGCTTAAACAGCCATCTCAGTTGAATAGCTCTAAAGTACTTTGACAAGTAGCTCCAATCAGGGAATATAAACGTACTTTTCCGGAATATTCAATTTTAAGGTTATTTCAATGGCGACATCAAACACTCCCAGCGAGGGAGTATTGGAGAAAACTTTGTCCGCTTCCTCAGCATCGTCCTCAAACTCATCTTCAAAAACCGTTGCCGAAAACGGCCCCCACTACGTCGATCTCGAATCCCAAAGTGGGCCCAGCGCCCATAAGTCCCGTGGGCGAGGAGCTTCAATCTCATCTGCAGCTACTCAAAAGGACATATATCAAGATTTATCGACAGAAGATGCAAATCTTCGGCGACAGGAGACACTGCAAGAACTTCGATCTGTATATTCACGACGGACCGAAAATGAGGGTGAATTGGACGCTCCAGACGATGCTTCTGAATTTAGAGATATCGATCCTGAACTGATTACATGGTAAGCTTGATTTTCTCGACATACTTGGTGCTGGGTAGTGTGTTAACGATTTTATGAATTATAGGGACGGCCCAGATGACCCAGCAAATCCTCGTAACTTCCACACAAAAAGGAAATGGACCATTACTTTGATCGTTTCCCTTTATACATTTGTCTCCCCATTTGCTAGTTCTATCGCTGCACCTGCCGCTCAGGCGTACGCAAAAGAATTCGGCATCACCAATAGCACAGTTGCCTCTATGACAGTTTCGGTATTTTTGATCGGTTTCGCATTCGGCCCCCTGTTCTTCGCCCCACTCTCCGAGATCTTCGGACGTGTAAAGGTCATGCAAACTTCTATCTTCCTCTTTTTGATCTTCAACATTGCCTGTGCCGTCGCCCAGACAACTGGACAAATGATTGCATTCCGTCTCCTTGCCGGTTTGGCTGGAAGTTCTCCCCTGGCTCTTGGTGCTGGTATCTTGTCTGATATCTGGGCACCCGTTGATTTGGCCCGAGCAATGGCTTTTTTCGCTCTTGGCCCGCTTGTGGGGCCTGTTTGCGCGCCAATCATCGCTGGCTTCATTGTCCAGCACATCTCATGGAGATGGGTTTTCTGGGTCTTGTCCATTGTTACAGGTGTAACGGCAGTTGCTGGTGCTATTATCTTTAAGGATGAGACATACGCTATTGTTATTCTCAACCGCAAGGCTGCTGCAGCAAGGAAGGAGACTGGAAATGAAAACCTTCACACTGTCTTTGAGGTCAGCAGAGATATCAAGACTAGCTTCAAGATCGCTCTTACTAGGCCATTCCTGATGTTGGCATTAAACCCTGTGCTGTTGTCCCTTGGACTATTCATGGCCTTCACTTATGGGTTCCTTTACTTGATGTTCGTCACTTTCCCGACTTTGTTCCAGGGTGAATACGGCGAGACCGTCGGTATTGCCGGTTTGAACTATCTTGCTCCCGGGGTTGGGTTCATGATTGGACTTGCAACCTTCACTCCAGCACTCCAAAAGACTTACCTCAAGCTTACCGCTGCCAACGGTGGTGTTGCAAAGCCCGAGTTCCGTCTTCCTACTCTCTTTGTTGGCGCTATTTTGATCTCTAGCGGTCTTTTCTGGTACGGGTGGTCCGCTGAGAAGGGTCTCCATTGGATTATGCCGCTCATCGGAACCTCCATCTTTTCTATGGGGCTTATCTCTGTTTTCACGTCCGTCCAGACCTATCTGATTGACATGACACCACGATATGCCGCCTCCGCCGTTAGTGCAGCTACCCTCTTCAGGTCCCTCTTTGGGTTCGCGTTCCCGCTGTTTGGAAAGCAGATGTACGACAAACTCGGGTACGGATGGGGTAACTCTTTGATGGGTTTCATTGCATTGCCATTGGGACTGTTGTTCCCGCTGTTGATCTTCCGTTATGGTGAAGGGTGGAGGATGGCCGCGGAGAAGAGGATTGAGAGGGTTGAAGCGGGCCAGAGGGCTTCCGCCGCTGCTAAGGATGCGAAAAGGGCTCAGCAACAGGCGGAGAAGTCATAGTCACTCATAATTCTTCTTCTGATTTATATTATTTTTCTTTTGTGAATATTTTGGGGGTTTTGGGTTCAATGGTTATCATGTATTTTTTGTGTTTCATATTGGACTGGTTTCTTTTGTTATTAGCGGGTTGGGTATGTTCGATTGATGTTTAAAATACTATTTGGAGCGCTATGCTGCGTAATTATTAGTTGGTTATAATGCCTTGATATTTATAGATTTGAAGATAATGTAGAACGTTGTTCTTGGTATATCCGGTTCCAAAAATCGTTTTGAAAACATTACTTTCAATTTTTCCTCCTATCAATTGCGATCAGCCATACATTTAACACCTCTATGTTCCATCCAGGGTCTTACCATCCTGGGGGACTTTTGTGGCTAACCGTGAAACACCCAACGAAACGGATGTGATAACGATTTATCCACCCGTACACTCGACTGTATTTCAATGTTAGGGATTTTTAAACCAATAGTTGGACTCACATTGTCGACGCTGGGTTACTAAATTACCACTACGAGACAGAGTCCGTCTTCGCCAGGCGAGCGAGTGCACCCGGTACTCTACCAGGTATTCTCATCATCCAATGCTGGTGTCTCCCGAGAGAAGATCTTATCGATTTACTGCAGGCTGATGTTCGTGCATGGAGGCGTTCTGGTGTTGACTGGGTTTTTGAGCTCAAGTGGAAAGGCTACCCAACCCAAAGCCGCGCCAAAATCAAGCTTAATGCACGCCAAGCTGAGACTGGGGGGCACGAACCAACAGCAGGTGTTGGGAAGGGGAGGGCAGGGGAAAGGTCTAACCGCGTTTGTAACGGTTTCTTAGTAGCCCGAGCGTTAGGAACCCTTACTGATCGGGTTTAGAAGGCTGGTAGCTGTTTGCGCCGCTGTCTAATTTCGGAGAAAGCTCGAAACGAAACAGCTCCTTTTTTTTTTTTTTTCTTTCCCTTTGTGCGCGAGTGTCCTGCTGTCAGTCAAGTCTGTTTCCTGTTGTCTGAGTTGATTTTGATGGACCGCCAGCGAAACGATGCAGATGGTTGATTAATGTGTTTATGCATGAATACATACATGTATGTGTCTAAAGGTACCTACTACAGCAGTGCCTTGCCTGGGTATCATACATGTATGTAGCTGTGAGACGCGTTTTTTTTTCCCTCTTTGCAGGCTGTGTTCGGTAAAGTACCGGGACAGCTCATGGTAGGGCAGATAAACGAGGACTCTAAAGGAACTGCCGGGACGGGCGCGTTGAAATCTTGAAGACCTCAAGGGGTCAAAGGAATTGAACGATAGTAGGTAGGGGAAAGAACTCTTGCAAAGCGCGCCCCCACAAACAACCCATGCCCGCGCCCGCTTTTTCACAATTGAACCCAGCAACTCGGGGAAGGAAATTAAGTTCGGTTTCCTTAATTAGGATCGTAAGTTACCTTTCTGGTTTATGGACAACAACGGTGTGTAACTGCAGTTTTTTTTTCTATCCTAGGCCTCTCTTTTCCACCTCCCTTCCCATTTTGCACCGGCGTATTAGCTCTCCCAAGCTTCCAGAACGCGGTTGATCATTTTCGCGCCCGGTTTCTCACTCGGTCTTTTCCTTACTCTGCATTCTGCTTTCCTCTTTCTTTACACTCTTGGACTTAATGATATACTTTTCTTGTCTCTAACCTCTCTAGCTCATATTTATCTCTCCTCCAGTCGTTTGAGATTTTATTTTATTCCACTTACTTGAAGTCTTAGATCTTTTTTTTCTTTTTTTTTCCCTTTTTCGTTCTTGTATTGTATTTCATTCTTTCCCTGAAGACCTTCGGTTCCAGCCTGCTCTCTATCTTCCGCGTCTCCCCACTTCATCCTCTCACTCGTCATCTGGCCGTGGTGTGTTTTGGTTGTCTGTCTCCTGCTGCACCGTACATACATATCCTACCCACATTACATTAACATTGCCCACCAATACACTACTATATACAAGGCGGCTCTCTACATACACATCAAATACAATTCCAGTGCACACTCAAACTATCTATGCAGCACAGGTATGGTCTGCACCTAGCTCCTATATCCTTCCCCACCCCCCACCACTACCTCCCGCTTCCTCTCACGTACAGTGAGTGCTGTTCTGTGCTGTGCTGTGTCGTCTGTCGTTCCCCTTTTTCGAGTGGAGAATACCATGTGTAAAAACGTACTGCGGCTAATAACGGGGTCTACTTCCTCTCGGTCCAGCAGAAGACGAGAATACAACATCGTGATACTAGGAGCCGGTAAGAAATCACTGTTGCCATACGAAATCTAGCTTCATCTCCCTCTTTTGGTCTCGCTGACTGGTGTTCGGTGGTGCAGGTGGTGTTGGTAAAAGCTGTCTTACAGGTTCATTCTTTCCTCTCCACTTCCTTCGGGGCTGGTGTCGCGTGCTTGGAGGACTAAACGATTCGTCGATGCGTAGCACAATTCGTTCACAATGAGTGGATAGAATCCTATGACCCCACTATAGAGGACTCTTACCGGAAGGTCATCGACGTTGATGTGAGTTTTTTTTTTTTTTTTTTGACAGCCTTCCCATTGTGTCCGTTACTACGACGGAAGACTAATGAAATATTTCGTTGCAGGGTCGGTCATGCGTGCTCGAGATGTCAGTATACCCTTCTACCAATGCGAAATAAAATTCCACTCCCAACCCACAGCTTGAGTGTTTAGGAAAGGCTAATATGAAGCCCACTACTTTTTCGCGGCGAATTATAATACAGCTTGGACACTGCAGGAACAGAACAGTTTAGTCAGTAGCCTTTGTTTTTGTTTTTGTTTTTTTTGCTTGTGATCGGGGAGAGGGCCAATCAGTATGGGAAATTGTGAATAATCGAGGAGCTAACGCAATGAAATTATCCCGATGTAAACAGCCGCCATGAGGTAAGAAAAAAAGCTTCCACCTAACTACCTTCCATTAGAAGCAAAAAGCTAACGTCATTCCAGAGAAATATATATGAAAACCGGTACCTACCTTAGCTCTATTAAATCCCCGTCCCAAACCCCTGACTAACGCTTATCACCTCACGTAGGCCAAGGCTTTCTTCTCGTCTACTCAATAACAAGTCTTAATACGTTGACCGAACTCTCCGACCTCCGTGACCAGATCTTGCGCATCAAGGAAGCCGAAAGCGTCCCGATCGTCATTGTCGGCAACAAATCAGACCTCGAAGAAGATCGTGCCGTTAATAGCCAGCGAGCAATCAACCTTTCGCAAAAATGGGGCCGTGTCCCGTTTTATGAGACCTCAGCAAGGAAACGGCAGAACGTGGATGAGGTGTTTTTGGATCTATGCAGGCAGATGATGAGAGCGGATGCAAATTCCGGTTGGGCAGCAGATGGTTATGGGAAAGAAAAGCCTTCCGGAGGAAAAAAGTCGCCGAAGACGTCTGGCGGAAGACAGAGCAGATCAAGGTTCTGTGTGATCCTGTAATGCGGGGATGGCAGGCAGAAAGGGAGAAGGGTATGGGATAATCTCTTTTGGTCAATGGTATCGGGTTTTTTTTTAAGATCGGACTTTTTTTTTTTTTACATTTATTATTTTCACTGACCCCCGCCGGGACATAATTCCCTTTTTTATCAAGCCTTCCCTTTGGATATCCTGTTATCGGAGGTGTTCTGCGTTTGAGCCCTCCTCAATTTTGTTTGTATATAATATGTTTCATTCGGCGCCATTTGGGAAAGAGAGGGGACGTCTGCAAAGACATGGGAAATAAGGTAAAGGGCGAGAACAGGGCGCGCGGATTATAGGGGCATTATCATCTTTTTTTTTTCTTTTTCATTTTATTTGGCGATCATTGGCGTCGACTGCTGTTTATGTTTTTTTGATTTTGGGTAACCCATTTTTGAATTTTCCAACTTGTGCTGTAGCCGCCACTGTTACTGTTTTACTTTTTCACTCTCTATCCATCTCTTTTTATATCGTGGTTCAGTTTGGGCATTTTTTTGGTCGTTTGTCAATGGAAGGGAAGGAATGATTTTTAGTCTTTTTCTTTATTTGAATCTCGGTCTTTTTCCCGTGGGTTTTTCTTTCTTTCTCGCTCTCTTCCTTTTTTCATTTCCTTTTTTTTGTTGCATGTCGTGTAGCGGATATTTAGGGATAGGGAAAGGCTTGATTCTCATCGATGCATCATCATCACACCTAGCAGCTTGAACTCCTACAAACTGGCAATTGCGCCAATTGACCCGCAATCATATTCCTGTACACAAAGCACATGTAGATACTCCCATGTACCAAAAACCTAGGTTTTCTCCCAGTTACATGTATAATAGGTAGGGCAGCTATACATGTACCTAGCACCCGCGAACCCAGGCATCTCCTGCGGCGCCATCCCCGGTGAGGGCGTCATAAGGCGCAAAGCGTAGCTGGGAGATCTAGGTACATACCTCTCTACTCTTGGAGCCCATCGTACGTACCTACATATGCATATCCATTCCCCCTGTACGTACCTGGTCGTACTCCGCAGGACTCCACAGCTGCAGGATTATGGTTATTATGGCAGGGACAATGGGTACTGTACTCACCTCTCTCTCCACGCACCTACATGTACCTACCTACAGCACCTCGGCATAGCGAAACGTCCTGTGCGTGGGTTACATGCATGCATGCATGCACCGGGAAAAAAACAGAAAAAGAAAAAGAGGAAGAAGGGCATAATCTCTCCTCTTGAAACGGCCGGTCGGTGCCCTGGCATCGTGGGACAGGCAGGAGATGCGTATGTAATGGCGAGGTGAGGTGTGAGGTGAGGTGAGGTGATGCGGAGGAGTAAATTAGGTTCGCCCCCAGTGGCGAACAGAGCAGAGCAAGTAACAATTGCCGTATGTGGGATTCCCGGCAGTCCGTCTGTAGGCTCGCAGAGTACCGGGTAGAGTCATCCACCCTGTCCTGTCCTGTCCTGTCCTGTCCTGTCCTGTCCTGTCCGTCCTGTCCTGTCCTGCTTCTTCTGTCTGTGCCTCCGCTCTGACAGGGACTGATAGAACGTCGATTCCGTACCCTAGTCCTCCCTCCTTCATGTAGGCTATACCCCTCGATCCCCACATAGGGGAAATAGAGTATCCACCTAGGTACTACATGTACCGCCAGCCAGCTCGTTCCCACCGCAGCGAGATTAAAATAGTGGTCATTGCGCTCGCTGCCCGCCCCCATGGCATGGACGGAGCTTGTAGCGTCTTTGGGCCTAGCCAGCCCCAGCAGTCAGGTCCCCGGAACCCAGAAATTTGGTTTGGTTTTTTTTTAATCTGTTTGGGTAGGGGGGGGGGGCGGTGAAGAAAATATAGGCTCTGGGTTTTTTTGTGTTTTTTGTTTTTTTTGTTTTTTTTTGTTTCGTCCTAGGTTGGGAGACCGGGGGGGGGGGTGCTCGGGTGAGGAAGGAAGGAAGGGAAAGGACGTTTTGTAATTTGTAAAATTGGGGAAGCCGTACCGGAAGCTACTGGTGGTGGTGGTGGTGGTGGTCGTGTTGGGGGCGAGGGAGAATCGATAGGTGTGAGGGTTCGAGTCGTCTTGCCTTCGATCGTTGACCGGCGATAGGAATCGAATTGCTAGACTGATTGGCATTCCGATGAGGGGAGGGAGAGGGGGAGTGGACAAAAGGAAGAGGAGGAGGAGGAGGAAGAAGAAAGGAAGGCACGGGCCTCATCCTCATCGGTGGGTGCTTCCCAGCTGCTTACCACCTTGTAGGTAGCTATAGGTACATGTTGCTAACCTACATGTAAAATCTACCTGCATACATGTTAATACCCGCGACATTGTCTCCACCCCTACTCTACTCCAAACGGGGCTTGAACATTTCCTCTTTAATTCTGGCAATTGTAATTATTTGTTTTTTGTTCCCCCCAGTAGACGCGGCTCCCCGTAATACGATGGATGAATCGTGATGAGGCCTCCGGAAATTTTTCAAGAGATGAGCTACATGTAGCTAGCTGCAGCTCTTTGGCTACTCTCACCGCTCGCTCGCTAGCATGCGTACAGACATACACAAATTCAAATTCATTGTAGAGATTTACCGTACCTGTCTGTATCTATACCTTTTCATCTGCCCCCCCCCCCCCCGGGTCGGCCCTACATACCAACTCTTCTATCCTGTCCGTCCACTACCTACCCCCCCTCTCCCTAGCTAACCCCCTCCCATCCACATCGGGCCGGGCAATAGCCAGAATAAATTACCCGCGCGGAAAAGCACACCCCCCCCTCCCATCTCCCAGGGCCCGAGCGGTGCCGAGTGTCTGTTCGTCCCGGGACATCGGAAATGTTCCCGTAGCTGGGGTGCGATGCTTGGGACGGTGCGCGTGTGCGGTAGGATAGATATGTGATAGATGGGGCGGCCCCCACCTGGCTGGAGGGCTGGCTGGCCGGTTGGCCACTTGGGAGATGATGGTGATGGTTGGTTGGTGGTTGGCAGGTTGGTGGGCGCTTAACGCGTCACTCATATGGGTGCGTGCGGTGTGGTGATGTGCGGTGCGGTACTCATCACGATTACTCACTCGGTTGGTGGTGGGTGGTGTGGGTGGATTCATCACTTATCACTCACTCGTATGTACCCGCCCGCGCTTGTCTGCTACGCCCGTCATATACGCTCACCCGCACCCACACATCGCATCATGGCTGCTCACCCGGTGGTCCGTTCTCTCACTCACCCACACACAAAACACAAAAACACAAAAGAAAAAAACAAGTAAAAACTCCCATTATGGTATCTAACTACCCCCACTTTATGCGCCGCAGGCTACATCCTAAAGACGCCAAATCTAGTCTCCTTCGCCTCTCCCCTTCCGCCCAACGCAGCCCTCAACCCCAGACCCAACACCTTCCTCGTATCCTCCGGTGGGATGACACCATCGTCCCACAACCTCGCCGACGAGAATGTCGCCTCGCTCTCGGCGTCGATCCGGTCTTTAAGCGCCGGATCCACCGTCTTCCCCACCGTCCTCATTACCGACGAGAGCTGCTCTGAGCCCATGACCTATCCCCCCCAACCGTTAGCCCTTCTTCCTATACAAACAAGACATGGATGGTATGGAAAGACCAAGAACTCACCCCAATCTTTGCGTTCGGCCACATCCACAAGAACCTAGGGTTGTAGGCCCTGCCACACATGCCGTAGTTCCCCGCGCCGTAGCTGGCGCCCACGACAACCGTGAACTTTGGCACCTCGGCACACGCAACCGCGTTGACGAGCTTTGCGCCGTTCTTTGCGATCCCGCCCGCCTCGGCGTCGCGCCCCACCATGAACCCGGAGATGTTCTGCAGGAAGAGCAGCGGGATCTGGCGCTGCGTGCACAGCTGGATGAAGTGGGCGCCCTTGAGGCTGCTCTCGGAGAAGAGGATGCCGTTGTTGCCTAGGATGCCAATCGGATAGCCGTGGATTTTGGCGAAGCCTACCGGGGGTGTTAGTGCGAGGAAGGGGAGAATGGAGTGGGGGGGGAGTGGGCGGACCAGTGACGAGAGTACTCCCATATAGGGGCTTGAACTCGCTGAACTCGCTCCCGTCGACGATGCGGGCAATCACCTCGCGGATGTCCACCTGCTTCCTGAGGCTCGGGCCAACGATGCCATTGAGCTCCTTCGGGTCGTAGAGCGGCTCCTTGACCCCGGCTTCACTGCCCGTGGGCGGCGGGGTGGCCGGCCAGTTGAGGTTCGCGATGCAGCGGCGCGCGAGCACGAGCGCGTGCGCGTCGTTGACGGCGAGGTAGTCGGTCACGCCCGAGGTCTTGGAGTGCAGCTCGCCGCCGCCGAGCTCCTCGGCGGTCACCTCTTCGCCGGTCGCCGCCTTGACGAGCGGGGGCCCGGCGAGGAAGATGGTGCCTGACTTTTCGACGATGATGGATTCGTCGGACATGGACGGGACGTAGGCGCCGCTGGGGAGGGGTCAGTTATGTTATGGGGTGGTGGTTAGTTTGGGGGGGGGGGGGGCAAACCCGGCGGTGCAGGGACCCATGACGACGGAGAGCTGGGGGATGCCCTGGGATGACACTGGGGGGTGGACACTATCTGTAAGCTTAATTCTACCAGCACTGCTATCACTACTATCACTGCTATCACTGCTACGACTACGACTACTACTACTGCTGCTATGTAAAAAAATGATAATAACTGCGGGGTGGGCCATACTTCGTGCCTGGTTGTAAAAGATCCTCCCAAAGTGCTCGCGGTCAGGAAACACATCGGCCTGGTGCGGCAGGTTGGCCCCGCCAGAGTCGACAAGGTATATGCACGGCAACCCTAAACCACCCACCCATGAAGTGTCAGTGATCGCCGCAACGGGTATTTTGCAGGGGAGGGGAGGGGAGGGGCTAACGGTTTTCGAGGGCGACGGCTTGCGCGCGGAGGTGCTTCTTGACGGTGATTGGGTAGTAGGTTCCGCCCTTGCAGCTGTGTGTAGTAGCAGTAGTTGTAGCAGTTAGTACATACAAGTATAATATAGCTATGGTTTAGACCGGGAGAGCTCGGGGACATACGTGCTATCGTTAGCCACAATCATGCACTCGACGCCAGACACCCTTCCGATCCCGGTGATGATCGCACCCGCCGGCACCTCCTCGCCAGGGTACAGCTTATACCCCGCGAGGGGCGAGAGCTCGAGGAACGCGGCCCCCGTGTCCAGGAGCGCCGTTATACGGCTATACACCCTCAGCACCACTACAACTCCGGGGATGGAGGGGGGACTCACTCTCTGGGCAGCATCTTGTTCCTTGCCAGGTGCTTCTCGCGGGCGGCCGCGGACCCGCCGAGCGCGATCGAGCTGTGCAGGTCGCGCAGCGAGGCGTTGAGAGTGGCCATGTGTGCGGCGTTGGAGAGGTAGGGCTCGCTGCTGGTGTCGAGGTGTGTGCGGAGGGCTGAGACGGGGGTCGTGAAGTGCGGGTGGGTGTGGGTTGTGAGGGGGCGGCGGAGGAGGGGGAGGGCCCGGCGGAGCAGGAGGGGGAGGGGGCGGAGCTGGGGGGGCGGCATTGGTGCGTGTTGGGGGAGGTGTAGGTAGTGGATTGGGATTGACGGGCCCTCTGTATAATGATAGTAATTGTTATTGTTATTGTTGTTGGGGGCGTCTACAGGTAAATACTCGATACAAATACTCATACGAGAGCTGCCAATTGCTGTTGCTGCAGACTTTCGCCGACGGTAACCGCTGGACTGACCCGTGACCACTGACGCCCTCGATCACTCAATTGAGATATTCCAATCAGCTATTTATTTAATTCGATTTCACAACAGCAGTCAGTCCCTCTCCGTCTCTCGTATACAATCAACTATATTACACTCAAAAGCTATATAATATCTACAATTATGGCCACCCTCACACTGACCCGGAGTCTCCTTGCCCGCCGCCTCATCCTCCCCCGTCCCCCCCTCCTCCTCGCCCCAGCCCAGGCCCGCTCAAAGCACACAAAGAACTTTACGCCCCCGACCAACAGCGACCTCCTCGAGCTCCGCGAGCGAGTCCGCGAGTTCACCAGTACCTCCCCTTCTCATAATCTGCCCTCCCTCCTACCCTACTAACCTACACAGAACGCGAGATCCCCGAGACGCTCGCCGCCCACGTCGACTCCAGCAACGCCTTCCCGGACGCCATGTGGGGCAAGCTCGGGTCCGCGGGGTTCCTGGGCATCACGGCCGAGGAGGAGTACGGCGGGCTGGAGATGGGGTACCAGGCGCACTGCATCGTGATGGAGGAGCTGTCGCGCGCGTCGGGGAGCATCGGGCTGTCGTATGCGGCGCACTCGCAGCTGTGCGTCAACCAGCTCACGGTGCACGGCACGGCGGAGCAGAAGGCGCGGCTGCTGCCCGGGCTGATTGGGGGCGAGTGCGTGGGGGCGTTGGCTATGAGCGAGCACTCGGCCGGCAGCGATGTGGTCAGCATGAAGAGCGTGTGTAGGAAGGTGGATGGCGGGTGGGTGCTCAATGGGACAAAGATGTGGATTACAAATGTAGGTCTCTGTGGTGTTCCTGGGGGTGCGGGTTGGTGACTGATGTGTGTGTGTTTATAGGGCCCGGACGCGGACGTGGTGGTCGTGTATGCAAAGTCGGAGCCCGACAAGGGATCGAAGGGCATCACGGCGCTCATCGTCGAGAAGGGGATGGGCGGCGTTAGCTGCGCGAGGAAGCTCGATAAGCTCGGTATGCGCGGGTCAAACACTGGCGAGCTCGTCCTCGAGGACGTCTTTGTCCCGGACGCGAACCAGCTCGGCGCCACGAACGAGGGCGTCAAGGTCCTCATGAAGGGCCTGGACCTGGAGCGTCTCGTCCTCTCTGCCGGCCCCGTCGGGTATGCCCCCCTCCCCTCCGTCCCTGCCCCCCTGCCCTCCGTCCCCGCCCCCCTCTGGCTACAGCTAACAACCCCTACAGACTCATGCAGGCCTGCCTGGACATCACCCTCCCCTACGTGCACCAGCGCAAGCAGTTCTCCATCCCCATCGCGCACAACCAGCTGATCCAGGCCAAGCTCGCATCCATGCACATCAAGCTCTCCGCCGCACGCGCCTACACCTATGCCGCGGCGCGTGCCGTGGACGAGGGCGACAGCGGCGCAGCGGCGGACACCAAGGACTGCGCGGGGGCCATCCTGTTTGCCAGCGACGCGGCCACCGAGTGTGCGCTGGACGCGATACAGTGCCTCGGCGGGAACGGATACGTCAATGAGCTCCCTGCGGGCCGCTTGCTGCGCGATGCAAAGCTCTACGAGATTGGCGCTGGAACGACGCAGATACGCCAGATTGTCATTGGGAGGGCGTTTAATCGCGAGTACAGCGATCAGGTTATCTAGCTGGACCTGGGGGTGGTTTGTACTTTGTTTTTGTTTTATAGGAGTGAATAGAAACTATTACTATCACTATTGACGTCTATGACCGTGACCGTACTTGATCACTCGAAATCACCTGAAGCATCAATCAATCCAACAATCAATCACTCGAAATCACCCGGGTGAGTGAGTGACATTCCATGACCGGCGACCAGATACCAACCCTAGCCCACTGCTCCACGCCCGGCACCGCATCAAATCCCACTCGGCCCTCCCCCGCACGCCCCTCACTCGCCCCTCCCCCACACCCGAGGGCCTACATTACCTCGGACCCGCACCCCACACCCGGCAAGGGTTAGGTTTGTTACGTAAAGGGGGCCAGGGCCAATGATTGCGGCTCCGGTTTCTGTCTGGGCGGGGGTGCGGTAGGATGTAAATACATGTAAATACCTACAAGTACCTACAAGTACATGTACCTGCATCCTCTCTGGGTATGCCGGACAGGCAGGGCCGGGCAGCGAAGGTGCGCTTCCTTGTATCAGGGCAGCTGTCCTGAACTCGCGGTGCGTTGTTGTGCCGTCGATAGCCGAGCCGGTCATCTGCAGCTGCTCCTGCCTCTGCAGCTATTCAGAGCTCTAAACTCAACTCCACCTCAGCTTCAACAATCGCCAACAATCATCTCCAATCCACCCAATTCCATCCAATTCAATTCAACTAGAGCAGAGTAGAGCAGAGGGAGGGTCAGAATGTACATCCGCCGCACCACAGCCCACACCGCCCGCCGCCTCCTCCTCCGTCACTCCTCCTCCTCCTCCTCCACCGCCGCAAAACCACTGGCCTCAATCCTCATTGCCAATCGCGGCGAGATCGCCCTGTAACTCCCCTCCTCCCCCCCCCTCCCCCCCTCCCTAGGGACACCCAGCTAACACCACAGCAGCCGTGTCAACCGCACCGCAGCCCTCCACGGCATCCGCACAACAACAGTCTACACAGACCCCGACGCGCGCGCCCAGCACGCCCTGGTCACACCCCACGCATACAATATCGGCCCTGTTGCGGCCTACCTCGATGGCGAGAAGATCATTGGCGTTGCGAAGCGGGCCGGCTGCGATTCGGTCCATCCGGGGTATGGGTTTGTATGTGCCCCCAAGTCTGGGTGGTGGGATTGGAGGCTGGGTGGTGGGATTGGGGGCTGGGGCTAATTGGGTGTGTGGGACAGTTGAGCGAGAATTCAAGGTTCGCGAAGCGCTGCGAGGAGGAGGGGTTGGTGTTTATTGGCCCGCCGCCAGAGGCCATCGAGAGGATGGGGAATAAGAGGTCTACATTTCTAGTCTAATACTGCTTGGGGTGAAATTAAGTATTATCCCAATTGCGCTGGCAGCAATGCTATCACGAGAGATAATACTCAACTTCACCGCAACTACACCTACAGGAATACTGGCTAATATAACCCGGACAGTGAATCCAAAGACATCATGCTCGCCGCCGGCGTCCCATGCATCCCCGGCTACCACGGCCCCAACCAGGACGCCGCCTTCCTCCTCTCCGAGGCAGAAAAGATCGGCTTCCCCGTCCTGATCAAGGCCGTCAAGGGCGGCGGCGGAAAGGGCATGCGCATCGCTCGCACCGCCGCAGACTTCCCCTCCGCCCTCGCCTCGGCAAAGTCCGAGGCCCGCTCCTCCTTCAGCGACGACGTCGTCCTCATCGAGCGGTACATCACCACGCCGCGCCACATCGAGGTCCAGGTGTTTGCCGACTCGCACGGGACCTGCGTCGCCCTGGGCGAGCGCGACTGCTCCGTGCAGCGCCGCCACCAAAAGATCCTCGAGGAGTCGCCCGCGCCCTTCCTGGACCCCGCCGTGCGCCGCGACCTCTGGAAGAAGGCGCGCGATGCCGCGGTCGCCGTGGGGTACCGCGGCGCCGGGACCGTCGAGTTCATCTTTGACAACGACACGGGCGAGTTCTTCTTCATGGAGATGAACACGCGGCTGCAGGTGGAGCACCCCGTGACGGAGGCCGTGACGGGGACCGACCTCGTGCACTGGCAGATCCTGGTCGCGAGCGGGCAGCCAATCCCGTCACAGGAGGAGGTCGAGGCCCAGATGACCGGACACGCCTTCGAGGCCCGCATCTACGCCGAAAACCCGTCCAACAACTTCAGCCCGGACTCGGGCTACCTGCAGCACCTACGAACGCCCACTCCCACAGCCGACATCCGCATCGACGCCGGCTTCACCCAGGGCGACACCGTCTCGCCGCACTACGACCCCATGATCGCAAAACTCATCGTCAGGGGCCCTACCCGCACCGCCGCCCTCGCAAAGCTCCGCGCCGCGCTCGAGGAGTACGAGGTTGTCGGCCCGCACACAAACATCGAGTTCCTCAAGCGCCTCGCCGCGCACCCGGCTTTTATCGCCGGCGACGTCGAGACGGGCTTCATCGAGAAGCACCGCGAGGCGCTCTTCGCCCACGAACCTGCACCGCCAGAGGTCTTTTCGCAGGCGGCGCTCGCGCTCGTCGCTGCCCAGAACGTCCCGCTGGCTGACACCGACCCGTTCAGCGTCTACGGGGGCGGCGTGGGCTTTGTGGGGGGCCCGCAGGCGCGGGTGCTGGAGTTTGTGGAGAAGACGGGCGGCGGCGGGGAGAAAACGGAGCGCAAGGTTTCTGTGACGGTCGTGCAGACTGGTGTGGGGCGCTACGACGTCAATGTTGACGGCAACACGGCCTTCACTGGCGTGACCGTGGCGACTGGCACAAAGGAGAAGGAGATTGTGGGCTTCTACGAGCACGCACGGCTGGAGACGACGGTGGTGCGCAAGGAGGAGGGGGAAGAGGACCTGCTGGTGGTGTTTCAGCGCGGGAGGGAGCACAGGCTTGGGCTCCCGCGCCCGAGCTGGTACGAGAAGGCGCTGGGCGTGGTCGAGGTCAAGAACAGCGTCGTGGCGCCCATGCCGTGTAAGGTGCTCAGGGTCGAGGTGGAGGCCGGCAGTCGCGTCAAGAAGGATGAGGTGCTGGTGGTCATTGAGAGCATGAAGATGGAGACGGTAAGTTGCATCCTCCCCTTTGATATAGACTGAGTGTGCGTGGCTAATAGTGGATGGTGGGTGTAGGTGATTCGCGCACCGCACGACGGCGTGATAGCGAGGATTGTGCATAAAGAGGGCGTAAGTGTTCCCCCTTTCCTCCCCGGGTGAGAGAGCGGGGTGCTGACAGTTTGTTGTTTGGGTTTAGGATGTCGTCAAGGCGGGTGTGGCGCTGGTTCTGTTTGAGGAGGGGAGCGAGTAGTATTCTCCTTCTGTTTTTGTTTTTGTGTTTTTATACCTGGTGGTTTCTCATGTTTACATCGTGTAGCTAAATATGTAGTTTGTGGCTTCGTAAACGGGGGAGGGAATAAATATTTGGTTCCTGCATGTAGTCTTGGGGTAATGATAGATGGTACACTTGATTTGTAAGAATAATTACGGGGGTACATACATGTAGCTATACCCCAGGAGAGGGGATAGAAATCATTGACAGGCGCGCGCAGAATAGTATTACATACATGTAGCTATCCCCCACAACCCTATCCCTGCCCCTACCCCTACCTCTACCCGACCCACCCCTACCATAGCTCCCGCGAGCTAGGGAGCTCCAAAAATAAAGTCGAGTAGCTACTCTAGTTTGGCGCTGGCGTTTAGCGAAACAACTGGGGCTAGCTACATAGCTAAGCGAGGCAGGGTTTGCCTGCACGGTGAGATCATTGACATGTGGTAGGTTATCAGCTGCCCACTTGCCCTGTTTTTTTTTTTTTTTTTGCTGAGCTGGTGTTTCTGAACCAACCACCTGGCGCAAAGCGTGGGATACACTGTATATAAAGAGGGGGGGCCTGGTCGTCTTTGCATCGATTGAAGTTAAAATATCGACAATTGGAATAACATACAAAATTATTTCACCAAACCCGCTCATCAGTTACAGCTAATATAATACACACAATGCCCAAAACAACCCGCCTGCCGCGCCCCGCCCTCCCAGAGCTCCTCTGGTCGCTGCTGCGCACACTGCAACTAATCCTCGCACTGACCGCGGTGGGCATCTACGGGCGGGACCTCCACCGCGCGAGCAGCGCACACGAGCACGCCGACAGCCGCTGGGTCTACGCCGCGGTCGTGGGCGGGCTGTCGGTCCTGTGCGCGGTGGCGGCGGTGGCGGTGCCCGCGCTGCGGCGCCGCACGTGGGCGTGGTGGTGGCCCGTCGACGGCGTGCTGTTCTTTCTGTGGCTGGTGCTGTTTGCCGTCTTTGCGCGGCTGTATCTGCGCGAGGACTGTGAGGGGAGTGGCGCGTGCGAGAGGATGAAGGCGGGGGTGTGGGTCGATTTGGTGGCGATGGTGGCGTGGGTTGTGGCGTTTGGTGGTGGGTGCTCTCCTGTTTGTTGTTGTTGTGGTCGTGGTGTGGGCTAACGGTTGGGGTAGCGGGTGCGTTTTGCTTTTGGAGGGAGAGGCATAGTAGGTCGCTTTTTACGGGGAGGGCGGCGGTCGTCTAGGCGGATGGTCAGCTTGGGGTCACGGCCGGAGGGATTGATGAGGTGAGGGACAGACTGGACAGATAGTTGGAGGGAGTTGTAGGGCGCATTCTTTTATTTTTTCTTCTTCCGTCGCTGTTTTGTTCGCCTTTTTTTATGTGTTTATTTGGGGCGTGCTCATCTCGGGGTGGGGGTACCATGCATTGTGTACTATCGTCAAGTGGGAGGCCTGGGGGACGCTGAATACATACGTAGTAATGGACGCTGCCTTTATCGTTACTGAGTGCGGCCCTCTTGTGAGTACGCTTGTCCTTTGATTTGCAATTGTCGGGTTAATTGCGTCCCTGGAAAGGACGTCTGGGAGCGGCAGTTGGTGCATGTGCTTAATTCTGGCCGGTACGCTGGACGCGGGACCTGGGCTATCATGGTAGTCTTGACCCTTGACCCATGGTGGGGTCCGGATGATATGCGTTATTGCCTTGACCTGCCCCATATGCATGCATGCACTGGCGGGGCCGTTGCACGGGGTCGGCCGTCCACTGCGTTGTATGGGTCAGGAATTCTGACATCTACCCCAGATGGTGGTGCTTGGGGTCATGGGGTGTCACTCGATACCAGTTTACCCCCCTGGTCCGCTGGGTATATACTACAATACATTAATTACATGCCCATTGCACACCCACAGCGGCTGCATGGGGCGATGGTGTGTGGCTGCCCCCTGCACGCCCGGTTGGTCCGGGCGTCTGTAGATCTGGTGCGTGCGCAAGTGGTGCGGCTCGGGGGGGGGGGCGAGGCGACCTCCAGGCGTTTGGTGGGTCCTAAAACGGTCTAGACCCGCATCGACTAAAAACCTTACCTTAGGACGTAAGATGAGGGCCGGGAATTACTAAGGAACGGGCGCCCCGAGGTCTTGGCTCTGGTGCCTTCCAGGCCCTGCGGCGGTGGGTTGTCCGTGTGGGGTGAGTGCGGGGGACTGCGTGAATATATCCGTAACGTTGACCGGGTGGGGTGTGTGTGTTTAGCTGGATAGCGGTGATAAGGCCGGTCGGGTTATTTGCATCTGGGGTAACTGCCCTGGCACGATGCGATGGTTTATGCACTCAAATTATATGTAACGGTACACCACAAGCAGCTGGCAAGCCCAGCTGCGGCGGGGGTACGGTGTTAGTGCCGGTACCGCTGTCTCGGGGGGCGCGTGTATGCTGGGCAACGGGCATCCTGCAACTACCTACGTATACGGCCAGCTGCATATATGTAGATCTAGAGTACATAGACATGAATGGCCCGGTGCTCTACGGTAAATGTGATTGGGCGGTATAGGATCTTACACAGTACTAGACTGATCTGCCAGCCCGGTACACACCTCTTATATTAAGGGAGGGCGTGTGTGTGCCTGATTCTTGCCACCAGGGCTAGAGATGGCCGGGGCCCGGCCGGGGCCCCATATTTCCCCGTAAGTTAAGGTGTAACTTCTAAAAAGATAAGTTATGTACCTCCCACACGACACGATGGAGTACCACCCGTGAGCGACAGCTGGACCCACCTCACGAGCTACCCTCAGGTGGGGTCAAACAGGGCGGTAAGGGTGGACTCGAGGGTGGCCGCACAAAGCCGCCAAACACGGCTGTCCACAATGCCACAGGCGGTAACAGTATGTCCCGACTGGGCCCGTACCGGCTCGTAGGAGATGGGTACGAGGCTATATACTCCCAACCACTGTTTTCTAATCCTCACCACCGAGATTAATGCTTACCATTGTGGTCACTGTAGTTATCGGAGCCCAATCCCCCAACCTATTTTTTACTAAATAGCTCTTGTAGATAGTTCCCCAACTCTGGCAGTCCAAGTGGTGGAAGAGGTGGGGGCGGTGATATGGTGGTTGGTGATGATCAGGCGGTGGGGTGGCGGCCCGCCAGAGTACACCCGCGCCCACCTGCCGGGCGCGCCTATGCGTGATCATGGGTGTGTAGAGCGGCCTACAGTACGTACGTCGGGACCAAAGATTGGTACCCTTATAGGGCGCCTACTAAGAAGTGGAATCTGTATTGACAAAACCCACAAGGGCCGTGAACACAGGGCGGTTATATATTCCTCAGCGTAGGTAATGGGGGGGTCAGAGCGGTTCTTCTTGGGCCGGGGCCGGGGTCGAGATCGTAACGACTTTGGCGGGGCCGGTCTTTGACTGCTTGTATAAGCTAGTAGCGGGATTTAGAGTATACAATTGCAACTTGATGATACGACCATTTACAACCCGTGGGCCCTAGACCGGGCCCCTAGCGCTGACCGGCCGTTACGGCCATGGGTCATCGCCAACACTGGAGCTTACTCTTATAGGGAGTATCCTTATTCGACTATATATCTCTGGGGCAAGCTATCTTACCGTACATACCCCCGCAATACAAATATCCCGCCCAAAAGATGACCTTACCCCCTGGGCTAAAAACATGCAGAACCACCACCGCCACCACCGCCCCCCACCCCCAGCATGCTGATCGCTGTACCCTAGGGTTTTGCGTTGGGGCGGGGTTTGAGTGACGCCAATTTTGGCTGCTCGTTAATTCCTGGCCCTGTTCATCGCGGGGAGGAAGGACTGAGGTCGGTTGGTCTCTCTTGGGTCTTGTGGAAGAGACTTGTCTCGAGAGCAGGTCCGAGTGCATGTGGTGTATTACCATGTACATGTACTGTACTAATGCCATTCTATATTTTATATCATTGATTAGAGAGAGGGGCGCGTCTCTTTCACGCATTGCGGACTGTAGCTTATACACCGAGAAGCTTGAGTAGACTTGAGTCTCTTGCAAAATAGAATGCAATAAGCCTAACTCTCCTCTTTTTTCGCCCGGTACAGCCGCAACAAATATTTCCTTCAAGCCGATCATTGACACAACAAAGTCCAACGCTTACTCATCACACACTACGCCCTAACCCTTACCGTGTTGTAGATCCTCCCACTGTTTGAGCACACGAATCCTTCATCTCTGCTTTTTAGCGCATCACGGCCGGCAATCAACAAAAACCAACCAACCAAACAACCAACCCCTCCAACCCCAACCCCACTCGTACAAAGAGCTATCCAAACCTCCTCCCTTACCTTGACATTACACCCACCACCACCACCACCACCACTACTACTACTGCGGAGATCTAGATCTATTATAGAGCTAGATCACCACAATCATCATGTCCGACGGAGGCTTCGATGACTACGATGACGGCTTCGGCTACTACGACGACGACATGGACTACCAAGACGATGAAGACTTGGTCTCTACTCCCTCCCCCCCCTCCTCTTCCTGCACCCTGCAGGACCTCCCCCACACCACCCCCCCACAATAGTCCCAGCTGATCCCTCCAGCATAGTCCAACCTAGTCGACTCCATGGCCGAGACCGCATTCGCCCAGGGCGAACCCATCTGGGACGAATTCGACGCCGAGTACAACACGGCCGAGTACCACAGCGACTGGTCCTACTACTCCGACGGCGGCTTCTTCAGCGACGAGGAGCAGGCCCCCACCCCCGCCGACGGCGGTGGCGGCGGCGGCGGCGAAGGTGGCGGCGAAGGTGGTGGTGGTGCGCGGAATCAACCACAGCCGCCCAACGACGCCGCGGAGAAAAACGCAAGGACAAACAACAGCAGCGGCAGGCCGCTGCGGAAGCGCCGGAAGCTCATGGCCGCGGATGAGAGTGGGGGGAGGCTGCTGGAGTCGGTGCCGATGCCCATGCCGATGCCGGGGCGGGAGCAGCAGCAGCAGCAGGAGGACCAGCAGGCAAAGGTCACGGCTACAGTGATTGTGCCGCCGCCCCCGACCCCGCCGGGGATGCGGCGCGGGAGTGAGGCGGGTAGGCAGAATGGGGTGGTGAAGGAGGATGGGAAGACTGTGGCTTTGTCTACGAGCGTTGATGGGCTCAGGGCCGCGATGAAGCGGAAACCAAGTACAGATGAGGCTGTACCCTCCCCTTGAGTTTTTCTTCTAAGTTGTATTTAGGGAATTGACGGTTACAGGGAAAATTCCGCTTTTTCATTTTTTCATTTTTTTCATTTTCATTTTTTTTCATTTCATTTTATTCTCCATCTCAGTGTTTACGTATTCATTGTTCAGAAAGTTTATGATTTTACTATTCACGTAGAATATATCTTAACTGCGCAGCATGGAATTAATTGAATCACAAGAGTATTTACGAATAGAATTTGTTGGTTGGATGTTCACAGTCCCATGATCAATTTACTAGCCGCCGTTTCATACTAGAGAGTCCTCCCAGTCAAAAGAAACAAAAAAAACACAAGCGCAGTAATTATGTCGAGATCGCATTACGAGTCCATAATGGCCAAAGAAAGAAAAGAAAGAAAAACGCCAAAAACCCGGTCATCAAGTCCCACCCACACTGCAGCTACAAATGCCACGCATACAACCTCTTGAAAATATTACTGCCCTCAGTCTCGATAACATCACCGTGACAGGGAATGATCGTGTCAAAATCCCACCCGGCGACTACCTTCGCGCTTTGACTGAAAGAGCTCTTATCCTTTGCGGTAGCCCACCATATGAAGCGCTGTTGGCCCTTCCCATGGATCCCCAAAATCGTAGTCATCAATTTCCCATATATCCCGGACGCTGGGTTTTGTCCAGTTTTAGAGTACTGCTCATATGCCGGTAGGTTGAAGATGAGGTCGGCGTTTATAAGTGTCCGCGAGGGTTTATGTAAGAAGGCAAGCTCCTTATTTGAATGTCTAATATTTGCTTCCAAATCAGCAAAAACTTCCCGAGCTAGTCTAGTAGACTATCTAAATAAGGGGTTTAACCATACCCATCAAAGTACTCGACCTCAAACTCTCTCGCAAAGTCTTCTGGGAGCTTGATGCTCCTCTTATTCTCCTTTGTAAAAATGTGATCAATTACTACATCCTCATTACCTTGCTTTGCCCTCTTCTCGCGGAGCCCCTCTGGCCCAATGACCTGCGCATTCTGGAACGCGGCTTTCCATGGGCCAAGCTGCATATGATGCTCAATATCGGGCGCGATGATATAGGATACATTGCCACCGAGAGAGGCGACGGTATCCCGGGCCTCCTGGGTCAAGGTGACGGGAGAAAAGACAGCAAGGCTTCCGGTTTGGAGACGGACTAAAGAGTTGGCGATAATCAGTCAGAACTAAGGCCCAAAGGATGTGGGGGAGAGGGGTTTTTCTCTCCTCTTGTTTTGGGGGGGGGGGGGGGCTCAAGTACCGATTGTGGCCCTCCCGCCAAATTTGAAACGGTTAAACCGGAGGAAAGGGACGGAGAGAGTGACTATCTGGGGAGATACACTGCGGATAACCACTGCTGCAGACATGCTCTGTTCTTTTGACATTGTTTTTTTTGTTGGGGGTTGATGTGGTATTGAGGGAGTGAGCGGGGGGGGGGGGTAGACTGTTCTTATATGATATGATATTTTAACGAAGCGGTGATTTCCGTCGACTGTCTATGACGTTGTTGTCCCTAATGGAGTGGATAGTAAGTGGATCTTTATACTTGTGTCCCTTACGGGTATTTCTCATTCCTTGTGGTTCCCATAATTACACACTACATACATGTACTTAGCTACATGTATGCATGTAATACGGAGCCACTAGTGCCGATCCACGAATTGACAGCTCCCCATCTCGCTTAACCACCTATCGCAGTATGGCCGTGCAAGTGGGGATTTGACTAAACAAACAAATATGCTACTGCTTATGAAATCCCGAGCCGAACTTGCACGACATTTGATGATGTGGATTTCAGATAATACAACTACAGGGTGGAATTCCAAATTCTTGCATGGTTCTAGTACCGAGGTCGAATTACTAGATATGTCGCTTACTATTCTAGAATTCGAGGGCTGGGATTTGTAACAAATCCATGCCATCCAATTTGAAATACTCAGACCTACATCCATGAAGGCTAGGATACTAGCGGTATCTTACTCCTAAGTTGTTAATTTTCGTTATGAAAATAAAAACCAGGGGGATGTACCTACATGTACTTACATAGGATTTCTTATTATAACATGCCCTCTGGCGAGAGTAACAGCTAATATAAGGCTGGAAGTGCGTTAAGTAGTCGTGATCGAACAATATATATGGAGAATACCTACTGGATACTGCGATATCCGCCGTCGTCACGGCCGCAGAGGCATGCGGTTCCCATGTAATCAATAAACTTAACCCTGTACTCTCATATTGTGTGTATATGCAATATTAACCGTGTTTAGAAACCCTCTATAAGTGATACCAGCGACTACGTGACAAGGTGGGAATTAAGGAAGTCGCAACATGTAGAATTAAACCAATTGCAACCCAGAGAGGAAATAGGGAATTGTACGAGAGCCCAAGAGATATGATATAGTAAAGCTGGTCAACCTAAGGGGAACATGTATCTGATAATCAGCAGCTAGCTGCAGGAGATACATCTTAAGGCTGAAACATCTGCTTGTTACAACGGTAGTAGAAGCTGAAGACACGATACAACTCGGAGGCATGAGTTATGGTTTATTTGAAATGTGCATATTCTATTGTATCACTGATTCAACTGATAAGATACACACAGTTATTGCGGTTTGTCAAAATTATCCGGACGCAACGGGTATGATGCTACGGTTTAATAGCCCCAAGAAATACTCGCCAGCCTAGTTAATACCGGTTTTCAGCTTTGGGGGCGCGCCTTGCACCAGGCGTCCGGACAATTTTGACAACCCACAATACAGTCTAATTATAAGCTAAAAAGGAGAAATGGAGAAATTGGCCCATCTCACAGCCCTACCACGTTTCTCAAGTTTCGTACTTACCTATCATGCCAATCATTGCGTAAGCTCCAGTACCAACAAAATTATCTCAGAGTTCTAGGCTGGTTTTCTTCTAGTTACAACAGCTTCAGAGTGCCTTTGTAGCACACTAGCTTCAGGCAAGGGAGATCCCTACATCGATGGAGCCGCTGCAGCCAATGTCTCGGACGGGGAAAGCTTCCACACCGAATTACCCATATCTCGTTACCAACAAGACCGCATGTTGATAATATTCTAGTTCTAGACTGTTACTGTTCTAGGCATGTTTTTCATTATGCCCCTAAACACGGATCTGCCACATGTCAGCAGCAACACCAATGTCAGCAGCAACACCGAGAACTCTTAGGGTCCTTAATTATTAAATACCACACTGTGAGTTCCATTTCGGTACCAACAAACAAACATTCTAGACTAGAGGGATTCTGCAACGCCCGGTATCGACTGTGCGGGATCTTTTTCAGGTTGTTGCCATGAGTATCTGTGACCGGATCACAACCAGATGCCGGAAATCAATGGCGGAAGCTAAAAGTTCTGTTAGGATAGCGGAAGTTTTTTAAGGGCTCTACCATGACAACAGCTGACTTGGCACAATAGCGATCCCTAAACAGCAGAAAATCATTTGGCAACTGCCCGCTTGTTGCACTTCAGGGAACTTCACCGATAGCTAACGGAACCCTCTACTAACGTTTCTCGTACTCGTTTCATCTTTGTTTATCACGGCCGCGCCCACTATGCGCTGGTATGCATGCACAACTAGCCCCCGTTTGTGTGGTGGGCCAGATCTGGCGGCCAGCCGCCATAATAAATCACACTTGTGGTCTAGACCAAATACATGCCTATTTCTCTGAGACAAGAATAAGAGTTATAAATGACCAAGGTGGGAGGTATAATGACGTTGCACCCTATGCACCTAAAGCGTTTCAAACGGTTGCGGATCTCTTGTGGCTGGAATCTTGAAGTTTTGGTTCTGCGTGTAACCATTGCCCAACTTCCCTTCTAAACTTTAATCCTGCCAAGACGCTATCGACAAAAATCCATTGATTGGGCCTAATAAAACAATCACCTACCTCCGGAGGTGTTTTTGTTTGAATTGAAACCTATTAGACCGAACAGGTCCTATGTATTCATATTTATGAACACCACCTCAGGCCTATCTGGTTGGCCTACTGAGTCAGGACGGCCAAGCCCGCACTGCATCTATGACAGCTAATCGCCCTGTCTAGGACGGGAGTCCTTTCTAGAGAGTTCCGCTTGTATGGGTAAAATACATGTAACTTTACGAGCTGGACCTTCAATACTTCCATAACACTCTGGATACATGGAAGGAAAAAAATTAGCCCTTAAGTTATAACGGTTAGCCTGTTTTGGAACATCCGGGGTGCATTGCATGACTAGGTTCCAGACTCTCGGGTTCACCAAATCTTCTGGCATGGAGAAAAGGGCACGCAACCCTAGACATGCTATGTATGGGCAAAATCTGATTAATTAAAAAATAAAAGTAGCAAAAAAGCAAAAAAAGCAAAAAAAAAAGGGCCAGACAAACGGATCAAACAAAATTAATGATGATACCAACAAAACAATCAAACGGACAAACCAGCCAACCGACTACCTACATGATACCGCTACCAGATGATGCCTCCCAAACCTAGAAATAGGTAATGGCTTTTTTTTTTTTACAGTACTCCTTCGTCCTAACCACAAAACAGTTCATCCGACATTCCTATGATAAATAGTGGTCTTTAATCTGTTCCTACCCTTGGAACGCTACCGCGTCTTGTCGGGTTTAGTTTCTCACTCGGTGCAAGCAAGAATTCGTTCTTTCCAGATGCAGATGACGCCGAATCATTGAAGGGGTTTAGGGTAGTATCAGCGGTTGCTCGCCCCTGTGCCTATAGAAACGACACGTTAGGTATATTTTGAGAGAATTGGATTGATGTTATATGGAGAGTGAAAGAACATACAGTGCACTGATTACATTTCTCTCCCCAGTTGCGGACTTGGTTCTTGCATTGGTGGTAGCCCTATAGTAACATTAGTGAACTGCAGTAGTGTATGTAGCATTTGTAGTCGGTAATGGTAGGCTTGGACCAGGTGGGATTTGGGCACCAACGTAGTAGTTTGAACAATAATAAGCCCCGTTTGCACTCATGATTGATGCTTATCTTTTTTTGATGGGCTTGTTTTGAAGGTAGGGGAGGACGGTGTAAGATGTACGAAGAAATGGAAATCCTCTTGCAGAGAGTGATTGTAGAGCTAGAGTGCGATGGGTGGTGCAGGAGAGCGGAGTAGGTAAGAGTGGAGGAGCGCTGTAGTTATGTATGTATGTATGGCTGGCCTGATCAGATAAATAAGGTCTACAGACAAAACAAAAGCAGTGAATCGAAGACTAGACAACAACTAAAGGGATGGAACTAGGGTAGAGAGTGAAAAGAAGACGATCTGCAAATCAGATACGGTCCAATCGATCAGGAGCCGGTATGGAAGACTTATATATAACGACATTTCCTACTCGTGGAACGCTGTCAAACCCACTTATGAGAGAAAAAAAATTATGAAAAAGAAAGTAGCAAGAAAAAACAAATAAAAACATCCGTGTCAATGCCCAAGCGCCCCCCCCCCCTCCCCCCATTTAATCACAATTTCGACCATTGCCATTATGTCTCCCGCTGCTGCAAGTCATTGTTTCAGGATCTTTCCAGAGCTCTACCCTCGAGTTGCAGGATTAGGCTGGGTAACACAGCACGTTGGACAAGCTCCGAGGATAGGGGATGATCTATAAACTCGATCAATCACAAGCTTGCAAAAGGGAACGCTATATCGACTGCACATAGAAAATTTGGGTATGGCTATGAAGAGAGTATTGGAAAGGGAGGAGGGGGCAGTGACTGGATAAGAATTTACATAGGATACCCCCAACTGCAACCCGAACAACGTGTAGGGGTAAGTCTGGCGACAGTCAGAGCTGTTGTAACTACGGCTAGTGTCGCCTATACACCCGTGGTATAGCAATACGTTTGGATAACCTACATACTTCCGAATAAAGTACTACGAGAGTACACGGTCCGGTAGGTAAGTAGGGGACTCCGGAAATTGCGTCTTCTCTCTCCGAAAATCACCAGAGACTTCACTCGGGTTTTCGCGATCTTCCGGGGTAAAAGGTGAGTGATCGCCGGGATGGAAGACTTTCCCAAAGTTACTTTTTTCGTCTGGAAAGGCGGGAACCAAATCGTGATAAGGTTGTACCCTGGAACTTGAAACACTACTTTCCCGGGTTGACCTCCGCCCCCACTACTGCACTGCACTGCACCGCACTTCCTGCAATGAGGCGGTATTGAGCTTTGTATGGAGTCCATATATTGGTAATAGAGATTTTAGGCCAAGCATCAATTTTGAGAAATGATGTTTGCCCACCCAGCAAAAAGACCAAAAGTTATGGTTGGCCTAAGGTTTCTAATGTGAAATTTTTTGCTAATCCCCCCACAAACGAACACGAATGGTAGGTTATAAAATAGGAATAGAAAAATGTAAAACACACAAAGTTTATGACAAGACAATATATGAATCAATAACTTCCTCAAAGTCCTAAAAAAAAAGAAGAAAAAAAAAGAAAGAAAAAAAACGCCATAGACGATCATTAAAAATTTCCGCGAGTCGCCAACGTGAACATCGAAACATACCACCCATGCCCCCTCTAACCACAGCGCTTGTTGCCACCTCCTTTTCTATCTTACCGCCATCAATGAAGAAGAAATAGACAACAATTATTTGGGTCTCATGTTATTCCGAAGAACTGAGAGATCCAATCATAATAAAAGAAAGGTCGCTCTGATGACGACGGAAGGATATAGAAACACAACCGATTATCAAACCAACCCACATTAAAATGCAAGCTCCCCTAACCAAAGTAAAAATCCCAAGACACTAAACCAGCTACGATTTGCTCCTGGACCAAAAATCCAGGGAGGCAATAACATCATCGCCATTTCCCTCATCCTCGTACGCATACAAGATCTAATATGTGTAAGTGAATGAAATCAATAGTTCAAATATGTTTGGCTTACCTCTCTCGTTGATTCATGAAGCATTCGAATGTTCTTTCCTGTAACAATATGCACTAACCCGCCAGTCTCCACATTTCGAATCTCGATGAAACTAGGCTCGAAAGCAAGGATATAGGGGTATGAAAGCGCAAAGGAGGTAGGTTGACCTTCCCAAGCAATCTGCCAGTCCGGTCTCGCTCTCCATCCATTTCTGTTAACAAAGAACGAAAAGTCTGAGTAGTTGAGTAAGAATTCGCCGTTTAGCCTATAGATGGCTATCGGTTTTACATTTTCCCTCTGGAAAAGTTCTAGGGATGTATCCGCAGGATCAAGAAGTGATTGGGTTTCCAAGGTTTCCAAGCTGACAACTTCAAATCCTTTTGAACATCCAACGCACAACTTAGATTTCAAGAAGTGTATCGAGGTTGATTCTGATGGGATATAAAATTCCTTGAGCCTAGTCAGCACCTTATATCTATGCAATAATTAATATATTAGATATCCCACCTTAAAAGGTTTTAAGGTGTCCTGTCCGCCTTGTAAGAGTTTACGGAATGCAGGTGTCCTTTTACCACGGGCCAGAGTGTCATGCGGTTCTAACACTTTAACGGTCGACGATAGTGATGAACTCCTTACACAACAAACAAGTACTCTTCCCAAGCAGACACCAGCCTTGAAGAAATTAGTGTGCCCAATAACTTTCTTCGGTCGTTTATTGGCAAGGGTTGTATCGTTAGGATCGAGGCCTTCAACAGGGACAGACATAAGAGTCTTTTCCGAGAGAATGAGAATAATCGAAAACTCCTCCAATACGTCGATCTGTTCGACTTTACTAACTTCGATGACTTTCTTTGGCATAGATCCATCTTTGTACTTCCGGTCAGATATATAAATGCCATTTTCCGTTCCATATACCAGCTTTCGGCCACCGTCTAATAATAGTTAGTGTGATTAAATCCGTCCATATAAAATATAAAACATACCGATGGGGACGAGGCAGCTAACACGATTGCCAGCATTAAAAAACTGGTCGCAAAGAATTGTTCGTGTAAATATGTTACTTCTCTCCCTCAGCACAGTTTGTTGAGCTTCAATGTGTTCAATCCACTTCCTCCGACTGACCACCGAACCAGCAAACAAAGGAACGATGTAACCTCGCTTCCCCAAATGTTGAAAAGTGATGGGATAGCCCTTTTCTTTGCTATTGAAGTCATTCGGTATCTTTTTTGTGTCTGTTTTAGATGATCCAGGGATGAGGCTCGAAGAAGGCCGTTTTGCAATCCCCCCTGCTCTTCCAGGAAGAACCTCTTCCATTTGAGTAATAACAAGCAATTCAAGGGGTATTGGCTATACTGGATTTTAGAATATAGTCTTCAACAAATATATAAACGGGGCAATATTAAATTAGTAGATATACCTTTCGATGCACTTTGTACTGTTCCCGCTTGTTCACAACCTTTATTCTAACCAGCAGTAGGGCATGATCAAATAGAAAAGCTTGAATATCCCCCCCACCATCTGTAGATGCACTCTTCTTCAAGCTTCCTTTGAATAGGAGTTGCCTCCCCTCCTCTGTCAGTTTCAGATCAACTGTCTCGCCTGGTCTGAATACAAGCTGTTCATTGAGCTGCATGAGATTAAAGTGATTCTCTGCCTTCCCTGACTCGATATTCACTCGGGTAAGAAATTCTCGAATCAGCTCGGTTGCCATCTTCAGGTCCTTTTTATCAGGATTATCTTCAGATGTAGGCTTAAGTATAGCCTCAAGTAGTAAGGGATATCGAGCGAGTCGAGTCGTTGGTTTAGTAAGATAGCCATTCAGCTCTAATTTCCGGGATTCCTTCTTACGTTCCGTTTCTTCCACGAAGCGTGCAAAAACTGGGTTTGCGGCCTTCTCCTTTTCAAACTCATGCTTCCCGTACAACTGATTGGAACCGTACCTAATGAAGGGCTCAAATTGCGGTACAAATTCTAGAAATATGTCACCGACATTGTGAACAACGGGTGAAGTCTGTTGCCTTCGAGTAAGAGCTTCTGCCAGACGTGAATTGACGGCATGAACTTCCATTACATCGCCGAAAACTGTACGGATAAATATCTCCCGGCGATGTTCAGGAATCGGTGAGGGATTATTGGGGTTCTTCGAAAGCAACGGCTTCATCCAGAAATCTCGAAGGTACTCCAAATCCTTCACAAAATCTCTCTCGGTATATATTAACTCGCAAATGACTTCCTGCCTCTTCTGCTCCTTCTCCGAGACACCCTCTGCAATCTCCTTTGGCACTGTGTGAATCCACAACTTTTGTTCCTTCTCGTCATCCCCATGCAAGCTTGACCTGGACTCTTCCCTCCTCAAACCAGGCTGTGGCTTCATATTCAGCCTCGCTTGCTGTTCCAAGCGACGAGGACAAGCTATGGAATAACATAGTTGCTGTGGTGTGCATGTAGGCGAATAGCAGTCCGTCAAGAGAGTAAATACCCCATTAACTTCGTTTTCCTCATCGACAATACCAGCATTTCCATCCCTGAACTGATAAACCTCCGAATGTGAATCCCTTAACCGATGGTCGTATGTTACATCGTGAAAGAATTTTTGGGCATCAAGAGCCCTGCCCAAAAGCAATGCGAGACTTCGATCGCTTGTTTTGATTATATATGCGATTACATCCACAGCTTCCGCACCCGTAAATGCTGATTTGTAGGTCAGCTGATTCTTCTCTCGATCTCCTACCAATATCCGCTCCCTTAATACGAATGCAACTCGAGATAACAGAGCTGGATACACAAGTGGTGCTCGCTTCTGGGGTGGGATTTCCATCCCTCCTCCTCCCCCGGAGGAGGATGTTCCAGATTTGTGCATTGGGGGTCGTTCAGTGCCTTGCGTAAATGTCGAAGTTGTTGACGGGGCAGCGGAAGCAGAAAATGCAGTGATGCTTGAAGAGTTACTTGCTGAGCTTGGTGTTCTTTGTTTAGCGGCGAAATTATTTTCCCTCGCAGGCATGGAGTTAAGTCGCTGCTGACCCGATGGTTGCCCATTCTGACTATATTGGCTATATTGACTTTCCTGGGAATCTTTGCGCCTATGTGGTATCACTCTCCCACTCATCGTTTGTGCATGATCCCGCTCATGAGAATACGTGGTCAATGACATTGTCCTTTCATCATGCCTTTCTGGAACAACCCTGCCCTGAGCTGTGGTTCTCGACACTTGTGGACCCGGAGGTCTTGCTCCTTGATAGCCAGCGAACGAAGGTCCTGGGGGTCCCATATTAGGTGAGTATGAAGCTGCCATAGATCTAGAACGGTAAGGGTCGTTATTCAGCGCAGGTGGTGGTGGGTAGTACCGGTGTGGCGCTGGTTTGGTCATATTTGGGTTTGGGGGGGGGGCACCAGGGGGTTGAATACGCATTGGCTGGGGATAAGGTCTTCGCTCGGGATACATAGGTTGCGGTAAGTTTTGGGGCTGTGATTGCACCCTAGGATTTTGTGTGTGTTGGGTATAGCCAGAAGGAGCCTGGGGTGGGTAGCCATTCGGCGGGTGCCCTTGTCTTTGTTGACGCGGTGATCCATTTGGCCCACTACCACCGCCATAGCCAGGGGCAGACACCTGTGAGGCAGATGTCATTGTCTGCGAGCGCCCACTTAGGGGCATTGGGTTTGATTGGGAGGTCATGGTGTGTGAACGCCCGGAAGGAGCAGTGCCAAAGATGTTTGCGAAATCATTGTCGCGTTGAGACCCCGGAGCGGGAGGATTGTGATGAGCACGGTACCGTGAGTTCTGCTGAGAATCGGCCATGATTACCGGGAAAGCTTATCTGTGCAACAAGATCATAATAATTGGTTAGCTATCTGAGCATATGTACACCAGAAATATGTTATTTGTGAGAGTGGATAGGTAGGAAAAAAAAAAAAAAGGGATCAATATTTAACTAGCCAAATAACCAGCCAGTCTAGAGCAAGATAGAAAGTATGTTTTGGGTTTTCCAGAGAAGAATTATGAGATGGTGAGTACAAACGGGAGTACAATTTCAGATGCTGTAACGACATGCAGCTTTTCTGAGGAGGGGGGTAGGGGAGAGTGGGGGTGTAGGTTGTAGCGGCGGTGGTGGTAAAGGTAGGAGTTTGGGCGTTAAGTGAGGTAGATAGACACTGGAGGTCAAGTTAGGGGATGGACAGCCGGATAGAGTGTTGGGTGTCGTGGTGGTGGTGGGGACCGTTGTCCGGAGATTCTCTGTTACCCGGCCTATGTTTATGTTTCTGAGCCCAGGGTCCGTACCTGTAGCTTGGGGACTGGTCCGTGGTCTAGGGCATACCGGCTTCGGGGTACAGTTTAGATACATGTATTTATCAGAGAAAGTGAGGATGAACCCATAATTTAATTCGCACACCCGTGCCCGGAGACCGGAAAGTATGAAGTACATGTACTTAAGCACTATGTATATAGGTCCTACTATTATTAATCTGTTTTAGATGTCCGTAGAAACGCTAGAATCTTATTAAACAACTCATAAAAAGCCCCATAGCTATACCAAAACTGCAACGGCCGCTTCAAATTCCTGGCCTAATTGAGATAGTAAATGTGTAGAGGAAAGCAATGAAAGGACCCTTCGCCTCGTTCTTTATGGGTATGACCTAAAAGTGGCCTGTAGAGTCTTTCAGGTGTCTAGATAAAAGATGCATAATTTCAGGGGGAAAGCTCTCGAGATTCTGTGTGTTTTTCTGGTTGCACAAATACATACTTGATATGCGAGTACATGTACTTACTATACTTACAGTGAAGTTAAGTAAAGTTGTCTCTTGCGCGTGAGAGCAACCATCGACCCACCGTTTTCATGATCCCACCAACAACCATCATTACCATGATAGGTGGGATATAGTTGTTTTGGGGGTGTGACTTTAACACTTGGATTTAGCTAGTGATTGTGATCCTGTAGGGTCTCAAGCCTGGTGGAGTTGAATACGGTACTGTAGTTCCAGCGCCATTAATTGGACAATACCTAATTTTACCCTAGCACCCGGTGTAGTTCACTCAGAGCCTTGTAAGGAATTTATGTTGGTATCGTATTCTCTGATAGCTACTGTCGGGCTTCTCTCCGCTACCAGCGTTGGATAACAGCAAAAAAAGTTGCTTGTATAAAAAAGAAGGTGGCCTTCTTCTTGTACTGCTCACACGGATGTTTTTTTTTTCCAACCCGTACGTCCGCTCTGTCATTTGGACAGGTCCGCTGTTTATTATCTCGATCTGCGGTGCCGAACCGTGGGCCGCACATAATATGGCTGTCTGTATTACAGTATTGGACCCCCAGTCCCCTCTGCCTTCTGCCCCTCCCTGACTCCTCCTTGTGACGCGAAGTTTGGGGAAAAAAGTAGGCGATCATTCAGTCCACAACGCAGCGAACAGCGCCTAGAGCTCAGACAATAAAGGCCCGCATCTGCGACGCCGTGTGGCCACTATCTTGTGGGAGATCGAGCCACGCTTGGATAACTTAACTTCTGCAAACCGGTTTTCTGGTTAATGCTCCTTGAGGAGCTTACAACATATCTCTTGCAGCTGCTTAACCATCGTTTGATCACATACTATACTCTCTATTTCCACCGAAACATGGAGCCCAACATGCACTGTGGACCTTCGAACCTTCCTACACCTCCCCCAGATAGCAATACGGAGGAAAAGCCTGGCCTCAAGTTTGATCCGGGAATGGATATTGACTTTCAAAGCGACTCGTTGCACTCCCCGGTATCATCCGCTCAGCTGCCTGTCTCACAACTAGAACCTGTTGCTTCTACTTCTACTACAACGCAGACCGACTTCAAAGAAGCGATGAAGGATGGTTCGGAGTGGAGGAAACCTTCTGTTGATGATTTCGATTTCATGACAACCTTGGGGTAATAAACGAGTCGGTCATGCGTGATAACGGTTACCTTTTTTCTGACTGCGGGACAGCACCGGGACTTTCGCCAGGGTGTGGCTTGTAAAACCTCGGAGCGTGCCGAACTCTGGCGAGGCACCTCTATTTGCCCTAAAACAGTTGAAAAAATCCGATAGTAAGGGAGAATTAATTCCTCGGAATGTGCTGGGGGTGGGGGGGGGGGGCTGCAATTTTGATATCCGGAGGCTGATATTTTGTACCATGATGTTTTAGTTGTTCGGCTGAAACAATGTGAACATGTATGTGATTCTCTTTGCTTACAAGTTATAGGTTTTCTACCACGTAAAATATAGGGCGATACTTGATTGCTGAAAAAACGACTTAGGTGCGTAACGAAAGAAAAATTCTGGAAGTCTGCCGGCCACATCCATTTATCACACATTACCTATGCTCGTGGCAAGATCGAAATTCGTTATATATACTTGTATGTTCATTCCGGGATTTACCGCAGTGATAAATTAGTTGCACATGCTAACACTATCGATAAAGCTTGAATACTCACCAGGTGCACCTATCTTCTCCCTAAACACATAAGTCAGAAGGTCTAATATTCCCTATTTTCAACAGGAGGTGAAATTTTCGGATATCTACGACGAGCGCGCCGTTTCGACTTTGCTACGACACAATTCTACGCAGCAGAAATCGCGATGATCCTTGTATTTCTACATAGCCACGGTATCGTGTATCGGGATCTGAAGCCTGAGAATATCTTACTTGATGCAAGAGGGCATGTAAAGCTGGTAGATTTTGGCTTTGCCAAGGTTGTCGGTGATCGTAAGTCTTGTCTCATTCCCTACAAAATAAATCGCTCGACTGACAAGCATATCGCTCCATAGGTGAAACCTATACACTTTGCGGTATAAGAACGTTCAAAACATCCCATTTTCCTCCTAGGGTGTTGCTAATATGATTCCACTCTTAATTTATAGGCACGCCGGAATACCTAAGTCCTGAAGTTATCCAGAGTAAGGGCCACGGCAAAGCTGTTGACTGGTGGGCCCTAGGTGTGCTGATATACGAGATGAGCTGTGGATTTCCTCCATTTTATGATAACTCTCCCTTCGCAATATACGAGAAGATTGTGGCGGGACGCATATCATTTCCTTCACTAGTGCCTGAGGAAACCAAGGACATCGTAAGGAAACTTTGCACCAAAGATTTATCCGCACGGTTAGGAAACATGCGTGGTGGTGGCCATCAGGTGATGGCTCACAGGTTTTTTGATGGGATTGACTGGCAGGAGTTGGAAAGCCAAGTCAACCCGGTATGCCTCCCGATGTCTTTATGCAGTTCCTCTTTCATTCCCCCCCTTTCCCTAGTTTTTTTGAACTAACTTTCGATGAAAACAGGGACCCATAATACCACACCTTAGGTTCGCGGGCGACACAAGGTATTTTGACCACTACGAGCCCCCGGCACCCACAACCGACGATGAATATCCCAAAGAAATGATGGAAAAGTACGACATACAATTCCAGGACTTTTAGCAGAGCGGCGCGGGCGTTTAAATTTATTTTTACCGGACTCAACACGACATGAGATAAATGTGTGTAAATAGCTAGCGTTGGTTTGGGTAATTCTTACCTATGTATATCATTGTGACTTAACTTTTGTTCCACCCTCATCTTCATTAAGTTTCTAGGCGGGGGAAGTACCTGCAGGAGGTCAGATTACTCAGACGACAGAGTTCATCCAGTATGGTGTTATTTTTGAGGAATACGATGCTAAGTTTCAGCCGCTGTAGTGTGTTGTATAGCTAGCGGACTTTTCTATGTAAATACCCACGGAGGATAACTTGATATGCGCTGGATCAACTTCAGGGAAGCGTAGATGGTTAAGACCGTTAGGACCATAAGTTTTTGTCATAATTGCTGACTTGGTGGACCTGCTACACGTGATATTCCGGGACTCGCCGGAATTACTCTCTATAACAGCCTCTAAATCTAAATATTTAGTTCTTGGCGACAGTTTTGTGTGAAAATCCCGCCAAGAGCTACCAAAACCTTAACAGGGATTGGCCAAACCGCTGTAGATAATGAATCACATATGATGAATGCACATCTCGATCTTAACCATTCTCACATGAAAGTGTCATACATGAGAGTCTAGATCTCATTTTACCATCATAAACTGTCACTCGGGCTATGAATGATAGAAATCTGCGTTCTACCTTAGTCTTATTGAACCAAAAACGATGCAAGTTGAGAATTCCAATTTCAGACACCCCGCCTCAGCGCTCCAGAAGGGTTGGGTAAGTTAGGAATTCTAGAACTCCACCATGTGATGATGAGTGCTCCACGCGGCCTACAAAGGAGAGCGAATGAAGTAGTATTGCTGAATACACAAGAAACCATGACTAAGGATCGATAGAGAACGGCGGTGTGTAAATAGAAAACCCCCCAAAGGATATATAGAACAACAAATGAAAGAGGCCGTGTGGTTTGTTAGACTCTTTTCTGAGGGTTTGCTAATGAGAATCACCAGTCAATGACTCTCTCAGGGAAAAATTCATCAATAAGCCCCAGGTAGTATGGCTAGATAAGGTGTTAAAATCGTAGATTCCAGGTAGTGTGGAGGTGTATCTATACCTTAAGCTCTTCTACGGTTGGTGTGTCGTCACTCTTTGAGTATAAATCATAAGGGTTGAAAGCTTGGACAGCCTTCAACATTTTTCGGTCGTGGTCGTTCATAAGTTTGTGATAGGCACCCTCCTTATGCCAAGGGTAAAATGAGTGAAACCTAATCATCGCAAGACCCTCATCTGGAATTCTGGATTGGTGTTTAACAACGTGGTAAAGATACTCATCATGTCCCCATGAAAGCATGACGTTGTCTAGACCGCAACCCTCGTGATAGATGCCAAGTTCTGTGCTGTATACGGGGTGATTGTAATCGGGGTTATTCACAAAAGTCTCTGGTAGAATTATTCGCTTATCAAAGGCACACCCCACTGTCACGAAAGAAAGAAAAAAACTTATAAGTTACCACTCTATCGCATTGAATGAAGGAGTACTCACCCGGGAAAGTATCTCCAACCACATCCCATTGGCCCTCGGCATCAAAAAAGAACAGCAGCTTTCCTAAATCATGAATTAAGCCAGTGACTTGCATCCAACGGGGCTTTCCATCCCTGCGAATAGCCTCGGCAGTCTGGAGTAGGTGCTCTATCTGAGTAAGGTTGGTGTCGGGATCGCTCTCGTCGATTAAAGTGTTTAGTTTCTCCATTGCTTCCCAAATGCTCATCCTGGCCCTCTTCTTTGTTTTAAAATTTATCCTAGCCCTGAGATTATAGGCAACTGTTTGCTTTTCATGCTGCTCGCGGTAGAAATTCTTGACACGTTCACTGGCATCAAGATACTGCCGAAATTGTGTTTTATCTTTTTCGGAATCGAACTCAGACGCATCGTCGAAGCTGATGTTTCTGTCCTTCAAAGCCGCTTTGAGAACATTGACATTATCAATAGCGTCAGATGTGTCCTCAAGTTGATGCCCATCGCGACCATTGTAAATAGCGAGTTGTTGAAAAACACCAGGTGCCATTTTAGAGAGTTCTATGAAACTGATAACCCTAGCGTTGTTAGTAGGTCAAGAATTTACCTAAAGTGATGGACAGATATACTAATGAAACTATTCAAAAGCGTGGGACCGAGATCAAGTGATAATTGAATACGGTAGTAATGAAATTGACCGGGAAACGTATACGATTGTTTAAACCTGACAAAAAAGTATTAGTTATGTCGAGCACAGAAAAACTAGTGAAAAGGGCAAAGCGTATGCTTTGGTGAAAGGGTCTAGTGATGTTGGAGAGGGATATATTTCTTAGAAGGAAATATATTGAAGAGGATGTTTTTAGATATGGATTCGTAAATGGGGGATAACAGATCAGTCTTCCTACCTTTGAGGGCTATGGTTCTATGAATACGTATATGTATGTAGGTACGTAGAAGGGGGACTCCCTTTTATAATAAACCTATATGTATATGTACTGTAATAACACAGGATTCGCTTTATTTCACTCCCGAAAGAAGTATGTTAACCTCGGGTGAGCGTTGTAAGGGATTGCCACATCAGGTTGTCATCGTGCGCAATACTGAAAAAACGTGGGGTAAAGTATGTACAACAGTGGAGGGGATCCACGGTTGGTAATGCTGATAGGTACATGTAAGTACATGTAACTAAAGTTGACATGTATTGATATTAAGACGCCTACAGATAACCACTGATACCCCATCTCACCCGAACACCTAGAAAAGCCGGGACTACCAAGGAGAGTTGCACAATCAGCGGGTATCGGTTCTTCTGAATGAATACATAGTTGGTCGCATACCCTAGTATCTTGCATACAATCAAGGTCGGTGTTCAGTCCGCACTCGTTTTGGTCGGGTGTGTTTGAAGTTGCTAACAGGGATCGGCGGATGCCTTGGTCGACGTTTACTGTATTTTGTGCAATTAAAATATATATCTACATCTACATGTATTTACTCCATCTACTCATGTCCATACTTCGCCCCTTGCCAGTACACTGGGCATATGCATCATAGCAAAGAACAAAGTTTCCAAACAGTGCGGAGAAGCTACAGCGAGGGATGTAACCAGGGTCTGAAGTCATTCTGCATAAAAACGTGGCATTAGTATTTTACGGGGGATGACGGTGCATCCACATCGCTCACGATGCCCAGCTTGTATATAGAGTATATTCCTTTACCCTCCACCCCCTCCCTTCAGTGCTCAAATTAAATTCGGGGAAATCTCGGGCCTTCTAGGATCTTTTGAACACAACCAGGTCAAGCCATCGCAGCACTTGACATCAGGTGATGTTATAGATGGCTCCTTGATAAGGCAAATTTCGGTAAACTTGTTCCTAGTGATAACGTATATATATAACGTTGGTCTTAAGAGGGAGAATCTTCACTCCATACAGGGACTTTTATTTAGCGAGGAAAAAAAGGTCTAATTTTCTAGATGACGTACGTACTATAGCCACATTAGTAACCTCAACCTATTAATTAGGAGTACGGGCACCTGATAATTGGCATAGTTTTGAATAACGGCTTCGTTTGGCTCCTCCAACCAACACACTTACATATCATGTAGTCAATGGCATCTCGCTTGAGTCACTTATAATTTCTTCATCCGGCTTGAGGACGCACTGCAGGTGAGCCTTCGAACACAGCGCACCATGTCAGAAATTATTGATCTAGAAATCATGCTATCTTACCCTCACGACTCTCTTTATTTTCTTTATTTGCGATATACTCTACCAAGGAAGTGGAGACCAGTTATCACTCGACGAGGGCTTGGTTCTAAGTAACGAATCACCCGAGTGATATTTGATGACACAAGCCTACATACTCCTAAAGTGCGACTCGGGAGAAATGGTTGGCCCCAATACATCTAGAGCCCCACTTTTGAGTTCCAAAGCCCATCTGAGCGCGACTTTAGAGCTATTGGTTGACATCTACCTACACGCAAAAAAAAAAGAGGAGGTGCTGCACCCTATGCATTATGTTCCTTGGCCCAATAACGCCGTGCCCTCACAAACATGTAACTACGTATATAGCAATAAGAAATAATAAAAGCCTGGACGTTACCACGACAACAGTGTGAAAAAAAAAAAAATAGGTTTCAAGGATAATCTCAAACGTAGAGAAAAGAAAAGAAAAGCATGCCAGCAGTATCACTGACATATTAATTCACATGAAACCCGTAGCAAGTCGGACGCATGACGGCTCACTATCGTTGGGAGATTTGTATGGTTAGTTCACTCAAATCACTCGGTGAACCGTGTTATTATAACAGAAAATACTTCAAGTACCCATGTCTATGCAAATAGCTGCTATTACTTTACTACTATCTACCACTGCCATTCCATTTAGAGTAAAGCCTTAATTTCTGCTACTACGTCCTTGATCCTTTGCTCCGGGAGCCTGTTTTCAACCTTTGAAACTAGTCGGCGTATCTCGTAGATCCCAAGAGCAGCCTCTTTGACCTCGTCTTCAAGTGTCAATAATGTCCCCAATGCTACTAGTGCCCTAAACGTAGCTTCAGAATCTGCTTCAGTGCCAATGATGGTGGTCAGGGGTTTAAGAAGTTCAATAGACCGGTCAAGTGAGTTTGTGGAGCGAAAGAAAACCGCGTAGCTATGCCGTCTGTTATTAGAATTGTTATGTTATAAAGTTTCTGGGAATAGGTAGACCTTACTTGAGGAAAAGTGTCGATTTAGCTTGCTTGAAGTTTCGGTTTGTAGTGCCCTCGGATGAGCTCTCAACCAATTCGATAGTCTTCGATTAAGTTAAAAATCTGTTAAGGATAGAAAGAACATGCGGGTTACATACCCGCTCAAAACGCGTGTTCATATACTCTCTACCTTCTACGGTCTGAAAAAGGTTTACATAGGTTCTGGTTGCTAACATAGCATTGTTAACCAGACCGTTTCCAAAACCACCAGAACTCTCGAGTATTTCTCCTATTTTTTGGCCATTGAATTGGTATGTTGCTACATGAGGGCTTGCTGCCGCAAACAACCTCAATAAGTCAAGCCCTGGGAGCTGATTCTGCGGTGTCCAGCGCTTAATGATCTTGGTAAGCAGATCTAAACTTGCTTCAACAGCAGCAAGTGACTTTACTGCTGGCTTGTTAAGTAAAGCAGACGTTTGAAGAAATTCAATAAGCTTGGCAAGAACAGAAACCTCTTCAGGGTTCAAGGCAATTTCTTTCTCGCCCTTTGCAATGAGGTCTTGGTTAATTTCATAGACTTTCTTTTGGATAGTTGCCAAGTTTGCAGCAACAATAGTAAGGTATGCTGTCTGTGGTATGAACTTTTGCTTGGTTGGCTGCGGGCGTGGGGCGGGAGAAGATGTCTCCCCTGGCCGATACCGATTCTCCGTGCCCCAAGGATCTGGGCCACCTCTATTTTGGCCCCCACCGAGCTCGACTCCCTTTGCATTAGTCACAATAAAATTTCCTACAGTGTCCAGGTAAGTCATTGGAAGTTCATTATCTTCCAGGAATTTTCGGGCTGCATCGAACGGGTTGTCGGACGCGTTGTACGGAAGCTTAAGTGGTGGTGCACCCTCCTGGAAGTCGACGTCGAAGACAAAATCATATTCTTTGCCCTTGTATAACTGTTTACGACTAGACCCTACAGCATCGACAACTGTTCCAACGTTTTCCCAGGAGTTGGTCTGACTAGACCAGGTATGAGCTTCCACTTTCCCCCCATTAAGTATCATGATGGCCTACAAATTGTTAACAATAATTCCTATGGGGCATAGATTGACATTGAAATATAAACATACCTGTCCATCTTTTTTCCCTGGCTGCTGAAGGGCTTCTACGCCTGGTAATTTTTGCTTGTCCACGTCGCCAATTTGGGTACTACAGAAAAAGTTAGAAGATCAGTCCTATATAAAAGATTGTAGGATATATAGAGGCTAACGCAGGAATACTCGAAGCCGCAACAGTACTATCAAACTCCTAAATTAAACTTAATAAAAAGGCTCCAGTGGCAGCGCATGTAAATGAAATGGTGGAGCCCGGTTTGGTGTCATACTTTTAAGCCATCCTCATCAGCCCACCTAGCTTGATCTCGTGAAAAGACTCGCACAACCCGATCACTCGCTCCGCTAACAATATCACCAGTCTCGGCACACGCAGCAACAGACCAAACGCTGATAGCAGGGTGGGTTATGGTTTGGATGCAATTACCGTCTGCCACCCACAAGTTTAGAAGAGGCTCAAGATAGAAATATTCCAAATAAAACTTGATCCTTAGATTTACCTTTCCAGATTCTAACTGTTCTATCCTCTCCAGAGGAGACAATCTCCCCGGTTGGCAAAGCAGTGACTGAGTAGATGAAGGATGTGTGCCCATGAAGCTCCTGCAGTTGATATCCTTCCGGGGTCCAAAGACGAATCGTCCTGATTAATTTTAGTATGCGTATTCAAAAGACTTCCGTTGTTTTTTCCCTTTTCCCCCCCCCCCCCCCCTTTCGGGATGCTTACCCGTCGTTAGAGCAACTAGCAAAGCCTCCGTTTGGAAGTCTGCACAGCCCTCGGACGACATCCGTATGCTCGCCCAATACCTTAACTTGTTTGCCGTTTCTCCAGAGTCGTATCGTTTTGTCCGCGGACCCAGTAATGACATCTGTTTCCGAAAGCGCAAGAACTGCCCATACAGCTGCCCCATGGCCTTCCAAAAGGTATTGTGTTTCGCCGTTTCGCCAAACTCGAGCAGTGCTACATCATTTACTAAAAGTTCAAAGCAGACAGATCGGGAGAGACAGGGAATATACCTATCCCAAGACCCCGAGACAATGATGTCCCCGTAGTTATCTAATGAGCAAATGTTCTGGCTATGCCCTAATAGCATGTATTTAGGCGACACATCCGAATCCTGTGCCCCAGCTAGTGGTTCTCGGGCCTCAATGATTGTATCCTGACCACCGCTAACAATCAGGCCTGTGAGGAACCAATTTAGCACCTTCTCCTTAAGTGAAGCTATATACGAAGGGATTTTACGGACCATTGGGCCATTCTTTACTAGGAGGGATGAATGTTATGCTGTTGACAAAAGCCTGTCCAGTAGAGTTGATTTGGCCATCAAAGGTTGCGGGTTGAGCGTCTTTCCGTTTCCATAATCGAACTGTTGCATCCCGAGAGACCGAAGCAACGAGGTTTGGGGATGGGAAGGCGACACCACGGACCTATAAGTATCATTATAATTAACCTTGGTGTTCTAAAATTCGGGGAAGCCAAGGAGGGGCTGTGGGGAGCTCTAAGATAAAAGATGAAAGCTACTTACATCATCCTCGTGGCCTCGGAGTTGCGCAGAAAGCTTGTACATTCTTAAGATATTATACGAGAAAGCTGGAATATTACAAAGGCTGGAAGAAAGGTGGAGATAGCGGAGTTGCCTAGGCGTCAGAGGGGCAGCCTGGATCGTCATCACTTGGCGGGGCAGCTTGCCTTAGCTCTCTGGTGACTAAGCCTAAAACCTCCCGTTTGAGGCTCAAATGTCTGATGGCTCTTCTGTCCCTGTACAGGTATCCCCGCTCAACCTCTCTCACACTCAGGGTTCAGTGTTCACCGCTTAGCCAGGTACCTCACCTTCCTCCAACCCCTTCACTTTGCCATTCCCTTAACCCCCGCCTGTCTAGAGCCCGGGAACATACAGTTCAAGTTAAGCCCGAGTTCTCGACGCCACGTTTAACGATTTTACGACCAAATCAATCTACCACCTTTCCGCCTCTTACCTGCGAGCTTACACCCATCCTCCATAGTACATCTCACCTGTAATTTTGTATATTTTGTGAGCTCTGCTCTAGCCTACTAAATCTTGTGACTTTTTGCGGTCTCCACACATTAGACCCTCCTTTATCTCGATCGCTAGCTATCCCTAGAGGCAACCCCAGGGTGAACTGAAACAGTTAGAATGAACTCTGGATCGCCAACAATCAACCTCCCTAATAATGGCCAGAGCACAAATGGCGCGGGCTCAATTCGTTAGTTTTGGTCCCTCTAGAGTTTTGTGGAGAGTTGTCTAATCTTGCACCGTAGATACCCCCCGTGTCGTCCCTCTGACATGTCATGGCCACTCTCGCCCAGTAACACATCTGTCGTTCTCTGATATGTTACCAGATGATGAATATTACCTGATATCTGCCTGTAAAGGTTCGCTTTCTGCCTTTTTCTTTTCTCCTAGGAGCGACGGCAGTTCCGTAGGCAAATGGCTAACAAATTCACTCCAGATGGAAACCCAATGATTCGGGATGGCATTACGGGTGATTGGTGGGTGGACTCCATCTGTTAGGTTGAATTAAGCTCAATTTGGATTATTTGTAGGATCGGGACTTTTCTCGGGCACAAGGGTGCAGTATGGCAGGCACGGCTGTCAAACGATGCAAATCTTGCAGCGACTGCTTCGGCAGATTTCTCAGCGTAAGCCAACCCATTATATTGTATCATTCAAGTTTTGATTGTTGGACAGAAAGGTTTGGGATACCTTCACGGGAGAGTGTCTCCAAACCCTAGTGCATAATCATATTGTCCGTACTGTTACTTTCGCCCCGAACCCTACTCATATAGCAACCGGTGGCCCGGAAAAAAAACTTCGAGTTTATGACTTGGCCCGTTCAGATACTCCTACGGAGATTGGGGTAAACGTACATACCGGGACTATTAAGTCCCTCGTTTGGTCTGACAAAAATACAATTGTCTCAGGATCTGATGACAAAAAACTGCGTTGGTGGGATATTCGATCTCGAGAGCTGGTATCACAATTTGACATGGGCGAGGTTGTCACCTCTTGTGAACTGAGCCCGGAGAGAACCCTTATCAGCGCAACGGCTGGAAAGTCGGCATATTTCTTTGACGCACAGAGCATGTCGCTTATCAAGAGCATTATAACAGAGTATGAGCTCTCATGTGTGGCTTTGCATCAACAGAGTCGAAAAATGATAGCAGGGACAAGCCAAGATACTTGGGTTAGAGTGTATGATTACGATACTCAGGCAGAATTAGAGGTTTATAAGGGGCATCATGGAAGCGTCTGGAGCGTTGGATTTTCCCCAGACGGAAAACTATATGCTACAGGCTCTGAAGATGGAACTATCAAATTGGTAAGCAAACAATCCTAAATGGGAGAGTGAGTCTTCTGCTAATTTCCCCTGCAGTGGAAATACACAAACCAGCCATACGGTCTATGGAAATGATTAGTTGGCGTGTAATCGACATTCAAGGAAATATCAGGTATTGGCATTTTATAGGTTATTGTATAACTAGCATTACTGCATGGATGTCTACCAAGTCTTAACAAAGGTACGAGCCAAAGGTTTAGAGTCAGGACAGCCACTGATCATTAGATTGATTTTGGATATCTCTTTATGCCTGAAGCCTGCCTGAAGCCTCATGTATCCATGAATAGTTGCTAGAGGCGAATGAGAAACATGAACAAGCTAAACGCTGCAAGAGTCATTTATGAAGTCATATTCTCGCCTCTTTCTCTCCTCCTTTCCCCTTCTCTCTCGGCCCCTGTAGCTCTTTCCAGACTTTTAGTGGTTCATCCACAAATATTACCATAAGGTTCTGGATTACTCTAGACTATCCGATAGGGAGGGAAATAGTTGAATGGGATAAAGTAAATTCTGGGAAGAGCGCATTGAATAACAGTTGTATACTTGCCAATAGATAAAGCCGGTTGGTGGGTTGAGAGTTTGATCCATTTTGACTAGTTGCCAAACGGGCCCTAAGTAAAGTTCTTGGTGCTCTAGTAGACCACCGAATTTTGAGGAATCAATATGAGGCCTGGTCTAGAAACTCAGAGTCAAGCGAATCGTTATCTAAGTTGATTAGAAAGCATTGAAATTTATGATTTAGACTATTTACAAGTCTATCTTTGAGGGATCCGGCAAGCCCACAGGAACGACCTTAAAATCGGTATAGTAAGTGTATTCGAAGTTATGCCTCCATCCGTTCCCGCGATTCACAACTTGCTGAAGGACCGGCGTAGTAATAGTTTACACCACCACTACCTTGAACAATTTTGCGCGACGAGTCCGACAGCCGTTCTTAGCCAGTGACTAATTTTGTATTGTGAGCCATAGACCGCGACAGGCCTTGAATATAGTGGAAGACTAGGCTCGTACCCAGCCCTCCTACCGGAGGGGCTGGAGCATTGTCGTTCCGACCTTTGGTGAGATCTTTTTGCGGGAGCATCGGGGGCTCTCCGACTGTCAGAGGGCTGTCGGAGGGCTGTCGGAGAGCTGTTTACATACAAAAATAAGGTTTTTTTAGCCCCGGCGGGCATCGTTTAGGTCTCCAACGGGAAAATTAGCCTTTTTGAGCCTCCATCGGGGTTTATTTAACTTTCCGACACGGGAACTAACCACTTTTAGCACTGTCGGACTTCATTTGGGTCACCAACACACCAAATTGGGAGTGTCGGGCTTCATTTGGGTCCCCAACATACCAAATTAGGAGTGTCGGGCTTCATTTGGGTCCCGACGTAGCAAATTGGGTGTTACAGGCTTCATTTGGGTCACCGACACAGTAAATTATACCTTCCAGGAGATTCTGTGATTGAGGTAATGTTAGCAGAAGATAGATGCGATAGGGTGTTGTCATTAGGTTAGGAGATTCATGGCGAGAATTTGTAATGTAAATAGGAGAGTAGTGAGATTTGTGGGTGCTGATGAGATTCTATAGGCTTTCTACGAGACGAAGATTGGCAGAGAGAGGTGTTAAATATAGTGCGGGGGGGGGATTTTTCCTTTAATCTTTTCTATCTTTCCTCTCTGTCTCGTCTCCCTGCTATCTCGATACATAGGAATATACTCTTATCCATAGTTATAGTTTCTTCTCTCCAAACTCACCTTCGCAGAAAAGACTTTATAGTTTCGATCCTCGCTTGAAGTTATTACTGCTTTCACTTTCCTGTCTCCGCTCAAGACCTCTACCTCCGCTTCGCTTTACCCTCGCTTTTACCTTTTACTAACGCTTCAGACTAGATTTGCCAAATTTCTCGTTTCTTTCTTATTCTTATTACAAAAACAGACTTTGAAGTTCTTCAGATCATCATTATCCGCATGCCATCTACAAAAACGTATATGATTTAAATAAAAACTAATTTGTGTTCAATTGAACAGTGCTTTTACTAAGAATTGCATACATTTTTAGCTAAGATCCTAGCTTTCAAGATCGGTCCCGACGATCCAGATCAGCAAGACTTGATTTGTCTCCTGAGGCCTCACGTTTCATGAGACTTAAAAATATCCAGGGTCTCAGGAGACTCTCAGAGACCCAGAGACTGTTGAGACTCCAGAAGTTGAGTTCTTGACGCGTAAAGAATGACGGTTGTAACAGTTGAGGAAGTGTTAAGCGAGGTAGGAATACACGGTGAAAGGAATGACGTCAGGAGGTTCTATGAGTTTCTGTGATGTGATGGATTTGTAATATAAGTTAGAGAAGATAGTAGGGAGGAATACGAGGTGTAGTTGCGATGGGTTTCTATGGGTTTCTATGGGCGGAGATGTGAGTCTTGGCGGACTGGTGAAGGAGAGAGTTAAATAACGTGGAAGAGTTTTTCCTTTGGTTTTTTCTTTCTTTTCTATTTGCATCAGCAAGACTTCATTTCTCTGCTAATGTCTCCTGAGCCTCAGGAGACTCAAAGATTATCCAGTCATAAGTTGAGTTTGCTGATGTGTCTGGTCTTTCTGTTACCTTGATACATAGGAATATACTCCTATCCATAGTTATAGTTTCTCCCATCCAAACTCGCCTTCATTAGAGGTACCTTCAGAGCTCTCTCGAATTTTTTTGAGGTCTTTACCTGGTCTTCGCTTCTCGCCTTGCTTGACCTCCTGCTTCGCCATCCCTTTGCTTCTTTTTTACTAGTGTCGCGCTTACGCCTGCCTCCGTTGTCCTTGTCTGCCTCATCAAGGTTATGCTTCGCCTACCTCAGATCATCTGTCACTTTGTTTCTCCTACTTCATTACTGGAAGTTTGATACGGAGAACTATAGCTATGAATAGGAGTAAATCCCTATACATCAGCAAGACTTCATTTATCTCCTGAGGTCTCTTGAGGCTCTGGAGACTTAAAAAATATCCAGAAGTCTCAAGAAAGTCTCAGGAGACCCGGGAGACTGTTGGGAGATTCTACTCAGAAGTTGAGTTTGCTGACATCAGCAAGACTTCATTTGTCTCCTGAGGTCTCCTGAGCCTCAGGAGGCTGAAAAAATATCCAGGGGTCTCAGGAGACTCTCAGGAGACCCGGGAGACTGTTGGGAGACTACAGTCAGAAGTTGAGTTTGCTGATAGATGTATATCGAAATAACAGTAAGATAAAACAGAGAGAAAAGAAAGAAAAAACTAAAGAAAACATCTATTTCCACTATTCAACAACTCTCCTCCGCCAATCTAGTACGACCCATACATCAGCCCACTGAAACTCATAGAAATCCATCGCAACCATACCTTGTATTCTTTCACACCATTTTGCCACAATCTATTACCAATTCTCTCTGCCACTGAACTTCCTGGATTCTAATCACCTCATCCTCACCCCATCGCACCCTCTCCTTACTTAACATAATTCTTTCTGTAACAACAGGGCTATAACTACTAAATCCTCGGAACTTATGATAAGACGCTGAGATAAGGACGCAGGGTAGAGCAGGGGAAGATCAAGTAAGGCCCCAAACAAGGATCAAGAGGACGATGAAGCTACCTCCTGCAAAGGCAAGTTCAGAGGCAAGAAACTATAATTATTAGATAGGAATATATTCTTATATACTGGGATTACAAAAGGATGAGACGAAAAGAAAAGAAAGAAAGAACTAAGGAAAAAATTATTATGGCTCCGCCTCAAGCATTTCGCCAAAGTCGTTTCAGAACATTGTTGGATATTATCTCGAATGCAAGTAGAACGATGGTTTAGGCTTGTTTCTAATAGAAACAGAAGTCAGGTAATGATTGAAAGAAGAATGATAGAATTGAGTTCTTAATAGTATGAAGAGATCAAGATATGAGTTTCTACGTGCTTCTACAGATGAACAGAAAGTGAATAGTTATATATATACCGTTTTTTTCCTACGTTCTAAAGAACGCCTTTCTTTCTGTTAGCAATATATTACTTTGACTTCAGCCCTTCTGTCCCCGCTTCATCCCTGAACCTGAACTCTGAAGGTCAGGCTTTCCTACTCTTCTCGCTCTCGAATCCTATTCTACTTTACTCGATCGACGCCCGTTAGAAACATCTATATCTACTATGTAACTTCTCTTCTCCGACAGTCTAGTAGGGCTCATACATCAACTCATAGAATGCCCCAAATCAAGATCGCCGGTAGATGTTACATTACATGACAGTAGTAATATTAAGGAGAGATACGACAGGATGTCTCCAAAGATCTAAGATCACCCTATTTCGGTAGAAGTCATTATGATGAATAGAATATTATGATGGCTGACGATGAATGATCGAATTGGATTCTTATTTCACGAAATCATTGGATTAGAATGAAATAATAGATGGAGAGAATACTCATTACCAAGACGCTTAAGAAGAGTATACGATCGAAAGAGTATCCGTCCCATGAGTTATCGCTTAGTATGAGGATCTACAGTGCCAAGTTCTTCTGAGTTTTCTATGTGGTACGGATTAGTAATCGTGAACTGATGAATATATATATAGTACGATTTTTTTCATTTTTTTTTCTTCTTTCCTTACGCAACCTCCTCGTTATCAACCTTTCTTGCGCTTTCGTCCGTCGCTTATCCTGCTTCTTTCTTCGCTTTAAGAAGAAATTATATTTGGTTTATATCTTGCCACGCCCCGTTTTGCCATGCTTTGCACTTCGCTTCCTGAATCTGTCTGCCTTTGCTATCCCTCGCATTCCGCTCCTCGCTTTACGTCATGATCCAGATATTTTACGCAGACTTTCGCTTTCACGATTCATCCGAGATACTGACGCTCGCCTGACCCTCTTACCTACTTTGCTAGATCTTCGCTTCCAAGACTAATTCGTCTCAGAACATTAGGCGCTTTTCCCAACCAACCTAAGACAACACCACGACCTCCGACTTCGATGGAACGCCTTCATCGACTCTACCAAGATTCGACGAAATGGATGACTGACGCTACAGCCATAACCTCATTGAGGATGCTTACCACTCTCCTTAATTTCCTCCGCCCGCTTCCACTGATTCCGAAAACCCCGCCACTATCTCGACCAGCCGGTGCCGCTAACCTCGCCGTTTCAAGAGAACTCAGCATCACGATTCTTGAAGATTCATTATACCACCATCATGGCTTATTTCTAATCATGTTCTCGATTCAGAATCGCCGACCAAGAGACTTGAGGAATCCCCCAAATTGCCGCCACCAATTCGACATTTGAATTGCCACGCCATCAATGGCGTTTTCGAAGACCTTCTTCGCGAAACCCATGCTGAACTCAAGAGAACCCACATAGCTGCTCCGCTTCGCCAAGACCACCTGCTTCCCCGCTTCTCAAGATCCTCGAACTCGGATAACCCAGAGCAGTTTCAGATGCCCAAGACCAAGAAGAAGGCCAGCCCTTCCCAGAACATCAAGACACCAGAGGCCTTGCCTCGCCACTTAAGATTTACCTCTTGTCGCCCGCCACGGTCCCTCGTCTCCTCGCTCAAGACCAAATTATATTCCGCCATCCCCAACTCAGGAAGCGCTTAACAGACGATCAACCCATTATCAACGCAGATTTCGCGACTCTTGCTTCGGCCCCAACCCACGCCTCGATTGACACAGGTGCCTAAGATGTTGCTCACGACGCCACTTTTGCTAAATCAAGATGCCACATACGCCTTCGAAACCCCGCTCGACGGTTATCGACGGCAGACTATCGAAAATTACCCATATCGTCAGACTGAACCTATTAACGACACCGCGAAGATGCTTCCTTTCAGAATAGTTAGAACTACCCGATCGCTACGACTCACTGGATGACACCACGACATTACTCTCCTACCCGCTAAAACCAAATTTCATATTCCCGTCTGCTCGCTTCCTGGCCATGATGGCTCATGATAACCTCCTCAGCCCGCCTACCGATCCACGTTGCCGCTTATCGGCCACCCTTTGCCGCTTAACACGCAAAACAAGTGAATGCTTTACGCGCCACACGGATGATCGATGACGCTTCAAGGCCTCGCTCTATCTTCGCTTAACGTCTCCCCGCCGGAAATCCACAGATTCGGTGAACTGCTTTTAATCTCGGCCGCCACGCGTTACACCCATCGATCGATGATTCGCCATCGTTTCTAAGACAAAACCCCCGCTAGTTTTATCGATAATACGTCCCGAATTTAACCTGCGCCTCCGCGACATACATTACTGGAGCAATTTATCGGCTTTTTATTGCTTTCTGGTGCCGCCGCCGCGCCTCGATCCTCGCTCAGTTACCGACGGCCCTTCATTTGCGCGATTATCGCGGTTGAATGAAATTACGACAAAATCACATCCGTCATTTCGCTTCCCTCGAACCCTCGACCAGACGCTTCTGCGCTACATTATATTTTGCTCGATTCACGTGATACCATCATCTGACTATGAAGGAGATGAAATGAAAACCGCTTTAACATCGCCAAGGCCACTTTGAAGACTAAGTTACGCCTTCGGTTTACTTCAACGCCTTCAATGGCCTTCCAAAGATCAAGACGATCTTCACGCCTCCACCTCGACGATTTCAAGACTCATTTACGGATATATCCTCGATCTACTCCGACATTACTTGAAGAAAGACCGGTAACACGTCTAAAAATTACGGAGATCTCAGAACGAACGGTGTCACTAAACCCGAGAACGCGAATTTACGCCCAAAAACAAAATACCCGAACGACATTTCCGATTAAGACGCAGACGACCCCAAGCATGTCATAGCTGAAATGAAACCCCAGTGATAAGGATGTCTAAATATTTTGATTCATGAATTTATCTGTTTTATCTATCCATAAAGAAGTCAGATCCCCTCACCAGATCGACCAAAAGAAATAGAAATTTCTACACACCCTGCGCTGATAGCGCTTAGAGATCCGGAAGTTTTACTCTACCGATTCTAAAGACTTTAATCGGATCGAAAGATCGTCATGAACCGATGCAGTTTGATACGCCTTCACATGATTCTGTCCCAACACGACGACGGCAGATTCTACACCCTATTGCTTTTTTTTTCGAGACACTCTACGGAGTCAAGTAATTACGAATATAATATACGAATGAACTTTTACAGCTTATACGATTCGGCGAATTCGGCCAGATTATTCGGAGGCCAAGACGATTCCCTATTACCGCCTTTATCTGACCATAAAAACCCTGAAAGATTTTTACGACAAAGAGAGATTTAAATCGACGCCAGTTCGCGTATCCTAATATTTGTCTCTGCTGAATTACGCGATCCAATTTCGTCTCTAAACAAGGAAAACCAGATGCTTCGACTAGAAGGCTGTGAGACTTCCTAAGGAGGATTTAACGCTGAGACATCAAAGTTCAGACGATCTTGAAACCAAGAATCTTACGAGGAGGAAAGTTAGTTATAATGGCTTCTTTTCAAGAACGAACTCGCTGAAAAGACTGCTTTCAATTATCCGAATTATTTGCACGTGCTTACCAGATTGATAGTTTCCTCACGAAGATTCTACGAACACGCTACATACCTAACGGTCATAAGATTCTCGGTAAATTTCGACGGCAATAACGAACGGAATCTCGCAAAGCCCGCCATTCCTTTTATCAAGAACGCTATGATGCTCCAAAGATCCGACGATTTAAAACTTCGCTCTAAGATGAACACCACGACGCTTCTTCCACAAAGACTCCGGCCGAACAAGACTCAATTACTATCTCGCTATTACTCGCACAATTACGGCAGAAGATGCGATCGATACGTCCAAAATCATTATATTTGTTTATGTTAGCGCTACCAATAGTCCCGCCGAGTCCTTCGTCTCTTCCAATCCCGGAAATTTCTGACCGAGGCTCACTGGATTTTAGAACGGCCTTCCAGAAAGAATGGGTTCACAAAGAATCCCTTGCCAAGTGGCTGATCGTTTTACCAAGATGCTATTATTCGATACACCTCAGCATCGGTGAACTAACGCCATGGAACGCTGACTTATTCGCGACTACGATTAAGCATCTGAAACTATTGTACGGGGAACCCAATTTACTCCTTGACTTTTAAATCTTTGTTTCGCTAAATTTCTCCTCGTTATTCTACCGCATTCCATCCCCAGACTGACGGTCAGACGGAACGTATGAATGCTACGATGGAACAGTACTTGCGGGCTTATGTCTCCTATCAGCAGGACGACTGGGACCGATTTTTGCCCCTCGCCGAGTTCGCCGCTAATAATCATATTTCGGAGACCACGAATTTATCGCCTTCCGCGCTTAATTACAGAACACCTCAGATTATTTATCGCAGATTACGACCGCCGGCGATCGATTAACGGCTCGGCCATGATACGTCCTAAGTTTTTGAATTCCTTCGTCATAGACGGTCATTCTCAAATGATTCAGGAAGAAACCGCCAATACTCGCCAAGACCCCAAGTCCTGCAGATGCTGTCGTGACTATGCATTATCTACTGAAATCTTCACACGACGCGCCTCTAAGGTTCTGGATTAAACAATCTACTTTATGAGTGTTAGAGGATATAGTTAATTTTACGCTTACGAAATTTGGCCCTCCTCCGCCACCACGAAGATTCACCCAAATTGCTCCACGTTTCCTCCTTTTCGCTGCCTCCGATCTTGCCCCTACCAAGCTTCAGCTTCCACCCTCCACGAGATCGAGGAGAATATGAATGGGAGGCCGATGCAGTCTAGATTCCCGACGCAGGAATTCGACGACTTTGGTATTTGACACGCCATGCCGGCCACGCCGAACCATCTTTAAGAACCCTCAAGACTGAAGACGCCTGGTCCTAGCTTTCATATTCGGTAGATCCATCAAGAACCTCACAGCAGGAGCTAGCCTGCGAGAATCTGTCACCAAGACGCCGATTAAGCAGAAGAAGAAGAGGCTGATCGAAAGAGAGATTCCGTCCTATGAGCTTATCGCTAGTACGAGGACTAAGCAGTAAGTTCTTCGTTGAGTTTCTATGGGTTTCCGTGGTACGGATTAGTAATCGGTGAACTGAGGGAATATATATATAGGGGCTGGGATTTCCTTTGTCTTTTCTTTCTTCTTTCCTTACGCAACCTCCTGTTATCAACCTTTCTTGCGCTTTCGTCTCCGCTCGCTTATCCTGCTTTTTTCTTCAATTTAGTAGAAATTATATTTGGTTTCTATATCTTGCCACGCCCCGTTTTGTGCCTTTGCACTTCGCTTCCTGAATCTGTCTGCCTTTGCTATCCTCATTGCCGCCTTCGCCCTCGCTTACGCTCATGATCCAGATTGATTATCGCAGATTTTCGCTTTCACGATTCATCCGAGATAGTCTGGACGCTCGCCTAATCTTACCCTACTTTGCTAGATCTCGCCCAAGATTCGACCGTCTCCAGAATAACGGCGCCAGAAGTATTTACGATGATTCTACAGGTTTTTTATAGATGTAAGATGAAGTTATAATGATCGACGGAGGATATTGTCTCATATTTTAAGATCGGGCCTACGATTCGGTAGATGTTACAATAATAATTGCGAACGTTCGGTGAAGTACAACGAGGAGAGGTCATTATCGGGGGAGTTACTACAAGGATGCGACGGAGAATGAGAAAGAACGCTGATAGATAATAATGATGACGCGAACTCTCGAGAAGACAACACCAGATAACGAGAACATCGATGAAAGACGACAAGAGCCAGATAAGATAAGGCACCAAAGAAAGAAAGAAAAGAAGAAAAGACGAAATGGTATCAGAGAGAGGCGGAAAGAAGATAGTGAAGAACGACCAGGTAAGACTTCAAAGAAAGCTCAGAAGGCGATAAGGCCTTTCCGCGAACGCAAAGTTGGATTATGGTAACTATAACTATGGATAGAAGTTTATTCCTATATATCGAGATGACAGTAAGACGAGACAGAAACAAAAGAAAGAAAAGAACTAAAGGAAAAATCCTCCCCCGCTATTTAACATTGTCCTATGCCTGTCCGCCAAGACTATATACTGTCATCCATAGAAACCCACAGAACTCCATCGCACCCATACCTGATATTCCTCCTTATCACGCTGCATCACCTGACCGCGCAAGTATACGATATTTTTAATCCATATTATGATGTGTTTTTTCGCTTTTTTACGGTTTCGCTATACGACGCATGAGTGAACGCAGGAATTGGAATGATATATACGCTATACACGACCTTCCTTTCGTTTCTTTCTTCTTTCTTTCCTTACGCTGTTTTTCCTCGTATCAACCCTACGTTTAATTCTCATTATTTCAAGGCCTTTAGTCTCAATATATTACGCCATAACCATAGTTCTTTCGCCAAGACCCCTCGCCTTCCATACCTCGCTTCGCTTGCTTCATTGCTCGTTTCGCCTCGCTCATGCCTCGCCCGCTTCCGCCATACTTCATGACCGTAGATGATCGCCTACCCAGACCTTCGCCTCCATCGCCTCAGAAGAGAGGCCATCTGACCCTCTGCCCGACAACCTCGCTTCCTTTAGACTACACGCCGCCGCCCTCGCCCTCGCTCCTACCTCTACAGACTTACTTCTTGACTTCTCATGTTCAGAACACTCCTCACCATCTTCTCTAAGTATATTACAAATCCATCACACCATAGAAGCTCATAGAATATCATAATATTATTCCTTCTACCGCACATGCCTGTTTCGCTTAATACTTCTTCAGCCGTCACAACCGTTCATCGCCTACCGGATCGTTGGGACAGATGCCAAGACATCAGGACACATGATTGATTTGAAATGAAAATAGAAGAATTGATGAGAAAGTGACGGAGGAATGAGAAATGACTAGATAGATCTAACGCTGGCTTCAGCAAGAATTCCAGTGGAGACGTGACGTGCTCCGTGACGCAAGAGGCTCGATATACCGTAGACGGCGCAGTGCTCAGGTTCAGGTTCAGGTTCGAGTGAAATGCGAGGCCCAAAGATTATATTGCTAACAGAAAGAAGACGCTGCTCAGAGAGCAGAACATGTGAAAACTCCACCATATATATACAACTATCCCTCACACCGACGACTCATACCACGTAATCCTATAAACTCCCACGCCCCGACCACGATACTATTCCCGATAACCCACATTCTATCCCGATCCTACTCCATCCATCCTACATTCTATTACCCAACCACCTTCCTATCCCAGCCTTCCATTCCCGACATTCACCGATACTATCCAACAAGGACGGAGAGGAGAGCTTTCACAGGGGCGGAGCTCATGACTCTCATTAGGTTCCAGAACCCCTGCGCTAGAGATAATCAGATTAAATGGACAGCAGGCGTGACGCCGCAGAAGATTCTCAAGATACTCCCACGCGACAAGATCATAGCCTTTCCATTTAACCAAGATCGCAGACGCTAATAATGGAGACGGAGTCAAGTGAAATTATCAACTTCCCATTCCTCATCACCATCAACAATCAACGGAGGCGGAGAGGAATACGTCCAGAGGATCGCAGAAAGACAAGGTTCCAACTTCAAACATTTAAGACAAGTACAGATCTTCATCAGAGGAGATCGCTCAGAAAGATAGCGACTAATAACCGACTTTAATTTTAAAGCTGCCGGCGCTGCTTTCCAATCGAAGGCCGAGCTGGTTCAATATTTTTGCATTGAGCCACATCGCCATCGCCCACTCAGACAAGTGAAAGAGTGACTCATGCAGATAGCAGTAGCTTCGCCGATCTTGAAGATAACAGATTTCAGCCAGAACTCGTGATCTCGCCATCTTCTGAACAAGATTAAGATTCGGAGCGGTCCGAAAGTGCAAGAATGCCAGGTTCTCCAGAAAGCGGATCGCCATAGTACCATAAAAGCGAGTAAACCCGAGCTCTCTCAACAACGACATTGAGAACTCATGCAGAAATGTAATCCACCCACCATCTTGCTGATAGGATACATAACTCCTCAGATATCGCTTCCATCATCATTAATCTGCTCTGGCCTACCGCTGGGCGGAGTGACAAGAACATTAATCTTCAACAACTCAGAGTGACTTTCCAAAACCGGACGAACCGAAGATCATGATCCGGCATAACGCCATGAGACCGAAGTTTCCAAATATATTCAATAAACAATCGCGAGATCTTCAGAATCTGCCAGTAGTATTGGCGCAATATAGCTGCCTCATCTGACAGACGATCGACTACCACGAGATCGTGATTCTTCCCTTACTTTCCGCAATCCCAGAACGAATCCATTAAAATACGCTGGCCGCCGCCTCTCGCGAATGAAAGCGACGGCGACTCCATAGTGATTACGAGAGGCCTTGCTCGACCGCAGACATATTCCTTACATAACGATCCAATCAGATACGATCCCTACTAATAAGACGAAAGCCAGAGTTGTTTCGCTTCATGGACGTACATGACGTTGCTGGAAAGAATGAACTGCAGAACAGATTATCATCTGAATAAAGAAAGATCCCACGACAGGTCAGAGTTTTCTTGAAAGACTACCAAAGCACTTTCTGAGGCTTAACGCCATCTCAAGGAGTCCCATGATCTTATTCGAAACGGCCAAATGACATACGCCTGTTCAAAAGTTTTTCTAGGCGACTGTCCCTGACAAATGAAAAGTTCGCCAACAAACCCAAATTCTGACTTCAACACCGTTCGACTTATTAAGGCCAAAGGCCATCCCCTCTGTGTAGATCTCCGATCTCCTACTAACGATCCGTTTCGCTTCTACCGATACTTAATCACATAATTAAACCGAGAGAGAACTCGACCACCGCCATTGTCGCCGATTCAAATCTCTTCATAAAATACTCCAAGCTTTCGCGATCACTGTGACTTCGACAGTGCTCGCCACGCCCATCAACTCAGCTCTCCATTCCTCGAACACTTAATTGCCAGCAAATTTTATCATAAATCTCAGAGATTCTATGAAAGTGAGCTCGAAAAGATGCCACGTGCAGTAATATTCTCATCACTATACTGAGAGTCCTCCGAGACATAATCTGACGATCGGTCTCAACAAATGGCCATTTAAATCAAAGCGACGGAAAGATCGCAGTCAGAAAGCGGTTTTACGCTTTCAAACGCTTCGCAGGCGGACCAAATAGCGAACATTCCCTTTCACAATATAGTCAAAAATAACGATACCAGAGTAATTTTAATAAACCGCCGTAGAAATTTACCATCCATTAAACTACAAATTTCACTTTACAATCTCGACCTTCTAGGCCGAAGTTTGAGACCTTCAAGAGTGACGATCATACCCAAATACTTCACTTCCTTAACCCTAACTCACACTTTGAAAGAATAAAGGTCCGTGATCCGCGAGCGCCTGAGAACTTGATTAACACATGGTCGCGATGACTCAGATCCTCACTATAAATAAAGATATCGTCCGAGATAGCGGTACAGAAACGATCCAGAACGGCTGGCGCAGATTATTAATAAAATAACACCGCAAGATTCGTTAATCCGGGCAAGATAACTCAGACCGAAACGACTAACGCGAAGACGAACGCAGTCTTTTCCACTGCCTCCCAAGGCAACTCTGACCAGGTTATAAGATTCTTCGCGCCCACCAGATACCACTTTGGCACAGAAATGATTAAACGCTTTCAAAGAGCGGCAATGATACGGTTTCGACGGTAATAAGCATTTAGTCCCCAGAATCCACGCAGAATCGAGTCCACCACCGCGCTTTTTTCACAAACAAAACGTGACCCAATGAGAACTTGATTCAATAAAACCTTTCGAAAGATATCATCGATATACTCAATCAAGGCGGCCAATTCATCTCGAGACATACTATATAATCTGACCAAAGCGCTTTTTTCTCACGAGATTGATACGATATCGTAAGCGACGATGAGGTAGCTGGCGACCTTCCGTTCCGAACCGCCAAGTGGTGAGAACTGGCAGAAGAATTTCGTGATCGACTTAGAGTTCGCCATGAACAAGATGACAAGTAGTTCCCCTGATTCGCAAAAGCATGCACTAACAATCTCAAATCATATGATGAATGAGATATAATACCCTTCACATAAAAGCAGTGATTGATCATCATCAGAACGTCCGGAGACAACGTGACCCAAAGGCCAACGAATTATCGGCAAAATTAATAGAACATTACGTTTGCCACAGCCTGCGAACGCTGAAGACTAATCTGGATAACGCCCTCAGACGCAGAACATAAAATAAATCTTTTTCAGTATTCTCGGACGCGAGGAAAAATATGAAAGAATGCTATCGAGGAGATTTCTTCCATCAATAACACGAAGAAAGACGACGTGAGAACAGAAGAGAAATATCCTGGCGCATAAACGATTCATCAACGAACGAAATCCGTAGTTCTGCCACAACAAGTCGAAGAGGCTTTTAACAGCTTTTATTCTCGCCGATACGATACATTTAAACAACAAGCGATCGTTATCCCAAACCTTCTCACAAGAGACACCGTACAGCAGAAGAGACAAAGAAAGAGGAGTGACCTGTCCTGTTTCACGGCGCAGGTCCTCGAAAACCCGACTGATCCGAACCGCAGACATCGAACCGTGAGAACCCAAACCCAAGAACCAGAACAAGAAGAAGACCAAAGGAAATCCAAAAGATACCTGCGAGAAAAAATGCGACGGAAGATATTAAGCAGAGGCTGCTGCCCCAGACATAACCGGAGGACGCCGACCAAGAAGTAGCACACGAATGGACGGACAGTGGACGCAGGACATTCAAGAAGAATGCCTGACCAAGAAGATACGCAGAAATTTCGAATGCACGCAAGACGTCGGCGACGTATTCACAAGGTTGAGGGCGGCGAAGACCAGAAGGTCTACAAGACCACACCAGAGAGAGGCGAGGAGGATGCGGGAGCAGAGAATACGAAGAGGAAAGAATGAAGAGCGGGCATGAACAAGAAGTAGAATGATCCTCAGACGCTGGCCCCGGAAATTTATCATTCAACTTCTGAAGCAGAAGAACATACTCAGAGAAGTACGACGCGCATGATCACATGAAATGAGCCCCGAGCCCCGAAGAAACAGACGTATTCATCGCTCCACCCGACTTCAGCAGCCAAGTCATGAATTCAAGAAAGAGGGAGGTCCGCCTCGAAGAAGACGCCGAGCCGTTTCGTCGGCTGCAAGAACGCGATCCGGCCCCGGCGCTGTTCTGCAATAAGAATAGCGCTTCAATATCTTCCAAGTTCAACGCGCCTCCGACGACGAAAAGACATTACTGCAAGACGACTGCAGAGAAGATTAAAGATACGGCGCGGCGGCAGGAAATGGCCGCGACGGCCAAAGATTTTTAAGTTGAGCCGACAAAGCGGCTGAGCCTCCCTCACATCAAACCGTGATCTGAACCTTTCAGAGAATCACATCGCAAAGAACAGGACGTGAGAATGACGGTGACCACAGGGGAGGACAACGGAGAGAGGCTTTCAAATAACATGGCGAGGAGGAGCATCGTGAGGTCAAGGCTTAAGAAAGTTGTTCAATCGACGGCTTCCGCCATTGTCGTTGGCGCGACTGTTGTTTCGCCGGACAAGAATGGCCAGATTCTCGCGGCTGACGAAATGTCATGCGCAGACGGCCGCTGATTTTTTCTTCCGCGACTGTCCCTGATTCGAATAATAGCGTCGGTGCCAAGAAAGAATAGGCGACATTAAACTGCCGAAACTCTAGCAAGAAGAGGAAAAACCCAGGCTTTGGCAGACATAATGATATCGGCTGGCGAGAACGTAGCTTAACGCGGCGGTTCAAGAATTCAGGAGACGTGACGCTCCGGACGCAAGCAGGCCGTTTCGATATACCGTAGACGGCAGGTTCAGCGCTTCAGGTTCGCGTCGAGGTAAACAGGAGGGCCGAAGCCAAAGTACTATATTGCTAACAGAAAGAAGACGTTGCCTAGAGAGGCAGAAACATAGGAAAACTCCAGCCATATATATACAACTATCCCCTCACACCGATGACTCATACCACAGAATCCTATAGAAACTCCCACGCTCCCGGACCATGCATACTATTCCCGATAACCCACATTCTATCCCGATCCTACTCCATCCATCCTAGCGCTTACATTCTATTACCCAACCACCTTCCTATCCCAGCCTTCCATTCCCGACATTCACCGATACTATCCAACAACTCGATTATCAGATGACAACAATAACGAAGGAAGAAAGTACAGCCAGACGATGAGTGATATCGACGGCGACGACGAGAAATGCAAGACAAGATAAGACGCATGGAGAAAGAAAAGAAAGATAAAGACACAAGCGAGAATAAAAGATCATGAAATACAAGAGAAGAGAAAAGACATCAGATAAGTGATTTCAACGAGATCGAGAGAATATGAGGCTTTTCAAGAAAGCGCGAAGTAGACAGAGAAAATATACATGATAGGAAAGATATTCCTACGCATCAAATAACAGGAAGACGAGACAGAGAGAAAAGAAAGAAAAAAACTAAAGGAAAAGTCCTCCTCCGCTATTTAACACCATTTTTCAACAATCTGCTAACACTCGTATTTCCGTCCATAAAAACTCATAGAACTCCCATCGCACCCATACCTCGTATTCCTCCTTACTATCTCTTCTATTTACATTACAAATCCATCACGCCATAGAAACTTATAGAATCTAATGACGACATCCCTTCTCTGGCACATTCCTTCCTCACTTAATACTTTTTCCACCGTCAAGAACCACGATCGCATCGAATCGTTTTAACAGATGCCAAGACGCTTTACGTTAATACGGTGGTTATGGATGAAATTCTATGATTTATAGCTGAACTTGAAGTACAATTTTGCTTTGACCGACAGAGATAGTTAAATAAGATTATGACTTTTCCTTTACTTCTTTCTTTTTTTTCCCTCTGTCTCGTCTTACTGTTATCTCAGCATATAAGAATAAAACTCCTATTCATAGCTATAGTTCTTCCTCTCCAAATTCGCCTTCACAGGAGGCACCCTTATAGTTCTCTTGATTCTTGTCTAAGTTCTTATCTGGTCTTCACTTTCCCTGTCCTGTCCTGCGCTCTCAAACCTTATCCTTGCTTTTGCCCTTGTCTTTGTCTTCACCGTATCAGCAAGCTTTATCAGCAAACTCAACTTGTGACTGGAGTCTCCCAGCAGTCTCCCGGGTCTCCTGAGAGTCTCCTGAGACTTCTGGATATTTTTTAAGCCTCCTGAGGCTCAGGAGACACCAGGAGACAAATGAAGTCTTGCTGATAAGTTTACCATTTGTGACTGGAGTCTCCTGAGGCTCCTGACAGTCTCCTGAGTCTCCTGAGTCTTGTAAAATCTTACTGATGCGCTGTCTGCTCTTGCGCCCACTTAGCTCCCATTCCTTCTCGTCAGTATCCTCATCAAGCGCCAAGTGCCTCTAGCTTATTCAGATCATCATTGCCATCTCAGAACTTTGTTTCGCTATTCCATTACAAATTCGCGTTAAAAACAGAGGAGACTTTTTCTTTCGCTTTTTTTTTTTTTTCGCCTTCCGCTATTTCAAAGATATTATACTACGATCTATACTATAGTCTTCCTCTATAAACTCGCCTCAGAAGATAATTTTATAGTTTTTCGATCTTTAACTAGCCCTACCTTATTTTTGCTTTTTCCTATTTTCATACCGCGACGGAAAGAATCGAGAAGAATGCGATAAACGACAACGACGATACAAAGCGATTCGAAAAGACAAATTAAGACAACGAAAGACATCGACGAAGAAAGAAATGAATAGAAGACGAAGACAAGACTAGCCGAAAAGAAAGAAGAAGAATTAAGAAAGACGAATGGTATCAGAGCGACGGAGTCGACCGCAAGAATATACGAACGAAGACGAGGATGCTAGATAGCTCGAAAGACAAATTTCAAGACGATAAGCGACACTAACGAGACGACGAGAAGTGTACGCAAGCAGTTCCTAAGACAAGAATGCAAGAAAGACACACGGTAACAAAGCCAGAAGCAGAACAAAGCAGAATTTAAATGAAGACCGGATGAGTGCGTTAACAAAGATGGAAATGAAAGCATGGTGAGGCCTCACGAAGACGAAGCTGGATATTTATGACGACGCCATTATCAGAAAGATATTCCCATGCATCAAATTACAGGAAGACGAGACAGAGAAGAAAGAAAGAAAAGAACTAAAGGAAACCTCTCCCCGCACTATTTAACATCATCCTGCACCAATCCGCCAAGACCACATATCGTCATCCATAGAAACCTAAAGAATTCCATCGCACCCACACCTCGTATTTCTTCCCACCATCTCTGATATTTATATTACAAATCCATCACGCCATGGAACCCCAAAGAACCTAATAACGTCATCCCTCCACCGCACATACCTACCTCGCTTAACACTTCCTCACTCGTCATAATCATCCATCGCCTACCAAACTACCGGGACAGATGCCAAGACGCCAGGACATAGAGATCAGGGACGCAGAGAGAGAGAAAAGCCAAGACGCAGACGGACTTCAACAAAGATCGAGAGAAATAAGGGCGCTTCCTCGGGCGAGCTTTGAAGAGGAGAACTACTACATGATAAGATATTTCCCATGTGATCGGTAATCACGCGAAGATGAGACGGAGAAAAGAAAGAAAGCGAATCCAGCGAAAAGTCCTCCCCCGCTATTTAACACCATCCTCCGCCAGTCTGCCAAGATTCATATTACCGCCCATAGAAACTCATAGAATCCCATTACAACCACACCTCATATTCTTCCCCACAATTCCCTCTATTTACATTACAAATCAATCACGCCACAGAACACCATAGAACCTTATGATGACATCCCCTCCACCATTCATCCCTACCTCGCTTAATACTTCCTCAAGCAACACAACTATGCATTGCCTACCGGATCGTGCAAGACACGCCAAGACGCCGACACCGCTTGCCCCTGCTTTCGCTTCGCATTCGCGCCATGCTTCATCCGCCTTCGCTCTCCTCATCGCCTTCTTATAATCCTGCTTATACTATTGTGCTACTCAGACGATCATTATTATCTGTCACATCGCGAATCGCTACTCCGTCACACCTAATCATGTCACTCTCAGCTTATTGTATCCCCTCCTTGCTTAACATAACTCCTCCTGTCACAACAGCACTACGGCTACCAAAACATCGGGAACTATGTCAAGACGTAGGGACATACATCAGCAAGACTTCATTTGTCTCCTGATGTCTCCTGACTCTCAGGAGACTCAAAAATTATCCGGGAGTCTCAGGAGACTCTCAGGAGACTTGAAAGACTGTTGGGAGACTCCAGTCACAAGTTGAGTTTGCTAATGTAGTTGGTCAATCAGGGACCCAAGCAATTGGTTTTGTTGTTGGTGATTGCTTACAGGTGCGATATTGGAAGTTAATGACTATTAATTGATAAATTTTAATAGATATCAGCAAGACTTCATTTGTCTCCTAATGTCTTCTGAGCCTCATGAGACTCAAAAAATATCCAGGAGTCTCAGAAGACTCCTAAGAGACCCGGAAAACTATTGAAAGACTCTAATCACAAGTTGAAATTGCTGATGGATAGATCCTAAAGCTGAATTTATTTGAAAGGGAAACTGCGAATGCTATAGGGAAAGCTGCTAATGCTTGCAGGGTAAGAAGAGAAAGGCGAATATCTAAAAACAGGTAGAGTAGGTTAGAAACCATGCTGCAGTGTTAGTGTTCAAAATAATACTTATAGAAATATATGAAATAATGTTAATGTATCTATTAATATAGATCATTTAGCTTGGCAAACCACTAACTACCTATGTAGCTCGAAGGTAGAAGGAGTGTGATCTATTCCTCGTAGTTTGCAGGCTTGTTAAAATATTCTTTATATCTTATACTAAACACCTAGACAAGTAAATGCCATTATGCCATACTACTAACCTTCGTTTTCTTCATTTTATATAGACAAATTCCCCATCCTATGCCATTCATCGATGCAAGTGCATTAATGATGCCACAACTATTACCAGACCGTCCTAATCCCACAAAAGAAGAAGAAATAAAGGCAAACATGAAATCCGAACAAAAGAAAGGCACCGTGGCCATTTAATATAATATATAACCCACACCCCCCCCCCTCTCTCCAACACAAACACACACTAGAGTGCAGTAGATCCAATCTACCGCCTCGTTTTCATTACTTTTCAACAACCTTCTGTTCCGTAACAGCTAGAGAAAGACCTAAAGGGGAACAAGGGAAGGAAAGAAACACGCCCACTCGTCCAACCCGTACCCCAACAACCGTAAAATGCACCCAGACCCGTACCCCAATAATACAGCCCGGAGCGCCAGGAACAGGTACTACCACGTATGATTACAACGGCCCGAGAGACTGAAAGGACTTAGGCTGCACTGAAACTATCCTTATCTCCACAGTCTATCTCTTCCGTAGACCTCCGAAGGGGATGGGGCATTTCCGTCAGCTGAGGGCTGGCGCCGCAAAAGCCGCTAGAATAAGGTGCGGTAAAAAGAGCAGGATAGTGGTAAAACGGCGAAACTAGAGAAGGCAGATGTAAGAACCGATATCCGCATGTAGCAAGAAAGAAAAGGAAGATAGAAAAGAAAAGAAAACAAGGGCATGACCCGAGCCTGTTCCGTCAAGAAAGTCTCCTAGAAGACAAGACTGAGAGGCAAACTCCATCCCAATAAAGGACACGAATAAAAGAAAGGTACTAATAATATTGAGACGAAGAGGACATAGGTGCCTTGAATAAAAAAAGGAAATCCATTCCCAAGCAGTAGGACACCAAAAAAAAGAGAAAAGGAAGGAGGAAGGAGGGAAAGGAAGGAAATGAAAAATGAACAGAAAGACAGCCTAAAAACACAGTCCAAAGGGTTTCCCCATGCAATTCCAGCGTCCAATACAGTAATATAACATAGCATCAACACGAAGACCTCTGATGCTAATGATGTTTATCAAAAGAATAAGGATGCAGACGAAGAAAATGAGCATATGATCATATGAAGAGACATGTGTAGAAATATAGTAAGAGGAGTAGGATCCGAGATGAGGGGAAGTCACAACGCTATCCAAGAAAGAGAAAAGAAAAATAGAGAAAAAAAGTACAAATAAACACCTAGTCCCATGGCAATGACCTTATGAACCCCCTTAACTTTGATGCGCATGACTGAACCCGGCCGGCTATGAATCTGAACCAAACAGTTCCCACCCCACCAAAAAAGAAAACACCAAATTTTAAACCCAATGCGCCGGTTTGTCGTTCCTCATCACATATATAGCAGGAAATATATATATATATTTTTTTTTGAATTGTTTTCTCGTTGAATTACCTTCCGTGTGAATAATATCCCCCAGGAACACTAAAAGGGGTGACTCCAAAGCCCTGGCCAGGCTGACCCTGGTCATAGACACCGGGGCTCAGCTGGCGGTTAGCAGGAGCAGGTAGTCCTGGGGGGTTATGGACTGCGGTCGTAAAGGGAAACTGTGAACCACCAGCAGCACCATTGCCGCCAGCCAATAAGGAAGTGCCGATCGGAGTAGGTGCATGGACGTTATTTCCCGACGAGCGGACTCCAAGTGGGTTCTTGGAAAAGCTGAGTCTAATCCCACCCTTGACGCTATTGGAAAGACTGCGGCCATAGAGATCGGCCAAAGCCTTAGTTGCGAAGTCAATATCTTCAAATTCAACAAAACACATTGGACCTTGGGGCTTCGGCTTTAGCATGAGGCGCTTGTAGCCGCGTTGACGGCTGAATAGACTCTTCAGCTCATCTTCGGTGGTGTTGACAGGAAGGTTGCCAACATAGAGAGTGTTGCATGGCGGGTTTTGGTCCGCGGGGTTTGCAGCGGGGAGGTTACGTGGGTGCGGGGAGTGACTACTGTTGGATAGCCATGGAGTGGGCGAAACCAGGTTATTGATAGGCGACGTGATATGGTGGGGTGTGCTCATAAACCCAGTGCCTGCAGTCGATAGTTGGGGCAGGTGCGGCATGCGACTGGGCCCATTAATAGTTAAAGGGTTTGTCAACGATCTGTTTCTGGGGCCCATGGCCGCTGCACGCTCGTCTACATCATCAGGGTCGGCTGCCTGTCTATGGTAGGGCGGCAATTGTTGAAGGAACGATTGTTGTTCGTAGAAGCTGTTATCACTAACACTACCACCAATACTACCAACGCCACTACCAATGATATTTTGACTAGTCCCGCCGACGGTCGCGTTATTATTGCCACCGCCAATAACGCCGCCGCTTCCACCATTATTTCCATTCTTAAGCCCGCTATTATTACTACCAATGGCCCCAACCCCGACCGCCCTCGAAAACAACGGATGGCTAGTTGTGTACCCGCCTCCTAATCCTTCTGATGTCGGCGACGATCCAGGCGAGAGTGGGCCTAAATCTAAAAGCTCCCTGTCTTTGTCGACCAACTGTACCGATAGCACACTCTTGCCTCCGAAACCGTCCACCGGTTTACCATCCAAGCACTGTTGTGCCTGTACTGCACTCTCATAAGAGCCAAATACTGCTATTGCGCCTTCACTGATCATGCGCACGTCTTGGAGATCCTTCGCAAATAACAAAATGTTGCTAATGTCTCGATGGGTCACACCGGAAGGCATATTCTTGATGCGAATGGAGTGAGCTTGCGAGGACTCAGGGACAACATTTTCGAACCCAGGTGGTGGGCTACGGATCTCGCTAGGGGCGTGGGTTTCGGGCGAGATGCCCCGAGGAGTGGACGCGAGAATGCCACCCCGGGTTTGGCTGAATGGGTAGAAAGATTCAAAATGATGTCCTCCGGTACTTGCGCCGACACCCCCATTGATAACCCCTCCGGTACCTCCACCGATGACGCCGTTACTGCCGCCGTTACCGTTGACACTGTAAGATCTGTCGTTACCACCAATAACACCACAGGCCCTATCTGATACTGCTGAGGCCATCATTTCTCGAGTAACTCGCGGGGTGCCACCCGGGGGGTAGTTGCCAAATAATATTAGGTATATGTGTAATAGGAAGTACTATAAATAGGGTGGTGTTGTCAATGCACTGGTATGCTATTACGCTATGGATGTTGTATGCAGTTGTTTAATGAAAGGAAAGGCAGTATCCTCTTGTTGATTTCTGACTCTTTTCTTTATTTCTTTCTTTGGATATTCCTTTGTGTCGGACCCGTTGATGGGTTAGGCTGGAAATGGGAGTACGTGAGGGTTGACCTGAACAAAACAAGTGACCGCGTTGTAGTAGCGCCACGCCCAATGTGGGTGGAGGGGTTGAAGGGACTGGATGGAGAGTTCTAGTTAGCTAGATAAACTATGATATTGACCGCGATAGAACAGATAGGTCCAAATAATGAAGATGCTCAAAGAAACAACAACCAACAGAAGTTGAGGCGCGCGCCGGTCGGTCCCTGATGCAGATCAATGCAGTGCTGCACAGCGACAGATAGCGACGACTACGTAGAACTTGCGACAACAATATTAAAAAAAAAAGATAAGAAAAAAGAAAAAAAGCGGTGAAAAGAGAGAAAACAAAAGGAACAAAAAAAAGGCGGTTTTTGGTCCAGGTAGTTTGCGCCGGGATGGAAAGGTTTTGTGCAACAGGCAAGAGAGCAAAAAAATAATAAAATATAGGCAGGCTATTGGAGATGAGAAATGTAAAAGGAGTTTTCGCGACAACAAAAAACAAAAGTAAAGCGTTAATAGCGGGGGTAGGGGGTTTACTTAGTTACTGCGCGATGGTTGGAGGAAAGTTTAGGTGAGTGGAAATGAGAGGATGGGGAGAGAATCAGCGAGGCGCGCAACAGACAACTTGTTGGTTGTGGGTTGAGGTCTATCGGTGGTGGTGGTGGGACTCGCCAAAGGGTAATGTGAGTGGTGGTGGTGTATGCGGACTCACACTGACTGGCAACGATGCAGCTAGGCAGGGCAGGCAGTAGGTAGGCGAGCGAGCACGCACGCGGGCAGCTGTCCTGGTAAGCGATGCCGGGTTTCACGCGGGCTATCCAACGATTCGAGTTTCGACGCTCAGTCTGGCGCAGAAAGTTAAGTTAGCATGATGTTGATCAGAGACGCGCACAGTGATTAGCAAGAGAGAACATGTACATACATACCTAGGGAGGGAGGGAATCAAAGGAAGGGCGTAAAGTATGCAAATCTGGGGAGCGTGAGCGAGCGGGTGAGTGAGAGAGTGTGGTGGGTGTGAATGCAAAGGTACGGTGGGGAGGGTGGATATGATATGGGATGGGGGGGGATGGGGGGATGGGATGGAGTGGTAAGGGAGTGATTGCCCGCCAAAGCGCCCTTTAAGATGACCTTACACTTTAGGACTTTGAGGAGGGAGGGAACGAATCATAGGCTGGAACAATACCTTTGGGTCTTGCCTATGTGCTTGAGAATGCGAAAAGGAGATGAACGAAAGAGCTAATATAATAAGAACTAGTGAAAGAAAGAGAGTCCTGATGTTACGCTGGATCTGTGAGTAAACAAGTATAAAGTATACAGTATAGTAGTATAATTATATAAACTACGAGAATTCTATGGAGTCTCGTTTAACACAACTTATTTCCAATGCATGTTAACGTGAGTTCGTCACTGATTTCGGTGTGTTTTCTCTCCTTAGCCAGCGCGCGCGACACCCTGCAGTAGACCTCATTGTAAATACCATTGGAGTTTACCACCGCTACTAATTTTGCATCCCTCATTTTCGGTTACCTTAGATCTAGAGAATTCTAGATCTAATGTTCCCATTATGGTCCCTAAATTATTTTACATCAGGATGATCTACATACTTACATGCCCAATTACGCATCTAACTGTCACGCTTTTTCTGTCTAAGATGAGAAAAGAAGAACCCAATGCGATGAGCTAGGCGATTAGGCAAGTAAGAATGCGCGAGCGCGCGCCGGCAGATGAGGAGGCGGGGGAAAGGATGGCCTCCTCCTACGCACCCTATCACCCCCCCTCTTTTGATAGTCAAATGTTGTCTCACCCTCTGCGAAATCCACAAGCGCCGGCGGGGAAGTTTAGAAACTGGTCGCTGGGATTTTTCAGAGCGCACGGTGATGAGCATGTTATCAGCAACGTTACATAACGTATGTGAGAAACGAAGAGTAGGAAGTGTTTTCGCTACGCAGTTGCTTCTTGTTCAGATGTTTCGGTCCTTTGATCAGTTGTGTGTAGTCGAGACCCAAGACGCTTCGAGATTTAATACTTGCTGGATTCATTCTGTTTGCACCCTCACATTCTACTGTATATTGGTAAGGTTGATGGGTCACAGAGAAAGGGGGGTAGAACATGTGAGTACAGCGACAGGTAATATTACCCACCGCTGTACTTGTACCTTCTCTGTGAGATAATGGGTGATAGGCGGTATCCTCTGTAGGGACGGAGCGAGTGAGCAGCCCATCTGGGACGGAGTACCTTAATCAGTCATTCATTCACCCCCTCCTTCCCTCCTGATCATGATAAAGTACCCTATATGTGGGATGTAGGTTGATTTCATAGAGAACACCCATGGGGCACACAGAACAGATATTTATGCTCGAGTGTGTAATATCACACTTCTCAGCATATAACAAGTAAGCAGGATCCACCGCCTAACGCAACTGCTTTTAGAGTCCTGCCCGTGCATTCCTAGCGAGAAACCCCTAAACCCAATCCCACACACCTGTAATCTACGGAACAGCTGTTGATTGGGCCTCGCTTGCAAACAACTTTGCCGGGTGGAGGCTGGGGGCTGATCATTCCTCATGTGATTCAGATGATGGTGTGGATTTAAGCTTTTGAAGGGCGCCCGTGGAAAGGTGGTGTTGGAGGTTGAGGAGCCGCAACTGTGGCAGGCGGAGGGGCTTTGCTGAACCGTATCTTTTAATTGGGGGGGGGGGGGGGGGGAGGTACCTACAGGTACATGTAGCCACTATTAACGTGATATTTCTGATCTGCCGCTTTTCGCTTTATAAATTTATGATAAGCCCCTCCCCGTCTAGGAAGGAATCGGTCCAGAGTAGAACTGAGGAAAGAGAATGGAACCAGTCGATTCGATCCGACACTAAAATCACCAACGCGCGATGTATGTAGAGTAGCCAGAGTAGATCTAGAGTAGAGCATGCATGAGCACCCTCTTGACCCTCCTATTTGTGCAACGTGGACTGCAGGTCTCCGGTCGAACCCAACCTCAATCAATCAATTACGAAGCTCCTCAGGTTACTATCTTCCAGCCTGGAACCAACACACAACGACAATGGCGAACCACCATCAATCTGATCCACTGCGACTGGCTGGTCAACTACCTGCGCCCGCCGTTGAACGTACGTACGTGCGAACCTAGATCTGGACACTCTTTATGGTTTGTAGATCTAGCTTCGAGTCTCTTTTGTCGGCGTTCTGTGGTACCTCTTAATAGGAATGCAGTCATCCGCCAAACGGTTTTCGTTTTCTGGCTATACATACATGTAGTTAGGTCCTTTAGTGAAGCTCTAAACCTACATGGGACACATGGTATTGGACAGCGATGGAGCCCTGTCGTATTTTTCTCATTCCCTTCTTACACGTTCGTCGTCTTCTTTACTCGGGTGTAGGAATTAGAACCAAATGCACCATTTGTATGGCAAAGAGGCGTGTTCTTATTCCCATACCCGTGTACTCTGGCAGGAAGGGGAGAGACTAAGTCCAATATGGCCAGCGGTCTTACCTTAGATACATGTACTCTAGCACTATCACACTTACATAGTACTTAGCTACAGTCTTTCACGAATACTGCCAGTTGACGATTCTGAGCGGGGATTCCAATTATGGCAAGAAACAGTCAAGCAGCAGCTTTTAATTTCTATTGGCCTAAAGTCCCCTATTCGTCAACTGGCGGTATTCGTCAAGCGACGGTGAACGACTGTACCTGGTACTGTACTTACAATACGTACGCATACATACCCTATAACTACATACCTATTTACAACTGCGATCGCGCCTCACCCGTGTCAAAAAAAAATTGATCATTTCGCCCAAGGCCAGGGCGAGCGGATCAAGATTTGATTCCCACATGATGTTTCACTTGACGTCCGTTTCGCCACTGCCACGTTTGTTGTCTGGGTTCACTTTCAACCCTCGAGCCTTGATAGAGGTGCTGACACAGGACAGATCAAAGCCAAAGCCAGAGCCGATTTTTATCGCGGCAAACTTTTGGCTGTGAATAGTTGACACATCTGTGCACCTGGGTTTAGCTCGTAATTGCCATGCGCATTGCGCACAGCGGGTAGGCATTTCCCCTTGAACGCCTAACTAGACTCGTCTGGTGTCTTATCGAATTCAAGACCTCAGAATTCGTGTATGGGATTTTTATTACAGTAGGAGGATGCTGCGGGATCCAATCAAGCATAGCCGACAGCGTCCAGAACTCACTAGGCGGAAGGTGGTGGCTAGAGGGAAAGAGATGCGTATGCTGTCTATTGCCACTGTTGTTCGACATGGTGATTTCAATTATCCATGAGACTTACATACATACACATGTATTTCTTGCGGGGAGTCCACGTTTGATCTGTAGTAGGATAAAATAAAGGAAACTGAGTGGATGGACAGCAACAGATACTCTAGAGGTTGTGCCACTAGATTACAGGAGGGCCCGAAATGGTACAGATCAGTCTTTTTGGCCGGAATCGGCAGCCACCGGGACAAGGACGGGGGTGGCTCAATTTGCAGCATGCTGTCTGTCTGTAGGGGTGTGCAGTCTGTTGATCCTACCTCGTTAATTCACTATTTTTCGAGAGACAGAGGTCTTTCCCATGTTAGTTTCCTCATGTTCTTAGATTTAGGTCTGGTGGCTGCATGTATGTATGTATGTATGTATGATGTACTTACTGGTTATGATGCATCCGTCAGGAATTGTGATGCGTGCCGTTGAAAGACGGAAAGATCAAGCAAGTAGGCAAAGCAGGTAAAGCAAGAGCTTACAGAAGAGTAAGTAGAGGAACAGCAAAACCTCCAAGTTTAGAACCCATGGAAGAGAAGGGCGTGAAGTCCATTCCCCCCCACCATCTTTGCTCCAAGCAGATCCCCCATCCATCTATATCCCAGGTGCTTTCTCCAGATTTCCCCGTCTATATTACGCTGGCAGACGCAGCAGCAACAAAGCTACCTTCGATCAATTGACGGACCCTGTTGAATTCTGTGCTGGCCTTCCCGTGAGATCTTGGAAGATCATCAACTAGCATTTAAGCGAAAAAAAAAAAAAAAAAAAAAAAAAAAGAGGGCCCTTCGTTCGGACATGCTCTCTTGTCTCCCTTCATCAGTCATCTCCAAGGGACAGCAGTAGTACTAGCAGCTCTGCCGGGCCCCGTCCACTCATTTTATTTATTTTTCAAATTCATCAATTTCCTTTTTAGCTTTGTTTTTCTATTGTCTCGACGTTCCTTTTTTCTGCTTCCGCTTGTTAACTGGTGAGTTTCACACTGTTGCTCTGCTGCGCTCGACTCCAGCACCGTCTCTGCCGCTTTTGCTGCTTAGACTCGTGTAGCTGCTCCAAGACGAACTCGAAGAAGTCGAATTCCAACTCAGATAGCCCTCTCGTTGTTGTTGCTACCACTGCTGCTGCTGCTGCTACTCCTCTTACTAGCAGTAGTAGCCGCGAGCGTCCTTGTTGTGAAGAGCAGAGTGAGCGTGAACAACGTGGAGAGGACCGGGACCGCTTGGGGGAAATGCCGATGCCGGCTTTGAGATTGAAGCAGCGAGTGCTAGATGTTCAAGCATATATCACGAAGCGTCGAAATTCACACTCTACCCCACAGCCTCCCGAACGATTAGAGCGATCATCTTCGCCTCTAACGGCAAGGCTCTCGTTAAGCAGTTCGTCCTCGAATGCCGTGGAGATCAAGAACGATCACCAGGGCAGGGAAAGCATCAAGTCGGCTCCAGGCGAACGCCCTACTTCTACTGACAGTACTACCACTGCACCGAGGGGGGAAGGCTCGGGAACAGCGGGAAGTTCATCTCGTAACGGCTCAGCAGTAATATTGTCAGGCGCGCCAAACTCTCCAACGCAGCAGCAGCCGACTCCTTGCCCTCCAACAACACTCCCTCCTCCATTACCACCGCTACCATCTCCGCCGACGCCCAGGTCAGAGCCTCCACTCGTTTCGAAGTCCCTTGAAAACGGCGATCAAGACTCACCTCATTCCACCCCTAAAATCTCTCCCGCCGTATCTCCTGCCGCTAGTATTACTACTGCTACTCCGGTCGTCACACCGGTATCACCACAAGCAGCAGACTCGGCCTTTCCCCTTCAACCGCCGAGGAAGGAGAAAAACAGAGCAGCGCGCCCTGAATTCCAGCAGCCTCTCCTACCCTCCTCCACACAGGCACTGAACGCCGCGTACATTCGCCGTCCATCACAAGTTGCTCGAAGGCAATCGTTGTTCCCTAATACGGAGGGTGCTCTAATTCAGAACCTTCTAGATCCTGACAGCATCAACAGCAACAGCGAACAAAAGCAGCCTGTTCCCGAAGATCAACAGACAAATAATAATAATTTTCACTCGACACCTGTAGAATTTCACCCACTCCCAACGCCTGCTACACTAGGCCCAGAGATGCCTATCAGGAAGGTTTGGGTAAAACGACCAGGCGGATCACCAACAACTGTTAGTGTCCGCAATGAGGATATGGTGGATGATGTTCGGGATGTGGTTTTGAAGAAATACCAAAATGCCTTGGGCAGGAGCTACGATGCCCCGGATATTACGCTACGAATTATCCCACGGCATACAAGGCCACGTTCTCTAGATCACAATCAAACCCATAATCATCATGGTTACAATAATCACATCTCTGTGGAAAGAATGTTGAACCCGGACGAGACACTTGTACACACCCTGGATGAATATTTTCCTGGTGGTCAGACGATTGATGAGGCTTTGGTTATCGATGTTCCCCCCCTTCCGTTGCGGAAGACACCTCGACCGTCCCCCCATACTTATGCATATGGCTCTGCACACGAATCTCACCTAGGTATTGAAAGCAACGAATACTTTCCACCAATGCCTCTGGTGCAATCTTCTCATAACCAATCACAAATAATGAACGGCGGGCAGCAAAATGGTTTAGGAGGACCCTCAATCGGAATACTGACCACTGGTCAAGTACCAAACCTCCCAGGATCGCCAGGAGGCGGCGCCCGGAACCGCGCATCTCGACCTAGTGCTAGACGGCTAGCAACTGCATCACCAACCATACATGCTTCGAGTTCAGGCGTGGCTGCTGCGGGAACAGTCATGCGAGCTCGTTCAAGGGGCAATTCAGACGCAGCCAATCGAGACCAGCCCCCTCCCCCACCACCAATTCCAACACCACCCACTGAGGATATTCCCCAGAGGGTTTCAACGCCTCCCCCAGCGCGTGTAGCATCACCGTTATCAACTAGAATCAAGAAAGATAAGAAGCAGCACGCATCCCCTGCAGGGTTGCTGCCCGATGGAGCCGTGCCCCCAATTAATGTCCTCATCGTCGAGGACAACGTCATTAATTTGCGGCTTCTGGAAGCATTCATGAAACGTCTCAAAGTCCGATGGCAGTCTGCGATGAACGGAAAGGAAGCAGTTGAAAAATGGCGGGCGGGCGGATTTCATCTAGTGCTCATGGATATTCAGCTCCCCGTTATGAACGGGTTAGAGGCTACGAAAGAGATTCGCCGGTTAGAAAGAGTCAACTCGATAGGATTCCAGGATCCCCCTCTTCCTAAGGACGCAGTGCTTTCGGACGAGGATAAACTTCCGAACTCTATCCTTTTTAAATCGCCTGTCATTATTGTCGCCCTTACTGCATCCTCGTTACAGAGCGATCGTCATGAAGCATTAGCAGCTGGTTGCAATGATTTCTTAACTAAGGTGAGTTTTTTGAGCCACATCACTCCTACTATCTGCCCGCTAACGATGAAATAAAATAGCCTGTAAACTTTATTTGGTTGGAGAGGAAGGTCACTGAATGGGGCTGCATGCAAGCGTTGATCGACTTTGACGGGTGGAGAAAATGGAAGGACTTCACGAACAACAACGCTGGTGCAAGCGACGGAAAAGCTAAACCCAGACATGGAAGACAAATGCAAATTGCAAGGGGTACGGCAGCCGCAGAAGGTGAAAGCAGAAGACTGGATTCTAGTAGCCCGATAACGACGGTAGGATGAATGAAGGAGGAATGAAGGAGGAATCGAGTTATCAAACGGTGTTGACTGGGTTTATTATTGAGGGGTGCTGCAACAGTTGGGGTTACGATGAAATGTTCTGCGGTTCGTTTTGGGTTCTATGTTAGGAAGAGCTGGCTACACTCTCACTTGTATGTCATGTGTTATTTCTTTCTTTCTCTCCACCATATCTTCACACCATTATCTCTTGTTTCCTTACTGTTTACTTGGCATTGAAATCGTCATTATAGTCATCGCGGGCAGGGCATTTCTTGTTGGCGATCATGGGAATTATTTTGTGGTAAAATAGGTTAAACTCAAGCGGGCATAACAAATAGGGCTTGAATTAGTTGCGCGGTTGGTGTTTTTTGCTGTTCTTTTGTGTTGACCCCCCCCCCCTTTTTTTATACAAATTCCTTATATTGCATTGGTAATAATGTAGTGTGTTTCTTGTTTGTATATATTAGTATATATCGCGGCCTACAACGTTCGTGTAGGGGAAAAAACGAGTTGTGCTTGTTTCTTTGTCTCTTTCCCCTCCCTTTTCTCTTTCCCCTTCATATAATTTTATCACTGTATGGTTGTTACATCATTTGGTGGGAAACACCGGTAATGGATGACTTCCCGTGGGAACTTAGATTCTAGAGGGGGGAGGGTTCGGTTCAGATTGCTAAACTTCAGAAACCAGGAAACCGCTAATATGATTGGTTGTTTGTGAACCTTTGCCACACTGGCCAGCTTCTACGGGAATTCAATAAATTTTGTCTACTTCCTTAGCTTTCCCTCTTTGTATCACCCCTCTTTGATAGTGGTTTACTATGTTGTATAGCTTTACGCCCTACCGTCAATTCTCGAATAATCCACTATCCCCGTATTTGTTAAGTCCGAACCAAGGTGAACTGGCGAAGATACTTTTTCTCACCTGGAATTAAGATTTAGCGACGCGGGGATAAGAATTGTAGTTGGGTTATCATCAACGTAAGGGTTATTTACTTTACATGGACCGAGTCTTGGCCCTCTACCATAGAAAAGTGAAAAACAAAAGGTAGACCTCTCCACGGGGGTATGGTTAGGGACACCTTGAACCGGTGTGTCAAAGTTGCCGAACTTTGAGACTTAATGGCCAACCACCACAACACATTAAAATTAAAACAGTTCTGTGAGCCCAATCAATTTTATGTGTTGTGGTTGTTGAGCTATCGAATTTCTAAAAGCTGGGTTTTTGGTGGGAGGGTGATTGAACGTCGCTCATAAACTACCTTTCCAGGCCAATAATCACCCAATTAGGAAGTATGCTAATACATAATGACCTAATTGGGAATTCACAATTGGTTCATGACTGGTATCTTGGCATAAATGCGCTATCTTGGCATTTTTGGGCGAAGTCATGCCAAGTAATTACTGGATTAGGAAGGTGATCTTCAGCTGGGACCAATGTCGCACCGGGCCACTGTCTCTAGGTGTCCCCAACCATATGGTTCTCACGGGGGGGGGTAGGTGCAACGCCTAGTAACATCAAGGCAATCGATACATGAATAGAATTCTGTGCATAATAAGAATTTTTGTTAATCCCCCCCCAACTCGTTTTCGACGTTCTCGGTCGTTGCTGACAATCCCGATATGAAATACCCCATTGGCCTAGGCTTGGGGAGTACTAGGCAGATAGCGTGGTCAGTGACACATCACACCCGGAACGGTCTCTGAACTGGGATGCGTGGAGGGAGAGGTTTAGCTTTAGGTGATGTGATTGGCTACATCTGTATTTGTATTAGAGTACCGGGTGTGCACCTTAAATACCGAGACACCTGGATTGATTGGGTAAATTTGTATGGGCGCCATGTGTGGCAACCAAAAGCATCCAATGAATTTTGGCCTTGGCTGCAAGATTTGTATGGGGGAAAGAAGTACGGAGACACTTCATATATTTTCATTTAAAAAATCTAAATATTTTCCTAAAAATACAAAAAAATAACTGCTGAATAGCGCTCAATCTCAGCTTCATCTGAATAGCGATTTGTAGTCATCAAAAAGCATTTTGGTGAAGTTCGAAAAAAACGAGAGTAGAAAAGAGGTCGAGGAGGTTGTGTTGTGAGAACTGCGGGGCACACTATCCAAATACGTGCTTGGCTGCCAAGTGTTATTTTTTTCAAAAAATTATATCATCTGCCCAACCAGATCCTTTTGCAGGCCCTCACTTTTTAAAATTCCCTAAAATGGGCGTCTCAGTACTTACCCTTACACCCCGGTACATATACTGGAGGACTTCCCGTAAGATAGAAGCCGTTCTATCGCTATTTAGAGGCTGCGGTGTCTATCATAGGAAGTTTTCTATTGCTTGTTGCAATGAGTACAATCCCTGCACCTTCCACTACTGGACTAGTAATCGAATAGGGCAGAGAGATCTTTCTTTACCTATGGGAAACCACATTTGTTCTTGGCTTCTATCCTATTGAATAGAAAGAAAATAGGGATAGAACAGCTTCTATAGCTTACGGGAAGTCCTCCACTATTAAATGAGAAGTTAAGTGGGTACTTGAGTATGATATCCGCTCACTACTCAGCCAGACTTATAAACTACAAAATCGCAGAGAGATTTGGGATTACTCTACACACTATTTACAGTACAGTAGGAGTAGGGTACAGTATTCGGTTAAATGTAGCTAGATACTTGCATGGCACCCATTCAAAAAAGATCTGATTTTAAGACCTATGTAGTAACATACCAAAAGAAACATACGGAGAGTTGATGGATTCGGATGTCGGTGGGCAGAGGAAAAAATTGCGCCCTAACTTTAGTGGTGGCTGTTCCCAGGCCTTGCAGAGAAAGACAGAGAAGATAGGCAAGGGAACAAAGTGAACGAAAAGAAGAAAAATTAAATAAGCCCTTAGGTAGGTATCGATAATGAGCTAGTAAAAACGTACTTGAAAGGAAAATTAGAAGAAAGGTCGCAAAATTGTAGAAGAAAAAAGAGAGACAAAATAGAGGCCAAAGACAGGAGAGCCACCTAACCCCTCCCTCCTCCCCCCACGTATGTTTATCAAAACACCTTTTGAGCTGGAAGACATGAAGAAAATAGCCCTGCTCCCCAACATGTCCTTCAACCTTATTTTTCTCCCATGCTTTCCATCTTATAATTAAGCGCGCCTCATCCCAACCGCTTGGTAACAACTGATCATTGCTTTACTAGTGGTTCAAGCCTCCACCATAAAGAAATTCACCGTGCTCCAAACTCTATACCTAAACATCGCCATTCGATTTATCATCCATTGGTTGATTGTGTTCACGAGTCATTCTTGCCTCACTAATTTGATAGGCGCGTATTAGACATCTCTTCTATGAACCCCCCTAGGAACGAAATTATTGAAATTATTCAGAAAACTTACATTTCCTTGAGTTGTGATTCACGAGCGAGTAGCTCCTGTCGCTTCTCGTTGATTTCACGTTGAACCTTAACCTCAATTTCTCGGAGTTTTTCTTCCTCACGCCTGAGCTGCTCTTCCTTGAGCCTAACAGATTGCGTGGCAAGATCCTCAGGATTCATAGAGCTTTTTCTTTCGTTTAGTCAGCAATTTTCCCTCCACGCTATGAGTTACTGTAAATTTTACATACGCAGATGTACCGCCCTCTACAGACTTCGACAATTTCTCGGTTCTGTAATTTTCGTAAAGGAAGTCGTGTGTGATTTCCTTCAAATCTGCCAAATGAGAATGCAGTAAGGCCGACCTAATCGCCAAAAAATCAGAGTGCCTTGGGTTATCAACCTCAACAATACCCCATGGATATTGCCGGGCGCGAACCTTGCGACCACCAATCTCCACAATTTCTTCACTTCCTACAATGGCGAAAGGCATCAAGCCGCGTAGCTCGGCATTTTCCTCGACAGTGTCCTCGTCATCTTCCTCAATGTCATATGGAAAATTGTAGACTGGGATGCGGTAATGCTCAATGTCCTCCATCACAAGCTTTTTAGACTCTGCGAGTTCTGCAGGGGTAAGAGCATCCGCCTTTCCAATGACAGGGATAACGTTGACGCGGGGGGAGAGGCGCTTCATCAATTCAATATCCAGTTCACGGAGACTAACGAGAAGATTAGCTATATCTTGCAAAATACAATCAAAACAGACATACCCATGGCCTGTCGGTGTGATAAAGTAGAGTAAAGCGTGAACACGGTTGTCGCGGAATCGAGGGTTACGCTTGATACGGGACTCCTCAGCGAGAATGTCATCGTACTGGCGCTCGAGGTAACCAGAGATTTCACCAAAACTGTTACAAAGGTTAAATTAGGGTAGAGAGATATAATATAATGTCTAACTTTCAGAACGCACCTGGCCTCGTTATCAATTTGGTCACCAAATCCTGGGGTGTCGACAATTGTCAAAGATATGCGAGTTCCCTCCTCCTCAAGCTCTATTGGTCCGATTAGCAGGCTGTCAGGGGGTTTAGTTAAATACAATATAGCGTACCAACAGTAACAGGCTTAATCCGTACACCCTCTTCAACATGTGCATTGGCATAGTCATCACAGTCTTTGGTTTGCAAGACCTTCTTGCCACACAGAGTGTTTACAAAAGTCGTGCGGCCTAGTGTAAAGAAACAAGGTCAGCATGAGACTAGCTATACCTGGTAACAATTCCCTAGACCAGGTATAAAAGGCATTGAAGCCGTGAAAGGCGATTTTACCAGTCCCCGAGGCACCGCAGACCATAAGACAGAATTGAATACCCTTCTTGACATTCTTCTTCCTACGGATCTGTCGGGATGAGAGCATTGTTAGCGGGACTGCTCTGATAAGCAGTAGAACACGGTTCGGTTGGGGGTGGGCGGTTGAGACGCGAAGCTCTTAGTGTATGTGTTGAGAACCTTGTAGAAGAAGGCTAGGGATAGAGAAGAGGAGTGGGAGTATTATGATAATGGTGATAGATGATGAAATGAGAATCGAGGGAGGGGAGGGGAAGGTAGGATGTGCAGGTGGTGTAGACGAAGTTCAGGGTTAACCTACAGCACTCAAAGGAGAAGACATGGTGGTGTGGTAGATGACTAGGCGATGTGTAGGAACACGGGTCTCAGGGGGTCGTTAATGAATTAGGAAGAGCGGCCACGGGAGCTAGGTAAGTAAGCACACAAAGAACGTCAAGGCGCGGGGCAAGACGAGGAAAGGTTGAGGAAAAGGAAAGGGAGAGGTTGGAGGTCGTGGTTGGTGGTGAGGGCAGAAAGACAGGAGGTTGCAGTGTTCAGAATTCTGAAGATGCTGGAGACGAGAGCCAGCAGAAGCCCCTTTTCCCGCGAGCCTTGGCAGTCCCCGACCACAAGAAGATCATCGCTTTTATGATTTACCTGGTGAAAATAAACCCCATTGTGATAACGATTAATTTCAGAATGAGAGCCTGAAACATTCTTCTCATAATACTGTTTGTTTCCCATTGGTACACTTTTTTTTTTGCAAATTTCCCATGGCTTGTGTAGCTTGTGACATGTAGACTCTGAATAGCTTGGGCCCTGCAACTTAAATGAAATGCAGGCCTGGATGCGCCCAGCAGCCGGGTAACCTTCAACTCTTAATGCATCTCGTCACCAACTGACGCACGCGTGCTACGCGCCGCAGAGTGGAATCCCATCCCAGGCTTCTCTCACCGACCCAGCTTGAATAATAAATAATGAACAATATCCGTGCTATAGAAGCTCTTAACCAGCGTGAGCTCGAATCTTGTGTCGTGAGTCTTATCTCAACTCCTTTATTTTATTCAATACTCTAATCCGCAATCTAGCCATTATCTGCGTCATGGCACACAGATTGGTCCGATACCGCATATATTTTCATCGGTGGGCTTCCATACGAACTTAGCGAAGGGGATATTATCACCATATTCTCCCAATTTGGCGAGCCTGTACATGTCAACCTAGTTCGTGATAAGGACACTGGTAAGAGTAAGGGCTTTGCCTTTTTAAAATACGAGGACCAGCGAAGTACCAATCTGGCGGTAGATAATCTCGGCGGGGCCACAATCTTGGGAAGAATAATCAGGGTGGACCATACTCGGTACAAACCAAAAGAAGGCGAAGTGGTTGATGAAAATGCCCACGCGAGCGCCGGGACCAGGAACAAAGAAGATGAAGCACGATATATGAAAAGAAGAAGGAGCGATCGTGACCCTGAAGATGAAAGCGACCGAAGAGCAGAGACACCTCCACGGACAATGCTCAAGGAAGAGTTGGAATTACAGAAGCTGATCAGGGAGCACGACGAGGACGACCCAATGAAAGAATACATCATTCGTGAAAAGAAGGCAGAAGTCCAGAAAGCTATTGAGAAGCTTAAGATAGATAAAAAATCATCGAAACATAAACACTATAGTGGAAGGGACAGTAGGAATGAACATAGACACCGATCACATCGGCATAGGAGCTGGTCTAGAGAGCCTTCCAAGCGCCATAGATCACAGCCAGCCGATCGCCGACACCCTACAAGACCGGACGGGGAGGCCCGGCGCCGACAGGATGGCGTTAGGGGGGAGAATCGTGATTGGACCGGTGATAGTGATCGGGCTAGAGGCGGTGACTTCCGGGGGCGGGGGATGCGTGGTGATGGCGATAGGGAGCGTGGTGGTGATCGGGAAAGAGGAAATAGGCGGGATAGACACAGGGAGAGGGAGCAATGACAGGGGGGGGGGGTACGAGTAAAGAGGAAGCTAGGACCCATCATTGGGACCGAAGAAGAACAGAGGTTGTCCGAAAGGAGTGACGCGGGGATGGTAGGCAATTGAGGCCTCTTGATTAAACTAGTAAATAAACTAATGTTTCGTAACCAGAATCGAGCTATGTGATTGTGGGGGGAGCAAAAATGAAACATGCCCATATCATTTTGATGCTGAAGGCCGCTTGGGAGATATCACCAAAGGATCCATTTTAATTTCAAAGTATACCGCCTCTTTTCAGTGCCTATGTAGGTACATGTATGTATGAACTGTTTTCCATACATCTGTATGTTGGAGTAGTTTTGGCAACAGACTTTTGTCCTAATATTTAGTTCTTGGCGGCAGGTATTGGTACTGTCACTCACTGACAAGGGCTTTTTGGCCAATACACCATCGCTACCGCCAGTTGACGAACAGGGGGCTAAAGGCCAATAGAAATGAGACCTCGCAGGTTGGCTGCTACATGTAGTTAATGGTCAAATTCGTGACATGGACCGTGCCACCCCTGTTCGCTGAACCTGACCCTCAACAACTAGCTACATCTAACCGTAGGTGATCAGAAACAATTTGGGGGCAGCGAGGAACCTAGGGAGCCCCTGTGCTTTGTCCGCGTTCGTCGTTCAACCAGTTTGGTCGTTGTCCCCAAATGACTTTACTTCAGGTTATGGTTGGGGACGCATTGACACGGAGTGACGAACTTGCCCAACTTCACGGCTTAATAGCAACCAACCACAACAAGTTGGAATAAAGCTGGCTATGTCAAATTATGCTGTTAATATAATTGTAACAGACGGGGATTTGGTAAAAGGGTTCTAGTTGTGACCTTATTACACACTGAAGATGCGGGTCTTTAGTAGGGGGAGTAACAAATGTCGCCAAATCCGGTATAATGTATATATGATTAGTCAGCATACTGCTACTATAATAGGAAGGTGCTCTACCCAAGACCACCGTCCGCGGCGACTTCATCTTCTCCTCCGCACTGACAGCAAGGATGTACCATTTAAACCTGTCTACAATCTACTTATGTCCTCAATAAATCCTTTTTCTGCATTCCTTCGTCCTGCAAGTACATCCTTCTGCATATGCCAGTGTTTCCAAAATTCTCATACAATGAACGTAGTATCTATAAATTAAATCAGGAGAAAAGGAAGCTAAAGTTGTTGGTTAATTTTCCCATAACTCTTCCAAAGAGTACTAATAACTTTTTCTGTAATAGTATTAAGTTACATACCAGTAACTCTTGATAAAAATTCAATTTACAACAAGGTGATAAAAAGCTTCTGATTCTTCTTATAATCTATCTCTCTAATTCTGGAGAGTGCAGTTCATTCTTAAAGCAAAACAAGCATATAGCCTCAGCTTGATTATGTAAATCATAATAGTATATTATAGCATTTGTGATAGAAATGGCAGGTGCAATTTAATGAATAGCCAAATGATGATGTAAAAGGCTGATGTGGCAGATGAAGCTATGCAATGTGAATATAATGATGATGTAAAATGCTTCAAAAACCTTGGCCCTTCTTATGTCAAAGTATGCTGAAATGGCGAAGCATAACCCATGGCCTTGTGAAACAAAAAGCGAAATGAGTAGAACTGTTTATTCTCTTGCGTGAAGCAGGGTTGTTGGATAGTATCAGTTGATGTCGGAAGTAGAATGATAGATTAGGAAGGAACCGTGGGAATGAATATGGGTGGTCTGGGGAGTGTAGGGAGGTTTACTGCGGGATTGTGGTATGAGTCGTGATTGTGAAGGGATAGTTATATATGGTACCGATTCTTCGCATGTTTCTCTGCAAGCGGCGTCTTCTTCACAATGCTTGATCATTCTTTTGGTTTTAGGCGCTTTTATTCGCTTTGTTTCTGAAACGCAGCGAGCGCAAGCATCGCGCCGGATGTCTCACCATGGCCGTCGCATCCGTTCTGAAACTCTTCACTTGCGGCGAAAGCGCCGTTCCGTTAAGCTGGCAATCGCGGAAATATTCTTATAGTTCACTCAATCGCTGATAGCATTCTTCTGCCCAGTGTTCTTTCTCTATCACTATACTGTCTTGCTCCTACCTTCTTGTTTTTAGCGTACGCTGCGCTGTGAAGTCATATCTTTGTCTTGCATTTCATTCTCGTTCTTATTATGCGGTGTCACTGCGTTATTATACTTGTATTCGCAGAACTCTGTTATCGTTGTCATCTATCGCGTTAACGTCACTTCTTTCCGTCATCTTGAAATAGCGCCTGGCTGTTGGTCTGTGAGTTAACTGTATGGATTAAACTCTCTTCACGTCTAATGAGTCGGAAGCGGCGAAAGGCGAACAGTTAAGGGCTTGGTAGGGCAAGAATTAATTCGTGAAACCAGGGGCCAGAATAAGTTGAGTTGAGGATCGGAGTTGAATTGAGGGTTAAAGTACTCTTAGGAAAGCCAGTAATATAATATGAAAAAGCGTTACCTGAAAGGCAAAGCTTGTAAAGAAAAACCTCTGGCTTTAAAATCGCGCGGCGGCTACATCTGTAAAATCGCGCCAAAGCAGCCAACAAATAAAGCATCTATCACTATCTGCGTCTTAACCATTCTACTTATCACTCACCGTATTTCGTTCTACCGCATTTCATACAATCGCGTCCCTTCTTAACGTCAGCCGTCTGTCAACAACCGCATTAAGAAAGCGGCAGCGAAGCGAGTCGCGAGAAGCGGAGTCGCGTGATGGTGCTCTCTTTGGAGTTCGGCTCGGTAAAGCTCACGTCAGCTTTCGAAACAGATTGAATCTCTGTAGCATTAAACAGAACCCAACAGAGCAGGGGAGCGATGGTAAGGATGCAATATTCGAGTAAGTCTTGTCGTCTACGCCAAAACCATCGAAATCTTTATAACCCGAAATGTGAGCGAAGTCGAACTGTCAACCTGCATTCTTGTCCCAACTGTCAGCAATTCACAGGAGTCTTGAGAGAATATCGCAGTAAGTCGGTAGCCTTGAGTTAGTTTAGGCGTGAAAGCAGGGATAATATCGCCATCGTGAAGCGAAGTCGAGGATTCGTGGGTATAAGAATTTAATATAAACATCTTCGCCGTGGCGTTTATCCGAGAACAAGGGCAATAGGTGGTCTGATATTGAAAACATTCAACATACGCCATCCTTGCCTTCGATTATCTTGGGGCCAAGGCTTCGATTGACGTTAGCGTTATCTTGTGATGCTTGGCGTAGTGTGGCCGAATTGGCCAGTGAAATGACAGACAGAGAGCAGCAAGGATCTTTAGGTAGTGAGGGCAGCAATGCGATAGGAATATTGTGAAGAACTGACAGTAGGGTAGCTCATGATATGCAGAAGCAAAGCAAGCGAAATGAGCAAAGACGGAAGCCGAAACCAGCGGTAGGAAGTGAAAGGCAGGATGGGGTCGTCGGCAAAATGTGATATTATGGGAAACTATGGCCAGTTTGGATCTTGAGGCCCATGGTATGAATAGATGTGTCTGTGTCATGGGGTCTGGAAAGAATAGGAGAAAAGAAAGAAAAAAATAGAGAAACCCTTGCATATTTAATGTCTAGCTGCTCCAATGAATTCATAGAGCCAAAATATCATCATCGCTTAAAAGAAATAGAATCTCAAAAGTCAATACCTTGGCACATAGCGTTAAACTAGTCTTCGTTATTTATATTAAAATCAATCGTATTAGAGCGCTCACGGAATCTGTCGCGTCGTTCACTCAATGTATCACTCAACAACGCTCTCAATCATATATATGGCATCTGTAAACACCCGGATCGTCCGGAGACCAGATCTGCAAGCCTTGGGGACAGATCGGTCCTCCGGCTTAAGCTCACGATAAGTAGGGTTGAAGGTATTGTTGATGAAAGCAAACTGTCAATTCGGTATGTTCAGAGATCGTTGGTAAGCTCGTGAGGGTTCGCCATTATCGGCGTATTTAATAAAATATTAATACGTCGGCCTCTTAGCGAATCGAAAGTATTTCAGCCCCTCTAATTCGGTCTACTCCTCAATGGCTTGGTGAAATGGTTCAATCGTTCTTGCCAGAGCAGAGTGGATTCTTCGTTAATTGATAAAAAGTGAGAGCGTGAAAGCCAGGATGCGGACTTTCGTAGAAAGTAGGAAGACTAAGTTAATGAAGCGTAAGAACATTATTAAATAAGTAAAACATTTCGTCGAGAACTTTTCGAGAAGATTCGTTTGGTCTCGAAGATTTAGAGTGAAATGCAACAAAGTCGTAAACCATGCTCGAGTATGGGGGTCGATGTGGGTCCATGAAATCTCTCTTGTATACTGATACAGCGTCTATTTCTTTAGAAATCAGACGAGGAGCATCTCACTCGTAGGCCGAATTAAGCACGATCTATGGATTAGCGTTTTAAAATTAACATGTGATTAAAGTCGTTCGGGGGTTTCTGCCGTAATTCAGCAGAAGGAAACGTGGTTTTCGGAAGATGGTTGATGATCATGAATTAAGTAGTGGAAAATCATTGAATATCTTTGTTGAGTAAGAGGCAATAAACATTAAATCTTTATTCGTATGGCATTGGATTCTCGGTCGACCCGTCCAGATGCGGGATGAAGCGGTAGAATAACGGTGATTTATTGATGTAGCGAGCTTAAAATGCGACCGTGGTACGTCGCCGGTCGGCGCAATAGTCTCCGGGTAAGCGTAAGTTCGTCATAACAGGAGTATAGAGCGAGACAGATCGCGGCGTTTCGTTACCAAAATAGTGAAAGATAAATGTTTCCGTTTTAGTTAAATGAGTCCTTAATACCAGAGATGGCGTTGAGGCAAAATTCTACTCAGGAGTGGAGTCGCGAAGTCCGTCGTCAGCGTCGTCAGAATCGACTTTTGAGTCTTGATAATGGTGAAGAAGCTAAACGTAAAGTTATGGTTAGCGGGCACATCGTAATTATGGCGGTCACGGGCGTAAGCGGTGCGTATATTTCGCGTGGTCGGCCGATAATAGTCCATTCGGAAGTTCAGGTCTATCTGGCGAATGGGATGGCATAGCGAAGGTTTATAAATTGGAATTAAAATATGAATAGAGTTTAAGTTAAATTCGTGTCGGGAGCATAGAGTGCATTCCAGAATAATAATATTTTCGTTTTACATACTTATTTCGTAAATGAAATTTCAACATTCATCAAGGGATCGTCGGGAGCGTGGAGAAGAATCTTTGTTTGAAGCCTCCATATTTATTAGGCTTTTGATGGCTCACTTCAGTCTGAGAGAGCAAATCGCTATTGAATTCATTCTTAAAAGCCGTACTCAATATATCTTAGAGATCCAAAGTCCTTCTTAGCTCTCTATTCATTATTCGGCCTCTCATCTCCTTCATGATCATCAGCCGGCCTTCGGGTTAATATCCGCTTCCTTCTTTCGCAGTGCGTATTGAATAAAGTGTCGAGATAAACTTCATGCAGCAGGTTTAGGCGTCGATTCGATGAAACTATTAGTGGTTTCGGAAGATGGTTATTAGTCGCGAATTCGGTGGGAAGAAAAATCAGCCCGATTATCTTGTTGGTAAGAGCGTAAACCGTAAATCTTTGTTAATATGCGTTGGTTCTCGGTCGACCGTCCGTCTGGGGATGGCGGTAGAATAACGAGGGCAATTTGTCAATCGATCGCGAAGACTTGGCTACCGACGTAAACTGTGTCGCCGATGCAGATAGTCTCCGATAGCGTGAAGTTTCATCCTTTCCAGGGTATAGGCGAGACAGATCGCAGCGTTTACGTTCTCCGTAGTAGCGATAAAATGTTTCGTTTTAGTTAATGGGTCATATTCAGAATGGCGTTGAGCATTCTTTCTCGAGTCCGGTCGCGAAAGTCGTCGTCGCGTCCGTCAGGGTCGCTGGAGTCTTGATAATGGTCGAAGCTCGCTTGAGGATTATGGTTCACGCTTGGCATCGGCGGTATGGCGATTCTGGGACGTATGCGGTCTGTATATTTCGCGTGGTCGTGATAATAATTCCGACTCAAGTTCCAGGTGTCTTGACCGTCGGGATGGCCTGCTGAAGGTTTATCGTGGAATTAAAAGTAACAAATAGAGTTTAAGTTAAATGCGTGTCGGGAGCATAGAGTGCATTCGATAAAAGCAACAACCCTCCTCGTTTTCTGTCTGTTCGGCCGATGAAATTTCTTGTTGTCGGGATCCGTCACGGGCGTGGAAGAATCTTGTTTGGAAAAGCTATCATATTTGGTAAAACTTTGGTAAACAACTCAATTCTGAGAGCGATCGTGTGGGTTCGTTCTTGAAAAATTATAGCTTATCTTGGGATCCAGTCTCATGTTAAACTACATTCTGTTGTTACTCTCATCTCGCTTCGCATCGTCAGCCCGGCCTTGGTTAATATATCATGCGCTTGCTTTCGCAGTGCGTATTGAATAACAAAATTAAATCGAGATAAAACTCCGTATGGGTTTAGCGTCGGTTCGATGAAACGGTTGACGTAAAATATTCGAGATTGCGATGATCATTAATCTTTTAACTTGGAGGCGGCGTCTCAGATAAGTCTCCGTTCTTGGCCGAATAACGCAAGCTCATATCGTAAATCTCGTAATTCTGTTCCGTAGGGAATGAGTCTTGAAAAAAATCTTCTTGGATGTAAAATCATTCTTCGTCCGTTGTGATAGAATCGTGAAGCATGTCAGGCGTCCGTCTCTAGAATAAAGCTCATCTCGGGATCGGGTCATCAAGATTGGGGCGGTAGTAAAGGCCGTCTTCAATTTCTGAAAAGCTCTTTCAGCGAGTCAGATTCAAATCGTCATCTTAACTTTGTCGATGTGGTCGATGGTAGAGAATGGCGTAGATAAATCGTAGATAGAAATTATGGCAAAGAAATTCTGAACCTCGCTTGCGGTCTTTGGTGCCTCCCCAATCGTGTTTGTCTTTGGTGGGATCATCTTACGTTCCTCCGGGCGTTAGAATCGTTCAGGATATTTAGTCTCTTGTCTGCTAAAGCTTCGCGTTCTCCGGTTTCAGATGGACCTCATTGGCTTCAAGAACTTCCAATACCTGTTGTACATCCTGCTGGTGCTGCTCCAACGTTTCTGAATAAATAAGAATATCGTCCAGGTAGGCGGTGGCACATCGATCAAGAAAGGGACGAAGAATATCATTAATCCAACGTTGAAAGGTAGCGAGGCGTTAATTGGCCAAAAGCGTTCTAAAAGTATTAAGGTGTCATCGCGTTCTAAAAGCTGTTTTCCTCATCATCGCCAGATCCGAATTTGATTATCACGTGGGTAACGGTAAAATAATTGGCGCGACAGATTAGTAATAAGTCTCGGTGTTAGGGAAGAGGATATCTATCATCGCGTAATGGTATTCATTTCGATAATCAACATAAATATGAGGACCGTCCATTTCTTAACAAATATGGCGGGAGGCGTGAGTTCTTGGATCGAAAAACCTTTCTTCAAATTGTCGGTAAAATAATCCCTCAATGCCTTCAACTCCTCGCAAACATCTTATCGTAGGGCGAAAAGGTGGCGTCATCTTGCTCACGAAGTTTAATCTCGTGGTCATGGGCTATCTTGAGTAACCGGCGTTGGTTTAAATCAGAGTTGTCGGAATCGTTGATAGTCTATTGGAATCGTTCCATCGAGTTGGCGGCGCATTTCCAGGATTCTGTTAACAGCATACAATGTAGTCGAATAAATATGAACAGTAGGATCCTGAGAAAGTTTTTTGAACGATCGAGGTGTAATAGTCGAGATATGGGTGACAGGCCTCTCTGGTGGTGGTGTCGAAATTCCTCGAGCGACAATGGGTTTGCGACTAGCTATCACGATCTTCGGCATACCGATGATTAAGCGAATCTCATTCCTTTGTCGATAAAATTTCAATGTCTCTCTCATCAAAGTATCACATCGCGTCGGGTAATGTCGGCTATGAAAGAAGGACGTTCCTCGCATGTCAATTAATTTCCAACTCTAATGTCGCTTCGGGTTACTTTCCTGACTCAATAGGTCTTATCAATAACATCAATCTCACTCTCGGTCCTCCAAATTCTTCATCTTGATTCGTGGCGTATATGAAGTCTTCGTCTATAAATCATGCTTAAATAGTATCAATCGAGCGTAGGTGGGTACAATAGACTTTTTATTTTTGCGAAATAGAGCAGACTACAATCAATTGATTCATCAATTTCCCCGATCTTGGCGTAAAATAAATGACTTTAGAAAAAGCAGGAGGTCACTTATCTTATCTTGCAGTGCGAGGACAAATCTTTTAACTCCTCATCCTCACTACCTCCTCCTCTTTTCCTTCTTTCTTCAATAATCTTTCCTCATCTTTGGCGGTGGGGTATATGACTCTGATCACTAGCAAGAATGTCAACATGATAGTAGCATCTATTTTCAATCCTACGAGCTTCCCTCTCCTGGGGATCCGGACGACGACGACTATTAGACAAATCCATAGGAACAGCTCCACGGTGTATCTGAAGGATGGGCTGCTGGTGTCGCGTTCTTGAGGTGGCGGTGGTCTCGTCTGTTGGAGGTCTTGTTGTTCTTCTGGGTGGCCGAGAAACAAAGGTAGGAGGCTGGGGCACTGGGAATCTGAAACCTAAACCTCACATCCTGGCGCTGTAGCCGTTCTTTGTTGTCAGTCATTTGGAGAAGTAATGCATAATCATGGTGTATCAGAGTCTCGTTCTGGATCATCAGGGCCGTTAGGTCACTGGTTAAGCCCTTCAAAAAATATTTCAATCTTGGCCTCGTTGAGCTCAGAAGCATGTATATATTGGAACTATGAAGTATTCGGAAAAAAATCGTTGGCGTTTTGATTTCACTAAGATTCGAGCTGTGGTGGCCGGTCAGGATCTCAGCGTTATTCAAAATTTCAAAAAACTCCGTATGGAATCGAGGCGATCAGCCGTCCAAGTAATATAAGCAAAATTGATCCGTATGATCGCGTAGAAATAGAATAAAAGCCGATTGTTCTTGTAGGGTAGGAAAGCCGTCGAGATTAATGTAAACATCTGTATGCTTCTTGAAATGTCAGAAGACTTTTGCGATCATGCTTATCTTCTACGGGTCGGAAACCTCAGACTTGACTTGGTTAAGTCGTCGTGGATCTCTCTAGGTCTTCTTTGATCATCGCGGAACTAGCGATCTTGCATTTCGTAGTCGCGAACTTCTTTGTGGGCTAGAACATTCGGTTTGGTGATGGTGATAGCGTCGATGGAATATTGTTTGGCCTGATGGGCCCTGGAAGGAGACCATATGTTTCTTCGACGGTTCAGCGAAGTCTACCTGCATCGTGAAACGAAGAAGAACTTCGAGATCTTGATGGAGCTTTGATAGTCGAATCGTTAGTGGCGGAGAGGTCGTGGTGGTATGGTGGGAGGATCTCGTCTTTGTCTTGCGGTCGAGTAGAGGTGATGTCTCGTCTTGGTGTGGGTGTGGCCGTGGGCAGCGGAATGACAGCGAGGATCTTGGGTATTTCGAGGCCTTGATGTGATAAAGGGGCGAGGGAACTGACGAGTAGGCGGTATAATGTGACCGGAAAACCAGAAACAAGCGAAGCAAAGTCTGTGAAACAGGCGAAAGCGAAACAAAGCAGTAGGAAGTGAAGACCGGATGAGGTCGTCGACAAAGATGGCAATAGCTATGAGGAGCGCCTGCGGCGAGTTTGAATCTTGAGGTATGGTATGAATAGGAGTATATTCACATGTCTTTGAGATTCTGAGGAAGGCGAGGACAGAGAAAGAAAGAAAAAAAAACTAGAAGAAAACCATTTATTTAACATCTTGTCCATAATTCATAGAATAGCATATCATCATCGTAAAGCCATAGAATCTCATCAGCCGCGCATTCATACATGTCTTCATTATTTATATTACAAATCCATGACACGTAGAACCTCCTGGAATCTCATGCGTCGTTCTCATAATCATCCTCACTCGCTTAACACTTTCATCAATCATCGCCATAATCATCATACTTGCGGATCGTCGGGACAGATCTTGAGGCAGCCAGGACCTTATAGCAAATCTCAGCCATGTGATCGTGAATCTCGTAGTCTTACGAGCAGGCGTTGGTGATCTGAGGCGGTCCGTAAGCGGAGTAATCTTGGATTCTCCGTGGCGAGGATCAAAAGCGTAATTGGCCGTAAAGGGAGAAATCTGGGTTGTTTCGGTGATGATTATTAGAGACAAACTTCGTGACAAGCAGTAACCATTCGCAATCATCACTGTTGGTAGGATCGTAAGCTCGTAGAATATTGTTAATTACTGCGTTAATTAGTTCCGTCGGCCGTCGGTTTGAGAATTGGCGGAGGGCGTAAGCGGCGATGTCTTCAACAATGTCTGAAGGCTTAGAACCGAGGCGTAAAGCGGGTACGCGGTCGAAAGCAATCTTTGGTAGGAAGGACCATGAAGTTTAACATGATCGATAAACAAAGCGTCTTGAGATCTTCAGAACCGGTGGTAGTATTGCGGCGGCATCAATGAGACTTCGTTTGTCTCCTGGTCTCCTGAGCCTCAGGAAACTTAAAAAATATCAGGGTCTCAAGGACTGTCAGGAAGGCGGAGACTGATGGGAGGCACGGTCGAAGTTGAGTTTGCTGATGGATAAAGTGTCTCATCTTGGACAGGCGATCGACTACGACGAGAATCGCATCTCTTCCCTTGCTTTCCGGTAATCCCGTAACAAAATTCATGGAGATATGCGTCCAAGGTCTCTGGGGAATGGGTAGGGGATGAAGAACTCCATAGAGAGCGTGGCGAGAAGTCTTACTTAACTGCGGTATGGATTCCTTACATGTGATCCACCGTATGCGTCACTGGCCAATAATCTGGCAATTTAGGAGTTGGAAGGTTTTATTTCACTGGGTGGCCTGCAGGCAGGCGTCGTGATGTTGCTGAAGTAGGTGCAGGTCTGATCGTATCATCCGTATGAAACTTTCATGATGAGTCGAGGCTTCTGGAGTTGAAACGTTCTCGGCGTAATTTCAGGAATCTGCTTAATCTCGGAGGTCTGGGATCTTATTAGGAAAAGGGTCAGCAATATAAGCGCATTGAAAGAAGTTTTCTAGGGGTGTTGTCGCCGGACAGCGGAATAAACTATCGCTCTTGGGTCTGAAACTTTTATCTGACTTTCTGCGTCAGGCGTTCATCCCTCTTTAAATGAATCTCGCAGTCTCTCGTCAATCATCCGGTTTTCCTTGTTTTCGCAGTCGTATTTATCGCATAATTAAGCATGAAAAAAGCTCGATCGCGTCTTTGTCATGGATTCAAATCTCTTTTGGTCGTAAAATATTCCAAATTCGATGATTCTTCAAGACTTGATGGGTTGGCGGCAGCGTAAGTTCGGCCTCCATTCCTCAAATGACTTAATAATAGCGGGAAGCTCGGCATGCATCTGCGTAGTTGCGTTCGGAGTGAGTTAGAATCTGTAACGGTGCGAGAATATTAAATAAGCTGTCTTTGGGAGAGTGTCTTCGCGAAAGCGTAGTCAAGCGCATCTGTTTCTCGATAAGCCGTGATCCGAAATCAAAGTGGCGGAGAATCGGTCGCGATTAAGTAGTTTAAAGCGTAACTTCGCCATGGTGGGGGAAAAGCAAAGACATTCCTTTAGTAAGAATGGTCGGGGAATGACAATCTGAGAATAGTTTTTAATAAATCGTCGGTAGAAATTTCTTGCGTAGATTTGAGCACATATATCCCTAACGTTTGAAGGCGTAACAACGATGGTCTCAATCTTAGCAGGTCGAGCAGGGCCTCGGTGGTGGCGATCATCTGGGTATTTCAACCATGCGCGGAATTCGCGCACCGGAGAACAATGAGATCGGAACTTTTGGTAACTGCGAACTTGGTCGACATGGTTGCGATGGGACTCCAAATCCTCATTATAAATAAGGATATCGTCGAGATAAGCCGTGCAAGCTTGATCCAAAAAGGCGGAGAATGTCGTTAATGAAGTCTTTGAAAAACGGCGGGAAGCGTTAAAGTCAATCCGAAAGGCGTTCTTTGTCTTGAAAGTGGCGACTCTGGTCAGCAGTTTTCCTTCATCTCGGCTCTTCGAAGGTTATAAAAGCGTTCTTTAGGTCTGGTATCTGAATTTAGCGCTACTGATTAAAGGTTTCATGGCGGCAGTGGGTATGATTCTTATGATAATAGCATTTAATCACGATAATCGCATGCAAGCTGAGTCATAGAAACCTTCTACAAACGAGGGGCCGTGCGAAGGCTCGATTCATATGCCAAGCATGTCGTCAATATCTTTCAATCGAAAGCGGATTCATCTCAGACATCTTGTATAAGCGGTGAAGGTTGGTTCCTTTCCGCCGTGGAGATTAATCTCGGATATCGTAGAGGCGATGGGGAGGTAAACCAGGCGCCGCTTTCGAACCGTTCTTAAAAATGATGGTGTTAGGAGGCAAAGCGGCAATTCTGGGGAATCGATTCAATGGCAAAACAAGCGTAAACGATGAAATCCTGCGTGGTTTAATGAAATAGCCAGTGACAATCTCGAAATCATGGTTGGCGAGCGGAGATGTATCTGACAGCGTAAGCGAGAAACGTCGTCATTCTGGCGTTGGAACAGCGAGGGGCCGAAGGTCAGCGAGTTATCGGCAAAGTTTATGGCGACGTTATCTTTGGCGAAGCCAGGGGATCTGCACCAATGGATAATCTTGCAAGCGAGTAATAGGTGGAGATTTTACCGGTATGGCGGATCTGAAGGAAAAAATGAAGCGATATGCGTAATCTTCTGGGAGGAGATTTCTCTTCCATCGATAACGTGAAGAAGCGAGGATGGGGAAGGCGGTGAGTGGGGATTTCCTTGTGGGCGTACAAATGATTCATCGATGAATGCAAATCCAGAAGCCGGTGTCAACAAGTGAGTAGGTTTTAACGGTTTATTACCATCGGAATCACGATCGTGAAACAACAAGATGATGGTTATCAAAGCATACCATGAGAGCAAAGCAGCAAAGCAGACAAAAGAAGAGGAGGGACCTGGCTAAGCCACCTAAGACAGTCACCGTGCCCGACTGATCAGGAACAGCGAGAATCGAACTAGGAGGGCCGAAGCAAGAAGAAGAAGAAAGAAGAAGCATCGAGGGGGAGAAGCATCTGAGAAAGAGGGGACGGAAGCATTATTAATAGCGGTAGCCCTGAACATGCCGAATGCATCTGTAACAATAGCAACCGGAATGAACGGTGAGGCAGGCGGAGACGTTCAGCGACAAAATCTGGACCTCCATGATCTGTCTGAAATCCTTGAGTGTATGGCGAACCGTTCAGCGAAATGTCAGATGGCGTTGAGCTGCAGCAAAGAAAAATCGTGTAGCGCATCTCGCAGGAAATAAGTGAGGCGAAGCGGCGAAGCGAACTTGAAGCGACGGAAGCGACCAGAAAAGCGAAGAGGCAAGGGTTGGCAATATGAGGAAAAAGCGTCTACATGGCGAGTGTCACGGGCCTGATATCCAGCTCAGTAAATCATGTTGATGGCGTGAGGGGCGTCGTAGTGGATCGTGGCGAATGAGTTCCTGGAAAGCGCTAGGTGTGGCGTGTTCTTAGCGCCATCATTCCACGACTTCTGCAGTAGCGTTGGAATTGGCGAAATAAGTCGAAATTACCTCGCCGGTAAAGCTATTTCGAGTTAGATTCGTGATATATCTGATCGGGATCTCGAAAAGGCAGTTTCAGGATGGTAATAAAACTGATATCTTAATCGATGTGTCGCCATAGAGGCATCAGCTTGGCGAAAGATGGCCGACGGAGATTAATAAGCATGGCGGGCGCAGCGGCGAAGCGGTCGTGGTTGGCGGCATCTTTAAGCGGAGTTGAGTGAAAGAATGACTCACTCCTCTTAATCAACTTGGTCGAGGCTTTTCTGAGCAGAAGTCGGGGTGGAAGCAGGAGGAGGCCGGGAGGCAGACGCGGGGAAGCAGAAGGAGGGCAGGGAGGCAGCGGGAGGGAACAGAGAACAAGAAGGAAGCGAGGAGGAGGCGGCGCAGGCAGTGAAATTTATTAAGTTGGTGGGCCTCCATGAGTTGGGCTTTCAGCCGTAACATTGTTGTTGGTCGAGGGGAGACGGATATTCGGAGCCGATGTCTCTTTCGAAGCAATATATTTCTTTCATGTCTAAGGCAGTATATATATAGTCTAGAGGTCGAAGCGCCTATCGTGATTAAATTGTTCAGTAAAGCCTGGGGCGTCTGTGGGAACTGGCCCGATGCGAGACATCGTAATGTAATCGTTCGATGTAATAACGGGTTGAGAATAAATCGTAGAGGATCCGAAATTTCTTATGTCGTGTCTCAGGAAGCCAGCGAAACGTAGTCCCCTAACGGAGGGGTCGAACAGAAGCGAGGCAAGGAAATTCAGGAAGCGGTAGGCAAGTCATTTCGTGAGGCAAGACGGAAACGAGTTGAGTTGAGGATCGATTCAGATTCAGGGTTAGAGTATACTTAGGAGGGCGAAGCCAGTAATATATTCTTAACAGAAAGAAGGCGTTGCTGAAGAGGCGAAAGCATGGAAAAAACAGCTCTATATATCTGACTTTTCGTCATGTGTTATTTCATCTGTAGAATCATAAAGCCTTCAGCTCGTCTGCAATACTATCCTGTCTTCTTAACACTGACTCTGCTATCCTCTAAACATTCTCTCAGAAATTTCGTACAATCAGTCCCTACTTGAAGCGTCGATAGATCTGTCTAACAGTTAAAAGCGGCGGCGAGGCGAGGTCTTGAGGAAGGTCGTGATACCACTACCGATGCATTTAGTATTAAAAACCGTGGGACCTCGAAAAAATTCTTTGTTCTTCCTATGTTGGGCCCTTGATCGAAGAAGAAAGCAGGTGTTTCTTACTCTTTCAAAAGCGTAAAGGGGTCGCAGTATCTTGATCGATGGATACCCTTCTGTAGAAATCGAACAACGAGCAGGTTCTATAAAAAAGTCCAGGGACTATGGGCTAAGATTAAGAAGCTTCAGGAAGGAATCAAAGAAGATCTGAGAATTTCTATGACAAACAATCAATTTGTTGAGTCTGAAAACTTCCGTAGGAAAAATATTAGAGGCGATTATAAGAAACTCTGAGCCAAATATATTCTACAGATGGGCTTTACGGTACGCTTTGATCGGTTCTCTACGCCGGGACAACAATTGGCCTACTGTAAATCTCGACTGGAGGAATCTGTGGTGGATCAATTTCTGGTGTATATTACGGATGAAGAAATCGCTCTTGATTCCATGGCGGAATTTTTTGAAATCTTAAATAATGCTTTTGAAGATCTGGATAGGGCGTGGTAGCACGCCTCGAGGAGATTAAACCATGCATGCATCTTATAAGTATTTTGCGAGTTCAGGTCTTCTGTTCTTACTTTGAGTTCAAGCTGTAAAATTGAATCCTCTTGGAAGGACTTGTCGGGACCTGATGGCCCTGATGGCTAAAATAATCTTAACAATTAAGGAATTGTAGAACTTCAAGCTCGACAACAAAGCAATGGCCTTCTGGTAGGGATGGGGAGATCTAGATTCAGATTATGTCTCATTCTTCTTGCTATCCCTGCTGCACAGCAACAACAGCATCAGTCATCTGAGGGACTACCGTCTCTAAAATATCGAGAATGGGTTTCTTGGTTGCGTGTTTTCTTCTGAGTTTCTATGGGTTTCTGTTCTGTGATGTAATGAGTCATGACTGTGCGAGGGATTAAATGGGTATATATATGGGTGTTCTTATGGCCTTTCGCTTTGTCGCTTTTCTTTTCTTTCTTTCGCTTCGTGTTCTTACTTGTTATTAACTCTGAGTTTAGTTTAAATCGCGTCTTGTATTTCTAGTTCAGAATATCTTCTGTCATACTTAATAGTCATTCTTAAGACCCTGCGGTCTTCTATAATCTTCAGCGTTGTCATTCTCGTCTTCTTCTCATGGCGTTCTCGCCATTTCGTCCATGGCCCATGACCGTAGTCAGGTGTTGTCTCTTGGTATCTTCGTCTTCAGCGTCTTTGTCGGAGAAGTCATCTCTCTCTTGCTCTTCCTCGGGTAAAACTCTCGTCATTTGTCTCTTCTTTCTCGTCACCATTTCGCGCCGGTTGTGTCTCCATTTCTCTTGTTTATTATATCGTGTTCTTTCCGTATCTGAAAGTCTGATATCAACCCATCCCTTAAATGTAGCGTGGGGAGCTATTCCTATGAATTTGTGTCCCAGCGTCTTGGCATCTGTCCCGACGATCCGGTAGGTAATGTATAATTATGGTGGATAAGGAGAGTTTAAGCAAAATAAGGATGCGTGAGGAGGGAGGTGTCGTCATAGCATCAGCAAAACTTCATGTGTCTCCTAAAGTCTCCTGAGCTTCAGGAGACTTAAAAATTATCCGGGGGTATCAGCAGACTCTCAGGAGACTTGTGAGTCAGTCGGGAAACTCCAGTTAGAAGTTGAGTTTGCTGATGAGGGTTCCACAGGTTTCTGTGGCGTGATGGATTTGTAATGTAAATAGGGAACTTGAAGAGGGTGGGGAGGAATACAAGGTGGGGTTACGATGGAGTTCTATGGGTTTCTTTGAGTGGAGGTATGAGTCTTGGAGGATCGGTAGAGGATGATGTTAAATAGTGCAGGGAGAGATTTCCTTTAGTTTTTTCTTTCTTTTCTCTCTGTCTTATCTTCCTGTTATCTCGGTACATAGGAATATACTCCTATCTATCATCAGCAAACTCAACTTCTGACTGGAGTCTCCCAACAGTCTCCTGGGTCTCCTGAGAGTCTCCTGAGACCCTTGGATATTTTTTCAATCTCGCGAAACCGGAGGCGCCAGGAACAAATGAATTCTTCTTGATGTTCTTGATGTTTTGCACTATCTTTCTGACCTCTGTTACCATTCGTCGTGCCTTTCTTGCTCTTGCCTTTCTCTGTCGGTCTGTCTTTATATTTCTTTTATTTCTCGTCGTCTCGTCGATGTCTTCGTTGTGTAAAATTTGTCTTACTCAGTCGCGCTTGCATCATCGTTCTGTCTATCAGGTTCTTTCATTCTTTCCGTCGCATGATTGTCTAATAGTTGTAAATCGTCTGAGCAGGGAAAGAAAAAATGTTTATTAATATAGAGAGGTTGGACATTTGGATAGGGATTGTATTCCTGCACCCTGAGAGAGGGCACCACCTAGGATGAGAGAGGCTTTATTGGAGGCAAACAAGGAGAAGGAAGAGGAAGTGGTATCGGATGAGGGGGAGTTAAAAGATTTGTCCCTTCACTAAGTGGCATAGTTCAGGGACCTCTTCAAGTTTTTCCAAAGTATTTGTTTCAACGTTTTAAGTATCAGAAGGGGAGATAGATAAGAATCAATTGATTGTAATTTGTTCTATTTCTCAAAATAAAAAAATCTATTGTACCCACTTATGTCTTAATTGATCATAGTAAAGCATTGAGATATGCATTTATTAATGAAGACTTTGTGTGCCACCATGAATTGAAGATGAAGAATTTGAGGACTGAGAGGAAGATTGATGTGATTGATGGAAGGCCTATTGAATTGGAGAAGGTGACCAGGAAGGTAGCGTTGGAACTTGAAATTAATGGACATTTGGAAGAGTGCCCTTTCTTTGTTACCAAGCTTGGACATTATCCTATTGTGATGGAAATACTCTGGATCAGGAGGCATGGGGTTGTGATTGATAGCGGAAGGAATGAGATTCAATAAATCGTCGAACTGCGTAAGCCGCATAATGTTAATGGTAGAAATTTCAAACTCTCTGGCAGAGAGGCACTATTTATATTTCTGCGGTTCTCGCCGATCGCTTTAAAATGTTATCAAGTATCCTGCCGTTTAGGTTTATTAAATTTCTGCATATCTTTGTTAATAAAATCTTAAAATCTTAGCGCGATGGGAAGATTCCGATAGACTATCAACGATTCCGACAATTATTTGATGAAATCAATCTTCAAAATTCATCGCGTCATTCTATAATCGTGAAATTAAATTACAAAAGGGGCGATGCTTGGCGCTTCGGTATTCTGATGTCGAGGAGTTGAATCGTTAAGAAACTTGGTGACGCGAAAAAAAGATTCTTCAATTTAATAAGCTTCTCCGTGAACCCCTGTGTTGTTTGTTAAGAAAGCGGATAAGTCTTTACATTTGTGTGTGGATTATCGGAAGCTGAATGCCATAACAGTTAAGGAGAAATACCCTCTTCCTCTAAAACTGGAAATAATGGCCAACCTAGCGCGGGCAAATTATTTTATCAAATTGGATTTACATTGGGTGTATAATCAAAATCGGATCAAGAAAAGATGAATGGAAAACAGCTTTTAGAACACTGTACGGGCATTGGGGGTATTTGGTGGTGCCCTTTGGGTTGAAGAATGCCCCTGCCACTTTCCAACAATGGATTAACGACATTCTACGTTCCTTCTGAAATCGTTGTGCGACCACATATCTAGATGATATATTTATTTATTCGGAAACGCTAGAGCAACATCAACAGGATGTGCGGCAGGTGTTAGAAGTCCTTGAAGCCAATTATCACGGCGTACCACGGACTATGCAGGAAGGAAGGATATTTGGGAACGGGTTTTTGGTTGCGGTGTTTTCTTTTGGGTTCTTGGGGTTTCTATGGGTTTCCGTTACACGATGTTATGAGTCATGATTGTACAGGGATTAGATGGGTATATATATGTGTTCTTCTGGCCTTCGCTGTTCTTTTCTTTCTCTTTCTTTCGCTTCGTGTTCTTCGCATTATCAGCCTCACGGTTTAGTTTAAATCTCGTCTTGTGTCATGGATTACGAATATCTTCGTCATGTAATGAATTCTCATGAGACCCTTGGTCTTCGTAATCTTTCATTTCCGTGTCTACTTGTCGCCGTTAGATTACCGGCTTATTTCAAATGCCGTCTGCAAATACCGACATGTAATCATGACCGTAATGCGTATCGTCTCTTGATGCCTTTGTCTCGCGTCTTCGTCAGAAGGCCATTTGGCCTCTGCTCTATTACTGCTCACCGGTTAAGCTTCATAGCGTCATCGGCCTCGTCACCGTTCTCGTTCCTGCTTTCGATTGTGTCGCCATTCTCTTGTCTCTGTCTCGTGTTCTTCCATGCTTAGAAATCCGTTGAAGCTGGAGAAGTCTGAGTTTAGTGTGTAAAAGCCAAAATATCTTAGCGTAATCTTGGCTCAGAAACGTCAATAGCTCAACTTCTGACGGGCGCGATCTCAAGTCTTATCATCAGCTCCGCCTCCTGCCTCCCTTCAGCCAAAGGCGTATTGAAACAGTGTTGTTAGATAGTATCGGTCGATGTCGGGAGTAGGATGATGGTTTAGGAAGGAGATCGGGTAATGGAATGTAAGCGCTAGGAAGGATGAGGTAGTGACGGGATAGAACTGGGGTTATTGGGAATAGTATGGGTGGCGAAGTCTGAGAGTTTTATGGGGTTATAGTATAAATGTCGGTCTTGAAATAGTTGTATATATATGGCGCATTCTTTCCTATGTTTCAGCTCTCTGAGCAGCGTCTCATTTCTGTTAGCAATATATTCTTTGGGCAGTACTCCATGTCTCTTTCGCCACGAACCTGAATCTGAGCGCGAGCCATTTCGTCTCACCTCCGGTATATCCCGAGCTAACTCTGTCCCCGCCTTGGACTCCTGAATCCTTCCCCGCCCCACCTCTGAATCCAACTCCGCTCCGTTAGAAGTCTCCTGAGAGTTTCCTGATATCCCTGGATATTTTTTTAAGTCTCCTGAGGCTCAGGAAACCTCAGGAGACAAATGAGGTCTTGCTGATGAATGAAGATAAACCCGGCTAAAGTACAGACAATAGTGGATTGGGAAGAGCCAAAAGCAATTAAGGAAGTTTAGGAATTTCTTGGGTTTGCTAATTTTTATCGACGGTTTATTTATACTTACTCCCGAGTGGCTTGGCCTTTAAATACCCTAATAAAGAAGCATGTGCGGTTCAAATAGTTGTAGAAGGTGGAGCAAGCTTTCCAGAAATTGAAGACTGCATTCTGGAATCTTTCGATCTGTCTTGCATTTCAGAAAAATAATTTATTGTAGAAACAGATCTTCGTATGTGTCGTGAGATTCTATCATAGCGGGATGAGAATATATCCTACTGAGTGGCGTTCTTTTCAAAACCTTTCTCAGGAGTCTATTCTGAAATTCTGACAATTTGCTATTATCAGATTATTTTGAAGAATTATGGCCTCACCAAGGCAATGGGTTCAGGTTAAAGTATTGACAGACCATCGCAATCTGGAATACTTTATGTCCACTAAATTGTTGAATCGACGGCAAACCCATTGAGTGGAGTTTCTATCCCAATTTAATTTTGTTATTCAATATAAACTGGGAAAGCAAGGAAGTAAGGTAGATATTTTGACTAGAAGGTCTAGTGTCCCAGCCTCTTGGCATCTGTTCTGACGATCAGGTAGGCGATGCAAGGTTGTGTTAGTTGAGGAAGTGATAAGTGAGGTAGGGATATGCAGTAGAGGGGATGTCGTCATAAGGTTCTATGAGTTTCTATGGCGTGATGGATTTGTAATGTAAATAGGGGAGATGGTGGGCAGGAATACGAGGTGTGGTTGCGATGGGATTCTATGGGTTTCTATGGGCGGAAGTATAGGTCTTGGCGGACTGGCGGAGGATAGTGTCAAATAGCGTGGGGAGACTTTTCCTTTAATCTATCTACAACCATAAGAATAGCATTGAATCCCTTGCTTTCCAGGAGTCCAGTTAAGAAATCTTTTGTGACGTCTGTCCAAGATCCTTTGGGTACTGATAATGGTTGAAGGACTCCTTGTAGGTGGTTATGGTTCACTTTAGCTCGTCGACAGATATGACAATTTCGAACATAGCGATCAGTATATTTCCACATAGTCGGCCACATCAGCAAGACTTGATTTGTCTCCTGAGGTCTCCTGAGCCTCATGAGACTTAGGAAATATCCAGGGGTCTCAGGAGACTCTCAGGGGACCTGGGAGACTATTGGGAGACTCCAGTCAGAAGTTGAGTTCTTGATACAATAATTGTTTCAAGCTCCAGCAGTTCAAAGTCTTTGACCGTCTACGTCAAAGCTCAACTTTGGAGTCTCCCAACAGTCTCCCGGGTCTCCTGAGAGTCTCCTGAGACCCCTGGATATTTTTTAAGTCTCCTGAGGCTCAGGAGACCTCAGGAGACAAATGAAGTCTTGCTGATGTAGGGTGTGCAGCAAAGGGTTTGTCGTGGTGTTCCCGTAGTAAATAAAGTTTAAATTCATTGTAGTCGGGAACATAGAGGGTATTCCGATAGAGTAACAGCTCCTCCTCACTCTCCTTACATTCCGCCAGTAAAATTTGTTTCGATTGTCGGACACCGTCTCGGAGCATGGATAGGATTTTATTTGGAAAACTGTATTTGGTAAAACTTTGTTAAATAAATCGAGATCTGAGGCGATCGTATTGGATTCGTTTCTTAAAATGGCTATTTTTGGATCCAAATTTTCCTTCTTCAAAACTCTTCTCTGTATTGTTATTTCATCTCCTTCGTGATGGTCTTGACTCGCATCGATATATCCGACTTCGTTTTAGGCGATATTGAATAACAAAATTCATCGCGACAAAAAGCTCAATGGTCATTGGCGTCGATTAAGTTTGATCGGCGTAAAGTATTGAGGATTCTGATGTTAGTTAATCATGAAACTTGGAACTAAATTGCTTTCTGAGTAAGGTCTCCACTCTTTGAAGCAACCGATGACAGCTAACAATTCTTTGTCGTAGATCTCATAATTGCACTCCGCTGGAGAGTGTGTCTTCGAAAAGGATGTCATTGGGTGCAGAATCTATTCCTCATTTCGTTGTGATAAAATTCTGTCTGATACATAGTTAGAGGCATCCGTCTCCACGATAAATTCTTTTTGAATCGGAGTTCGTCGATGTCGAAGCGATAGTAAAAGCCGTCTTCGGTTCTGGAAAACATTCGCTTTTGAGTCGTTCAAAGCTGAACGTGTTTAACCCGTTAACGTAGTCGGGGGTCGACCGAGTAGGTATAAATAAATTTTTCGATAAAATTAAGCAATCACAGGAACTCGCGAAGCTTCTGCTTAGTTTTCGGACCAGGTCCATTATTGTTTGTCTTTAAGCCAGATCATCTTTAGTCGCGAAATTAAATTATCTTAAAATATTTAGTCTCTTGCTAAAGCTTCGCGTTCTCTGAGCAGTGGATCTCGTTAAACCAGAAGCTTGCAACTTGCCGTAGCGTCGCTTGTGTGAGTGGCCAAAGAACAACGAGCAACGAGCGAGGATCTTCAAATTTCGAGGCCTTGTTAAGCGTAGGAAAACCAAAGAAAGACGAGCAATGGTATAATATGACGCAAAGCCAGAAAAACGAAGCGAAGAGCGAAGCGAGGCGGGAGGCGAGCGAAACAAGCGAGCGGAAAGTGAAGACGGATAAAAGGTCATCAAAGATGGAAGCAATTCTGAGGCCTCCTGCTGGCGAGTTTAGACGATTAGGGTATGGTATGAATAGGAGTATTTTCACATGTCTGAGATAACGGAAGAGCGAGGCAGAGAAAGAAAAGAAAGAAAAGCCTAAAAAACACTCACATATTTAACTTGTCATCCTGCACCAATCCATGAGGCCGTATCATCGTTCATGAAAGCACAAGAATCATCCGTAGTATTCATATCTCCATCTCTCTTATTTTTATTACCGTCAATCCGTAGTAGAATCTCACCAAGCCTTATAACGTCGTTCATAATTCTTGCTCATAAACATCTTTCCTGTAATTCTGTATGCATTTCTTTCTGGGACCGTCGGGAACAGATCTTGAAAACCAGGACGATCACTTATTCTTCTTTGTTAAAGGTTTGAATAGATAAGTATGTCGTCTAGATAAGCGGTAGCGCATCGATCTAGAAAGGGATGTAGGATATCATTAATCCATCGTTGGAAAGTGGCAGGGGTGTTTGTCAACCCAAAAGGTATTACCAAGTATTCCCAATGCCCATAGCGTGTTCTAAAGGCTGTTTTCCATTCATCCCTCTCCTTGATTGGTATTTGGTTATATCCCCAGCGTAAATTCAGCTTTGTAAAATAATTGGCTCGTACCAAATTAGCCATAGTTTCTGGTGTCAAGGAAAGAGGATATCTGTCCTTAACCGTGATGGCATTCAATTTCTGATAGTCATGTATGGCGTAAAAGCGTCTATTTTACTTAAATCTTGAGGCGCATTGTGGAATTACTAGATGGAAGAAATCTTTTTTCAGGTTATCCAAGTAAAATAGTCCTCGGTCTTTCAAGCTCACTCGCAGACATCTTGTCTGATCGTCAAGCTCAAGCTTACTGGAGTCTCAGATCTCGGGTCTCTGAGTGTCTCACGAGGCCGGAAATTTTTAAGTCTCGCAGATTCAGGAGACTCAGGAAACAAATGAAATCTTCTTGATATGAGCAGGATTGGCCTTATGATGAGAACAGATGAGGATGATGAAATTTGGGTGAAGCTGAGGTGACGAGCAAGCGAAGCGTATGGCGAAACAGTCGAGTCTGAGCGGAAGAAAGTGAAGTGGAGAGTGGAGGCTCAGGTCGAGAATTAAGTTTGTCTGAGAGGTATGGTATGGATAGGAGTATATTCACATGTCTTAGAGACAAGGAGAAGGCGAGATAGAAAAAAAAAAAAAGAAAAGCCAAGGAAATCTCTCACTGCGTTATTAACTTGTCATCGCATCCGTCAAAACTTCATCTTCATAGTAAGCCATAGAAGCTCATCAAATCGCCGTATTCATGTCTTTCTATATATATTCTAAATCAGTATGCTTCGTAGAAACCTATGATGTGCTCCTCATCGTCCTTCTTGACTCTTCTTATCTTGTATGTCGTCATTCTCTTGGATCGTTAGGACAGATCTTGCGTCTGTGAGAATATTTCGTTATCTTCATCTGTCGTGGCGTAGTCTTAATGCCATTAAATCTGAGTTAGCTTAGTGTTTTTCTATTTTTATTGATACAATATATTGAACTCTTAGGAAAATGAAACCGTAATGCAATAGCTATCTGTTTACAATATAATACATTATGGATGCATTATTGATACATTATGCAATGTATTTACTAAAATGTTGAAGTCATTTAAAAAAGTCATAAAACTTATATGATCTTTATTTCACTAACTTTTGATTAAGGCTCATAAGAATACCCGGTCAGGTGTTAAAAAAAGTATTAACTGGAGTTTTTTATTTGAAAGGTAAGTGTGTTATTAATTATTGGTTGTGCCATGCGGCTGGCACTGATCGAGTGATTTATGGTGATTGCCTTTAAATGACGCTTTGTTTTTTTTGTATCCGATGGCACATTCTTACTTATGTAATTTCTTTTGGAGACTTTTCTGTATTCTGCACCTACATGTGTAGAGGGACCTTCTCCCTCTTCGTTGTTCCAATCATCAGTCCTATAATACAGTAAAATCTCTCCGTCGGCGTTTCATAGATACAATTCTCAATACGGTGATCCACATCTGATCATGCCCTCCTACCCCGGGTACTTGAAGACCAGTACGATGTAGCCCCTAGATGAACCGAACCATATCCTAATAGAACTACGAATTAAAATCCAATCAACTGCGCGTCACGCTCCCGATGAATTATGTGGCAGTCAATTGAATGTAGTACAACTGTTATCATCCATCTACTTGCAAAATTATTATCAATAGCAACCAAAATTCTATTGATATAAACTTGACTAGTACTGTAACTCAACGTCAAGCTGGTATAACTGTATGCTACACTCTCGCCCGTACGTCATACATACAACCCACAAACCTCAGGTGTGATACCGGGTGAACTGGATGATCGCGAGACTAAAACCGATGAAAACTTGGTGGAGCTCACCTATGAGGCATTTTATTCAAAGCACCCCACCGCGCCGGCCATCGACAAAGCTTTGAGATTTAGTGGCAAGACGACGAGAATTAAACCCAAGCCCCCTTGATTTGATCGTTAAGACTATTGAAATCACCTGGATAATGAGAGTTCGGGCAAACTATTGCCTAAATGTAGCTGGCCTTCATCTGTCTGGTGCACTTCTGTGAAAGGGGGTAGAAAGACTGTGAGTTTTCTCCTCTGGAGGCCTCTAACTAGCGCCCCGCCCCCCAAAAAGCCCGTGAGCCCTACCGGGTCTTGGATGTGCGGCCTCGAGACATGCTCTCTAGTGCCTATCAATACTATAACGAGCACTATGTTAGGACAGGATTTCATTCCGAAACCCTTCTTTTTTGAGAGCAGGGTGCTCCTGACGCCGACGAGATGCTGGGGGGTAAAGGTTTGGGGGCAAGTGGTATTGTGAAGCCCTAGTCCTAGCCCTTTCTCGCTCCTAACTGCTAACAGGAGGGCTATGGGACACGAGAAATATGGGACAGACCCCAACTGACACTGACCAAAGCCCCTAAAGTCCAGGACAATTTAATGTCACTGACAATTGTAGCATCAAATTCTGTTCTACCCACTGCCCAGATCAATGTTTCCCCGCGCAAACAAAAACGCAGCGGCAGCGGCAGCATAATGTTATCTTATAAATCCTGAATTTGAAACGCCGGGAGCTCATCTCAATACAATGATAGATAAACCGCACGGAGAGTAATTGCAACCTCACCTGAGGTAGTTTCTAAAAGTGCTGGTCAATTGGGCGAAGGTGTTGGTGGAAGCAAAAGACGAGCAGCGACTGTGTACGAAACACGCAACACGAAGCCCTTGATTAGCGGAGAATTAGGAGCACGATGTCGCTGCCATATCTCAGCAACACATGTATCATCAGCAGCCACCTTTCCATATCCTTCGGAGATCTCAAAGATCACCAGTGCTTACCCGCCTTCATTAATACCGCTCCCTTGGAGCAATCGATGCTATACAGCAAGATCTACCCAGCGCCTTTGTGATAAACCGATTATTAGTTGGGTTGTGGGCCTGGGAGGATGGGCGGTTGATTTTATCCACCCAGATTGCGGTCATGATGCATCACTCGCATCGAGATCGAGTGCATAACAATTCCCACCCTAATTATAACCGCCTGCCAGATCGCGCCGGGTTAAAGACACAATTAATCAATCTCACTTTGACCTTGAAAGCTCAAATACTCGCCCGTCATGTCACGTCACAACCAAGGGAGGGGTGTTATCTCTCTGGAGGTGTGGAGATGATCCACGTCAGGACCTAATCATGGTGCATCCACTACTAGAAGTCCCAACATTCTATCCAGCAAATATACACCCCTCTTCCCCGCTCTTTTTTGGAATCAAACTCCGATCTTCTCCGGATTCCTGAAACTCCGGGGCTGCCTATCCAAATGTATGCACCCGGCACTCTACGGAGGCTTCCCCGAACCCCAAGGCCTAGCTATGTACATATGTATTTACGTACCTGTTTGCTGTGGCTAGGCAAGCAGCCAACTTGGAGTACAAGATAAAACTGGCCAACAGCAATTCTACCTTCAGAATTTGGCAAAATGGGGGATTTTTTTTTTGCACTCAACCTAGATGCATGGTTTGGTTTCCAATATATCATCATACCCTAACTAGCTGCTGATTTGATCTTTTTGGCGAATTGCAACATCCCTATTCGCCCCATGCACCGCGAAAACCCACAGGCTTGGCACCTGGATAGGGTAACTAAGACGTGCACGATGTCATGAACTAGCTTGGGGGGCCCTGTGCCCTCTGCCCTCTCTGCGTTGTGCCCTGACCAAACATCGAATGTGATGGAGGCAAAATATATGAGAATTAAATTACATATGTAAAGTAGGTACTTTCAAATAGTTACCCACAAGAAAAGTGACCTGCATCGTATAATTATATGGTTGGGGACACCTTGAGACGGAGGGTGCGACGTTGGTCCCCAGTGGAGATCACCTTCCTAATCTAGTAATCACTTGGCACGAAACTACCCGAAAATAGCCAAGACAGCGAGTTTATGCCAAGACACCAACCATCAATCAGTAATTTATTCTCAATCAGGCAATTATCTGCGAGCATAGTTCCCAATCGGGTAATTATTGACCTGGAAAGTAATTAATGTGTGACATTTGGTTGGCCTCTCACCAAAAACCCAACTTTTAGAAATTCAATAGCTCAACAACCACAACAGATAAAATTAATTGGGCTCTGTTACAGTGTTATTTACCACCTTCTCTATCATCCTACAGATCTATTCTAATTTTAATGCGTTGTGGTGGTTGGCCATTAAGCCTCAAAGTTAGGCAACTTTGACACTCCGTCTCAAGGTGTCCCCAACCATATGATAGGATAGAGCAGAACAGAGCAAGAGGGCAAGAGGGCAAGATCAGACACCTGACCACCGCTCCCTGCCGCCCTACCGCCGCCCCACCCACCGGCTCGCCGCCTCAAAACTAAAAGTCCTGTACACCCGTATCCCCCACCCCCGCCCCCTCACTACACGGACTCGGACTCTCAGCATCAAAATACGCATCCTGCGCATCCCTCTCAATCTGCCTATAATCATCATACTCCTCGCTGTTGTCAATACCCTCATAGTCCGCCTCCTCATCGCGGCCCTCGATGAACCTTAGCGTCATGGCCTCGCGCCACACGGCCTCGGCCTCCTCCTTGCTGCTCACGACCTGTCCAGCGCTATTGAGCGCGAGGTCGGCCGTGTCGGTGTTGTCGCGGAGAGCGGCGACCTTGGCCTCGGAGCGTGAGAGGTCCGCGTGTAGAATGCCAGACCAGCCCTTGGCGCGCCCTTCGGCTTCGCGCTCGGGCGCCGTTTGGTGTTGGCGGATGAGCCGGTCGTAGAGGAGGGGATCAGCGAGTTCGAGGTCGGGGGAGCGGAAGTAGGTGTGTGTGTGCTTGGCGAGGTATTGCAGCCTGCGGGCGGGCACTGGTCAGTCCGGGCGGGCAGAGTGGACAGAGGTGGTAGGTTACCGTCTATTTCGCACGGTGATGCGGTTGGGCCGGGAGGAGGGGTGGGGAGGAGCTTGGAAGGGTTAGTATATGTATATATATATCTGAGTGTATCAGTGGGATGAGAGCAGGTGGTGGAGCGATTAGAGGTTGGACCTTGGAGTGGCTGTGGCTGTTCAGCCTCAGCACCCGACGCTAATGAGGGTGTGGGGGCATCGTCTGAAGGGGCCCTTTTCACTATTAGTCCGGGCATCGTGAGTCTCTGTTTTTGTGATCTAGTGGTGATAATGACGATGGTTTGTGGTTAGAGAGTTTGGTACATGGCCACCTCTAGAACCTAGAACCTAGTAGTAGTTAATGGGGAGTCATGATGATGTGTACCCACTAGGGTGGTCCTAGGCACGGGGGGTGTAGACCTACATAGCGGAAGGCCACCACTACATGTATAGAAGACGTGCTCGATTGGGAATGTAATTAGTAGACAGCAGGCTACTACTAATAATCGAATAGTAGCAAGCCTTCCCTCCCTGTGTAGTAGCAGCACCTTTAAGCATCATTGCGTTAAGACATATAGAGGTGACACGGTCTGTAGTAGATTAAATCGCTGTGGTTAGTGCAGCGTGGTTTGGTCCTATTCATTAATATCTTCCGGGCGCCCCAGCCAAAGGAAGGGACTAGAGCGAGCGGTTTAGGGAGGTAGAGTAGACCTGAACCCTGTAGACTCTCCAAGATAGCGGGAGATCCTACTTCTTTTTAAGACACCTCTCGCCGGAGTAACGGTCTGCTTGTTCCACCTCTACTCTATACGCTTCTTGACGACACGCTGGCCTTGTCATAACCTTTCGGCATAATCCTTCGGAATATTGGGGGCTTTATTTTTTAAGTTCGAACTTTACTCGACGACAAAACCACTCAAGTTTTCTCTAAACATGGTCTCAAGCCTTTCGGAGAAGGGGAAGAGTGCGCTAGCAAAGAAGCGCCCACAAGCCTCAAAGCAATCGAAGCCCTTTCTAGAGGGTCTCAGCGCTGCCCTGGGGCCCCTAAACGCTATGTCAGTGGTAAAGGCCCTAACCCTCATCACGGCCGCGTCCATGGCCTCCTTCGCTTCTCAGTTGGCACTGGCACCTGTCTATGGCGATATTCCGTCGTCCCTGTATCACTCAAAGATCTCAACAGCCGTCTTTATCGCGGCGTGGTCCGCAAAGTACAGTCCAGGTAGATTGCCGCGTGGTCTCAAGAACCTGCTACCAATCATTGCGCTGTACACACCTGCTATCCAGAGGTATATTTTCCGGTACTCGGAAAATTGGGGGCCAAGGTATGGCCCGATTTATACGGAGGGGACCACTTATTATCCCGTCCTTTTCTTGACAGTACTACACTCGGCATTGCTCCTGGATCTGGGAAATGCTATCTTCGACTTTGTATTGGGCGCTCTCTCTTTGACCTTTTTCTGGGGCGTGCAGTCTAATATTCCAAACCTCTTGAGAAACTATATTGGATCTTCGTGGATCCTTACCAGATGTGGTCTCCCGCACCTGATTGGGGCGATCTATGCTCTACTGTCGCCTTCACTTTTGTTACTAACAACTATTCCAGCTTTGTATCATACGGCGGCAGTGAATACAATGTGCGTTACAACTCCTGCTCTCAACGAAACTCTTTCTTTTTCAAATTACACCTTGCTAGCTCGTGAGGAGTCAAACACTGGATACATTTCTATCCTTGAAAGTAAAACCGAGGGTTATCGGGTCATGCGATGCGACCACTCCTTATTAGGAGGTGAATGGCAGAGAGCTCCTAAAGGGTTTGAGCACCTTGACCTGGGGTATAAAGAGCCAGTTTATGCAATTTTTGTGACTATGGAGGCCGTAAGACTTGTTGACCCACCACCAAAGAACCCCAAGCCGAGGGCATTGGCTATGTATGTATACCAATGAAAATTTCCCTTCTGACATAATTGCTAATAACTATTCTCAGCGGATTGGGGATTGGTACTGCTGTAAACGGCCTACTTTCGCATGGAGTTGAGACAGATCTTGTTGAGCTGGATCCAGTCGTCTACAAATACGCAAAGGAATTTTTCGCATTGAAATTGAACCACACGGCTTATATTGAAGATGCCATTGGGTTTGTTAAGAGAGAAGCTTCTAAGGAGAGGAACCGAAAGCAATATGAATTCATCCTGCATGATGTGTTCACTGGTGGAGCTGTCCCTGCCAACCTTTTTACCGGCGAATTCTTTAGTGATCTACGGACCCTTCTCACAGCAGATGGCGTCATTGCGATTGTGAGTTTCTTCTAGGGTTCCTTCTTATTAAAAGCTCAGAGGCGTGCAAAAAGAAAACCTAGACTTCTTTTTTAACATTCCAGACTAAGCTGCGGCGGTAGTTGGAAGTGATAAATCCGAAACAATAACTAATCACGTGATATATAGAACTGGGCTGGTGACCTGAAACTGCAAGCCGCAAAGTCAATCATAATGACTGTAATGTCGACCTTTAACAATTGCAGGGTTTTCAGAGAGGATATGCCTGAAGAATATGTTGAAACGGCTGCTGTTGACTTTACAAACATGGTAAGTGTTATTATCAAATGTTTTTCGTATCATTGGGGTTTCCCTCCTCACATTTTCCCCGCCGAATGAGGGCCATGGCCATAATTCTGGAAACATGCTGCTTCCTTTTGGTCCCGGGTCCCATTCCCGTGTGGGTAAGTTTACGACCAGGTCTGTGGTTCGCACCAGCATGAACACTCTTAGGTTGTGCAACAGAGATTCCCCAGCAATGTGGGCCTATCGGCCCTTTGCCAATCATGCTTTTCCCTCTTTTTGATATCCTTTTCTTTCCCGCTGCCGTGGTTTATAGAGCTCCCTCGTAGCCTCTTTGTGTTACTCGGCAGCTAGACGGTTCCTGTGGGATCTTCGTTACCCCACGAAATCATAACCACTGAAGCGTCGCTTGATTACCATGTGGCTTAACATACCTCTAGTACCATTTCTTTAATATTTTCTTTTTTTTCGATCAGCAGAAAAAACTTATCGCCCTTGCATCTTCTATTCATTAATCTTTTTTATTACTCTTTTCTTTGCCTGGGGCGTTTATGTGCTGTCCTTTGCCCAGCATGCCGTGATTTCCGGTGGCTTTTTCTTTTCTTTTGTGAAAAGCTTACTTTTTGTCTCGGCTGGCTAACCGGTTGCCGAATATGGCTTCTATACTCCATAGGTTATCTTCTGTACCCGGTCAGAGAAACCCTACACTTTCCGTGCCCCAACCAGGGCCGACTTCCTGGGGTCATATGCGAGAGAGCAATACCTCTTTCCCAAATATGAGATCAATTTAGAACACTACTTCAGCAACAGTAGCAAAGGGATCCTCCTTAATGACAGGTCAATTGGTTCGCTAGTTGAGTGGCAGCAGACGAGTGCTTTGGGACATTGGAAAGTCATCAGGACGGTGGTTCCTCCTTCAGTTTGGGAGAATTATTGAAGGTCATGTCATCATTGATTCGGTTTGGAGATCCTAGGATTCGTTAGTTTGTTGTCTGAGATGAAATATATCCAATGGCAATTCGTATGCTGAGGGTTAGTGATCCGGTGAGGCTGGAGCTAGTGATGTTGTTAATTTCTCTGCCTGCCTTGACGCTGGTGCCCGCATTTTCGGGTTGGATTGATCTTTCCTTTTGCGTCAGAAGCTAGTAGGTGAGGGCAATGATGATGGTGGTGGTGGTGGTTATTGAGGTTTTGATTGTGCGCGAGTACGAGTACTAGTATTGTAGGTGGTACAATATCATGATGATAGGCAGCAGCTGGCGGCTGGCCTCAAAGTGATGCACGGGTTTCTGCATAAGGACACGTGCCTTACCGAGTTTTCTCTTCAATCTTGGTGGGGTTGGCGGGGACTGCCGTTCAGAGCACTTCTTGGGCTAGAGGTTGTGTAACGCCTGGTAGTTGCTGCGCAATGTACATCTCGGGAGTGCGTACATGCTATTGACTTTACTTAGACGAACACCCACATAAGCAATGCCTAGCAGAGTCGTACCTACATACACGCATGCGCAGTAAAATCTTTACTACTCTAGAGTAGGTGACCCTAGCACTTCATTCTATCCGCCTATCCTGTCTTCCCCATGTTCAGGTGGCTTCACCCACTCATGTTATGATTGGCTACCAAGCCATTTTTGGAGTTATGATAGGACAGCTGTGCACCCCCCCACGTCTCCCACAAAAGAGACAAGTCAAGAAATCTAATTTATTCCACACCCCTGCCCCTGCTGCCTCTGTGCTAATTCGACACGATCAAATTACTGGGTCTTCCCTTCGATAAAGACGTAAGCGGGCCCTGAAAAATCACTGTTGCATGAGATGATTAAACTCGATATGTAATCTAAGCCTTCCCTGGAATTGCAGAGTATGTACTCTATACATGCAAACGTCGACGTACAGCTTACAGAAGACAAGCTTCCCTGAACTGACCTTGCGTCCCCGAAAGTTCAAACAGGTCCAACGCAAGGCGTATTCAACATCTTTTGTCCGTTTCATCAGCTAGTTCCGGAGTAATTCAGGAGGGAAAGCAACTGCACGGCTCTATGATCAATCTACCTTCCATCTTCATATTTGTAGATCCTTTAATCGCTTAGAATAACTTACTTTGGCAAAAAAGAGTATTTAAACGGAAAATATTTTTGTTTTATTTTTTTTCTGCTCTTTTGTCTCTCCCATCTCATCGTGACAATGATCGTGATCATAAATTGAACCACAGTTCACATCATTTAAGTCTGAACCACACCTCTCCCTGCGGGCACAAGAACAAAAAGCTTGTCCGTTCCAGTCTCCTTGTGGAAATCAACTTTTGCTCAACCGTTTTTTTTTTTTTTTAGATTGGATGGGTGCAAGAAAGAAAAGAAGAAAAAAATGAAGGAAGATAGTGAATCGAACTGGTGGCTGCTATCGGTTCTTAGTACCCCATTATTTTCACGCAGCTAACCCAGCCAACCAGCAGCAGCCCCTCGGCATGGTCAGCTGTCTAAATTCGCTGCAGGGCCTGTCCCTCTATCTCCTTCGTCCCGACCCTTCCCTCCTAAAAGAGAGACTTCCATTTCATCGGGAACCCTTCTGGAGATCTCGAGACCCTCTTTCCATCATCACCATCATCACCACACACACAACTTGTGCCAAAGAACACCCTCCGTTCGTGATAATAGTCTTTCTTTTTATTTCTATCTAGATCTACCGGAGAAGGTGGTGGTGTGCGCGTAAATACCTCGTTGCCAAACCAGACTGATACATACAAGAAAGAAAAAAGCCAAGCCAGGACCCAAGACTACATGTATGCTGTACCAGCACAAGAGGTTTAGCCAGCACGGCTTAAATTATACATACGCCGACGAAACGAAAAATTGTTTTTTAACGTATAAAAAATTGATATGAGGCAGAATTAACAATACATACAGTACCAGTACATTATTTTAGTCCTATAAAGTACCAGCCGCCGCAGTAGAGCAGGAACCGCTCCCCTCTTTATCCGTTGGAAATGCATTGTCCGCGGAATCTGCCCTGAGCCGGGAAAAAAGCAAGTTATGTTGTGCATCGTCTCGTCGTTAACGCATTTGCTCGGCGATCGAGCATGATCGCTGACAACTGCACTAGGTGGGTGGATGAGCTATCTACTTGGAAATTCATGTGAGTGTGTGTTTGTTCTCACCGACGTTAGCTGGCCACGACATAGAAGTATTCTAGACGTAGGAAGGGACTATGTTAGTTTCTTGTTTTGTTGTCTTCCGGGGCCCATCGCCCTGTTTCGTTTAAAATAGCCCTTCCCATAAGAGAAATTAGTGTGTTGCTACAAGTGATTTGATTATGGCATCAGTAAAAAACTTCGTATCAAACGCTGGCAGTTATTTGAACAAGATGATGTTATTATATTGTTATTGATGATGTCTATGCAATGTATAAAATATAAACAATGAAAAAAGGAAGCACACTTATGTGCCAAAGAAACCCAACCCAAGAAATACCGAACCCCCTTATACTTTAACAAGGTGACAGACAAGAATATTGTCACGTCAATTTTAAGTGGTTTAAACATAGTAAAAAGCGCGCAGAGCCGACATGTGAAGACAGAAACAGGCCATCAACAAAAGTAAAATGCTAGGGAAAGGATATCAACCCATTGAACGCCTGAGTAAAGAAAATTCCCAAAAAGCAAACCCGCCCACCCAAGATATGACCCCTCACCCCCCACACGATCCAAGGAAAAATGAAAACACGTTCTGATTTCGACAAAAATGAAAACGAAAAAAAAGATTTCCCACGTCTAAAGAAACCGAACCAATTGAAACTCAAAAGTCACGTATCGGGGGGAGTAGCTGATTGAATGCCGTATCTAAAGTTCTCGACCAAATGGGGAACCAGTCTGGACAGGAAGATGAACGTGTAGCCGGTGAACACCGACCTTTCCGGCTTGTTTGCAGGCCGACTTTGATCCAGCATCCACATGTTTGAACAACGGATCGGTGTGATCATCCACGTTGCAGCACTCGATACTTTGCACCCACCGATCTGCAAGGGCCTCTTGGATGGTAATGCGCTTTGTAGGGTCGAGATGCATCATTTGAAAGAGAAGGCGCTTTGTTGCTGGCTTAAGAGAAGCGAAGACATAATGACGAGGGTATGTGCCGTCTTTTGTCATTTCGGCGCCGGGATGCCTTGAACTCCACATCTCGAAGGATTCAACGTACTTGCCGTACTGAGAACTCTCGCTAACATTTGCTTTGTGCCATAACGGCCCGCCGAATGCGAGAACGAAGTATACCATTGCACACGACCAAACATCCAATTTTCGGGCATCGTAAAGTCCTATGTGCGATAATTAGTACATGTCAAGGCCCCTGGAGTAGCTCATCAGAACTAACCTTCTTTATTCTGAACTTCCGGGGATATGTATGGTGCGCTTCCAACAATACCAGGCTTGCTCAGCCTAACCTCGTTCATCTCGATCCCACATTTAATCCCCGCATCGCCGGGATGTTTCCCACAAAACACCTCCGAAACTCCAAAATCGGTTATTTTGAGGTGGCCATCGCTAGAGATCAAGAGATTCTCTGGCTTAATATCCCGATGAGCAATGCCGTGATCATGCAGATATGCAACACCCCTGAGCAGCTGCTTGAAACAGCACATTTTCTCCTCATCCTTCATGAAATTCTTTTCAATCAAGCTGAAGAGATCACCCCCAGCACAGTATTCCATCACATGACACCATCTATCACTGCTGCTGAAGCAGAGATCCTCAGTAGAAACAATGTTTGGGTGGTTTAAACTCTTTGATATGCAAAACTCTGAGTTAATCTTCTCCACATATTCCCCTGCTGTCTCACTCCTGCTCTTTTTGCGGAATTCCTTGATGGCAAACAATTCATTTGGTGGTCCGGAAATCTTGTGCATGACCTTAACAACAGCGGAGACGCCCTCACCGCAAACCTTACTCATCCCAGGCAGATGGCTGTGGTTTGCGTATTTTGATGATAGCGGAATGACTGGAACATTCAAGGCTGGTACAACACTACTCATCACACGTGATTTTGAACCGGCTCCAGACAATGCTGGGTGGGTAATGGGGTTGCCAGTCAAATCTTTAATACCACTTACGCTGTTGGAACGGGAACGTCTCGAGAAGATGCTTGGCCGTTTCGATGGTGAGGGCTTCCCATCGAATGTACTTGATGGTCGTGATGCAACCGGTATTTCCAATGCTGATGAAAGAGCATCTGTGGGGTGAGGTGTAGTCATTTGTAAATCACTTGGTGAGCGCTGGCTTGAGAAGAAACCTTTTGACTTGGTAGGCGAAGGAGTGCGCTGCCCAGCGTCCGAAACATGACCTGAGGAGTGCACCCTACGCATGAGTCCTTGAATCTTCTCTGACGCATGACGCCTCAGTTTCCCACGCGTGTTTGGCTGTTCATTCGAGGGACTTGCTGTCTTCCTGGATGGGGGTGTAGCAGGTGTGCTGATGATTGCTGGTGCGTTCTTGATGCTATGAAAACCCTCGTTGCTAGAGCTAATGAAGATACCAGAGTGGCCGTCGCTGGTTGGTGTGAGTGGTTCATGGGCTTCACTAGCAGTCTCATCGTCCTCTTCCTCCTCTAGAACAGTGTGGCATTCGTGGGTGTTGTCTTCTAATGATTCTGGTCCAATGTAAAACTTTGGTTTAGAATGGATGTCGGTGTGATCGAGGTCCAGTAGGGGAGGCTCCAATGCAGGGTAGAGCGCAGGCACTACCGAAGGATTATACTCAGGATAGGTTTCTGGAGTCATTGGCAGTGAGGATAGCGAAGCTATCGAGCTTGAGCAGGTAGAGGGGCAGGAGTCTTCTGAGTGAAATGAGTTGTTCATCAATGCGGTATCTAGGTGCTGTCGGGAAAAGAGCAGTTGCTGTCGTTGAACGAAGAGTGAGGAGGGACGGCCGTCAAGTAGTAATAGAAGCTGCGATCGCCAGAGTTGTGGTAGCACTAAATTAGTTGAAGAGGGGTGGTGTACTGGTATTAGCGGTACGTATTAGCGGAAGTGCGAGAGATAGCAGCAGCTAGCAGAGGCGTGCAGAGGGTGCAAGTACGTGCAGAGTGCAGGAGAGAAGGGAGGGCGGATATTCAGTGTGAGACCGGTCAGGACTGAAATGGGGAATGGGAGATGTGAAGGCGCCGGGCGCCTTGCTTATAGATATGAGATGAAGTCAGGAGCAAGACGTAAGGGTAAGTGTAGAGGAAAGAGGAGTGTAATTGATTGTCCGAAATCCGGCGGATATCGACGTGCCATGCAGGAGATCAAGGATATATATAAGTATGAAGGAAATGGGAGGAAGAAACCTCGAGGGTCTAGTCTGGGGGGCTGTCAGGCTAGAAGAGGCCGAAAGCCCGTGAGTGATGGGTTTACCAACTTATTGGTGGTTTGAATCCGAGGGGACGGTGAGTGGATGATGGCAAGGAAGAGGCGCACAAGACCAAAGAGGCTATTTGAACGGACGGAATTAAATTATTTGTAAAGATATGTACGTATCTGTACTGTTTATGTATGGACGGAGGTGTTCAAAATCGATTATAGATTTGAAGGAATGTTGTGTCGGGCACAGGACGAGAGCGGAAGCAAGAGGTTGAGGCAAGAGGGTGGGAATATGGTAGTAGTAATAGTAGTCTGCGGCGGCGGGGGAGGGGAAGGGTAAGCGAAGGAATGAGAGGGAGGTGTGTGTAGTGAGTGATGGATGTGATCTAGAAGGAAAACGGGAGCACACAAGAAGGATAGTGGGGTGGAAGGAGGTGTAGTACCAACTACAGATGGAACCACAAACTTCTCTTACCCTCGCCAGAATTAGAGAGCCAGCATGAAAGCAGGATCTTGACAATAACTCATCCACTCGTTCACTCCTTGACCTCAAACCTTTACGGAGAGACTTGAATGTTGAATGAATGACACCTGAATTGTGAGTACAGGCGAGACCTGTACCTACAGAGAAACCCTGCCTCACTGGCGGACGGTGATAACCAAGTGGGTGGGCGTTAATACTCCCTTACACCATAATTTCTGGGTGCGTGCGGATCTCGGCATTGCTTTTTTCGATTGATGCTGCTGGTGGGGACAGACAGGGCTCGTTATAGGTGGAGGGGGTGGGGGGCTTCTGCGACCAGAGTGGGTCAGGGAAACAGTGAGAGAGGGTCCAATGCAAGGAGTCCAAGGTCTGCTTGCTAAACTGGGGAAGCGCTCGCTTGATGGGGTAAGGTCTGGGTGGTAAGCAAGATTCCAAAGGACCCTACCATTTATTCTCCCCGCCCTGCTCGATGACGATATGACGATGATGTCGGAACCCATCATAGGTGTCTATTCTATTTCTCGACCTTCCTGACTTCCTCTCTTCGTGATCCAGATTCCGGGTATCATTCAAATAAAGATTAAGTTACATGTATGTACCCCATATTTTGAAACTTGGGACACAGCCGCTGCCTCCTCCAACCCACAAAAGCAAAGAAACAGCATATACTACATGTATGTACCCTAGGCAACCCTTCATAATGAGAACTATAATATCGAGTATTATCTATCTTGTTTATCCGTTCACTGGCGCAGGTTATCACAGTCTGTGGGATCTGCTCGTTCAACCTCAACACCGGCCCGGTAAGCTACAGCATGTAGGTAAGAATCTACTCTAGGGATATCTATACATGTAGTTACATGTAGGTACACCTAAGTGCCTACAACACCCCTACACCGTCCGTGTAAATTCGTAGCTGCTTTGAGTACCAAGTCAGACTCTGCCTGTCTCAACGGTTTCCTGTCAACCACATACAGAAAGCAACATGTAAAATGAAATACTACATGTCGAGATTATGCCTGCAACTTCATCATCAACGCCATAGACCCCATGCGTACGTACATGTAGGCATTCTACTTCATGTCACTTGGGCTGCTAGTCAGCGGAGGAGGGAGCATGCCCGACTGTCATATCACTTCTATCTCGGCCTGTCAGGTTCCCGCGAGTCGCCTCTTCTCCTATGTATAAGTTGCCCGTGGGGGGCCCTGTCTGTGGGATAGATCGGAAGAAATGGGATTTCTTGTTGAAAGTTCCTAGCCGATTTGCAACCGCTACATCTTTTCATCCCCACATTTTGTGTTTTATTTTTCTGAACTTTTTTTGCCTTCTTATTTCCCACCGAGGCAATAAACTTGGACCAAAAATGGGATCAATTTAACCCCACCCCATGCCCTTGTTACATACCAAAAACAGAACAAGCCACTTGAGGCTCAAAAGCGGGCCAAAATAAGGGCTTCCCATTTGGCAATAGACTAAGCGAAGCAGAAAAAAAGAAGTTGCCAGCTCACCTTCTCAGCCGCTAGGTCATTTCACTGCGGAGGTAATCCGTAGTGGCGGAGAAGACGGAGACAGCGACAGCATCTCCCCGCAGAGAAGCAACAGTACTACTATAGCTAGTAGTGAACGCTAATTGATATGCCCCTGGGGGGAGTCCACCTCAGCCCGACTTCACAACATACATGTGCTCCTACATACATGTATATGCGTAGTGAGAATCCCCCCCCCAGAGAACCACGGGTGGTGATGGTATGGAGCGGTTCAGGCGGCTGGCATGTCATGACTGTCCCAGCGTCTCAGCTTTCTTTGCACCTTAGCCAAGTTGGCAAAGCCTTGCCGAAGTCAACGCCTTAATTTGATTGGCTGCAAAAGTTGGGGGCCAATCAATGTCCACCATACGCTGGTTGGACGTCTCCGCGCTTCGCTCTGCCAGGGGAAGCTCTCTGTACATACCGCACCCTAGCCAGTGGTCACCACCCAAACGGTTTTAGTAATTTATATGTGTTTCTCCCTATTTTCCTTTTAGGTGTACATTCTGAAGATTAAGACAAACCGAAATAAGAGTGGACCAGTGCCAGTGATAATGATTTACAAGACCCCACAGTTTTGAGTTATAACCAACAGAAAGAATTCCCCTAGCTCGCCATCAACTACGCCACTCGTGATTGCCTACATAAGTCTAAGTCGAGTAACATATAACTTCCGAAACACCTACAGGCCACAACCACGGTGCGGCAACATGGATTATTCGATGGCATGTGCACACCGATCTCCCCGAAACTAGTAAAGGAAGAATCTCCAATCTCAGAGACCAGAGGCATAAAACAGGATCCTACGTGTTGCTTACAATTTTAATGTTTTTATTCCTGCCCTGCTGCTCTCGGCGTGCCGTAAGATCCGTAATTCTCAGCGATCCTATGGGAGCAGCTGTTTCTTACTCAGGCAGAGCAAGCCGGCACGCTGAGCACACTGAATTATTAGTAATAATAATTCCTATCGGAGTGGGCAATTTTTATCACAGAAATCGCCTCCCAAAAGCCTTCGCGACAAAGTCCGAGCCTCATTTACTATCGCGATAGGTAACTATCAGGAGCTGTGGGGCACAACCATCTCCGCAAAATTACGCTTGCTCGCCAGCGGACTTGGCGGCAGATCCAAGGATTTCCCCCTCAAGTGGGGAAGCGGGACATAAACCAACGCCGCTGACTTGACTCTTGACACTAACTACATGTATGAGGGGAGGATGTGACCGCCGTCGCCGCAACCTCTGAAATTTCCATTAGCACATAATTTGACCGAGGTTCCGCCGCTAGCAGAGCGGAAGTTACTTGACCTCACTCGGCTGGCATGAGTGTTGACAATGGACGACCCAAAAAAGTTTGAGGCTTGTGAACAACTTGTTTTCTCGCCCTCCTTTTCGTCCCCCACCTTTTGCGTTATTCTGGTCGTCTTCCGCCCGACTCCGAGTATACCGGAAGTGAATAAAGTGGCCAAAATAGCCTTACGGAGGTAAAAAAAAAGAAAGAAAGAAAAAAGAACAAGAAAGATTAAAAACTACATGGCACACACTGAGGATCTTCGTCTATGTGGCCAGATACAGAATATCAATGATCACACAGTTGCTCACATACTCGGACCCTTTCAATCTTTCACTTCCCTCGAACCACCGCGATCACCACCAGGGCCACGTCCGCGTAACGTTATTCTGATCCTGCGTAACTTCATTACGCTGCAATGATGTTGGACTAGAATAACGCCGCCCCCCTCCCCCCTTGTTCAGATCCTACTCGCTCAGATGGTTTTATAGGCCTCGTCGGACCAAGACTACCAATCCATAGGGTTGCATCAAAGACTTTGAGATTCCTAAATCCCATCCAAGCAACCGACGGGGGTTTTGCTCGAAGAGAGCGCAAGCTGGAAACCGCCAAGAAGAGGGTATTTTAAAGTTCGGAGATGGGTTGGGCGCATGCTCGGTCAATCACTCGCGGCCCCGGTTTCGTGGTTGAGCGCGCCGGGAGTGCAAATTACTTGGTTTCTCTCTTAAGCTTGAGTTCCAGAGTTCCAAGCTATGACGATCAATTCACAGCCTCAACTTTGGAAAAGGGTGCATGGTGTCCCCCAACTTTAATTTTCACCCAAAAATGTCTCAGGAAGGAAAATACGCCCGTTACAGCTTTCTCCGTACCTTGCCCAGAGAAATTCTCCGTGTTCGAGTGACGCGGCGTGCTTGGCTTCTCCTTCTAGTATCTCTTGCAATCAACAATGCAATCCGTGTCTCCTATCCTCTGACTGAGGATTCGAATGCAGGGCCCGGCTGGCTAGCTATGCTCTCGATGAAACTCCTTTGATACACACGATCGATCAGATAAAAGGTTGGCGCACATGTATCTCCCTACATACACGCATCCCATTAACCTTGGCTCACGCACTGGAGCTCTTGGCTAAACACTTTGGCAAAAATTTTACTGCGCTGCCCTTTGACGACGGAGGAGACTCCGTTGTCTCTGTCACTGACTCTTCCATACATATGCGATCTGCGCGCAATAGGGATGAGAAGGTTGTCTTTTTCGTCCCGTATTCTCCAGATACATATACTTTTTTTTCCCGGGCACCACTTGCCCATAAATTTTTTACTTTTTCTCAGAAGGAGCGGATGTGGAATGCGAATTGGGTAGATCTCTGGAATAGTTTCGGTCGATGCGTCCTGCCCTACAATAATGAGTTACCCATACATCTATACTCTCCTAGCTAGTAGATCTAGGAGCGTACAATCGTACAATTGTACAAGCTAGCGCCGCAGTACATGCACATATAAATATATACTTAGGCGGTTGGAAGGTAATCTAATTATTTAGGGTCCGCGTGTGAATCTGTAACTGCGTGTGTTATCGCGTTACAAACTCGCTGCTAAATTTACCATGCTAGAATATATGTAGTTGATTACAGGTACTCACACTACACATACCACTAGCAACCACATCCTAGCCGCTGCTAGTAACTAGGGTCTCCCAATATATAATCCTATCACGAAAAGTCACTCGGCGGGCCAGTCTGGGCGGTTTTAGATCTGTCCTCTCGCCCACAACTTGAACACAATCGTCTTATCTATGATTCCCATACCTACATGGCCAAAGTATAACTTAAAACAACACCCATCCCTACCTCCAACCAGAGTGAAACGTCTCCACCATGATCGCTGGAACCGAAATCTCTATGCCCTTCCCTGCCCTACCCCCTTCTTTTTGTTTCCCTTCCCTTCCCTACTCCACGCACGTAAATGCATGACTTCGTCATCTACGATAATCACTCGCCCGTATTGTTCCTGTATGGAACGGACCAGTATCGGCGTTGGCATCTCACAGTCCTGTTCCACTGCCCTGTTCGTCGAAAAACTAGGGCCCCGTTTTGTAATGTGCTCATAGTTGCATTTTTTCGGACTTGTTCGTGGAGTAACACTGGCTAGATATGTGGGCGTGTACTATACTAAGAGCTTCTCCGGATGAATATGTTTCTGCATACGCTGCCTGTGGCTTTCCGGGGCTCGGCGGGAATTCGGGAGTAGAGGAGTACATGTTGGTGAGGCCCTGGTGGCATACAGTTGGCCCAGCTGCCTAGCGCTGAGTATTAGGGCTTCGATGCAGGAAAGTTTTTTCCCTTCATACACTTCATACACTTCATACACTCTAGCCAGCATGAGTAGTCTATCAGTTATAAATACATTGCATATTTGCCAGTATGTATGTACATGTATATAGGACTACCAATTAGTCCAAGCTACTTCCCTCAATTCCTCCCCTCCTTATCCCATGCCAGCCTGCTGATGCACAGTAACTTGTAAGCTATGCGGACTTTGTTCGGCCGAAATAACTGTCCAGCCTGCGGGAAGGTCCTCCTCTCCTGACCCTTCCCTGCATGCATATAATTCAAGTCAAGAGTATGAGCGGGCGGCCAAATGAACGGACAGACGGACAGAGAAGCGGGCCTGACGGCTGCCCACAGTGCCAGGACCAGGACCAGGTTATGCGTGTATCCGGGTTGGTTATCTGTTTTCTACTCTGTGTTTGTGACTGAGACACGGAGCGAAGCCAAGCCTTCTACCGCTTGTGTGAGGTGTGATTGGGAGGGAGTAACAGAGATGGGCTGATGAATGGATGAAGGGATTTTAGCTGACCGTTAATTATATCGCGGTATAGCACCGTACCCTGATGGAAGTTATCCTATCAGTAGATGTATTAATAATAATCATAATATAATAACTACAGTACATGTACAAAATACATGTATGCTCTTCCAAGCACCTCCAAGGCAACTAAGCCAATAAGACCTCTGCCGTCATCTCCTTTCACTAGTACAAAACCTTAAAGCAAGGAAACCCCCCAAACGTACATGTATATATGTTATGTTACATGTCCCTGTAGGCTCATGGAACGTCCCGCAGAGAGGAAAAAAGGTAAAAGAGAAGAAAGAAAAACTGGTTGTCGAGGCTGGCCTTGGGGGAGGGGGGTTTGAGTTATACTTGCATGTAGCTTGTATGTATATAGGCCTCTCCTGTAGGTAGAGCTGATAAGGGTGGGTGGGAATAGAGATTAGTCGCGTACGTGTAAGTATAACTACATGTACTTAGGTATGCGGAATTATATGTATGTACAGTTTATATATACATGTATTAACGTATGGAAGCATGTATGCTACGGTACATTGATATTTGTGAAGGGTAAATACATACATACATGTACTTGTAAGGTAAGTACATGTAATATTCGACTCAGTCACACGGTGTCACTCGTCGCAATACGCCTCACCCCTCCCCCCAAACCAATGTATTGTGCTGGCTAAAATCACTACATGTAAGTACCGTTTCTGGCCTTATAGACTTTGCGCGGTCGTCGTTTGGCCCCAATGTGGTTAAGTAGAAGGGACTGTTTGGTCAACCCTTCCCTAATTTTCTAGTAAAGATAGGTACATGTACATGTAGTTATAGGATTCTTGGCCGCTATAAAATTAACCCACTGGCGGGAGAAATTGACTCAATTCTAAGCCGGACACAGAAGTGAAGGGAAATAGTTTTTAGGTTCTAAGTTTATCAATTGTGAATGAGTAGGCTTTAGGTTTGGGTGCGTCATGGTATATCACTCACTATTGTGTCCTGCCCTGGCTTTCGCTAGGTCCGGGCTCGATTTTGAATGGGGTAGTTTTGTCTTATACATTTAGGGAAGCTGGGAGTGGTTTCTAACGCATTGATTCACGTTATCGACCCACTCACATGACCCACCACCACTAGACCAATCGTGATTAATACGCGTCCTTACGTGTTCGATGGGATGAGATAACCGTCCGGCCCGGTCCGCATCCCAGCCTGGTGCGTGCTCACGCGACCTGTTACTCCCTCGAGGAAGCGCAACGGGCGACAACCCTAACCCAACAGAGAAATTGAGTACCAGTAGAGAACGCTTGTACCACTCGCAACTGCCTGTGATAGACTTCACGAACCGTGAAAAACGAGGTGACGGGCACTAGGTGCTGATAGACCACAGCGCGGCGCGGCTTGGCACAGCGCTCAACGGCGAATGTTCAAGAAAGTCCATGAAGAAATAAATATAGCAGTTCTTGATACAACACAACCAGTTTTCAAGACACAAAATCATGTAAAAACTGGAAGATGTATATAAAATGTACTTTACAGTGTAACCTACTATGATGGAGAAGGTTAGTGCCAGTCCGTATATTTCTATAGGTATTATTTTGAGTATGGTGCGGCTCAGCTTAAAGGTAACAGAAAGTTGTGATGGAATAAGTGAGAGGTAATTTAGTAGATGAGAATGATGATGCAGAAGGACTCGAGGAGTACAGCCAGGAACAATAGGGACATCAGGCAGGCACAAGCATAAGCATCAGTAAGAGCAAAGGCAAGGGTAGTCTGAAAGGCAAAGGGTGCGTAGGAAGCAGCCAGCGAAATGTTAAACTGGCATCTGTCACGGCGCAGTGAAGCGTCTTGGCGGATTGCGATAGTTGAGAAATGTTAAGCGAGATAGGGATCTGGCGGGGAGGGATGTCGTGAGGTTGTGAGTTTACGTCTTGTGATGGATTTGTAATATAGTTAGAGAAGATAGTGGGGAGGAATACGAGGTGTGGTTGCGATGAGATTCTATGGGTTTCTACAGGCGGGAATGTGAGTCTTGGCGGACTGGCAAAGGAGGGGGTTAAATAGCATGGAAGAACTTTTCCTTTAGTTCTTTTCTTTCTTTTCTCTGCATGCAGTGTACTTATATTACCATTAAATAGGAATATCTTTCTATCTATAGCTATAGTTCTTCCTCCCAACTTGTCTTGCGGGAAGTATTGTTATAGTTCTCTTGATCCTCTCTGGAGTTCTTATCTGGTTTTTGCTTTACCTGTCTGCTGTGAAGCGAAACGAGGGCCAGTGTGACGGAGTGGGCGGGAAGCAACGTGTGAGATATGATGTGTGAAATTTGGGAAGCAGCGTGAGATAATGATGATGTGTGAAGTCTTGAGTCTGTTGTCTGATGAGAATGGCGAGAATTCTGAGCCGGCGGTATGAAATGACAGAAAACAAAAAGTGAGAAAAAAGGTCAGTATGAGGCGAGCGAAGCGAATGAGGGTAGAAACTGGTGAAGATCGAGAGCTACTCTTGGTCTCCTGCGAGTTTAAGCGAGGAAAAATTATAGTATGAATAGGAGTATATCTTATGTATCGAGATAACAATCTGAGAGAAAGAAAGAAAGAAAGCTAAAGGAAAAACCTCCTCTTTATTTAAGCTCCATCTTGGCCGTCATTTAAACTCTTCTTGGCAGAAACTCATAGAATCACTCATGGCATGTCTAGTATTCATGCGTCAACTGCTTTTATTCGTTAGAAATCAATCATCTGTAGAAACTTAGAACTCAATAATTGCTCAAATCGTTCTTCGCCGACAACATTCTGACCAATAAATCGCTTTGTCTCTCACTATGCTGTCCGATCTTTAAGATGTCGGGATCTGAGGTAGAAGGTCTGAAGCGGAAGCGAGCGAAAAAGTAAAAACATCAGCGAAGATTGAAAGAAACAATAAGGTGTCTCTGCGAAGCGAGTTTGGTGGGAAGAAGGCTATGGCTATGAATAGGAGTATATTCCATATGTCTTAAGAAACGAGGGAAGATGAAGCAGAAAAGAAAAACTAAAGGAGAAATCACATCGATATTTAATCGTCCTCCGCTGGCGGTCCAAAGATTCATCTTACTGAACCCATGGAATCCTATCGTACTCACACCTTGTATTCCTCTCCAGCATCTCCGCTATTTACATTACAAATCTATCACACTATAGAACCTCCTGAAACCTAATGACGATCTACTCTCCATTACATCCTTTCGACTTAGCATTCATCACTGCAACGCTTCATCTCTTTGGTACTGTGGAGACTGATGGCAAAGGAACAGATCGTGTCCTCCTGGGCCTAACACGATAGGTCGAGGTTTCAAAAGATATTGATGATGGAACGATTGTCGAAGTTCAGGACTTTGTTCAAGGTCGCTTGAAGACTGCCAGAATAGTTGCTCATCTCCAACATATTTAACTAAATACTCCAACCGTCGTCTTCTTTTCCTGGAATCTAATATCTCCTCCACCTTCCACTCAACTTCCTCCTCGACTTTCACAGGCGGGGGTGGTTCAATGACTTGCCTAGGGATGGGATCGTTAATCGCCAGTGATAAAAGCGAAATATGGAAGATTGGATGGACCTTCATGGAGGATTAGCCATCTCCTCCTGTATCCTCTGGGCCATGAACATCTCATTCTTCAAGAAATCCGGAACTTGAGACATCTCCCTTGCCAATCTATTAGCTTGATCCTCATTCACCGTCTTCCCATGACGTAGGGGTCCAAATGTCATTCGAGGATGTCTTCCGTAATTTGCTTGAAAGGGAGAGATATTAGTTGTTTCGGAAATATGGTTATTAGTAGCAAATTTGGCAAGAGGTAGAAAGTCGGACCAGTTATCTTGTTGGTAGGACACATAGCTGCTCAGGAATTGTTCCATAATCGCATTGATCCTCTCTATCTGCCCGTCAGTCTGGGGATGGGGAGCGGTTGAATATCAAGGAGTTATCTGCAAGCGGTCACAGAAAGCATTCCAAAACTCTGCCGTAAACTGTGTCCTTCGATCCGATACAATAGTTTTCGGTAAACCATGCAACTTTCATACCTACTCCAGGTATAGACGAGACAGATCCTTAGCGTAGACATTCTAGGTGGTAGCGAAGAGGCGTTTGATATTTGTTAATCGGTCCACTACCACTAATATGTATCCGACGTCTTGGTATTGATCCCGACAATCCGGTAGGCGATACATGATTGTAATAGTTGAAGAAGTGTTAAGCGAGGTAGGGATGTCCAGTGGAAGGGATGACGTCAAGAGGTTCCATGAGTTTCTGTGACGTAATGGATTTGTAATATAGTTAGAGGAGATGGTTGGGAGGAGTACGAGGTGTGGTTGCGATGTGATTCTATGGGTTTCTACGGGCGGAAATATGAGTCTTGACGGACTGGTGAAGGAGGAGGTTAAATAGCGTGGAAGAGTTTTTCCTTTCGTTCTTTCTTTCTTTCCTCTTCATCTCATCTTCCTGTTCTCAAGTAGAAATATCTCCTACCGATAAATTTATAACCTTCTTTCCAAACTCGCTTGAAGCCTCCTTATAAATTTCTCACGATCTCCGTTTAAGTTTTATTTAGTGTCTTGACTTTCTATTAGAGGCGTCGCACCAGACTACTAGTAGTATTGTAAAAATTTCAGAGTCCAAAGCTAACCATGAGCGAAAAAGAATGGGTTCGGTTTAAGCATAACTAGAATCTCCGTTGCCGAATGCTAGTCCGAGGAGTATAAAAGCTTCTTAGAATTAGATAAGGCTTAACACGAAGAGGGTTCAGGTAGATGTTTTCAAGATTAACTTTAAGGGCGTATAGAATAAAAGTAATAGATTTATATCGTAAAGACTCTTTCTTCATCGATGGTATTTCAACAAAGTCGGAGAATGATACCGTATTTATATCCCACGCAAATGTCCCGCAGACTAAAGACTATCATTATAACAATTATGTGGGAGACTCAGAAAACCCTGATAACGTCAAGAAACCCAAACACCAACGCCAACATTTACAACACCTTTAATTCCCCACCGTATTTGCATCGGTACTCTGCGTAAATTTCAGTTTTTAAATCGTCGGAGAAGTCTTTGAGTCAAGCCTACCTGATAACACCTTAAGACACCGACTTATTTCGTAGCTCTCTTCCTGCATCGTTATCTATCATTAAAGAGCATGGCTCAATATTAGGACTGTCAACAATTGGGTACTGGAGGTGTCGGGTAGTCTTCACGCTTTCGCGAAAGTCGCGGCGTCGACTTTCTAAGCCGCGTTCGATCGGTTTGATTCAATTGTTCAAAACTTGAACCTCTTGTCATATATCTACCGGTGTCATGAATGGTTTGTGCCGGCACCTTGACGCTCGGAGGTTATTTTCCGGTCAACGTGTTTTTAACTAGTGATTCATAACTCCATAATCTGGCATACTGGCACCTGTCTCTCTGGGCTTAATTGGAAGTTTAGTAGTATAGGGAGAACTTTCTTTGATGTATCCTGTCTCCATCTTCAAAACCCATACTTTCACTGTCCTGCCCTGTCTTGCTCACTCTCTTATTCTTGCCTTTGCTTTTACTTCTCTTGCACTGTCTGTACCTTGCAGCTTGTCTCTGTTTTGTCTGTGTCTTCATTTAATACATTTATCTTTCATGAGTTCTTTCATCATCGTTGTCATCTGTCGTATTCTTTCTAATTCTTCCGTCATGATATGACGTTAAATCCAGTCTTTCTGGAAGTCCGTTCTGAAATCCGTTATAACTTGTCAGATTCGAGTCGCTTTGAGTACCGATAAAGGCGTAGAACTTGGATGGGGTTGTGATTAAACTTTCTTACGTCAACAAACGTGGCGATTTTGAGCATATCGGTCACGTATATTTCAGCGTGGTAATTATAGTATTACCGAACCGAAGTTCGATGTCTTTTGTTGTCAGGGATATCCGGCGAAAGTTTATCGTGATATTAAATAACAAATAAAGTCTAGCTCATCATGGTTAGGAGCATAGAGTGCGTTCGATTGAATAGCAATCTTTCCTCCTTTCCACTTTGTCGTCGTCTTGGCGTCTGTCCGATAATCCAGGTAGGAAATAAGAAGGGTTAAATGAGGTAGAGATGGACGGAGGGGATGTCATCATAAGGTTCCATGGGTTTCTATGGTGTGATGGATTTGTAATGTAAATAGAAGAGGTGGTGGGGAGGAATACGAGATGTGGTTGCGATGGAATTCCATAGGTTTCTATGGGTGGCAATATGAATCTTGGCGGACTGCTGGAAGATGATGTTAAATAGCGGGGGAGGACTTTTTCTTTAGTTCTTTTTTTCTTTTCTCTCTGTCTCGTCTTCCTGTTATTTTGATACATAGGAATATCTTTCTGTCATAGTATAGTTTCCGTCCATAGCGGTTTATGAGAAGTAGCCTATAGTTTTCTTGGCGGCTGTTGAAGTCCTCTGGTCTTGACTTCTCTCTTCTGTCCTGCGCGTCTCTATTACCGCTTGTGTCTTTTCTTGCTTGTTTTGCCTTTGCCTTTCGCTGCGGTCTGTCTTTGTCTTGTATTTCATTCTAAATCATCTCGTCAGTGTCCTCATTGTGCAGGCTGTCTTTCATGAGTCGCGCTTGCATCGTTATTATCATCTGTCCGGTTCTCTCCAACTTCTTTCCGTCGCATATTAGATAGAGACCACTCTTGGCCGTATGTGCGAGATCACTCACTATATCACTATGATCTCCTCCGCCATGATGGATTTACCGTAAAAATCATCAAAACGCCGAAAAGTTTCTTTTGTCATTTCTTCGATGGGCTCGCCATGACGAAGAAAACAAGCGTTCTTGCCCTCTCGAAAGGCTATCGAGGTCAAGCAGTATGCAACCGTTACCCCATTCATTCTTCGAAACCGAAAACAATGGCGAATTCCATAAAAAAGTTCGGGACTACTGGCTAAGATCGAAACAGGAACGGATCGAAAGAGCCTGAGAGATCTATGTGACTTAAAATTAAGTCTGAAAACTTCCGATCAGGAGAAATCTGAAGGCGATCTTGAGAGTCTTTCAGCCAAAGACAACTTCTGGATCAGCTCGAGCAATCTCGTCGGTTTCCTACCTTTGACAATTGGCATCTTTCTATCTCGGTTGAAAGAACATGGTGGATCAATTTAACTAACATATTACGGATGAAGGAATCATTTCTACCGATCTGGCCGGAGTTTTTGAAATTTTGAATAATACTTTAGGAGATCGGATAAAGGCTACTGTTCTTCATACTTGTAGAAATTAAATACTTGACAAACACGTTCTCCGAATATTTTGCGAGTTAAACGTTAAGGCTGACTCTGAGTTCAACGAAATTTGTCATGATTGAATCTCTTGGAAGGAACTTAATCGGGGCCGATGATTTCGATGATTCAAAATGAAACTTCAACGATCAGGATTGCGGACTACTCTTTCAGCGATTTGATGTGATAAGCAGCAGAGGGCCTCTGATTAGGATATGAAGGTTTAGATTTCAAATTCCTGCTTGGATTCTTGGCCCGTTTGTCGCCATTTCCTTTCTGCAATACAACAGGACAGTCGTCTGAGGACCGCCACTATCTGCGAAAGAATCTGACCACGCAATGCCCATCCTATCTGCGCACAGGGGCTGTTCTTATGGACCTGTCTAATAGTCGTCGTCGTCCGGATCACGGGAAAGAAAGCGTTGTATTGAGAATAGATCTTGTATTATTGTGGAGAGTTAGACGTCTGGTATAAATCATGTCTTATGCCGGGAAGGGCTAGGATGAGGGGGGCATTGTTGGAAGCAAAGAAGGGAAAAGAGGAAGAAGTGGTATCGGAGGATGAGGAGTTAAAAGAATTGTCTCTGCCCTAAGCGGCATAGTCCAGGGACCTCCCGAAGTTTTTTTCTAAGGTGTCTATTTCTACGTTTTCGGTATCAGAAGGGGAGATGGATGGGAATGATTGATTGTAGTTTGTTCTATTTCTCAAAATATAAAATCAATTGTACCCACCTATGCCTTGATTGATACTGGAGCGTCGGGATATGCATTTATTGATGAAGACTTTGTGCACCGCCATGAGTTGAAGATCAAGAATTTGAGGACGGAGAGGGAGATTGATGTAATTGATGGCAGGCCCATTGAATCAGGAAATGTAATTAGGAAGGTGGCATTAGAGTTGAAAATTAATGGGCGTATGGAGGAATATCCCTTTTTCGTTACCAAGCTCGGGCATTATCCGATTGTTATGGGAATACCTTGGATAAGGAGGCATGGATTCTTGATTGATAGTGGGAGGAATGAGATTAAACTTAGTCATCAATATCTTGAGCTGTATAGTTAACAAATGTAATGAATGTAGGGTAGTAAAGACAGATGATAACGATGTATGAGTTAAGCTCGAAAAGCGCCTTCTGTAATAAACAGCTAACGAAACGGCAAAGGCGAAGCGCGAGCAAATAAAGTCGAAGACAAGAAGCGAGAATAATGGCGAAACGAGAGGCGGGCGGGTCTTGACTTTCACTCTTTCTTCTGCGTTCACGACCTTTGATACCGCTTGTCTTTCTGCTTCTTCTTTACTCTCTTGCATCTTTCTGTTGTCTTACCTGGCCTCGTCATCCTCGTTCTGCTTTCTGCCAGTTTTTGAAAATAACTCAACAACCAACAGAGATATCGTCAAACCGACTTCAGATCCATCATCTCCATCTCGGCGTCAAATCCAACTCGAAATCGCTCTTCTTGCAGAAGTTGCTGTGAATTTCCGCTTTCCTGCTATTTTTTTCTCGCTCTGTAAAGCCTCAAACAAGCTATAAACCTCCTGCCGCCAATCTGGCCTACAACAAACTTCAACATATGCGAAGGGATTGAGCAATCTCTGCGTGTCATCCTCGCAATCGGAAGACAGGGATATGGGAGTGAGATGTATAAGCGTATATGGATAGAAGCACGAGGACCATATGGAAGATGCTAGTAGTGATCACAACCGATGGTAAATTATCTACTAAAGAGTATTATTTCAATGTAATGAAAACGTTACGGAAAAAAAGAATTCTAGGGCGTTACGGTCAGCTATTTCGTTTGGATCCTCACATCAATCAGACTATGGGATTGCGTCAGACTCTCGCGTCAGAATACCGAAATCGAAACGAATACGAAATCAGAGAACAAAATCAACAATAACTCAGATTCAAGCGTTGCAGACCTTGTTAATTCAGTCCTTGACCAAAACAACAATGAGATGAAGAGCAGATTCGATGCAATGGCAAGATCAAAAGCTTCAATCTGGAAGAATCTGTATAATCGTCGGTAGGAAAACGCGTCGGTACGACAAACTCAGACCTCAAGCTCAGCAAAAGGCTAGAAAACAAGTCAATTCAGAATGAATCTCAACCTGTTCAATTTAGAAACAGAAGGATCTTGGGCAGCGATTAGGGAAGGGCCCAAAGTAAATCTTAGAGCAAAACTCAAACTAAAACTATTATCGTCAGATCAACAGGATGGAACACTCAGCGTCAGCTCAACACCATCAACGGAGATCTGTATAAGCAAGCAGGAAAGCTATTCAGATAGGTGGAGCAAGTTGGAATCAGAGAATCTTATCTTTCTTCAGAAAGGAGGCGTTATTTGAGGCTCAATTCTTGATTATAAAGCGATCGTTGAAAAAGTATGAAAGAGGTTGATCTCAGTGTTGTATCGAATTGCGATGCAAGAGAGCGTGGTTCAAACTGCGATCGTGGTATCAATCTTGAAACCTATCACGCAATATTTCGAGGAATGGAAAACGAAGCGAAATCCAGCAAAGCGGTCAGCTCTATTCTGCTGGGTATATATGGCCGAAAAAGTAGGAAAATCTACAGCTCAGTTATGATTCTGTCGAAATAATCGTCATCTGATCTATCTTTCTCTGGGGGATTCGCTTCTTGGACAATCTGTGAGCTAGTCTGTCATCAAACCAAACCGAGCCGTCTGTCAAAAATTTGGGCCTTGGCGGAGATCTTAATAAAAGATAGTGTCTGTGTCTCTATCTGTCTTCAAGACACCTGGGTCAAAACCATCTCTTGATGTAAGGTTGAGCGAAATCCCTTAAAATGCTGCCGATTGCGAAGAACTCCAAGTATATGATCGCCCGTGTCGCATCAAATTCTATATCAGCGCCAACCAGCGAAACAATGAAACAGGACGTCTATAATGGTATCACATGAGTCGAATTATTCAACGTAATTGCGCGAATCATGCTCGTGATTGGATTCTGGCTCAGTATGACAGCACATGTTATAATTCAGGAAGCCTTTTTGTTATCTGCGTGATTGCGGGTTCGCAGGCGTAATCAGCGTTCCTCTTTCGGCATTATCGTTCGCATCGGATCGACCCAAAAACCTTTCCTTTCTAAAACCAGCCAATCATCATCGTTCATTTCATAGGATATAAATCGGATCAGACCTGCAATAGATATCAACCTCAATCTAACCCTGCTTATAACTGCGTTTATAGCGAAGATCGCTGGGCCAATGAGCCTATCTGATTGGAGAGTATTGGTTAACATTCAATTTCCCTCTGAGGACAATCATGCTGGAGACGCTTCGTCATCATGGTGGAACTCAGCAAACCGTCTGTGGCAGCCATGAAGCGTTGGTTCGCTTCTGGAAACTGGAAACTTCACTCTCGTCAATGAGCCAGGAATAATTCTGGCTATAGAAGCACTGGCTCAGTCCTAGATCTGGCGTTTGCATCTCTGACGATCAATCTCTGCCGTTGATGAAGAAGCGGCTGGATCGGATCGTGAAGTTATTCGATTTGATCTTGTATCGATTCAATTGAATCGATCTCACAGAGAGTTCAATTGGGCTAAAAGCAGATTGGGATTCCTTTCAAACATGACTTAGAATCTCTCTCTGAGCTCAGCCTTTCGATGGAATTTCGCTCATTAAAATGAACAAAACCTAGAAGCAGGAGCTATCCTCTTGGAACTTACTCTTGCAGCGGTGAGCAGATATTCTGTCGAAATCCTCTCTCGATCCAAAACCATGGTGGAGTGAGGAGATCATAAACTGACGTATGAAGAGTCTTGCTAAGAGAATGGAAGTTGGAAAGGTCTCTATGTTGCATCAAAGATTCAGATCGCGTCGATCGGAATCTTGAAATGTCGGAGGTAAAGTCGTTGGAACGAACGGCGAAAATTTCGAAGATATATTCGCCTTCAGATTCACTAAGAAAAAGAGCGTCGCTGGCTCCATGATGTTACAGAAACCGCGCTTTTTGCAGAAAGCCAATCTATCTGTTCTTTCTCTTACTCACTCCGAAAGAGATGTCCAAGCCTTGGTGATAGGATCTGGAAGAACGGCGGATGATGAAATCAAGAGGCGATTATGAAACTTCCTCCGCATAACAAGGCGGATGGGATAAACTTCAAATGCAGCATCTGCGATCCAATTTCAATTTCGTTTTATAAAAGCAATGAATGGCTATCGCATCGTTTGGAGAATCTGTTGTTATTATAAAAAGCGTAATAGACTATTGATTCCAAAAGCTTATAGGCGTCTCGCTGCAATTAACTTGGCAAGTCTTGGAAGATAATGGCTTCAAGACTTGCATCTGGCGGAGATACAATCTCTTCCTGGCAGATTGGAGGAAGGCAGAGATCTGCTGTGGATGCTTGTATCTGTAGCAAGCATAGTGGATGAAACCGAAAAAAAAAGTCGTTTCAAGCTGTTTATGGATGTCGAAGGAGCGTTTAATGATGTATCGAGACATACATCTGTCTGAAACGCCTGCCTCAAATAGTCGGATGGATAAACAACCTCTGTAAGCAGGAAAAGGCTTTGATGAACAGAACCTATGTCAACAATAGCAACTGGGATTGTCATGTCTTTTTACCTCTCTTTATCGCTCTTGATGTCGTAGCCAAATTGACCGTCGCAGTTATATTGATGATATTGGCGTGATAATGGTAAAGGGAAAGATGAGAGAGCTCAAACTGAGACACTTGGAAGAATGGCGCCTTCATGTCGCGTGGGGTGAAGCTAATGCTCTGGCGTTCGACAACTAAACAGAACTACTTTCCGCAACAAGCGAGCAGCAACACTACGGATCTGTAGAGTTAGAATGCCTGATGGTACTTCTGGTTGAGGCCAGCGATCTGTTGAGATGGTTGGGTGTTTGGTTTGATAAAATTATCTTTCAAACGTCGTATCGAAAACTAAAAGCGGCTTCAGGTATGAGGCATTTCTTCTTATTTCATGGGGTTAGAAATACAGAGAAAGGGCTGAGTCAAAGCAATTTCTCAGACATTTCTATCAGACTTGCGTCGCTACAATCAGTGATTTTGGTGCAGAGGTTTGGTGGAATGGACAGATAGGATACAAAGCGAAGCAGAAGATACAAAACAATGCGATGAGAAGGATTACTGGTCTTTCAGAACAACGCCAATATCGGCCTCCAAGCAAAACTGCACTACGTAGAGATCGAGCTTGACCTCAACAACAGAAATATCTTTCTACGCATTCTAGCGTACCGACCACTACTGTCAGCAGCTTCAGTAGGATTCGTTTAAGTCTGCGGGGAATCAGGAAGAGGAGGAATCTACAGCTACCCATGGCGGCTCAGCTGTTGTGAGGCCACAATCTCATCCAGATTCTGGGATCCTAAACAAAGTCGTGATTGGATTCAACCACAAAGTCTGGTGGAGAAATAGATACAATTGCCTGTCACATGGCGTCAGAACATCATGAACATCCAGGATTGATATGACGGATAAAGATACAGCAGCAAAAACCGTAGACAGACAAGCTGAGAGCAATTGCAACAACTTACGTCGTTTGGTATTCTATTCTGATGGATCCTAATGGAAGGAAAAGCTGGAGCTGGAGTCGTTGGCGTTAGAACCTTGAAATAGTGGTGGAACAATTCTCTGGCTTGGAAAAAGATGGAAGTCTTTGATTGCGAACTTTCTTGCAATAGGCTATTTCAAACTTACTTGGGAAAGAGATCAGAAATTATTCTTTGCGGATGAAGTCTGGATCTCTCAGACAACCAGGCAGCGATAAAGAGAATGAAAAAAACCCGTAGCGTTAAGAATAGCAATTTGGGTTCAACTAACAAGATCAAATCTATTAGAACTTGAGCGCTAATAGCGTATCGCTCAAAATTTGGGTGCAAGGACGTGTGGAGGTGGATGGCAATGAACACGTGCAGACAGGTTGGCAAAAAGAGGCGCGGGGTGATAGAGATTGAACCAGATGCAAAATTATCAATCAGCGCAGAAGAGGAAAATCGAGGAGCAATCTATTCTTCTTGGAGAAAGCGAAAACTATGAAGAAAGGAAGAATTTCTGATGGCAGCCAAGATATCGGCCCTTCGAAACATCTGAGAAACTTGCAAGCACAATTCTTACGAATCACGAGCAGATGGCGGATACTGCCAAAATACTTCTTGTCAGGAATCTGACAACAAAGCGTTGATCTGTTGGAATGCAGGTGTGGAGTCTTAGAAACCCATAACAACTCTTCTGCAAACAACGTCACTCCCTAGGAAGCTCAGAAAAGATCTTTACGCCACAATCATCAGCCTCAATTTGGATGACCGCAATGCAGACAAAGAACTTGAACAGCAAACCGATAAATTCATATCTGTCTCAGATCGTAGCTAAGCGGGCGCTAGGGGAGGGATGGAGATGAGAAGCAGCGTGGGATGGGGGAGACTTGAGGAAGAAGGAGATAGAAGGAGAAGGATAGTCGTAAGGTCTTTATCGTTATAATTTGGAATGGGGAGGGCAATAGCGTGATGCTTGGAAGAGGGTTGATAGGAATCTGATCGGGAATGGCCCAGTGATGATTGAAGTTCTTTCTTTGTATCTGTATATCCGGGTTCGGATGCAAGCAGTATGAGTAATAAATAAATAAATAAATAAATAAATTGTTGTGGTAGTCATTAACAAAAAATGAAACAACTCGCCATGACTCTTGAGAATGTGTCTTGGGGATGCATGCCGTCTATCGCGGAACAGGTATGGAGATTCGTGGACTACTAGAAAAACTATTGTTTCAGATCGAGGAATATGATTACTGGCGTAGTTTTGGAAGGTTCTGTGTGATCGATTGGAAATTGTTCCTTGCTATTCTACCGCATCCCACTCTCAGCCTGATGGTTAAACGGAAAGGACTAATGCGATTATGGAACAATATTTACACAGTTATGTATCCTATCAACAGGATGATTGGACTACTTTTCTTCCCCTTGCAAAGTTCGCGACTAATAATCATATTTCTGAAACAACTAATATATACTCGCCAGTGAATTATGGAGCGTCAGGATAGCGTTTGATGTCTGATATAGAATAACGGGTGAATAAGGATCGAGCAAATGTATTGGCAAATGCTCAGCATTTCGGCCTCCTGCCTTCCTTCCCGTAAAGCATCTTCGGAACAGGGTTGTTGGATAGAATCGGTAAAGGTCGGAAGCAGTATGACAGGTTAGGAAGGAGCCCGGGTGATAGAATGTAAGCTCTAGGAAGGATTGGGTAGTAACGGGTTAGAATTGGAGTTATTGGGAATAGTATGGGTGTAATGCAGGCGTGAGAAGAAGCAAGACTCTGAGGAGGATTCTCCCGTTCCCATATCTAATCTCTAAGTCATTGGTATAAAAGCAGTGTTGTAGTATGGAGCCAGTCTTGAGTTCACTGGATTGAACCTGTTTTCGGCCGCGAAATATAGGAAGCGTCAGCATGCCCGATACAAGACGCGGTGGGTATATGAGAACAACGAGTCTGGTTGGAGTCAATCGAGCAATGTTTGATCAGATGGCGAAAAGTCTTGAGGAAGATCAGCTCTGGTGGTAGCCTCTGAGGAAGGTAAGACTAAAACCTCACGGTACCGATCGAGCAGCGATCACAATGTTGGTATATCTTTCATGGTGATAAATAGATGCTGATGTCGGGAAGAGTTGGCGGCGAAGTCGGTACGTCTTGGGATATCGGGTAGAAATTTAATTTGAAAGGCTCTATATTGTGTGAGAAATTTGAGTCATCGTCAAGCGGGATATTATCGATAAAGGGGATAGAAGCGTAGGGGATTTTCTGGAATAGAAGGTCGGGAGTATTTTAGTGTCGTGGATGTCAGACTGGCCGGTCGCGGGTCTCCGGCCTTGCGAAGAAGTCTGTGGAGGGTCGTGAGCGAAGCGATAAGCGAGCTTGTTAGAAGCGTCTCGCACCAAGATCGGGGAGTTTAGTATATTGATCGGTCGGATTGGTTCGGTCTGAGTTTTCGCTGTTAAAGCGTTAATCTTTTCTCTTTCGCTTATCGCATCTTTCACGTGATCTTCGCTAGTGAGAACTCATTGAAGAACCTGCGATATATGTTAACTTTTCGCTGTTTCTTTGCTTGACTCTCTTCGCTTTGGGCTTGAGGTCTTGTCCCAAATTTGGGCAGCTGAAATCTTTACGCTTAGGATAGGCGTTGCTTGATAGTTCGATTAGATTCTCTTGTCTTCGGTTTAGAAACTGCGTCGAAGACCGCTTGTATCAATTCTCTGTGTTCTTTCTTTTCTTCTTTCCTTCTGTTGTAACTTGTCCGGATTAGTAGTTTTGAAATTTCCAGGATGTATCCTGTATCTTTTCATTTATTTTCCTTTCTTGACACCGTGAGGAAGGTTTGATGTCTTGTCCGTAGGAGGAGGTATAAAAGACATGAACCTTGCTGTCTTGTCTTCCTTTCCTCTCTACACAACGTCTTCTCACCTGAACTCTAGTCAATACTTTAAATACATACTTTACACGCTTACTAGAGCCTGGTTTTGCCTCCTCGCTTAAGCTCTCGCCTCTCTACTTTATGAGGCCAGCTTATATTCAATACGACCGCTGCCTTTTCGCTTGTTCTCAAGGCCTTCGCTTGTTGTCCTCGCTTCCTCCTCTCGATCCAGAATAACTCCCCTACATCTCGTTGACAGTCCAACTACCAGGCCTAGGGCTCACCCCCTGGGTAACGTGCTAGCTAGCAAGAGGTGATTACACCCAACACATGTGCTGAGATTCCCTACGTCAGATAATGCATTTCAAGAGTAAAGAGATATCGTAGACGGAGCTCACTTGACCTCTTCCTTCCTCCTCTTCGCCTCGACACTCAGACCAGAAGTCGCCTCGAGCCTTAAGCAGGCCCCTTGATACGATTTCATTACACACCAACAGAGCGATCCTGACCCCTCCACCTCGCTCCCACGAGATTTAGATGGTGGGATAGATTTGGCGTTTGGTTTTCTTGGCGTATTTTCAGGGTCTTCGGGGTTTCGCACTTGTTTATTATAATTATAATACTTAGTCCGCGTGGCATTTGCGTGGGATATAAATACGGTGTCATTCTCCGACTTTGTTGAAATCATCAGCGATGAAGAAAGAGTCTTATAGATATAATAACTATTACTTTACGCTTTTATACCTTTTGATCAAAGAACTTGTCAGGTGAACTTGAAGACTCCACTTCGAACCATCTTCGTATTCCAGAAATCATTTCCGTACTTGAAGGACTAGCATCGAGCGATCGAGACTCTAGGCTAGTGAAGACTGAAGAGACCCTGTTTCTTACTGCCTTTGCGGTTAGCGTTTCAAACTCTGAGCTCTATACTTGACTACTCGGGTTGCTTGGTGCGACACCCTAATAGGGTGGTACTGGGGTGTAGAAGTTTCTATGGGATTCTATGGTATGAGTCAGTGGTGCGAGGAGATAGTTGTAAATATATTATAGTGCTCGTTCTTTCCTATGTTTCCGCCTCCCTAGGCAATGTCTTCTTTCTGTTAGCAATATATTACTTTGGCTTCAGCCTTCTGTCCCCGCCCCATTCCTGAATCTGAACCTGTCCCGCCTTGGGTGTCTCCTGAGCCGACCCTGTCCCTGTCCCTGTTCCTAAACCTGTCCTGCCACGCTCCTGTCCCGACTATTAGGGTGTCGCACCAAGCAACCTGAGTGGTCTAGTAGAGAGCTCAGAGTTTGAAACGCTAACCACAGAGGCAGTAAGGATCAAGATCTCCTCAGTCCTAACCAGCCGAGAGTCTCGATCGCTCGATGCTAGTCCTTCAAGTACGTAGAAGATTCCAAGAATACGAAGATGGTTCGAGGTGGAGTTCTCGAGTCACTCGATAGGGTCTTGCGGACAGAGTAAGAAGCGTAAAGTAATAGTTATTATATCGATAAGGCTCTTTTTTCGTCGCTGATGATTTCAACAAAGTCGGAGAATGACACAGTATTTATATCCCGCGCAAATGTCACGCGGACTAAATATTATGAATACAAACAAAGAAGTGCAAGACCCCGAAGACCCTGAAAATACGCCAAGACAACCAAACACCAAATCTATCCCCCCATCTAAAATACCCCTGACCTCTATTCCGAAAATTCCTTCACGCGCTATCCCGTTTATTGATAACAACCCATTTGCTGCATGCACTCGTTTTCAGTCATAGAGTCTTCGGTTAAATTTACCTGATAACATCCCAGACGCCGATTCGCCGCCAACTCTTTCCGACATCATATTTTATCACCAAGGAGCATAGCTCAACATTAGGACTGCTAACGATCGGTACCGGAGGTGTCGGGTAGTCTTACTATCCCTAGAGGCGCCACCAGGGTGAGCTTCCTTACGACCTTCATCATTCGATCAAATATGGTCCGATTGACTCCAGACTCGCACTGTTGCCCCCTCATATACCCACCGGTGTCCTGAGTGACTGAGCCGGCACTTTGACGCTCCGGGAGTTATTTCAGGGCTCGAAAACAGGTTCGTTAACTAGGGATTCCGCAACTCCGCACTGGGCTCCATACTGACAGCACCGTGTCTCTCTGGCACGCCCAGTGGGACATAGAGATTTTAGCAGTGTGGGGGAAGTCCTCCTCTTGTAGTCTTCGGGTTCTTATGCCCGTAACACCGACCCCGTTTCGTTAGAGCAAGGGAAATGTCCCAAGTCTTTGAACTCTTGAAGAGTGAAATGTTTAGAGCTCAGAAGATACAGGAGGATATGGCTAATCCACACTGAACTCCAGCACTTCGATATGTGGTCAGTGATTCTGTCTGGCTCTCTACTTGAAATATCGAAACAAAGCGACCCTACAAGAAACTGGATTGGAAACAAATCGGTCCCTACCTGACCAAACGAATTGTAAGCCACTATGACTATAAACTGGACTTACCTGTGTCTATAAAAATTCACCCGGTATTTCATGTTTTACTCTTATTGTCAGCGGTTAATGACCTTTTTCCAGGGCAAAACCATTAACCCACCCCCACCTGTAGAAGTTGAAGGAGAGGTCGAATGAGAAGTGGAGGAGATATTAGACTCAAGGAAGAGGGGATGACGGCCCGGGGTAGAGTATTTAATTAAGTATATTGGATATGCGGAATCCTCCTGGCAGCCCTCGAGCGACCTAGAGTGTCCTGAACTTCGACAACGGTTTCATTGTCAATACCCTTCGAAGCCTTGACCAATCAGAAGTTAGACCCTAGGAGGGGACCTGATCTGTCCCGGCATCTTGGCATCAGTTTTGATAGTTCGGTAGGCATTTCACAGTTGCAATCGTTGAAGGAATAATAAGTGAGACAGGGATGCAAGGAGGAGGGGGTGTCATCATTAGATTCTAGGAGGATCTATGACGTGATGGATTTGTAATGTAAATAGGCGAGATGGTGTGGAGAAATACGAGGTGTGGTTGCAATAGGATTCTATGGGTTTCCACGGACGGAAGTATGGGTCTTGACGAACTGGCGGAGGATGGTGTTAAATAGCGTGGGGAGACTTTTCCTTTAGTTCTTTCTTTCTTTTCTCTCTGTCTCGTCTTTCTGTTATCTCTTATTTGTTTATTTATTTATTTATTACTCATACTGCTTGCATCCAAACCCGGATATGGCATACAAAGAAAGAACTCAATCATCACGGTCATTCCCGACCGTATTCCTATCAATCCTCTTCCAAGGTTATCATGCGTGTTGTCCTCCCCATTCCAGCTCATAACAATAGGTGCAAGTACCTTGGTAACTATTCTTCTCCTTCTCTATCTCCTTCTTCCTCAAGTCTCCCCCATCCTACTTGTTTTCCTCCATCTCCATGCCTCTCCCCTAGTGTCCAGTTTCTAGTGGCGATCAGAGATGGTATAAGGAATTATTGATGGTTGCCTGAAGTCCTTTGTCTGTATGCATGGCGGTCATCCAGTTGAGTGGCATTGGTTTGATTGTGGCGGTAAGATCTTTTCTGAGTTCTGGTAGTGGATGTTGTTTGCAGTACAGCAACATGTGAGTTGGGGTTTCCTGGAAGTACCCACACCTGCATTCCGCTGTATCAATATTTGTTGTTGGTATTCTGTATAGCTAGGACTTGGTGTATCTATGGCCTGTTCGCATTTGTGTAATTGTGCTTGCAAGTTTCTTTAGTATGTTTTGAGAAGGGGTGCCAATATTTTGGAGGAAGGTCTACTCAGAAATTCTTCCTTTCTTCATAGTTTTCCAGCTTCTCTCCAAGTAGCAATAGATTGCTCCTTGATTTTCCTCTTCAAGTGGGTGATTGATACTCTTACATTTGGTTCAACCTCTTTCACTCTCTCTCTTTTGCCAACTCTGCATGTTCATTTCATTCACATGTCGCATGCAGTGAATATGTGTTTTGATGTTTAGTGCTACAAGTTCTAATAGGTTCGATCTTGCTAGCTGAACCCAGTGTTAGCCTGAAACGCTTCCACGCTTTTTTTTTATTCTCTTAATCGCTTGTTGTCGAAAGAGATCCAGACATTATCCGCGAAAGAACGCGAATTTCTGATCTCTTCAAGACAAGCTGTAGTTGAGCTATTGTGTCAAGTTCAGAATCAAAGACTTCCATCTTTTTCCAAGGTGGTAGAATTGCTCCACCACTATTTTGTTGCTCTAACGCCAACGACTCCAGCTCCAAATTTTTCCTTCCATTAGGGACCCATCAGAAAAAGAATACCAAACGCGGTGTAAGTTGTTGCAATTGCTTTGAAATTGTCTGTCTGTGATTTTCTGCTGCTGTATCTTTATCCGTCAGATCAATCTGGATGTACATGATGTTCGATGCCATGGGGGACAGGCAATGGTATCTATTTCCTCCACCAGACTTTGTGGTTGAATCCAATCACTGACTTTGTTTAGGATCCGGTGCAATCTGGACTGGTACTGTGGCCTCGCAACTGTAGACTGCCATGGGGTAGCTGTAGGTTCTTCCTCTCTTCCTGCTTCCTGTGTAGTTGGAAATGAATCTGGGCTGAAGGTGCTGATAGGGTGGGTGGCCGGCATGTTTAGAATGCGTAGAACATATTTCTGTTGTTGGAGGTCAAGCCTGATCTCTATAGGTAGTAGTGCAGTTTCTGCTTGGAGTGCTGATATTGGTGTTGTTCTGAAAGCACCAGTGATTCTTCTCATCGCATTGTTTTGTATCTTCTGAAGCTGCGTTTTGTATTCTATCTGTCCATTCCACCAAACCTTTGCATCAAAATCGCTGATTGTAGTGACGCAAGTCTGATAGAGCTGTCTGAGAGCTGTTTGACTCAGCCCTTTCTCTGTATTCCCCAACCTAGCGAGTGCAAGAAATGCCCTCATAGCTGAAGCCGCTTTAGTTTTGACATGATGTTTGAAAGATAGCTTCCTATCAAACCACACACCCAACCATCTCAGTATTAGAGTGTCGCACCAGACTACTAGAGTAGTATTGTAAAGAGCTCAGAGTCTAAAACGCTAACCGCAGAGGCAGAAAGGAACGGGTTCACTTTAGTCTAAACGCAACTAGAATCTCCTTTGTCCGATACTAGTCCAAGGAGTATAGAAGTCTTTTAGAGTTGGGTAATGCTTAACACAAAGAGGGTTCAGGTAGATGTTTTCAAGGATCACTTTAAGGTTGTATAGAGTAAAGGTAATAGATTTATATCGTTAAGACTCTTTCTTCGTCGATAATGATTTCAACAAAGTCGGAGAATGACACCGTATTTATATCTCGCGCAAATGTCACGCGGACTAAAGACTATCATTACAACAATTATGTGGGAGACCCCGAAGACCCTGATAACGCCAAGAAAAACCAAACACCAACATATTACAACGCCTTTAAATCCTGCGTATTACATCGCTACTCAGTTTTTGTCATGATTACGGAGACAAATACCTGATAACACCTTGGTAGACCGTACTCGACCGCTAACTCTTTTCAGATCGTTACCTATCACTAGGAAGCGTTAACGTTAGGACTGTCAACGATTGGGTACCGGAGGTGTCGGGTCGTCTTACCTTTCCCTGAGAAGTCACTAGCGTCAGCTTTCTCAAGACCGATGTCATGAGCGGCTGTGTCGCTTTGACGCTCCGGGGGTTATTTTCGGGGTCGAAAACGTATCCCCTAACTAGTGATTCCGCAACTCCGCAATCTGGCCCATACTGGCACCACTGTGCCTCTCTGGGGCGCCAATTGGGAGTTTAGTAGCATAGGGAGGCTTTGCTGGTCTTCCTGTCTCCATTTTTCAAAACCCGTAACACTCAGTGCATCGCTGGCCTCAACCAGAGTACCATCAGGCATTCTAACCTTGGCTGTATCTGTAGTGTTTGTGGTTCGTTTGTTGTGGAAGTGGAGTAGTGCTGTTTTAGGGTTGTCGAATGCCAGAGCATTAGCTTCACCCCATGTGACAGCTAGCTGTGCCATTCTCTCCAAGTGTCTGCAGTTTGAACTCTCATCTTTCCCTACCATTATCATGCCAATATCATCAATATAGCTGGGTATTTGTTGGTCAGGAAAGTGGCGTTGAAGAATATCGAAGAGTGGTGATAGGTAGAGAAGAAAAAGAATTGGTGATGTTGGGCTATCCTGTGGAATTCCAGTTGCTATTGTTGATATAGTTTCTTGTTGCCCGAAAAGGCTAGCTTTTCCTGTTCTTAGAAGGTTGTTTCATCCATCCGACTATTGAATAGGCGTTCTTCCTTTGCTGTATGTATGAGTCTGTCCTTGGATACATTGTCAAATGCTCCTTTGACATCCATAAACAGTGCTGAAATGACTTTTCCTTTTTTCTTTGCTTCATCCACTATGCTTGCTACCAGCATACAGGCATTCACAGCAGATCTCTTTGGTCTTCCTCCAATCTGCCAGTGGTGGAGTAGATTGTATCTCTCCGCTAGGTATGCAAGTCTTGAAGCCATTATCTTTTCCAGTACCTTGTCTAAGCAATTAAGCAAGAAGACGGACCTATAAGCTTTTGGAATCGAATAGTCTGGTTTGTTGGGCTTTTTTGTAGTAGCAACAGTGGCCTCTCTCCAAATGTGTGGGTGATAGCCAGCAGTCATGGTGGCTTTATAAAATGAGTTGAAATGGTGAGGTATCGCTAGGTATGCTTGTTGAATGCATTTGAAGTTTATCTCATCTTGCCCTGGAGCTTTGTTGGGGGAGGAAGTCATAATCTCCCTCTTGATTTCATCATTCATCAAGTCCTTCCATAGTATCCTATCACCTTGCATTTGGATATCTCTTTGAGGTGAAATGGGGGGAGGTGGGAAGAGAGCAGCTCTGTATAGATTGGCTTTCTCTGCAAAAGTGGTGGCGGTTTCTCCAGTTGTAACATTGTTGAGTGGTGGTGTACGTTCCGTCTTTCTAGGTTTAGTGAATCTGAAGGCTGTGAATATATCTTTTCCTTGAGCGTTCTCAAGGAATCTGTTCAAATAGGACTCTTTAGCTCTCCTGATACTCTTGAAGTATTCCGATCTATGCAATCTGAATCCTTGATGCAACATAGGAGACCTTTCCAACTTCTATTCTCTTAGGGCACTCTTCATATGTCGTCTATGTTCTGTGATCTCCTCACTCCACCATGGTTTAGATCGAGGAGAGGATTTCCTGATAGGAACATTGCGTTCAGCTGCGGTGGTTATAAGTTCCAGAAGGAGGATGCCAGTGGCTCCTGCTTTAAAGTTTTGTTCATTTGGATGAGAGTGAAGGAAATTCCATCGAAAGGCTGAGTTTAGAGAGAGATCTCTAAGTGTTGTTTGAAAGGAATCTCAATCTGCCTTAGCCCAATTGAACCGTTCAGTTGAAGGGGGAGGCACTGATTCAATTGAATCAGATACAAGATCAAATCGAATAACTTCATGATCTGATCCAGTTCGCTTCTTCATCAATACCAATTGGATGGTAGTGTGTTGACTGCTGTAGATGCAAACGCTAGATCTGGACTGAGGTGCCAGTGCCAGTTCTATAGTGGTAGGTTGGGATGCGGTTCATTGATGAGAGTGAAGTTTCCAGTTTCCAGAAGCTGGACCAATGCTTCATGGCGTTTTGGTGTACGGTTTGCTGAGTTCCACCATGGATGATGCGAGTTAAGGTCTCCAGCTATGATTATTCTTGTAGGGAGTTGAATGTTAACCAATACTCTCTCCACCGTATAGGGTTCATTGTTGTGTCCAGGTGGATCTTCGTTATGAATGTTAAAGAGGGTTAAGGCAGGTATTGAGTGGGTTGATATCTCTATTGCTTGTAGGTCTGGATCGTTGACGATATCTGGTTTAGGTTGAATGATGAGATGGGGATTGAGGTGTGTCTTAATGGTAAAGGTGAGTGTTCTTGGTGGTCGATCTGATGTGGGAATGATAATGTCGAAAGAGGGGTGTGATATTGATGTCCAGGAACCCGCAATCATGCCAGGCATAACAAAAGGTTCCTGAATTATAACTATGTCTGCTGTCTCACAGACTGAGTGTAGCAATCCAATCATGTAGTTTTGTGAGCTTGCGCAATTATGTTGAATAATTCACACTCTGTGAGGACTAGGTTCTGTCCCCATTATAGCATGTCCTGTTCATTGACTTCGTTGTTGAGGCGTTGGATGATAGAATTTCTGACAGGACTTGAAGGATCATAGGCTGGGTGTTGCCCTTCGCAATTGGCGCATTTTGGTGGGAAGTGAGGACAGCTCTTGCTCTGAACCTTGCATTGAAGCGAGATGGTTTTGACTGGTATGTCCAGCAGAGATGATAGAGCACAGGACTATCTTTGGTTCTCTCTGCCAGTTGTGTCCAAATTTTTGACAGTTCTTGCATTGGTCTGTTGGTCTTGATGTATGGTCTCAGTGGCTCTGTGTACTTGTCCGAAGATCGAATCACAGAGAGCATAGCATTGTATGATGACTTGTTGCTAACAGCAATCATAACTGAGCTGTGAGATTTTCCTACTCTCTTTTCGGGATGTGTCATATACCTAGGTGTGGTAGCTAGAGTGACTCCGGTGTTGAGTTCATGGATTTCGCTTCTCAGGTCTTCCATTCCCTGAGCGTTGTCAGGATAGTGTTCAAGATTGATACCATATACTGCAAGCTTGAACCATTTCTCTTGTATCGCAATGGATACAACACTGAGATCAACCTTTTTCATAGCTTTTTCAATGATCGTTTTATAATCAGCAAATTGAGTCTCAGTGAACGCTTTCTTTGAAGAGCATAAGATTCCCCCTCTGATTCCAACTTGCTCCACCTATCTGAATAGCTTGGTCTGCTTTGGCTATAGTGAGATCTCTGTTGATGGTGTTTCTAAGCTGGACGAGGTTGAGTGTTCCATCCTTAGGTGTTGATCTGGTGACGATAATAGTTTTAGTAGCTGGTAGTTTTGGTGGAAGTGGCATCTTAAGCATTTGGGCCTGTTGCCTAGTTCCATTCCTGGTGACCGTTCTCAAGTATCCTTCTGTTTCTCCTGTAGCTGAACAGGTTGAATATGTTCATTCGAATGGACTGGTTGTTTTCCTTGAAACTTTCTTGCTGAGTTGAGGTCTGGAGTTTGCCGGGCCTGATGTGATGTTCTGGGCTGATGATTGTGGTGTATTCTTCCGTGTTCGTGTAGTTTTTATGGATCTTGCCATTGCATCGAATCTGCTCTTCATCTCATTGTTGTTTTGGTTTGTGGCAGCAAGGACTGAATTAACAAGGGTCTGCAATGCTTGAATCTGAGTTATGGGCTGTTGATTTTGTTCTCTGATTTTGGTATTCTGTTCTTTTGATTTCGTATTCTGTGATGTGAGAGTCTGCACGAATCCCATAGTCTTTGATGGATGTAGTTTGAGGATCCAAACGAAATAAGTGTGGACCAACGTCCTGGTAGAGCCTGTTTTTTCGGGGAATATTTTTCATTACATTGAAATAATATTCTTTTTAGTTGGTATAATTCTGTGTTGTTGGCCATTGGAAGCTAGGGGATCACTACTAGCATCTTCCATAGGTCTCGTGCTCGCATTTCTATCCATACTTACGCTTATAGTCATCTCTCACTCCCATATCCCCTTGTCTTGATTGTGCAGGAGGGATGACGGCATCAAGAGGGATTGCTCAATCCCTTCAGACATGTTGAGGCTAGTTGTTGTGCCAAGAATTTGGTGGGGTGGGTGAGGCGGCTTTACAGAGTTTTTGTTTGAGGCTGACAAGCAGTGGGGTAAAAATAAGCGGGAAAAGCGGAAATTCACAGCAACTTCTGCAAAAGAAGAGTGATTTCAGGAGTTAGTGATTAGGTCAGTGGTCGAGATGGAGATGATGGATCTGAAGTCGGTTTGATGATATCTCTGTTGGTTGTTGAGTTATTTTCAAAAATCGCCTGCAGCTGAAGTTACATGTGAACGACGAGCAAAAACACGCGCTTAACCTGGGCTTTTTCAGCCTCCGCACATGATTCACCACGACGTTCCGGCCGCCACCTCCGAATACGCTCCTTCGCTTCCAGAGCCGGATATTGCGCCCGGACGCTTTCGTAGATCGCTCTTTGTTTCGCTAAACCTTTATTCTCGGCTCGCGCTTCGCTTCCCGCTCTCACGCTTCGCTTTCATCCCATTCTGCGTGGTGCCACTGATTTTTCCGCGCCGCTTCTCAACGCTGCGCTTTAAGATTCAAACATGCGCTTATGCCGCCACGATTGACAGATGGAGGTCCCCAAGGGCACTTTGTCGCTGAACGTCTCCTGCCGTCCTGTTTCGTCTCATGGTTGGTTGCCATTTTGAGGCTTCTACAGATTCGGGATGTTCGCCGCAAGGCTTCCTACTATTAACCACGCTTCGTCTTCTTCCTCGCTTACGCTGCGGTTTCTTTTTTCTTCTTCTTCGGTTCTGCCTTTTCTTTCTCGATTACATCATGATTGGGTTTTACGAGACTGTCTTAAAGGCTTAGGCTAGTCCTCTTTCTTTCTGTCGCTGTTGCTCATTGTTGTCTCATGAGAAGGTTTGAGAACGATCATCTTATTGTTTCACGATCAGATCTCGATTTAAAATAAACTGTTAAAACCTACTCACTTGTTGACACCGCTTCTGGATTTGCAGATTCATCAACGAATCATTTGTACGCCTATAAATTTCCACTACTGTTAATTCCCCCTCAGATACTTCTTCACGTTATCGATGGAAGAGAAATCTCCTCCCAGAAGATTACTCATATTGCCCACTTTCTACCTCCGCATCCAAGCCGCCACATCGGTAAAAATTTCCGCCTTACGCATTTCGCCCAGCAGATTATCCGCTTGGCTACAGATCCCTGCCACGACATAACGTCGCTTATAAATCCTCACGATAATCTGCTGACTCGCCTCATTGCCTTAACGCCGAATGATGACGTTCCCGCCACGCTAGCGCCGATTTCGCCTCCCCGCTACTCCACGATTTCAAATCATTAATTACCTTCAATAAACCACCTGCGACTTATCACAGATGCTTTGTTTCATTTACGGAATCGATTCCCTGAATTGCTATTTTGCTCTCCCGAACATCACCACTTTAAGAACGCTTGGAAAGCGAGGCCCCTGAAGCATTCTCTCACCGTCCCTACCATATCCAAGAGATTAACCTCCACGGCTGAAAAGCGAACCCTCTTCTATTCAACAGACAAGAAAGCCTTTTCGAGATGACCGTCAGATTGATTGAAAGACATCGACGACACGCTTAAGAAGCTTTTATCGAATCAAGTTCTCCTCACGGACGCTCTTCGCCATTGTTTGTAAAGGTTTCGCATGGACTTTGGTTTGCGCGACTATCGTACCGAACGCCATTATGGCATTAAGAATCGCGCATTCACCGACGCTACCTAAAGAACGCGAATCACTTCAGAAGCGCCAGACAGATACCGTTCTGATCCAAGACGCTTACAACCTAATATGAAATAAGAAATTTGGAGATGAGCCTAAGATCATGCTTTCAGATTGCTATTTCATTACTTCCAAAGATAAGCATGCCTTCTGATCAATTAACGACTGCTGCTTTTCCAAAGATTTTATTAACGACACCCTTCGCCTGCTTTCTGATCGATTCTCGCATACCACCTCGATAATATACTTATCTAATTTAGAGCTATTAATCCGACCACAAGTAACCAAGCTTCTCCAAGTCACCATCGACGCCGACCTTTATCGTTTCTCCGAGAACGCGACCCGTTAATAAGAAAGACTTTGACGATTGTCACTACTGGGCGCCTTAAGTTCGATCCCAAGATTGAAACCATCGCGTTTTACCGACCTCTAAACGCAGTGATATACGCGCCTTTAATTGACGAATTTCTAATGACGTTTCATCATGACTACTCCAGATCGCTCGGTCCGCTTAACCACGCTTTACCAAAGCGTTTTAACGCTCCTTTATCCCATTCCCCCACCATGGCGAAGTTTCGGCGCCTAAAGACCGCTTTTTACCATCATACGATTCTCCGCCACTTTGATTTCGGATCACGAAATGATCATGAGACCGACGATCGGATTACGATCGCAGGTACTTTCTCTCAAGATACTGATGGTAATATCCTCGCGACCCCGCTTATTTTCCTGAACCCACTTCACCGAACGTAATTACGAGATCTACGATAAAGAAAGCTCATACCATTATTGTCATTTTATGAAAGAGAGAAATTGAACTTACGAAATACGAACCCATCGTTTTGAGCCGACCATCGGAATTTAATATTTTACATCAAGAGAGATTTGAATCGCGACATACTACGTAGCCTTCTCATGACCATGCTGACAAGATCTGCGAAACAATGAAATTTTGACGATTGACCAGAGATCGTGAGATTCCGCTTAAAGAGGGATGAACGCCTTGACGCAAAGAGAGTCGAGTTGTTGAAGTCCCAGACTTGTATATTTAGCCATTCCAGCCTGTCCGGCGACTACCCCTAGAAAACTTTCAACAAGTCAGATATTATCGAATCTGCTCCCAACCAAGATCCCAGTGATTCCGAGACGGCAAGCAGACTTTGGTAAATTACTTTAAGAGAACGCTTCAACCAGGCGGTTTTTGACTCCATCATGAAAAGTTATTTGCGCCGAACGATACGACTCAAGACCTCAAGACTCGCTGCAACAACATCACGACGCTTCCATCTAAGAAGCATCCAGCGAAAGCCAAGACTTTCCAACTCCTAAATTGCTCCTTCAGGAATGCGCTTACACGACCGCCATGAAGGAATTGTCACACTTGCCGAAGAAAGACTCGCTACCACGCCTCTACGGAGCCTCCACCGCCGATTCCTCGAGACTTTGGATGATATTTCTACTGACTTTGTTACGGATTACCGGAAAGTTAGCTAAGAGATGCTGATTCTCAGAAGTCGATCGTCTGTCATTCAAGATGCAGACACTATATCGTCAAGAATATTACCACCACTACCAAGATCTAAAGACCTCTCGCTTATCGATCATGCTTAAACTTCATGGCCTTTTTCCCACCAAAGATCGCCTCCGGATCGGCGACGCTAGCTTACATCTCGGTTTTAAGTCTCTTTTCAAATTATCAAGACATTATCATGCATGCCCTCCGCTTCTTCCACCCTCGAGATCGATGGCCAGACGGAACTAATCAACGCCAGAATTGAAAGAAGACTGGCGAGCATGATCCTACCAAAGAAGATGATCAGCGATCCCGCTTATCGTCACGACCCGCCTAATAATCACTCCTGAAACGACTCCCTTTACGCTTTACTACGGCTTCGATTCACGATTTACGGAGACCCCAGATTGCCTCCGCCATTGACCGCCTCGTGATACCAACGCCTTTGTTCAAAATGGCTAAGATCCACGATCACCAGAAGCTGAAATACGCTTACCGTGATCGACAAGAACTAACGCTTAATCGCTCACGGCTCCAGCTCCTTCAGACAAGGCATGGCGCCATTTTAACGCATGAATATTCAGATCACAGACCTCCCGTGTTTGATTAAACGACTTTTAAGAGGTTCCGGATAAGCCATTATTCTTACGCCATTTAACTTGACCTTCCTCTCCACCACGAAGATACATCCGGCCTTCCATGTTTCGTTAACCTCGCCATGATCGATCCTCATCAGATATATTCTCCTCCCGCGACCTCCGGTAATCGCCGACATGGCGGAGGAGCTGGTTTGATTTAGCCTCCTGATTCCGCCCGCTTATTCGCTCACAGATTTTGGTTAAATGGAGCGCCACGACGCCAACCCTGAAAGATGCCGAGAACCTTACCAACGCCCCCGCCTTATTGTCCCACTTTCATACTAAGATACTTACCAAGCTCGAGATTCTCGACGGAGTCTCGAACCTAACGAGAGCAAGAACCATCATCATTCCGCCCTGTACCTCGGCCTCCCGCCAAGACGCTTTCGAATAAGCAAGAGTTTGCCGACGCTTCAAGAGAACGATGGTTTAGCGAGTTTCTAGTGAACGTAGTTACGGTGATACAGTGATATTATAATACAGATGCATTGTCGAATGCGGAGTAGCTTTCTACGATTCTACGATGAGCATGAAGTCATCGAGGAATAATAGCTTGTATATATACGCTTTTTCTCTCCCATGCTTCCGCCTCTAAAAGAACGCCTTTCTGTTAAGAATATACTACTTTCCCCGCCGCCTCAATCCTGAATCCGAACCTGAATTTGAACTTGAACCTGAACCTGCCTCGCATTTGATATATCCCGAAACTCGGCCCCAACTCCCCGATCCTTGTCTCCCTTACATTCTCGATCCCGAACCCGCCCCATTAGAGACGCACTTCTAGCCAGAATAGATGATAACGCATACGATTCATATGAACTCATACACATTCATACGCCTTGTTCAACACGCACCGCTAGATCTATCAAGCATTACAGTGATCGCCGCCAAACTCCAAAGTCAAAGCTTCGACCACTACGTACGAGCTACCATTGTGAAGGCTTATTAAGATATATATACATACGCCAGATCCAGACGCGCGATATTGGACGATAAATATTCATACGAAGATTCTACGCTATGCGCGGCCATGACAGTTTCGGATGGAAATAATACACTCTACAAAATGGCATAGGCTTAGGATTTTTTTTAAAATCGTCATCCCCCAGGTCCTTGCGACGACGTTTTGGACCTGGTTTAGGGTTACGGTGACTAATCACCCAATGACTGCTGGCTGGATAAGCTTACGCCCCGTCATATGACTCGTTGACCAACTTCCCGCTTATCCACCCGCGTATGCAGTTGGTCGAGCCAACGCCGAGAACCACCGCCACACCGTAGTACGGGCTGGCGCCCTTCAAGTGGCGCTGCGTCATGGTTAAATCGCGTCATTCAGGGTTGGGTTTTAGATGCAGTGTACCCTTTGAAATCACTACAATCCTCATTCTTCTAAAAAACAATCGCTCAGCCGATAGCTACCTCACAGCACTTTGAGGACGACAAGTTTCACATGTCAAGCAACGCTAACCGACCGTTGTTAAGGGCCCTCGCTCAATACCGTTCCCTACAGCATAAAGCTCTATCCGGCTCAACTATCATTGCATCATCTTTGCTAGCCTCAAGATTGAAACACTGCCAGTATGTAGCGCCCTCGACTCGGAGTTTTGTCGGATCTGCACCCCATTTATCGGGGGCCTCAAACCCACAAATGGCATTTCCATGCCTTGATGCCATAGAGATGCGAACGAAAGAGATTGAGTCGCGCTCCCTGGTGAATGGCCCTGAACCGTCTTACACTACTGGTGTCCACAAAACCTTCACCTCGAAAACCCCGATGCTGTTAGATTACGGAGGGATACTTCAAGAGTTCACCATTGCCTATGAGACGTGGGGTGAGCTTAATGCCGATAGGTCGAATGTTATAATTTTGCATACTGGGCTCTCAGCCTCTTCTCACGCAAAATCGAATACAGAAAATCCAAGATTTGGATGGTGGGAGAAATTTATAGGCCCGGGTTGTTCTGTGGATACCAACCGTTACTTCGTTATATGTACAAATGTTTTAGGCGGATGCTATGGGTCCACCGGACCATCGAGTATCGATCCCGCTGATGGCGAGAGATATGCGACTAGATTTCCAATAATGACTATGGGAGATATGGTCAGCGCCCAATTTAGGCTTTTGGATCATCTCAAGGTGGAAAAACTTTATGCTAGTGTTGGTGCTAGTATGGGAGGGATGCAAAGTTTGGCCGCTGGAGTACTATTTCCTGACAGAGTTGGAAAGATTGTAAGCATTAGTGGCTGTGCTAGAAGTCATCCTTACAGTATTGCTATGCGGCATGCTCAAAGACAAGGTAGGATTGCAATTTTTGCCATCAGCTTCGGCAATGGAAGACCTCAAATAGCCACCAGCCATAACTAACGAGAGGAAAAGTCCTAATGGCCGATCCAAACTGGAACCGTGGGTTCTACTATGGCAAGGTTCCGCCACACCTAGGTCTTAAGCTTGCACGCCAAATCGCAACAGTAACGTACAGATCCGGTCCAGAATGGGAACAACGTTTCGGAAGGCAGCGGGCAGACCCCTCTCGCCCGCCTGCACTGTGTCCAGACTTTCTCATCGAAACATATCTCGACCATGCCGGAGAAAAGTTTTGTTTGGAATATGATGCAAATAGCTTATTGTACGTTTCGAAAGCGATGGATCTGTTTGACCTTGGCGCGGAATACCAGGAGGTAATTCGAAAGCAGAGGGAACAAAACAAACACAAACTTTCACCGGGCCACGTTGAGGAATCATGCGAACAAAGTGCAAGGCAGTGTTCTTTGACACTTCCTTCGCAGCCCTACACGGAACAACCGAGAGAAAACGTTGATACTTCAACGATAGCTGATGACGGATCTATACCTCCTGATCTTGTTGCAGGGCTGGCGCCTATGAGAAATATTCCAACGTTAGTTCTTGGAGTTACGAGTGATATCCTGTTTCCTGCCTGGCAACAGCGAGAGGTAGCGGAGGCTTTGAAAAGGGCAGGGAACCGGAGGGTCACACATATTGAGTTGGGAGAGGATGTTAGTTTATTTGGACACGACAGTTTCCTTCTGGATATAAAAAATATTGGTGGGAGTGTGAAGCGTTTCTTAGAGGGCTAAAGGTTCAGGAAAGGTGGAAATATAAGCTTCTATTCCCACGCTGTGGGGATTCGATGCATTACATCATCCTTACCCTTATCTATTCCTTCTAAGTCGTGTTTAACCACTCGTGATTTCCTTGGCTGATAAGAAGATAATTAGGATCACTTAGATAAGTGGCTTACGAGGAGCTGGATGAAAACAGTGAAAGCTAGATGTTTGTTATATATTCTTTATACAAACTCGAAACAGGACACAGGTTCCTACGGAAAGGTAATAGCCATACCCTAGTCTATTAATACCGATTGCAAAGGCTCGTGGCTTGCAGGAAGAACAGATCCGTACAAATCGGACAGAGTTTTGCTGTTTGGTGATATATTCGGTGAATTTCATGAGGTCGCAGGTGAGTTTAAGTTGCGAGAGCAGATAGGAGTAGAAAGCCGAGACCTTTCAAGTTGGAATATAGGTAATTAGGTTCATCCTGTCGCTCCTACTCTCCTCAGTCTTGACTACCATTAAAAGATTATTGAGTCCTAGCGGTAGGAATCTTGAATCTGTAAACCTGGCTTTTCTAACTTGCACGGCCGTCTCTATTTTCTGCCCCCCAAGTAGACAGTCCCCTCTCCAAGTGACCACCAGTACATTTAATCTTTAAGGCTCAGTCCCTTTCTGATAGCACCTTAGTTCGGCTTGCCAGGCCGATTTACAACGACGCATTCAAGCCCTTTATCTAAGCGAAGAGCTTTTTGATCCATCCGCTCTGATCCTGAATAGTGCACCCAAACGTCAGAGAACAATGTCAAAGACTGGTGTTGCAGCTGATAGTCTAGAGTTCTCCTTCCCGAAGAGTACTTAAATCACATAAACCCACGCCCGCTATTCCCTTCACAGATGAGGAGTTTCAAGAGTTAGCTATTAACACCAATAAGTATGCAGGAATTAAGAGGGGGAATGGGGTCAACGAGAGTCTGGCACGCCAGCGGAAGAAAGGGCCCTTGTAAATCGTTTGAGGTTTCTGGGTACTTGGAATATTCCCGCCGACTGTGAACAAATGACTCTACTTGCCGAATCTGTTTTGTATAAATGAGGCGGAGTGATTAGGAAAGAGCGGTTTTACAGCTTTCTCAAACGCCAAAAAAACTTCTCTACTGCGCACCTAAGAGTAAAAACCGAGCAAATGGGGAAGATTGAGATAAACACAGTAGATAGAGGACTTCACCACTCACCCGGACACCAGGGCAGTTCGTGATTGAGCAGAATGTACCCAGGGTGTCGGAAAGTGATTTTGACTTAACAACGCCTCAATACACCCAAATACACTAACTGAAAATACTTTCTAGGTGGAGTTTTGAGTATATATTCCCTCTATTACTACCTGGAATGTACCTAGAGATGCCTGGATACTAAATGTTTGCTTTACAGGGAAGAGGTTACTTCAAGGTAGTAAAAATGAGTGGTAAAGGTCACAGAAACGAATTGATAACAGACTCCTTTTTTTAGTTCCTGGTAACAATATGTATCTCAACGCTCATATTAACCTGGAAACAATCACATGCGGCACGTAACCCTCTGGTGGTTGGTAAATTATCAAATGTGCATCACTTTCTGACACCCTAAGTACAGTCGCATCCAACAAATTTTGGCCGTTTTGGTGGCTGCGGCAACGCGAATAAATCAATTGAGAAGCTATTTGATAGAGAATATATAGTTATATTTAATAAAGTATTAGGAGATTAGATATGTGACCAGAACTTGCTGTGCCCTCTAGTTAAAGCCAGAAATAGTATAGTTCTTGGACATAAATCATTGTCCCGACGTAGATGGCAACGGTCTCGCCCCCCACCCCCCCTCCCACGAGGCCTCACTATTTCCCCTACTACAATAATAATTGATGCTTTGGAGAGCTGGCTTTTTGTATAGTTGTTTAATAGTATCTACAAATGAATTCTATGATATTTGATATCTTGTATACCAACCTCTTGCCCTTATGATAGCCTCAATCATCCTAGGCATACTTTCAATTACTCTCCGAAATAAATTGTCAGGTAGACGTTCCCAACAATGAATTAGAGCATCCTCCATTAGGGGCTTTAATGCTGCTGATGATATAGTATCATCTGCCAAATTTCATGTAAGAATTGGAAGGAAGGAGAAGAATATACAAGGAGAGATCGCGAGGACGAGAAGTTGGACGAGAGGAACCGGACAGATAATAACAATGACGCAAGGTGACTCGAGGAACACAGCCTTGCACAATGGGGACACCGACGAGGACGACGAGAAAGTCGACGCGAAAGATAAAAGACCGACAAAGTCGAGACAAAGAAAGAAAGCAGAAAGACGAAATGGTATCAGATGACAGGAGGACAGAGCAGAGCAGGAAAAGTGAGGATCAGGTAAGGACTTCAACGAGGATGCAGAAAACTATAGGCTCCCTCGTATGAAGGCAAGTTTGGATGGAAGGATCTATGGCTATGAATAGGAGTATATTTCTATGTACCGAGATTACAGTAAGACCAGACAGAGAGAAAAGAAAGAAAAGAACTAAAGAAAACATCCTTCCGCCCTATTTAACACCATTCTCCGCCAGTCCGCCAAGACCACATATTGTCATCCGCAGAAATCCATAGAACCCCATCGCACCCACACCTCGTATTCCTCCCCACCATCTCTGCTAACTATATTACAAATCTATCACGCCATAGAAACTTATAGAATCCCCATAACGTCACTCCTCCATCACAAGATCCCTACTTTCACTTAACACTTCAAAGACGTAACACGATCACATACAACTATCGTGACAAATGCCAAGACGACGACAAAGACGATGATGAATGTGATAGGATTTCTGTTACGCAGAGGAAATGAGCCATCATCGCCAGTTTGCAGTACACGGCCAAGATAACCTTCCGCCTTGCCTACAGATCCTCGCCAGGAGCGCCTGGTACAGAACTTTCATATATTCTCATGACAGGTGTCACCCTGAGAATCACCCTGTGCCCGGCTTCCTCCTAGGAATCGTTCTGCGCTAGGCGTTATCCCGTGAATTATTCTGCGCCAGGCGCCATCCTCTGAATTATTCTGCACCAGACGCCATTTTCTGGGATATTCTGCGCCAGGCGCCCTCTTCTTTTTCTCAATTCACGCGAAGAGATTTCCCGTGTCCCATACGGCACCCTGCGAGATTTCATGATAGATTCCTCTCACTATCGCGAAATTCTCACGAAGTTTATAGGTAGAAATTTATATATATCTAACTAAATTCATTCCACGTCCGCAGATCTATTCTAAGTATTCATGCCCGCTTCTTATCTATCTCAAATAAACGCCATCCCTAAAATACACCATATATTCACTACCAAAATTTGGTTACATTACTCCTTCTAGAGGCTTTTATACACTACGAGAAATTGTCTTTAATCCCTTGGCCTCCCAAGAGATCGCGACATACACATACTTGTCCCCTATTATCTCAGAAATTTTAAATAAAGTTCTCCAGGCCCTCAGCTTCCGAACGCTCCCCATTGATCCCAAGTCCCCACCGCTACCACGTCTAATCTCTCCTCAAATGATCTTTTCTAAACGCAAGGCTTCCTACGCAAAGACAAGCATTAATTTCAGACGATCCTGGCTCAAAAATTAGAATCGAACTTGGAGGTAGGTAAATCGCTCAACTCGGAAATTTCATCATGCTTCTCATGCTCCGCCAAAACTCTCCGAACACTCAAGATCCTCTCAGATATTCTCTTATCACGCGATAAAATCTTATTCTACTCATCTTGAGCTCATCCGAATATTGCATGCGCTTAAATCAGAGTTCTTTTTGGCCAGAACTCAGAAATGACATAGCCGCTCATTCTGCCATTGCTCATGGTCTTCTATCTTAAAAATATCAAGATTCTCGCAAGTTCACGATGCGCCTCATAGCCTCGCTATGGTTCTGTAGATCCGTCACTTCTACGATATCCTCGGCGCTCAGTATCCATATTTCTAGCCAATCGGCTTCCGCCAGAATCAAGACGGTCGCCAGATCAACTTTGTTTGAAGATGCTTCTTTTCGATTCAGACGCGCCCATTGATATCCGCAGAGAACATAGAATATTCCGAATCGCCCACACGTGTTCTTGACGCGATAATCGATCCAATTTGATGAAGTTTGAAATGAGATTTCGCAGATCTCGCGGATTTTCTAAGCACTACGGTCAATCCTTCCGAGTAGCCCATTCTCACTGGAGAAATTTCGGTCCGATTCTCTTTCAGATCTTTCTTAATATTAGAAATAAATTCTAAAAAGATATCCTTATACCTATGGAAGTCCTTGAGATAACCCTCCAAATATTCTGCAGACTTTTAGATGATTCCCCAGATTGAGCCCATCAAAGTGAAATAATTAATACCGAACGATTTCAAAGCTTCCGGTCACCGACAGAGTTCCCTGGATTTCTCAGAGCCACCGCCAAAGCTCCCAGAACTATACGCCCCTAGGCTTTGCATCTTTCCCCGCCATTATCATATTGTTCTATAAGGCTGTTCGCAGATCGCAGTTCAAAGATAGCGCCCAATCTTCGACCACGCTTATATCGAACGGCTGAGACGCCTGCTTTTGAGAAATCCTTGAACCCATTCCATCATACGCTTTTAACATTCCGGCGTAGACAAGTTGTGAATCAGATCCATTGTTTCAAGCAGACACCTCAGATCTCTAAGATATCTCATAAAGATTGGCGAGTCTTCAAAGACCTTGACATACGATTCTATCGCTGATATATTCGTCGGCTTCATTAAACTGCCATACCATCTCCTAGAGGCTCTTCGATCACGCATAGAGTCACGATAGCTTCCAAGTTCTTATACTCCACCTCACATCTTTAGGTGAAATTGCTGATGTTTTGAACGAAAGGCTGGCGCTTCATGATCCACCCACACAAGATACAGGAAAACATAGCCGCTCATATCCATCCACAAGAGGATATCAACTCGCCTCCTCGCTACCACTTTTTCGCGCTTTCAAGACATCTGAAATTACAGTTTATCTGCGATTCCCGACGCAGCCAGATTCAAGACTCAGATTTGAACTGAAATTTTACAAGACTCAGAATACATAGTAGGAAAGACTAACGAAATACCAAAGATTTCCATTCTCACAGAGGAACCGAGCATTCTAATTGCGGAGATTTCCATGCGCTTTTATCACCACTAAAGTTCGTCAGGTGAAATATGATCCGGCGATAGCATTACGAACTAACTTTGAACCCTCGCGAGAGAAGCTTTTTTTGAGATCACCATGATTTTTCTGACTCTAACGAAACCTCCTAAAGATCTCTTGAAAGCTTCTTCTCACCTGCTTTCCCACCACCACCCCTCAGATACATTTCACAGAATTCTCTCCTTCTCGTTATACTCCATCGACGGCAAGAACATATAGAGACTAATGCCCGTTGTCCGCCGAGGAATCGAATAATTGTTATAGGGTCGCGATAAGAGACAGATGTTTTTCCTCCTATAACAACCTCTCGCATTGCTCCACGTTGACCTCCCTTGAATCGCTCATTTCTCTATTTTTGTATAAAACCTCGCCCATTTCTATAGAATGACGGCGATGGTCTCGGCAAGATGTAGAAAGTTTATCGACATTTTCGCGATGCCGGACAAAGAAAGATCACCATCCGAATTCATAAGATGAGTTGAAAGGCTACGAATTGTCGGTAGTCTATCATGGCTTCGATAAATTTCAGAATGATATAGGCCAAAGACCTTTCAGACCGCATGGATGATCATGAAGAACTCCCAACTCCTACTCACAATCCTCCCTATCATCTACAAAGTAAGACTCGATTCTAGGTCTGAATCTCCAGCAGCTTGTTGAGAGAAGTTAGAATACGTAGATGAATCCCTCAAGAACTCCAAGATCATCCAGATCACAGCCATCTGAAACCTCATGAGACTTCTGTAATGCTAAGTGATTCTCCTGCAAAAGATCCAATTGATTTATGAACCATCCATCCGCTTTCAGTGCTGATTATTCCAGAAAGGCTTTCAAAGTTGAGGAAGATCGCTTCCTGCAAAAAGCGACAGGAGGATTTTATTAGATCGCGATAGCTTCCCACGACTTTGGAGGTGCTAAAAATTACTATCAAGTGTTCTATTGACTAATACTTGTGAGGGTGTATTGAGGGCAAGACACAACCTCGCTAAACAAACTTTCTAGCAACGCTACAAGAACAAGGTTTTAAAGATGACATTGCCGCAGATTCCAAATTTAACAATCTTTGCCATCTTGATACTCGAACCAATTAGAAGATTGCAATCCAGCCACTTTACGGCGGAAACGATATCTTAGTCCACAACTCAGAATGAAGATAAAAAGATAATATCGTTCCACTTCACTGCGCTTGGCGCTTTTTACATACAAAAACAGGTAAATGATCGTAATAACTTTTCAACAAGACAAGATATAAAATCTATGGCCAAAATCTTTATCATACCTATACCTACAATTTGGCTTCATAGATTTTGATATCCTGTCTTATTGAAAAGTTATTCGCGCAATTTATGCCACCTTTTGCGAAACCATACCTCCGTGAGTGAACCATGAGTCTTCAGCTTTCACACATGGCTTTTTGGCTCTGTCCTCCTCACGCTTGAATGATCTCCGCAGCCCCCAGACACGCCCGATTCTGAAGTTAGTATCCAATACCAACACCCACAGCAGATTATGATTTCTTATTGAGGAGCCTCATTGATCGCTTATTCCGCGACAAGATCTTATATAAGCATTCAGAACGACAAGATCACTCTTCGCACGATGAGTTCCTGGTTCCAATGGAGGTCAATCTAACTCCTACCAAATTCAGTAGTCTTCACCGGATAATCAAAGGTCCATAATCGCTACTACAGATGAGATAGTTTTCAGAGTTTTCATCACCATCATGGGGTTCAGTCTGGCCTACTTACTCAAGTATGGCCAAAACACGGAGAGAGGTTTCACCAGATTTCCGAAAGATTCAGGCTTCGACCTCCCTGCGTGTCATTACGCGACCTGCGCTGACTCTCTTCCGGTTCGGCTGGTTATTCATCGAGCCCATAGAATTCCTTGACCAATTAACGTGATACGCTTGCAGGCGACTCTTCCAAGCTTTTGGATATTCCTCCGAAGTCATCACGGCAACAGAACTAGTCATTGGGTGCATGGGCCCAAGTGTATTCGCCTCCCCAAAGATCGTGATTGTATTCATTAAAACGGTCAGTACGATAACGCCCAGATATTAGTCGGCTCAGATTATGATAGCTTTTACGCTTTTATCGAAATACCTGAGAAATTTCATGCAGATCATCCGAATCGTCTGGCCCAAATGCAGTGAAATAATCTCTGAATTCTCGATTCCCTAAGACTTTTTCCTTCTGACCGACATCGGTAATTAGCCAAGTAAAGGCTTCCTGTATCTTGCTTCAAGGCTTATTCCTCCTGGCCCCATGATCGCGCTTAAACCTACCAGAGGCCTCTGTTTACGCCACCAACTCATTAAAATGAGTAAGCCCGCTAGTTCTTTTATTGACCCATCTCGTTCTTGTCATCTCTGCGGCGAGGTTTTTCCTCAATCTGTTGTAACCCTTTGAGGAGGCGGCCAATCCAAAAGTCACTTTGACAGTGCTTGCGTCCATCGAAATAACCTCCTTTGACCACCTTGCCTTAAAAGCCTTTTTTTCTTTCTGTCTCTGACGACGTCCTTCTGAGGCGTGTCAAGGTTCGTCTTCGTCGTCTCCATCACCGTCCTCGTCTTCATCCTTGTCTTCATCCTCGTCCTCGTCCTCGCTTTTCGCTGCCTCCGTCCTCGTGATGATTGGTTTCTATCTTCGCTTTTGACGCTATTTTGGATATCGCGATAGCTCCTGAGCTTGTGGATGGCTCGGGGTGTACTAGCAGGCTTAATTAGGGTAGAGGATGGCCCAGACCGCAGATCTTGTTGGGCGGTTGCTGGTTGTTTTTGGATTTCGGAGTGACTTTTGGAAAGCAGTCCTTGTTGCTGATGCTGATGTGGTTTTGGAGGTATTTTTTAACGCTTGAGCCTCCGACATATTTGACGCTGATGGTTTTGGAAGTTTTTATGTGGTTCTGGAAGTTGTTTCTGAGAGCTGGGAGATGTGATAGTCTCTGCTGGATGTTTTAGCTAACGCGATATCTGCATTGCCGCTGTTTTTCCAACCTGCTTTGCTTATGGTTTCGGCGAGTGTCAGCGCCTGTTTAAGGGTGAAGTCTAGTGGTGGACCGTCAGAATCCAGGAATTCCTACTCTACGTGAGAGGATAATCAACTCTTCCTCTCTGGCCGTGATAGCCAGCAGACGCTGGCGGCGACGAGATCTTTCGCGCTTCCGGGAGTGATGTCAGGACTATTAGGAGCCTGCAGGTCGTTAGGGTCAATCTTGTCTTCGAATCAAGAACCCATTGGACCATCGCTATGAACAATCTCAAGAGTTTTGGAGGCTTATCAAGAGCTTGTTGGAAACGACGGAGTCTCAGCAATATCGCCTTCGGATTCAGGGATCTGGATACCGACGCTGGGATCTCTACTTGCGCTTTTATATTAGAAGGATCGCGAAGAGACGATGGGAGGCTTTCGACTTGCCACCGACTGGCGAGTATGTTAGAAACTAACGATAAGTGATTAGGAAACAACCATATGGTGAGTATACTACCTTTCCAGTGATTTTAAGTAGCGTTGAAAGATCTTTCAACCTGGAAATTTTATGTATCGAGTTGAAAGCGCCGTCGATGATATCGTTGAAATGAAATTGAAAAGGCTGACGAACAAAAACGATTAACGTAATATAGGTAGAACGCAAAATTTACCAACGCTCATGGCGCTATAAGAGAATGTGACAGAAGAAAGGTCTCAGCGAAAGAAGAGGTTTTATAATTCTTCTTCCAACACTCATGCGAAATCAAATTACTATTAAGTATGAGAGTGATCTTCGAAGTTCTATAGTCTTCGCCAGAACGCAGAGCCAGAATCATCGATTGTCGCCAGTATTTCGACGGTTTTGCAAGTTACTTGAACGACGTAGTGTTGGTATTCGAGTCCATTTTGGTGACGATGGCTTTTCTTCGAATCGTTAAACGTTCCGATCTCGCTTTTCAAGACAGACAGAATTATTCAGATCAAGAGATAGCGATTTCGGCATTGCTCACGATTTGGGCCACGATTTTATAAGAGCCTTTTGGAAAGAGTGTGAATCCCTAGAAGGTTTGGCCAATATATGCGATAGATGTTGGGTTTGATCTGAAAGCATGACGTATTAGTTTTATACGAATATGCCATTTTTAAAGGCTGATATAATTGTATCATGAATAACTTTTCAACCAGACAGATATCAAAATCTATGAAGCCAAATTGTAGGTATAGGTACGATAAAGATTTTGGCTTCATAGATTTTTATATCTTGTCTTGAAAAGTTATTAGCGACGCCATTTACCTGTTTTTGTATGTAAAAAGCGCCAAGACCTGGTGAAGTGGAACAGTATTATACCCATTTATACCCCTTCATTACAGAGTTGTGACTAAGATATCGTTTCCAGCCATAAAGTGGCTGGATTGCAATGCTCTAATTGGTTCAAGAGTATCCGGAGTAGCCAAGATTGTTCCAGCTGGAATACCAACATGTCACCTTTAAGATGCGCTGCACCATAGTGGTGATAGTGATGGTAATAGTGTATAGGCCTATTTGGCGAGAGTTTGGACAGGTTTTGCGAGGTTCCAGTGAGTTATTCGTATTTTAGCATGATTGATCTATTAACTGACCCCACAGATTTTTTTCTTCCACTATTTTTATTAGGGTATACAGAGGTCTCAAAAGGTTTGGCGATAGCTTTAAGAGCTCTCAACACGGTCGGTAACAGCTTTGTGTTCGGTATTATTTGTTGTTTCTATTCGCTGCATGTTAACCACGAAAGATTTCAAAGGATTACTATTATTAGAGAAAGATTGATTTGAGGCTTCTAGATTATTAGAGAGTGTTGATTTGAGCGCCAGATATTAGAGAGTATTGATTTATTCTAGGTTGAAAGATTTATTTGATAATCGACAGGTAATGAATATCAAAGCCGATTTGAAGTCTTAACGCTACTAATGATCTTGAAAGTTTATCGCGCTCCTGAAAACATCATTATTATGAGTGATTACCGATGGCGCTTATTTCAACCCAAATTGATGCCCAGCCCATCTAAGAAATTAATTTTGTCTGTATGTAAGTTAACTTGTATACTTTTAATTTTCACGCCAAGACTTCTTTTGATTAGAAATCGTGACAGCCTTCAAAACCTTTAGAGTTTCACAGGCATCAAGACGCCTCAAGAAAGCCCTTCAACGCTGAAACCACCAAATCCACTCCAGTTCTTCCCCGACCTCAAGACCACAATGGGAAACTACAGAAAGAAGATTCGAACGGCGCGAGGCTGTACCCGAGAAAGCTCCCAACAGTCTCACGAGAACAAGACAACCACGAAGAAAGTTTCTCAAGGAAAGCTACCCCAAAGCGAAAGATTTCTTCAGAACGCTTTAGGCCCCTAAACGAAATCTCATCGGATGAGACTCTACCTGACCGCCTTCAGAAATAGGGCCGACCAAAGCCTCGCCCAAAGCCCAGGGAGTCCCTAAATCATCTCTCAAAAGCCATTCTCGACAGAACAAAAAATCTAGAAAATCCGCTGCCGAAGAGAGTTTAACCTCGAAAGACACCCGAGGAGAAAGAAGAGTGCTCAAGAAATACTTACAACCAGCTTCTTCGTAATACGACCCAGACATTCTGAAAGATTACGCGAACAAAGCTGGCAGTTCGCAGACAAAAGACTTCTCAGACGCAGGCCGGAGATAGAGACCCCTAAGACGTTAGGTCGCCAGAAAGAGACCTCCGAAAGAGTCAGGTAACCACTACTAGAGTGGCGAAGGTCTCAAGAAGCCCACCGCGTTGCTGGCGAATTATGCCATCAAAAGCGAGATTAACGTTATTCAAGAATTAACCCCATTTTTATTTTGATAAGCCGACTGAGATGAAAGAAAGTTTAGAAGAATCAGACATCTTCGCCCAACAAAAATCCATCGTCACTTCCACAAAGACAGCCGACGACTCAGAGACCCAGCTGACGGCATCACATTCCCCTGCGAGACTGAGTCGAAATATGACCATTTCTTCATCTTTTCAGATCCTCCCCCTTCCTCTTTCTAGGTTAGGAGAATCGCCACCAACACCACCAGATTGGGTCCCTGATTCACGCCACCAAACGACGATAGCTCCTGTTCTCCGAAATGGATTAGCTCGAACGCTTCGAATAGCGGTTTCATCCCCACTAGGAGACCACCTTTAATAACGATACAGCTAACCCTAACTATCTGTCGCTTTCACCTTCTTTACCTCCGCCACGACATTTATTAACAGATTCTTACTAAACCCCGAAAGTTTCATCAAGCCTCTGCTGGCCAGATACCTCAGACACCGCTTCCAAACTCTTGAATGAGTGTGCTTCCTTTGAAGCTCAAAGGATTGAGAAAAGGAGTATATTGATAGCGATCACACATCTGCTTTGAAGAGTTTTTCCAGTTCTGCAAGATTTCAGGTATTAGTAGTGAATAATACGCAAGTCATAGTTTGAGACCGCGCAGAAATCAACGGCGTTATTTTAAAATGGTAAGTTGTCCCTCGAAGATCCCATGATAGCTCTTTGTGAACTGGAGGATGCCTCATTGCGTTAGAAGTCAGACTCCCGAAATAAGGGTCACACTTGATAAAACAATGAACGTAAGAAGGACAGAAATGATCGAGCAAGAAAGAAAAGACGAACGATGACACAAGGTGACAAAGACAAATTTACATTAATGGTGACACTAACGAGGATGACGAGGCGATGCAAGACAGAAAGACCGAAAGCTGTGAGACAAGCAGAAGCAGAGAGAGACAAGCGAAGACAGAGGCAGAAAGCAGAACAAGAGAACAGTGAAGACCAGATGAGGTGCCGACAAAGATAGAGAGAATAAGGCGAGCCTTCTGAAGGCAGCTTTGATCGAGAATCCATATGAAAGATATTCCTGAGACATATGAAGACGAGACGGAGAGAAAAGAAAGAAAGAACTAAAGAAAACATCTCCCCGCACTATTTAACATTATCCTCCACCAGTCCGCCAAGACTACATATCATCATCCATAGAAATCCATAGAACCCTCTCGCACCCATACCTCGTATTTCTCGCCACCATCTCTCCTAATTGTATTACAAATCTATCACGCCATAGAACCTCCTGGAACCTTTCAACGTCATTCCTCCCACGCGTATCCCCACCTCGCTTAACCTTTCCTCAACTGTCGCAACCGTGCATCACCTACCGGATTGTCGGGACAGATGCCAGGACGCCGGGACAAGCAGACTCCAGGATTTACGGAATTGCAAAAATTCGCACACAAGTGGAGAGGGCCGAAAGAGTCGACTATCTTTTGAGGAATGATTGGTTCATCAGCCATCCAACAGACATGAGTGATATCCAAATTCTTGAACTACAACGATAATTTAATTGTTCTTAAAGATGCAGCTGCAAATTCTTCCCGGAGATCATCGAGGTTTTATATTATAGGTTTTTGATGGGGCTAGGAGGCGAGGATCACGTGAATCGATTTCGACAATAAAACATACATCGATATGCCTGATAGCAACCGCCATTTGGCATGATTCGCAAGATTTGCTCACGGAAGTTACGCCGATACTGCAAAAATTTCCAGTCTCAAAACGATAGTGGTGAAGAAGATTTCTCATAGCTCCTATGATATAGTGGCTCTAACCATGTGTTACATTTAACGCCTAGAAACCTTCACGAGGATAGTAAACACTTGGAGATCACATAGTCGTTCCAACCAGGAAGGAATCTTGCAATTGATAAAGGACAATCTTCGAGACAAGGTAAGAGCCCGATCTTAATTACCAACTATAACCCAAACTGATAATTTGTAGATACAAGAGAAGAAGGGGGTTACGGTCGAGGATATTCTGGTTGAGGGTTTTAGCAAGGAAGATGATGCTCTGGCTGAAACTCTGGAAGCTCTCAAGAGTGCTCGGGGAGATCAAGGCCAGAAATCTAAACCCGGCCAAACTTACCTTCCACCACACGGGCTTGAATATGGTACGGATGGAGAGCCGGACCTAATGGAAGAAGAGGAGGAGATAAAGGAAATAGTGGAGGAGGAGGGTGGAGAAACAACAGAAGACGAGAGCCACAATAACTAAGGGAATAACAAGATCTCTAAGAGGTATGGGGAAGTCTGTAGAGATAGTAATGCCAGATATTATAGTTGTTATATAATGTGGGAGACCATAAGTGAATATATCCGCATTCATCTGGGAATAGAAGAGATCTCCGAAAACTATCGCTAAGTCAATAAATACATGAAAAGTACCAGTAGCACCAAGTAGGCAGGCATGCTGCGACACCCAGCGCGATGAGAGATAAAAGGTATGTTACTGCGAGAGGGAAGGAAAGTTCTGAGCTGGAGATAGAGGCGAAGGTAAAGCCCTGTCGGAGCCAGGGAGCCAGGCGAAAACGCTTGGTTCCTGAGAAAGAAACCTAACTCCCAAGACTAACCGGTTGATTTGGTTCAGGGCGCTCAGGACGCTGAAAGCCCCGCCCGGAGCGCCCGGAGGTTTGGCGAGGTTCTCAGGAGAATGAGTTTTTATCCTGTGCGCCCTTAGTACCCTGAACGCCTGGAGCGCCCCATGAAATCTACAGATTTGCTGATGATGGTTGGAGTTACTCAAGGGTATGAGTCAGGCTTGGTGACGGAATAGTGGATATATAAGGGAGGCAACGGTGCCTACTCCTGTACTTTCTTTCTTTTTCTTTTTTCTCTTTATACAAGGTCTTCTGTATATATGTACAATACATTATAATCTTTATTCCTACTAGTGACTATCGCTGACCTTTCTATTATCTCCTTCATACTTCCCCCCTCTTGGGAATTATCGCTGCCACTACTCCGCACCCTGCAGAACGAAGCTACACCTTTAACCCCTCCTTGAGATTACGTTGTGTTGTCATCCGCACTGTGCATGTGCCGGAGTAGCTGAGAGCAATGCAACAGATGACAATGATGATGCAGGGTAACTCAAGGAGCACAGCCAGACAATCAGGACACTAACGAGATGGAGACAAGGGTCAGGTGGGCACAAGCGCAGGCACTGGCAAAGGCAAGAACAAGGGCAAGAGCGAGGGCAGAGGTAGAGGGCACAGAGCAGAACAGGGAAGGTGAAGACCAAGTAAGAACTTAAATGGAGGTCAGGAGAGTTATAAGGGGTCTCCTGCGAAAGCAAGTTTGGAGAGGAGGAACTATAGCTATAGATAAGGGTATATTCCTATATACTGAGGTAACAGGAAGACAAGACAGAGAAAAAAAAAAGAAAAAAACTAAAGGAAAAGTCCTTCCCCGCTATTTAACACCATCCTCCGCCAGTCCGTGCAGGCTTGTATCTCCACCTGTGGGAACTCATGGAATCCCATCGCACCCACACCTTGTATTCCTCCCCACCACCTCTTCTATTTATATTACAAATCCATCAAGCCATAGAACCTGCCAGAACCTAATGACAACAACTCTCCCTCAGTGCATCCCTTCCTTGCTTAACATTACCAGAACCATCACAACCGTGCTTCGTCTACCGAACCTTCAGAACCAGTGCCAAGATGCCGAGACAGATCAGGTCCTCTGCTAGAGCCTAGCTTCCGACAAGCCAAGGTTTCGAAGGATATCGTTGATGAAACCATTGTCGAAGTTGAGAACTATGCTCAAGATTACTAGAAGACTGCCAGGATGGTTCCTAATAACCAACATATTTAACCAAATACTCTACCCGTTGTCTCTTGCTTGAATTTAATATCTCCTCCACTCCCCATTCGACTTCTCTCTCAACTTCTACAGGCGCGAGTGTTGCCGGCGCTATCTCCGACATTTTGCTGCGACCGCCAGCAAAAAAGGTTAAACGCGAACCGGATGATCTTCGCGAGGCGGATAAGTTTAACTCATATGCTAGAAGTACAATTCGCTTAACCGCATAAGGCCCAACTTGCTTCCAGTTCAGCTTTTTTGAGGGTCGCCTTGTTTCAATATTCCCAGTAAAGAGCCTGACTGAATCACTAATAGCATATCGGGGCGCTGGAGTCCGGTGTAGGTTAGCCATTTCCTCCTGTATCCTTTAGATGCTAAACATCTCGCTCTTTAAAAAATCAAGAACTTGAGACATCTCCCTTGTCAGCCCGTTAGCTTGGTCTTCATTCACTGTTCATCCATGTTATGACAGCTCAAATGTCATTCGAGGATGTCTCCCATAGTTTGCTTGGAAGGGAGACATGTTGGTTGTTTCGGAAATATGGTTTTTAGTAGCAAATTCGGCTAGTAGAAGGAAGTCAGTCCAATTATCCTGTTGATAGGACACATAACTACGTAGGTACTACTACATAATTGCATTGGTCCTTTCAGTCTGTCCATGAGTTTGAGAATGGAAGGCAGTGGAATATCGAGGAGCAATTTCCAAACGATCGCAGAGAGCTTTCCAGAACTCGGCGTTAAACTGTGTCCCTATGTCTGACATAATAGTCTCCGGTAATCCATGAAGCTTCCATACATGTTTCAGGTATAGACAAGACAAATACCTGGCATTGACATTTTCGGTAATGGCAATGAGGTGTTTCATTTTCAGTAGTCGGTCCACTATTACAAGAATAGCATTAAACCCATTGCTTTCCGGAATTCCCGTTACGAAATTTATTATAATATCCGTCCATGCCGTGACTTAATAATTGACGAGGACTTTGGAGAGGCTATGATTCACTTTACTCACGACAAACATAGAATTTGACATAACGGTTCCAGATATTTTCGCATTGGTCGGCTAATAATACTCTCGACCAAGACCTAACGCTTTTGATCACCCAAAATCTACCAAGATTTATCGTGGTACTCCTGTAGTAGATAGAGCTTGAGTTCATTATAGTCAGGGACATAGAGTACATTCCGGTAAAGTAGCCATGCTTCCTCGCTCTCCTTACACTCGGCCAACGAAATCTTCTTCGATTGTCGTACACCGTCTCAAAGCATGGATAAAATTTTATTTGGAAATCTATCACATTGGTAAGCTTTGTTAAACAATTCAAGTACGGTAAATGTTTTTTCACTAGCAGCGGGTTCATTTGCCAAAGAGCCCGCTAACAAACTTATCTTTGGATTCAAATTCTCTTTCTTCAAAACCACCCGACTCCTCCGTCCCAATCTCTTGTCCCCTTCCTTTGGCCAATCTTTAGGCCTCCTTGTCAATATGTCCGTCCACTTTCCTCCCTTGTTTCCCTGGCCTGTATTGAATAACAAAATTAAATCGAGACAATAATACCGCGAAACAAGTTTGGCGTCGGTTCAACAATTTAGTCAACATAAAGTATTTCAGGTTGCTATGGTCTGTCAAGACTTTAACCTGAAATTGAGCCATCTCCAGATGAGGTCTCTATTCTTCAAAGCAACGAACAATGGCCAGCAATTTTTTGTAGAAAATTTCATAATTGCATTCCGCCGATGAATGAGTCTTGGAGAAGAAAGCTACTGGATGTAAGACTTGCTCATTGTGATGGAATAGCCGAGAGCAACATGACAGATGACAACAACGACGCAAAGAACCTGAGTACAGATAACAAGACAACGAGACCGACGACGACGACGAGAATCGAAATGCAAGACAAAGATGTGACAGGGCGAAAGAGCAGCAAGAGCAAAGGCAGAGGTACAAGCAAGAACAGAAGTCAGGGAGGGGCACAGGGCAGAGCAGGGAAGGCAAAGATCAAGTAAGGACTTCAACAAAGATCGAAACAACTATGAGGGTGCCTCCTGTGAAGGCGAATTTAGACGGGAGAAACTATAGCTATGGATAGGAGTATATTCCTATGTATCGAAATAACAGAAAGATGAGACAAAGAGAAAAGGAAGAAAGAACCAAATGAAAAGTCTCCCCACACTATTTAACACCATCCTCCACCAGTCTGCCAAGACTCATATTTCTGACCGTGGAAACCCATAGAATCCCATCACAATCACACCTCGTATTCCTCCCCACCATCTCCTCTATTTACATTACAAATCTATCACGCCATAGAAACCACTAGAACCTTATGACGATACTCCTTCCGGCACGCATCCCTACCTCGCTTAAAACTTCCTCAACTAACACAACCATGCATTGCCTACCGGATCATCGGGACAGATGCAAAGACGCTGAGCACTCATTATGCCATTGTGATAGGATTCCTGCAGATACAGATTCGGAAGCATCTGTTTCCACAATAAATTCCTTCTAGCCAAGACATTATCTGACCAAGAAGAGCAGTCTTCAGCTTCTGAAAGCTTTTGCTCCACCTTCTAAGTTCATTCGAATCAAGACACATGGTCGCTTATTTAAAATATATTCGAAAGAAGATAAAGCGAATCACTAATAAAAATTGGCGAACCCAAGAAACTCTTGAACCTCCTTAACTGTTTTTGGTGCCTCCCATTCCACTATTGTTTGTACTTTGGCCGGATCCATCTTCATTCCTCCTGGAGTTAGAATCATCCCCAAGTACTTAGTTTCCTGCACACTAAACTCCCATTTCTCCGGCTTCAAATGAACTTCATTAGTCTCCAAGGTTTACAATACCTGTTGCACATCCCACTGGTGTTGCTCCAAAGTTTCTCAATAAATGTGAATATCATCCAGGTATGCAGTAGCACAGCAGTCAAGAAAAAGACGAAGGATATCATTAATCCAACGCTGGAAGGTAGCGGCAGCATTTGTTAATCCAACAGGCATGACCAGATATTCCCAATATCCATAGTACATCCTAAAAGCTGTTTTCCATTCATCCCCCTCCTCAATCCGAATTTGATTTTACCCCTAATGTAAATCCAACTTGATAAAGTAATTCGCCTTCGCTAAATTGACCATTGTCTCCGGTGTAAGGGAAAGCGGTATAGATCTTTAATGGTTATGACATTTAGTTTTCGATAGTCCACATACAGACACAAAGGCCCATCCGCTTTCTTAACAAATAATACAGGAGCTCTCACCGGAGAGTTGCTTGATCAAAGAAATCTTTTCTTCAAGTTATCGGTCACTGCGGCAAGTAGTCTTTTAACGCCTTCAACTCTTCCCTAGACATACTATACATAAGGCCGAAAGGCGGAAGTTGTTCCTTCCTATAGCTTTATCTCATAGTCATAGAGATGGTATGGAGGTAACCGTGATGCATTGGTTTCGTCAAACAATTGCCGGAATCATTGATAGTTTACCGGAATCTTTCAATCAGGGTTGGCAGGCATTTCCAATATCTTGTTTACAGCGTACAGGGTGGTTGAATAAACTTGGACGGTAGGGTCCTGAGATAGTTCAATGGGACGGGGTCGGGTTCAGGAGCAAAGCGGAGGAGGTTCAAGGACAGGAATAGGAACGGGGTCGGCTCAGGAGACACCCAAGATGAGACAGGTTCAGGTTCAGGTTCAGGTTCAGGTTTAGGAACGAGGCGGGGACAGAAGGGCCGAAGCCAAAGTAATGCATTGCTGACAGAAAGAAGACATTGCCTAAAGAGGCAGAAACATAGGAAAGAATGAACACTATATATACAACTATCCCTTCGTACTGATGACTCATACCGTAGAATCCCATAAAAACTCCTACACCTCCTGCGTCAGACGGACTCAGCCTTCTGTCCCTCCCTATTGCCCCTTAATCTAACCTGGTTTTTCCTCTCCTGGCATTCTTTTTGGCGCGCTCTGGCTGCTCTCTTCCCAATAACCTCTTCTGCTCCAGAAAGCTTTCATGAGCCTTGCTGGCTCTTTCTAACTGGGCCACAAAGTGGGTATCGTCCTCCGCTGGCTCGAACTTGGAGTGTCGGTCCCAAATCTCTTCGGATAGGCCGGTTAGGAGGGTTTTCCGATATGACGCCCCACTCTGCTACGCTCGCTGGTTGAGGATCTCCATTTTCGTTACATAATCGGAGATGCTTGAATGGTACCTGAGCTGGTCCATCTTGAAGGCGGCATCCAAGGCCTTCTGTGAACTGACAAACCGTCCCCTAATTTCCTGTCTGAAGTGTTCCCAGGTGCAGTAGTCCAAGCCCGCGGGTCCTCTCATGTGGACTTGGTGGTAGTTAGCGAACCACTCCTTAGCGAGGCCTGTGGTATATGTTCCCGCGAACAGGACCTTCTGCTTATCGTTACGGAATTTTCGCCGCTGTCAAGAAATTTCACATTCCAGCGAGCCAACGTCCGCAGGTTATGCTTTTCTTATCGAAGGCACCTTTGCTGTGAAATTTTTCCTTTTCCTCGTGAGATTCATACCATCTCCATCCCTATTATTGTGTCGCACCAAGAACCCAGAGTCAAGACAGTTAGCTTTGAAAAACGCTTAACCGCAGAAGAAGGCGACAAGGCTCTTAAGTTTTAACTAGCCTAGAGTCTCTCAGTCATTCCGATGCTAGTCCTTCCAAGACGTGAACGACCAAGTAAGATGGTTCGAAAGTGAGTTTTCAAGTTCACTGATAGATTTCTTTTCAGACAAAAGTATAAAGCGTAAAGTAATAGTTATTATATCGATAAGACTCTTTCTTCGTCGCTGATGATTTCAACAAAGTCGGAGAATAACACAGTATTTATATCCCGCGCAAATGTCACGCGGACTAAGTAATACAATTACAGTAAACCAGTGCGAAACCCCGAAGACCCTGAAAATACGCCAAGAAACCCAAACACCAAATCTATCCCATCATCTAAAATGCTCTTGTCATCCATTCCTTTAAATCCCTCATGAACTATCCCGTTTATTGATAACATTCCGTTTGCTGTATGCACTCAGCCTTCATCACGCATGGCGAGCTTCAAATTTTCACTTGATAACATCCTGCAGATCGACTTCGCCGCTAACTCTTTCCCCATTATCGCATTTATTCTATGAGCAGAGCTCAATATTAGAACTGCTAACGATCGGTACCGGAGGTGTCGGATAGTCTTACCTTCCCCAGAGGCGCCACCAGAGTAAGCTTCCTTACGACCTTCGCTATTCGATCAAATATGGTCCGATTGACTCCAAACTCGCACTGTTGCCCCCTCATATGCCCACCGGTGTCCTGAGCCACTGTGCCAGCACTATGACGCTCCGGGGGTTATTTCTGAGGTTGAAAACAGGTTCGTTAACTAGAAGTTCCGCAACTCCGCACTGGGCTCTATACTGGCAGCACCGTGCCTCTCTGGCACGCCCAATGGGACATAGAGACTTTTAGCAACGTAGTAACATAGGGAGGGTCCTCCTCTTACAGTCTTCGAGTTCTTTTTCTTATGCCCGTAACAGGTACCTTTGCTTGCTATCGCGGCGTACCACGGACTTCGCAGAGGAGGAGGATATTTGAGAATAGGTTTCTTGGTTGCGGTGGTTTTCTTTGGGTTTCTATAAGTTTCTGTTACACGATATTATGAGTCATGATTGTGCAGGGATTAGACGGGTATATATATGTGTTGCTACGACCTTCTCTTTATTCTTTTCTTTCTCTTTCTTTCCTTACGTGTTCTTCCTGTTATCAACCCTATGGTTTAGTTTCGCTTCATCTTGTGTCCTTAGTTCCAAATACATTACATTATAACCACTTCATTACCAAGGCCCCCAGGGACCTTCCATAGTACCACGCTATATTCTCGTCCCCGTCTCTATTCTCGCCTCGCCTCGCTTAGCCTCGACCATAAATTTCATAACAAAGAGTCCGTCTGCTCTCACTCCAGATCTTCGCTCCATCGCTCGCCGAGAGCGCAATCAACCTCTGCCCTCGACCCTGCTCCTCGCTTAGATTTCCTCGCTGCTGCACCTTTGCTCCTCGGCCCTTGTTTCGCTTCGGTTATGCACTCTCTTGTTCGCTGCTCCACGCCGCTCCAGAAGCACTAAGAACACGCCCCTCTGCCGACACACTAATACCTCCACTCGCCTTGCTCATTATAACTATGACCAGCTTCAATGGATGTCTACGTGATATGCCCAACTCCGAATTCTCTCCCTCCCCTCGAAATACTCCCCAGAAAGAAAGATTGTCACTCGCCTCTTGTCCCCCAATCCCATTGGTTTGACCTTGATGCCATCTCCGCTCAGAACCCCACGCTCACCTGCCCGCCAAGACGCCTCGCCATAACCTCAAACGCATCTGACGCCCATCAAGTATGAACCTTTTACTCAGATCGCCTTTAATGTCGGAAAGACTCCACCACCAACGACTCCTTGCCCCACCCACGATCGTTTATTATCCGTGGCCTCAGAGACTGCCGCTTCATCAATACACCATCGGGTTGCCCCACGGCGAACCCGCTGCTGACACCCCACCGACACTAACCGGTAGACTACGGGTTTGAAACCTTGGTCTCATGGAGGATTTCGTAGATGAACTTACTGAGGCCCACCACCTCATCGCAGAAGCCCTTGCTGCCCTCACCGCCCATGTTGATGCCCCCGTCCCCGCTCCCAAAGAACCTGCCGTGTGCATGGCCCATAACAGGACCATTGAAGCCATTGAGTCCGAACTCGACGCGGCCGAAAAAAGGGCCGCCGATTTCTAGCAACGCATGTGCAAGGCCCAGGAGGAGTTGGTCGAAGTTATTACGGACCTCCAGCAAGAAGTGGCCTCCATCAAGGCCGAGAAGGAGTCTGAGCACCACCCTACTTACATCGGAAGCCTCTACCGACGCCGACACCGCTTAATAAGAACCTTCGCCATCTCTCCTTGCACGCCCTAACGCGACCGGAATCAAGTCTGTGACCGCTCGACTTCGCTCGCCACTCGCCCCCCATACTCAGGAACCCCACACTCTCAACAATTGGCATAAAACCCCAGTTGAACAAGTAACTCCCAAGCCGGCGTTAAAAGGTCAGCTCCTTTGGTAGAAATTGGCACACCAAAGGGGCAAGTCCCGCCACCCACCTTTCTTCTCTCCGCCGCCGCCGTCTCTGAAGATCGGATGTATGAGGAGTCACTCGTCGTCGCCTGCTCCGTTACCCAGTCCCCCACCGCCAAGGTCATGACCCACACCCTAATAGACACAGGCGCATCCGGTTATGCTTTTATTGACCAGGGCTTCGTCCTTACCCACGGCCTCACCACGGTTCTCCTAAAGAAGTCACGCTTGCTCGAGGTAATCGACGGCAGGCTGGTGGAATCAGGGAAAATTACGGACATTGTGAAGTTGTCGTTGTATATTAACGGCCATCAGGAAATTGCTCCGTTCTTTGTCACCAAATTAGGACACTACCCAATAGTAATGGGTATTCCCTGGATGAGGCGTCACGACCTGGCCATCAGACCGAGGACGAATAAGATCATCTTCGATTCTGATTTCTGTGTTCTAAATTGCTCCCTGTGATGGAGTGACCGAGGACAGTAGGACAGACGAAAACAATAACGCAAAGTGACTCGAAAAGCACAGCCTTACACAATAAGGACACTAACAAGAACGATTTAGTCGGCAAGACAAGTGCAGCCAGAGACAAGAGAAGCAAGAGGCGAGTGAAAGAAAGAAGAGCAGGAGCGCAGAGCAGAACAAAGCAGAGCAGAGAGAGTGAGGACCGAATGAGGTCGTCGACAAAAGTGGAGCAACTATGAGGCGGTCTTTTGCGAAGGTGAGTTTAGACGTGGGGAGCTATAGCTACGGATAGGAGTATATTCCTATGTACCAAGATTATGGGAAGATGAGACAGAGAGAAAAGAAAGAAAAGACTAAAGGAAAAGTCTCCCCGCACTATTTAACACCACTCTCCGCCAGTCCGCCAAGACCACATATCGTCACCCATAGAAATCCATAGAACTCCATCGCTTCCACACCTCGTATTCCTTCCCACCTCCTTCTCTAACTATATTACAAATCCATTACATCATAGAAACTCCTAGAATCTCCACCAAGTCATACCTCTACCACACATCCCTACCTCGCTTAACCTTTCCTCAAACGTCGCAACTGTACATTACCTACCAGATCGTCGGTGTGACAGAGGGACCGTGAACAGCAGGACAGATGGAAACGATGATGCAAGGTAGCTCGAGGAGCACAGCCTTACACAATAAGGACACTGACGAGGACGACGAGGGCCGGCCGGGCACAAGCGCAAGCACCGGCAAAGCCAGAGACAAGGGCAAGGACAAAGGCACGAGCGAGAACATAGGACAGAGGGTAGAGCAGAATAAAGCAGAGCAGGGAAAGTGAAGACAGGAGGAGGTCGTCGACAAAGAGGAGAAGAGCTATAGGGAGGCCTCCTGTGAAGGCGAGCTTGGACGTGTGGCACTATGGCTATGAATAAGAGTATATTCCTATGTACCGAGATTACAGGAAGACGAGACAGAGAGGAAAGAAAGAAAAGAACTAAAGGAAAACTCTCCCCACACTATTTAACACAATCCTACACCGGTCCGCCAAGATCACATATCGTCATCCCTAGAAACCCATAGAACTCTATCGCATCCACACCTAGTATTCCTGCCCACCATCTCCTCTAAATATATTACAAATCCCTCACACTATAGAAACTCATAGAACCCCATAACGTCATCCTTCCATCACCCGACTCTTTCTCGCCTAACACTCCCTCATCCATCGCAACCCCACATCATCTACTGGACTATCGGGACTAATGCCAAGATGCTGGGACAGTCGGGACAGATGCCAAGACGCTGGGACAATAGCTCTCCTGACCTCCGCTTAGGGCTTTACCTGGTCTACACTTTCCCTGCTCTGCCCTACGCCCTCTACCTCTATCCTTGCCTTTACCTTTGCCGGTGCCTACGCTTGTGCCCACCTGGCCTTTGTCTCTGTCATGTCAGTGTCCTCATTGTCTGGGTATACTTCTTGAGCTACCTTGCATCATCATTGTCATTTGTCACGTTGCTCTCAGCTACTTCATCACACTAAGACGAGACCACTTTTATTCGATCAGCAAAGCACGAGTTCCTCCCACCATAGCTCATTACAACCTCCTCTGCCACTGATGCATTTGACTATCAAAAACTCCATCAGGACCTCAAAGGGGTTCTTTGTCACTCACACTATGGTAGGCCTCGCCGCAACCAAAGAAGAGAAACAAGTATTCGCTCTCCTCCAAAGAGCCTATAAAGAGGTCCAACAGTATATAATGGACGCCGCTACCCACCACACCAAAACTGAACAAGTCTGAGCTGAGTTCCATAAAGAAGTCCAGAGACTACGAGCTAGATCAAAAAGCTCCAGGAAGGGATCAAAGAAGACCTAGAGGAGCTCTATGATGACTTAACCAAGTTGTCCAAATCTGAGACACTTCCCGACTCAAAGAAACTTTACAAGTGTGATGGAGTAGCTGAGGACAACGTGACAGATGACAATAATGACGCAAGATACATCAGCAACCCTATTCGACCCTACCGGAGGCCCGGGACGTGTGGGAGATGTTCGGAGACACCCGTCAAACCTTCGATCTCCAGAGGCTTACCCGCCCATACGAGGGCCTTCTAAGCCTTTGTGGGAGCCTTCAAGAAGGCTTAGCGGGCTCTCCTGATTCTAAGCAGTGCTCTCCTGGCACCCTATGGAGGCTTAGTTATTCTCTCCCAAGAGCCTACGAGATATCGCATACCTCCACTCTAGTAAGAGGTTTTCGTTTTAGAGGCTTCAGAGACACTATATTATAAGCCCAAGGATGAGTAGATAGTTCTCATGAGCGCTCGCCAAGCCCTCCTGATATCTCCGGAGACTACTGATGATTAAGCGAGATCTCCCAAGCTCTCCTGTAATCCCTGTCAGTCTCCTGGGCTCTCCCAATATCTCCAAGGACTTTCAAACTATTACTAATCTACTGATACCTCAAAATCCACTTTGATTATTCATACCATATATAAAAATAGGAGTCTTCTCCCAAAATCACATATCCACCGTCGAGGCGGGAGGAGGCTCTTTAAATGCCTCTCCTGTCTTCGCCATGCCCACGCCCCCCAAATCACTTCTCTCAATCGCTGCTGGTGCCTTCTCTTTCTTCCCGCGCGCCTTTACAGCTCTCCATGCGGCTATATCCATAGCTAATTGAATATCATCCTCCTCCAGGCCGACTCTGGATATAACCTCTTTAGGCCCTTATACCTCATCGACCTAAAAGGCTTGTTAATATATAGATACGGTTCTTTGAGATTTTTTTATTTACCTTCTCACGAATTGATTCTCGTATTACTTCCAGTGTGCCCTCCTGGTCCTCCTTGCTTCTCTTCCCCAATGTGCTTAACATCCTGTTATAGGTAGCTGGAAGTATCCCGAAGTCAGAAGGAGCCTTTTAGAGGGCTGGGTACTTGGTGCGCCTTACTCATGATATCTGGATTCTGATGTAGATTGAAGTTCAAGTTCATCTCTTCGACATATATGCCTGTTTTCTAAAATCGTAAGATAAACCAGATTGTGGTGCAAACTAGGCTAATAAACGCCTGAGATATATCATCAATGAAATCAGGATCCCTGGCCCCACGCATTTTATCACCTTTGTAATATTTTAGAAATATTACTTCTACGATTTCCGGATCCCAAAAGTGAAGCCGGCCTGTCTAGTTGCTGTCAGTACCTTGCCGAAGGCTCATAGAATGGTGGATATAGCTCTTACAGTATAATTATCAGGATTGCTTATAAAACGGTTATTTTCGAGGAGGAAGAACACCTTCTTACCCTTTGCCTCTGGCGTTTTCTCCTCACCTGCAAGCCATACAAAGATCCTTCGACGCAATTCTTCACTGTAAAAACAAGGTGCGATCTCACCTGCGAACAATTGATTTGAACCTAATGGAAGCAGTTAGCGAAGGCTCACTAAGCCCTCCGAAAGGCATGCGAGGCACTCACGTCACCCCTAACTTAGTCATTGGTAGACTTGTATTAAAATGGTCGTTTATCTCATCCCAAAACCGACGGACGTTAATACTAAGAGAATCAGCTTGAGGCCAAGGTTCCTTGAGCAATGTATAACGTGTGAGAAGGTATCCCGCATGCTTGATTACGGACTTGGCCTCTGCTGCGTTTTCATTAATGGAGTCCGGCTCTGGTACTCCATACTGCGAAGGCATTAGCGTTCCATACTGCGAGGGCGTTGGCGTTCTATACTGAAAAGGCATTGGCGTTCCATATGGAGATATAGCTCTACGATATGCTGTGGAGAGCTAGGCATGCAAAAGGGTTGTCATTTTGAAGGGGTTGTCTCGTTCTCGCGGTCAAGTTCTTGTCGTAAGGTGCTGTTGTGTCCCGGCGTCTTGGCATCTGTCCCGACGGTTGGGTAGGTGACGTATAATTGTAACGGTTGAGGCAGAGTTAAGCGAGAAGGAAGTACGCGGAAGAAGGATGACGTTATGAGATTCTATGAGTTTCTGTGGCGTGAGGGACTTTTAATATAGTTGGAGGAGATGGTGTGGAGGAATACGAGGTGTGGATGCGATGGGATTCCATGGGTTTCTGTTGATGATGATATATGGTCTTGGCGGATTGGCGGAGGAAGATGTTAAATAGTGGTGGAGAATTTTTCCTTTAGTTTCTTGCTTTCTATTCTCTCTGTCTCGTCTTTCTGTTATCTCAATACATAGGAATAATACTCCTATTCATAGCCATAGCTTCGCTCGTCCAAACTCGCTTTCACAGGAGGCCCTCTTATAGTTTCCTCGATTCTCGCCTAAGTCCTTATCTGGTCTTTACTTTCCCTGCTCTGCTTTGTTCTGCTCTGCGCTCTTGCTCTCTGCCCTTGCTCGTGCCTTTGCCCTTGCTCTTGTCTCTGGCTTGCCGGTGCCTGTGCTTATGCCCGCCCGGCCCTTGTCATCCTTGTCGGTGTCCTCATAGTGCGAGGCTGTGCTCCTCGAGTCGCCTTGCGTCATCGTTACCAACTGTCTTGTTGCCTTCGGTTACTCCATCACATGCTGGTCGAGCAAAATGAGGAACTTGTGGAGGCAATGCTAGCTCTTTTGGAGGCTGCTCCAGCCTTCTGTGGAGTTTCCTGCTTTTGTGACTAGGAGATCAGGAGATCTGCCTAAAGAGGGGGATGAACGCCTGATGCAGCAAAGTCAGACAGTGTTGAAGTCCCAGAATCTGGGTTTGTTGGCAGCCATTCCGCCTGTCCAATGACAGTCACACTTAGAAAAACATTTAGAATAGGCTTATGTCACTGACCCATTCCCAAACAATATTCTAGGGCTCCTTCGAGACGTTGTTAGGCACTTCCGAGAGGTTACCCTGGCGGAATGTTCTACCAGAAAGGGCCTCTTGACCCACCGCGAAAAGCTTTTCATTCCAGATGATATGACATTGCATTTGTATCTGCTCCAACAACACCATGATGCCCCATCCGCAGGCCACTCATGGAAAGCTAAGACATTCCAACTTCTAGCTCGTTCGTACTATTGGCCAGGAATGCGCAGCACGGTAGACCGCTATGTTAGAAATTGTCACACCTATAGTCGAAGCAAGACCTCTCGCCACGCCCCCTATGGAATCCTTCGCACCTTACCGATTCCTCAGAGACCTTGGACACATATTTCCATAAACATTGTAACAGGACTACTGGAGAGCAAAGAAAGAGACACGATTCTCATGGTAGTCGACCGTCGGTCAAAAATGAGATACTACATTACCTGCAACACCACCACCGGATCCGAAGATCTCACACGCCTGTTTATTGACCATGTCTGGAAACTTCATGGTCTTCCCACCAGTATTGTCTCTGATCGTGGCATCCAGTTTACGTCCCAGTTCTGGAAATCCCTGTGCAAGACCCTCAAGATCAATATCTCGATGTCCTCTGCCAGTGCCTTTCACCCTGAAACAGAAGGCCAGATGGAACGGATCAATGCCGTGATAGAACAATATTTGAGAAATTACGTGTCCTACCAACAGGATGACTGGGTAGATTGGCTACCGCTTGCCGAATTTGCTTCAAATAATCAACCCTCAGAAACGACCCAGGTTTCTCCCTTTATGGCTAACTACATCTTTGACCTTTGCTTTATGGAGAACCTGGTGTTGCCCCTGCTTATGAACCGCTCTCAGGATACCAATATTCTTGTTCAGAAAATAGCTGAGATCCACGACCAGTTGCAAGTTGAAATACGCTATGCCCACGATCGACAGGAGACTGATACCAATGCCGGTCGAGTTCCTGTTCCCCTGTAAAAAGTAGGCGGTGAAGTATGACTTAACGCAAGAAACATCTAGACTACTAGGCCCTCTCAGAAACTTAATTGGAAACGCCTCAGCAGATTCAAGATTAAGTCTGTTATCAGCCCTTATACCTACGAGCTCGACCTTCCATCCACGATGAAGATACATCCTGTCTCCTACGTCTCAAAGTTGGAACCTTGTACCACTGATCCCCTACCAGGATATGTTCCTCCTCCGGCATCCCCGGTGATCGTTGATGGCGATGATGAATGAGAAGTTGATGAAATCCTGGACTCCCGCCTCCGCTATATCAGACAGATTTTACAAGTCTCAGGAGATTACAGGGGTCTCAGGAGACTCAGGAGACTCCAGTCACAAATAGTAAAGCTTGCTAATGTACTCGAGTCTGCAGTACTTGGTTAAATGGAAGGGTTACGATGCACCCACGTAGGAGTATGCTGAGAACCTTACTAACGTCCCCCGTCTTCTGTTCCATTTCCATACGGCATATCCTACCAAGCCGAGACCTGACAGGGTTCTTGCGAAGCTCGAACCTAAAGAGTGGGCAACTATCACGGCTTCGTCCCCTGCACCTCGCCTTCCACCAAGGCGCCTTCAGAACAGGGTTGTTGGATAGGATCGGTCGATGTCGGAAGTAGAATTATGATTTAGGAGGGAGTTTGGGTAATGGAATGTAAGCGCTAGGAAGGATTGGGCAGTAATAGGATAGAACAGAGATTATTGGGAATAGTATGGGTAGTACAGGGTGTAGGAGTTTCTATGAGATTTTTTGGTATGAGTTACCGGTGCGAGGGGATAGTTGTATATATAGTGTTTGTTCTTTCCTATGTTTCTGCCTCTCTAGGTAATGTTTTCTTTCTGTTAGCACTATACTACTTTGGCTTCGGCCCTTCTGTTTCCATCTTGTCCCTGAACCTGCAACTCCCTGAACCCAAACTGGCTCCCCGAATGAATTCGCCTCCTGCTCCTCTGTTCTTGTTCTCGAGCTTCACTCACTCCACCGACGCGATCTCCGTCCCGTTAAATTATCCTAGCTTGTAGTGTCCATTGCTTATTGTCAAGTCGTTGGAGGAGTAGCCCGCAGTCTTTGATTGTTGTCAGAGTTTTGTATTGAATCATCAGGGCTATCAGGTCCTGGTTAAGTCCTTCCAAAAGACATTCAATTTTGGCAGCCTCATTGAACTCAGAGTCGACAGCATAGTGCTGGAGCTCTGCAAAGTATTCGGAGAAAGCACGTTGTCGTTGTCTGATTTTCCTGAGGTTATGAGCAGCTGTAGCCGCCCTATCTAGATCCCCAAAAGCATTATCTGAAATTTCAAAAACTGGAAACGGAAACCGATCCGCATCCTGGTGAGGGTTTGCGATAATGCGTAAGACGATTGCAGTGCTTTTATTATGGTTTACGGGTTTTTATATATGCTCCATGAAATCAACGATGCACATGTATTTCTAATAGAAGAATTTCCTTGGGGTTCCACAGGTTTCTATAGGATGAGTCAGTGATGGGATTTCGGGGCTATATATAGGGAGCTTTCTCCCTCGTTTGTGGAGTTTTCCTTTCTTTCCTTTCTTCTTCACGCAACCTTCCTGTCAATTTAGTCAATCTAGACCTCGGGGCTTCCTAGCCCACTCCTTTAGTCTCCGCTTCGTCCAAATGCCCCGTAAATCTATTCCACTTTGCTTTGCTCTGCCTCGCCGCTAGTTTCCTTTCGCCCCACCCTTCCACGTCTCACCTTGCCTCACTTTGGCGTTATACCTTGGTACGTCCTGACCCCGCTCTCGCTTTGCTCCATGATAGATCCCTTCATCCGTAATATAAGCAAGAAATTGATCTGCTGCAGGTCCTTTCAACCGGGAAATAGAATATGTCAATTATTGCGCCGAGGTGTGAAACCGATCAAGGTTAGCCATAAGCTTAATCTGTAGCTGCCTTTGAAAGGTCCGAAGCCTCTTGCAGTCACCCTTGTATATCTCAGGATCAGGGAGTTTCTCTGACTTAGACGACTTAGTTAAGTCGTCATGGATCTCTCCTAGGTATTCTTTGATCCCTTCCTGGAGCTTCTTGATCTTATCTCGTAGTTCCTGAATTTCTTTGTGGAACTCGGCTCGAGCTTGTTCGGTTTCGGAGTGATGGGTAGTAGCATCGATTGCACACTGCTTGACCCCTTGATAGGCTCTTTGGAGGAGGGCGAATGCTTGTTTCTTCTTTTCAATTGCGGCGGAGTCTCCCGTAATGTGAGCCACAAAGAACTCTTCGAGGTCCTGATGGAGCTTTTGATAGTCAAATGCATCAGTGGCAGGGGAGGTCATAGTGAGCTATGGTAGGGAGATCTCATGCTATGCCGGTCAAGTAGAGGTGGTCATGTTTTAGTCTGACGGAGTAACCAAGGGCAAGTAACAGATGACAACGATGATGCAAGGTAACTTGAGGAGCACAGCCTTGCACAATAAGGACACTGATGAGGACGACGAGAGCTGGATGGACACAAGCGCAGGAACCGGCGAAGGCGAAAGCAAGAGTAAAGGCAAAGGCACAAGCGAGAACAGAGGTCAGGGGCACAAGACAGAGTAGTGAAAGCGAAGACCAGGTAAGGACTTCAACGAAGATCAACTTGAAGAGAGCTATGGAGAAGCCTCCTGCGAAGGCGAGTTTGCAGGGGAGAAACTATAGCTATGGATAGGAATATATTTTCTATGTACTGACAATACAGGAAGACGAGACAGAGAGAAAAGGAAGAAAGAACCAAAGAAAAAGTCTCCCCACACTATTTAATATCATCCTACACTAGTCCGTTAAGACCAAATATCGTCATCTATAGAAATCCATAGAACTCTATCGCACCCATACCTCGTATTCCTCCCCACCATCTCTTCCAACTATATTACAAATCCATCACACTATAGAAACTTATAGAACCTCATAACCTCATGTCTTCCACTGCGCATCCCTGTCTCACTTAATACTTCCTCAGCCATCACAACCGTGCATCACTTACCAGATCGTCGGGACAGATGCCAAGACGCCGGAACAGGAAGTGACTGCTCAGCAAGTTGATAAACTACCGCAATAGTAGGTGCTGTAATACCGATATTGTTCTGATAGGTTGTAGCGAGTTCTATGATCCCTTTGACTCGAGAATGAAATTGTCAGTTCATTGTATAACCATGATCACATATAGCAAATACTTTATAGTCTTCAGTAATTGGCTTATTAGACACGCGTACTGTATGTTTACTTCTTCCACCAAATCGTATCATCATCTCATTGACTGTTACTGCAGTAGAAGGATGATAGTATTACAAACAACTGTCTTGTAATTTGCTACTAAGTAATTCAAGCTTATTCCACTAATCGATTGTACTACTAGTACTATTGGTTCTGGAAACGCCTTCGTAGTTTACGATATGGTCTGATACTGGAGATAGGTGTAAGTAGCATTTGATTTGAAAGAACCGATTATTCACCATTGTGTTGGAAATAGGTTCTCTCTCTACAAGTATTGTGACTGTGATAGCCGTTTATCAACATGTAATTTCATTCTGACATGTCTTCTCCATATATCCGAAGGAGTTTTACATTGGAAAACTTCCATAGCAATCAAGGTTGCCAGAAATACTCGTAGTTCTCAGGCAGTCACAGGTCTCCACCTCCTCCCTGTCCCGGCGTCTTGGGGTCTGTCCTGGTGGCCCGGTGCACGGTGTACGGTCGCGTTGGATGAGGGAATATTAAGCGAGGTAGGGATGCGCAGTGGAGGAATGACATTATGGGGATTCTATGAGTTTCTATGGCGTAATGAATTTGTAATATAGTTAGGGGAGTTGGTGGAGAGAAATACGAGGTGTGGGTGCGATGGAGTTCTATGGATTTCCATGGATGACGATATGTGGGCTTGGCGGACTGGCGGAGGACAGTGTTAAATAGTGCGAGGGGGGATGTTTTCTTTAGTTCTTTTCTTTCTTTTCTTTCTGTCTCGTCTTCCTGTAATCCCGGTATATAGGAATATACTCCTATTCACAGCCATAGTCTTTCGCGTCTAAACTCACCTTCGCAGGAAGCAATTCTATAGTTCTCTTGACTCTCGCTGAAGTCCTTACCTGGTCTTCACCTTTCCTGCTCTGCTTTGTTCTATTCTATGCTCCTGCTCTCTGTTCTCGCTCGTGCCTTTGCCCTTGCTCTTGTCTCTGGCTTTGCCGGTGCCTGTGCTTGTGTCCGTCCGGCTCTCATCGTCCTCGTCAGTGTTCTCATTGTGTAAGGCCGTACCCCTCGAGTCACCTTGCATCATCGTTTTCATCTGTCCTGCGGCCTTCGGTTACTCCGTCACACTCCCGTACCTAACTTGACCAATTCCATCTATAACTTGGGCCGCACCCTTTCGAATTTCATAGACATTGGTATTTACCACTATCGATTCCATAATCTCCTCGCTTCAGAAGAGTTGAAAGATCTCACTCGCATCCAAATCCTATTGAATTATCAGTTTTCCTTTTCTAAAAACTGGAATTATTCAATAATTACATCTTCAATTAATGCCTCAGCTTCATGATAACTCCGTATTAGTGGACAATAAGTTGACTCTTATGCCTATTACGCAGCGCTATCTATTAGAGCAGTTGTGGCCCCAGACATCCCTACTCTTTTTGCTATATGCTGAGAACCTTTTCTAACATCTTTTGATTTAGATAATCGGTCCTGATTTAGTACGCTCAGAGGTTTTCTGATGGCTGAATTCGATATACTTCAGTATTGTAGTAAGCTTTCCATAGAAAGCTGTTGCCGCTTGCTAGTTGAAGTCCACTCAACAGGGATGGCATGGTCCAGGTCGCGAATTTTCAAATTTCATCCATCCAAGAGATACCTCCACCTCTTGCATTAACAATCTATTGTTGATTGTTAAAAATAACCGGAAATCTTGGTTGCAACCAAAATTTGTATGAGGATATAACTTCAACCTTGCCTTCTACCACAATCATAAGAGAAATAAGACTAGGAATTTTAATTCCATGATCTTCAATAGTTATATGGTCTAGGGTTTTAATACAGGCTCAAATGTTGTACAAAATTTGGTTGTTGTAGGCTATTTGCTTGGTTGCAAGGCTGATTTTGACACCCCACAATACTGTGTAACTGAAATCCATAGAATCCCCTGACGTCAATACTCTTAACTCTTGTATGTCAAAATGCCGGAAAAGTTTATGAAATATACGCTTATCCTATGCTCTCAAGATAAGACACTTTGAGAATCTCTACGACATTAAGTTTGCTGCCGCTGCCACACATGCCGATATCAACACTATATTTGCTTGACACTTATACTTGGCCGATACTCGTGGTTTACATAGAAATCTATTCCTACAGCCACTAGTTCATAAGCACTGACTCGACTTTTAATTCTATACCCTTCAACCCATGACATGACCATTTAATTCTTATATCATGATTTTAACTCATGATCCATGATTCTTATATCACATTCTTCAACCTCCATGACTCAAGGACTAAGGACCATGACCTGAAATGGTATTGCTAATTGAGTTTATCAATCAAGGTTTCTACAAGAAAGACAAGATGATTACCTTTACTCGACTAGAATGCCGTTGAAAACATATGTTCATGAGTAGCCGCATGACCCACATTAGCGACCGACAAGACCGACATTCCCATCGCTAACTTCGGACGACGCTCTTCCTCAGATTCCGGTTGATTTGCGAAAATCAAATGCAAGAACCGAAAGATTCCCTTTACGCTTATGCATCCATTCTAATTGATGGTTTTGAGACGATTCTGTCCGGTTTTTGGCAGATTCAGTATTTTGAGAAAATATCGACGCTTTGTACAGACGCTACATGAAAGAATTCTTGACCCCAGATTTTGATTTAGATTTATATAAAATGCGATGAATCCAGATAGCTTTAACTGCTTATACAGAACTCCGCCTGAAAAGCTCTGGCAGAATAAGCGACGTCCTAGAGTGCTGGAGGATTCGATCTCACAGCAATTCACCGTTATCTATTAAAGGCTTAGATGACGGTTCCGGATCAATCAACAGAGAAAGTTTATTTGAGACTGAAATGCCTAGAAAAGAAAAGTTAATATAGATAACCAATTACGCCTACCACGGCTATTGTAATAGCGCCTTTTCGATTCAAGCAGTTAACCCCTGCTCATACGATGATTATAATCATCAACGACAACCGGTATATAAAATGACACGCGTTTATTTCTGACTAAAGGCCTTTTCAACAATTCAGAAGACGCAGATCGGTATTTCTTATTTTTCTTTCCTATAATGCCTCTCCCCACCAACGAATAGTTGTTAACATTCGCATTTCAGATTGTTGTCTAACCATCGTGAAACACAATACCTCCCAGATACCCATCGATATCCATCCATCGAATTCCACTCACAAAGTTAATCAGAATATTTGAAGAGACTGCGATACCCCAAACCATCGATACGCTAAGGTAATTCACACGCACCAATCGATAATTGTCGGGTTGCTCGAATAGAGAATCGCGAAAAGTTCCCATTATCTCAGATAGACTATATAATCAAAATTTGCGGTTTAAGATCGCAAGATAACTGAACGACATACCAAGACGTAGGTGAAAGATTCGGAAGACGTTCAAGTTCCGCAATTGAATCAGTCCGAGATGTCAATAACCAATTAACCGTATATCCGCTATCACACAGAGCTAGAACCTTATACCCTACGATATATCGTGATTTTGACTGTACGACGGCCGCGTTCAGAAAGTCGAACATCATTTCATCAATTGAAACACGTACTCGCGTAGAAAGAAATTCCTATAACGCTGTTTAGATGAATGAAGTGTTCTACCTTCTTCCACCAATGCTTTGTATGGGAGGTTTACGTATCGAGAGTGATAGATATACGTAGATATCTTTTAATCTCATAAGATCTATTCGTTCATTGAATTAAATATCCGATTCGGATATACTGATAACACCCATCATAATCGCGATACCAAGAAAGATCTTAATTCGCTAATTGTTGCCGCTGCCAAGACGGCCAGAATGTTGAAAGAATCAGTAACGCCATTGGATGCGCTTTAGAATGACGAATACGATGAAGGAGAGTGATTGTGACGAAGTATTTTAATCAGATGCATTGTCGAAATATGAGTTTTACATGATTCTACAGATGAAATATCGGAGTGATAATAGATATATATTATGAGAGTTTTTCTACGTTTCATTTCTCTAAGAACGCCTTCTTTCTGTTAAGCATTAATACTTTGGCTTTTACTTCTTCTGTCCGTTTGTGAATCGACCAACCCGAACTCAACTCAACTCCAGACCTGAACTCGACTTTCGCCTCAGATATCCCGAAATGACCCTGTCCCTCGTCTCCGACTCGACCTCGCTTTTGTACCATATGACAGTCAGAGATCTATCCAGGTACTCCGCTCAGATAACCCGATCAGAGATTCCTCGCGACTCTCGCCTGACCGCCTCCTCCTGCTAAACTCAGTACTAAGAACCCCGACCTCACTAGATTGATGGTTTCCGCTCCGCTCCCCGATATACATTATGTCTGCCAAGAGCCTGGGCTTTTCCTGCTGCCCTTGCTGAAGCCAAATGATAGTTAACGTCAATTCTATTGCCTTTTAATCGAACCTGACCGCTTATTGCCCAACCGACCGAGTCCTAAGAAAGAATCAAGCCCGAGCTGATCTAGCTCACATGACAGCCATTGTCGCCGCCGAGACTTTAGCCGCTTATCCCCGACTAACAACAGGTCGCCGACTAACGACAACCGACGGAGACCGACTTGAACACTTTACTCAACACAGCTGTTCTCTGGCTTCTGCCCCACTCCCCGTCGCCTCACTGCGCTCTCATGACCCGCCCCGCCTCAGAAGTTCCAGACCCACCCAAGTTTTGATAAGAAGAGAGATCTTTCACATTTCAACTTCGCTTAAGATGCCGCCAACCATGACGCTTCGCCGCAAGCCCGCTTACGCCATTAATTTGCTTTACGCGCTTTCGCGTGATGCTTCGTCTGCCGGAGGACGATCGATCCTAAGACATTGAAAACCTTATTACCATCCTGGAAACCGCCTTCGGGGACCCAGATCGAATTGCCACTGCCGAACGGGAACTTGAGCGCCTGACCCAAGGGGGCCGAGACTTTTCTACCTATTTTGCTGAGCTAACGCTATTGCTGAGGTTAGCTGAACGACGGCTAAAAAGATGCCTTACCTGCGCCTCCCGCGAAATTTCGGCTCACATGATCCACCACGACGTTCCCGCCGCCACACTCCAATATGTTTTTTGCTGCAAAGTTAGATAATAGGCCCGTGACGCCATACAGAGATCGCTCGCCCCTTTCAAGGTCTGTCACCCTTCTGCTTCGCGCCGTTTCCAAGGCTCCGCTGGCTTCGCCTCACCCTCTTATTTCTGCGTACCATAACGGATTTTTCTTGCTCGCCATTTCAACGTCATGTCTGACATTCTCCGAACGCGCCTGCTGCTACTGCCAAGGCTTCAGACAGATCGGAGTGTCCCCACTTGGCTGCTGAACGTCCCGCTGTCCGTTGTCCGTCTCTCTACTGGTTATATTTACTTGAGGTCGCAGACTTTATATGTTCAGTCGGCTACCGCTATTAATAATGCTTCGTCCCTTCTTCTTTCTCCCTGATACGCTGCTTTTTTGCTTTTTCTTCTTCTTCTTCGTTCTTGCTTGCCGCCTCCTATTCGATTGCCTGCTGTCGTTCTGTGATCACGGGGTTTTCACGGTGACCTGCCTTAGTGGCTTGCCAGGTCCTCCTCTTTCTTTGTCTGCTTCTGTTTTGCCTCTCATGGTATGCTTTGATAACGACATTATCTTCATACGATCGTGATCCGATTAATAAAACCGTTAAAACCTACTCACTTGTTGACACCCAGCTTCCGGATTTGCATTCATTGATGAATTATTTGTACGCCACAAGAAATTTCTCACGCTTCCCCAATCCCCGCCTTCACGTTATCGATGGAAGAGAATCTCCTCCCAGAAGATTACTCACATCGCCCATTTTTCCCTCCGCATCCAAGGACATACTGAGAAGATTTCGGCCTATGTTACCCGCCTTCCAGACATTATCCGGAGCAGATTCCCTCGCGCCGACATAACGTTGCTATTAATTTTGGCCGATAACTGCTGACCCGGCCCCCGCATTGTCTTCAACGCTAACGATGATCGTCCCCGCCATGCCAAGCGGTATACATCTCCGCCCCCGCCAATCACGACTTTGAAATGGTTAGTGCCGCCACCTTTTAATCCACCTGCGACTTACTGTTTACGCCTGTTTTATGGGCCATTTACCGAAATGATTCCTCCAGTAGATTGCTACCTTTGGCCCCCCGAAGATCACTATTTCGCAACGGTTTGCGAAGGCCCCAGAAGCTGCCCTCATCGCCCCACGATATTCAGATAATCTTCATGAAGGAAAGAACCCCTTTCGGCCCATCAGACAAGATGTCTCGAGATGAATACTCGATTGAAAGATATCGACGATACGCCAAGAAAGGCTTTCATCGAATCGTTCTCCTCTCACGGCCCCCGCTTTGTTTCAAGTAAAAGTTCTAGTGACTCCGGTTCTGCGTGACACGACTAAACGCTATTACTATTAAGACCGCTACCGCCGCTTAAGCGAACATTTAATCACCAGCGCCAAATTCCAGATACCAAATCGGACCAAGAACGCTTATAATTTGGTCCGAAGCTGTCACGACGAAGTAAGATCAAGGTTCGCACCAGAGTCGGCCACTTTCAAGATAAAGTAACGCCTTCGGATCAATTAACGCCCCGCCGCTTCCAAAGACTTTATTAACGATACTTTTCGCCTTTTTTGATCGCTTGCATACGGCTTTATCTGACGATATATCTCGATCTATAAATGAGTGATTTGAGTCCCACCGCAATCACGTTTGACCAAGTTCTGCAAGTTCTCACCGACGCCGATCTTTATCGCTTCCCGAGAAACGCGAATTCCGCGTTAAAGAGTGAAATATCTAGGTGACGATTGTTACTACCGGTATTCGCTCGATCCCAAGATTAAGCCGTAATATTACCGAACGTTAGTGATATACAAAGAATTACCGAAGAAATTTCTACCGACGGTTTATTAAAAATTACTCCGGTATTGTTCGCCCCCTGACTATATTAACCAAGGGGAACGCCCTTTATTTGGCCTCGCCTATGGCGAAGTTTTTCGCTGCCTTAAACCGCCTTTACGACTGCCCCGATTCTCCGTCATTTTGATTTCGACCGCCGAGCTATTGTTGAGACCGATGCAGCAGACTATGTTTCCGTGACTTCTCTCAAGATAAATGATGAGAATATCCTGATCCCGCAAGATACTTTTTCCGAACCCATTCCCCAAATTAACGAACTATGAGATTTATGATAAAGCGAGTTTCATTATTATTAAACGCTTCGGCGAACGGAGGCCGAAATTTTACGGGCCGCAGGTTTCATCAAGTCTTCGAAATGCGATCATCTAATTTCAATATTTTACGACCAAAAGAGATTTGAACCCATGACAAGACGATGGTCGGAGTTTTCTCCGCTTTAATTACGCGATTAAGACCGCCAGCGAAGTTAGCGAAAGCCAGATGATCGACCAGAGATCGTGAGATCTACCTAAAGAGGATGAATCACCGACGCAGTAGAACAGACAATAGTTGAAGTCCCAGAATCTGTATGATAGTTATTCCGCTGTCCGGCGACAGTCACCCCTAGAAAACTTTTTTAAATGCGCTTATACATCGACCCATTCCTAATAAGATCCTGGTGACTTCTCCGAGATTGCTAGACACTCGGTAGACTTTTATGAACGCTCAACTGACCTCCGACCTACACGCGAAAGTTTCATACGGATGATACAGTTCAGACCTGCACCTGCTGCAACAACATCACGATGCTCCATCGGCAGGCCATCCAGGGAAAGCCAAACCTTTCAACTTCTAGCCCGATCAGCATTATTGCCAGTGACGCGCATACTACGGATCGCTATGTTAGGAATTGCCATACCTGCAGCCGAAGCAAGACCTCTCGCCATGCCCCCTACGGAGTTCTTCGTCCCTTACCGATTCCTCAGAGACCGTGGACACATATTTCGATGGACTTTGTTACAGGTTTACCGGAAAGTAAGGGAAGAGATGCGATCCTCGCCAGAATTGATCGCCATTTAAAATGAGACATTATATTGCCTTCGCAATGCTTACCACACCGGTTCTGAAGATTTAGCACGCCTGTTTATCGACCATGTTTGAAACTTCATTTTCCTACCAGTATTGCTCTCGACCGCAGACTTTACGTCCGAAGTCTCTGCAGTTTACTAAAGACATCGTCATTGTTCTCCGCTTCTTCCACCCCGAGATCGACGGCCAGACGGAACGAATGAACGCGCGATTGAAGAAGATTCGAGAGTTTATGATCCTATCAACAGGATGACGGATCGCATTGCGTCAAGCTTTGTTCCAATAATCATTCCTCGTAGACGACTGCGCTCTCCTTTTACGGCTTAACTACGGTTTCAATTTCGCTTTACGGAGAATCCCCAGATTGCCTCCACTTTCGACCGCCTCGTGATACCAACGCCTTTGCTCGTAAGACATTGAGATCCACGATCACCTGCAGTTGAAATACGCTTACGCCCAAGATCGACAAGTGAACCATCACATTACCCGACGAGCCCTCGCCTTCAGACAAGCGACGAAAGTGCTTAATATGAAAAATATCCAGACTATCTGCCTTCCTTGTTGATTAAACGCCTACTGCTTTTAAAGCTAAGCTATTAGTCCTTACGCCACGAAATTGATCTCCTCCACCACGAAGATACATCCTGTTTTCCATGTCTCGTTAACTCATACACCGATCCTCTACTTGTGACATATTCTCTCCCGCACCGAGACGAAGAATTTAGGACTGACTGATTCAAGTATATTCGCGCTTATTCGCTAGCAAGATTTTAAAATCTGAAGCGCCATGATGCGACCAACGCGAAAGATGCTAAAATCTACTAACGTCCCCCGCCGTCATTCGCTTACATGCAAAGATATCCCACTGCTCGACTGACGGAGTTTCGCGAGTCGAACTCTAATGAGTAAGAACTATCATCCGGCCCTCGCGCTTCGCCTCCGCCAAGACGCCAGGAATCGAAATACGGAAAGACCCATAACGCTGGTTAACGCTTGACAGGGCTGTTGTGATATAAGCGTGAATAGAGTATCGGATGATGCAAGTATTTATAGATGATGCATTGTCGAAATATGAGTTTTACGATTCTACAGATGAATATCATCGCGGTGATAACAGATATATATTATACGGTTTTCTACGCTTGCCTCTAAAGAACGCCTTTCTTTCTGTTAAGAATACAATTTTGCTTCTTCTTCATTCTTGTTTCGACCGACCAACCCGAACTCCGAACTCGAACTCAGACTGAACTCCGACTTTCAGATATCCTGAAATGACCTCGCCTCGTCTCCGACTTCGACCCCGCTTTCAGACTATATGACAACAAGGAGAGATCTACTCGCATTCCGCTCAGATAACCTCGATCAGAGATTCCTGCGACTTTCTGCCCGACCTCGCTTCCTCCTGCTAAACTCAGACTAAGAACCCCGACCTGCTAGAAGAATATTTTCATACCGCATATATGAATTTGTTGCTTCAACTATTTTTTCAATTATCTCGTCATCCCAAAATAAACTAAAGAATGCAAGAGGTGATAGAGGAGTATTTTCTGGTACTTGTGGCTCGCTATCGTGTTCAGAAAAAGGCATAGGGGTAAAGGTGGCTGGATCCCGTAGATTTTGGTCATTAACTCTTTGCCGCTTATTGGAGTTGACTTGAGGTAATGGTTTGCGGGTACGTTTGGAAGACATTGTGAAATGAATGTGTTAAAGAACTGCAGTACTTGATGCTCGCTGGAGCCTTACACTCGTTTGCACTCGCACTTGCTGTTGCGGGTCACATGATAAACTCGAATTCTATTGGCTCCACCAACACGCTCATGCATGAGAGAGATTCTCCAAGTGTCCTATGCGTCCAAGACATAGTGTTACTATTCTGCTTGACGCACAATTTAATCTTGAAACATCATTAGTGGCAGTTGCTAGCTGTAAGCTTAGGGGTTGAACTGTCTTTTCCTTTATAGATAGAGTCTTTATAGTGGATAATGTTAGTCGACATGATTGATATTTATAAGCAATATGGTGATTGACAAGAGATGAAGCTAGGGGGCTGTAGAAATCGTTAAAACGGAGTGATGTAGAGTGATTCAAATTCTGGCCTGTGGGGGTTATCGCTTTGATTTGATAGAGAAGACTTCTATTAAGAGATGATGGTTTGATTGAAATCAACTGAGAATAAAGCTAATCTAGGTAAATGCTATTGAAATTTTGCTATCTCGGGTGTTATGGCCTATATTTGCAGGCGAGATACCCAGTGTACTGATAGTCAAACCCCAAAGTACCATCCGGGATAATACTCAAAAGTGTGAAGTAAACATGGAAAACTAGAAGGGGCCCCTGGAGCAGAGATAAAAGCCAACCTACTTCTTGTAGATCTGCTCGAATAGAGCAAGAATTAAGTAAAGACATCTCTCCAAACAAATCGCTAACGGTTTCATTCCATAATAAGTCCAATGGAGTCCAGACAGAGGACTAGAGAAAATTTAAGCTCTGAGAAAAAGCACTTCTGAAGACCCGGACCAAGTAGGACTCGGACTGAACTAAGCTAATAAGTGCCTTAGTCATTGTCCAGATACCTTCTCCAACCTTCCCGTATGCACTCGATACCAACGCCCCCTTCACCCTCAACAACCACAAACTTCTCCCATCTCGCCTCTCCTATTTTACCTCCGGTTCCAATAGCGATTAGAGTATCTTCGCCGATCCACCCAAGGTCACCTCTTCCACCACCTTCGAACTTGGATTGGGCAGCACTCCACTCGCTAGAAAAATACTTTGGTAGTAAGGGCAGTTTCCCTAGTAGAGACCAACGCTTATTGTCGCCTGAGGGAGTTGTAGTTGTGGAGTGCGAGGACAGCGATGATGATGGTCGTGGCACGGTTTGAGATATCGAAGACGATGAAGGGAGCTCGAAGATATGTAAAGTGCTCTTATCGCTGGTAACAGCCAAACGCGAGGATGAGGGAGAAATGGCAAGGGAAAAGATGGTGGCTTTATCGATCCCTCTTCGAAGCTCAGTGAGCGGGAGGCCCGTCGAAGCAGAAAACACACGAATCAAGGTACCCTTTGAAGAGTCAGCTTATACCGTATATACGAGGAGAGCTGCATGAATGTGATTACTGTTTCGGAAGCTGTGGCAACTATATCTCCTTGAGGTGAGATTGTCACAGCAGCAAGGGGCGTGGAGTGTGCGGGTATTATGTTAACGTTTCCAGTGACTAGGTCAAAAATCTGTAGATGACCTGGCAATCTGCCTGGAAATACCAAAGTCTTTGTTGAAAGGGCTACCAGACCAAGGGGGTTGTCATAGGTCTCGAAAACATGTAGGCGTGATGGCGGCGAAGAGAAGGCATAGATATGAACACTTCCTAACAGGACAACGACTATCCGAGACCTCGAGAGGCGCACTGCATGTATTTCTGATCGAAACTCTAGTGTTATAACAGGCTTTTGCTTGATATCGTCCCAAATATTGACCCTATTCTGAGGGAATTTTGGTGAACGGCCACCACCAACGATCGCGAGGTAGTTGGCTCTATTAAGCATCGCGGCAATGCCTATACCGGCGTTGAGGTCTTTGAAAAGATAGTGACTGTTAGCTTTGACACAAACTTCTAAAGTGTAGCTTGAGGCGGGGGCCTACTTCGGGAGATGTGGAGTTCGCATGGATCTGAGTTGTAGACTACATGTATTTACACACAAGTAAGCTATCTCTGATTGTGTGTATAGAGGAAGGGACTTGGAGCTTCACACACCACAGAAACCAGAATCAAGTCCCACTGAGAAGCAGGAGTAGTCTTGGTTGAAAGTTGCAGAGAGGGCTTGAGAACGATCGGTGGTAGCTATCTGCGGGCGTGTGTTCATCTTCGATTCAAATAAGCGGGAGTAATGGGAAAGGAGTGGGGAGGGAAAAGAAAGAGGGGGAGGGGGAGGTCAAAATGTGTCAAAATAAGTGAGAGTGGCTACGTGATAATGTTACAATAGAATGAGATGTACGGGGGAGGTTGGTATATACAGTGGGTACCTATCGTCAGGAACTAGGGCACGCGGCAATATATGAGCCCTAACGATAAGGAACAGGAACGCATGTACCTCTTGTATTAGTGCTGGGACATGATCACAATCAACAACTGTTCCGGAGTAGCAGCGCACAGGGGATATCTCTATATACATGTAGATACAATACCGTTTTGTACTTATGTACATGTAGCTTTTTACATCCCACCATGTGACGCCAAGGTGCATGTATTTAGCAGCCTCCCGACTCATCTAAAATTTCGGGCCATCCATCCCAACTGTGCTAAACCCCTGGTCAACAAGCCCAGCTCTTCTTTCCATCGTGCGCATCACATCAGCTGGAACCGGGAACAGATGGACATACTAACCGTATATCGAAAAGGGCATGTTACTGTATTTCTACTCCTGCCTGCGTTGTATCTGGAACGACGTATACTTTGGGAAACCATGCGGGATCGACAATTAACCCTTGACACATCGGCAAATACCACGAGAGATAGACGCATGCCGACTGGCCAAGGGGACCTCCTAGCTTGAACTCATTCCAACACCTCCACCCCCTTCTACATCTACTATTCCCCACTATTTTTCGATAAATCCGCCAATCCTACCACTACTAGAGCTCTCTATCAGGATACACCTACAAGATTTTGTTCATACAATTTACACCCTCATCACTCTACCAGTCAGAACAGAACACCTCAACTATGGCCCGCTCCGGCGGTTTCGATGAGCGTCCAGCTTCGGCGATGTCGGTTTCTTCTAACGAGTCGGAGAAAGACGACATGTGGTCATCTATGCTGTCCTCTGTTGCTTCCTCGAAAAGGCTACCTCAAAAGTCCATCCTGGTTTTAGGTACGGACAACCTTGTTTACGGAAATCCGTGGCCCCGAATCCTCAGGAAAAAGGCGGGCTGACGTTTTGAACGGAACCCTACAGGAGGATCAGCCGATGGCCAAAAAGAGTTTGTTGAATCCTTAGGTGTTGGTGGGGCAGGATCTGGGAGTGGACACAGAAAGGCCGACAAAAGGCCACCAATTGCGAACGCGTTTGCTCTTGGATACACATATCTAGACGTCCTGGATTCTGACCACGAAGGTGCGCTATTATAATTTTTCGTTACGGGTCTGTCAAACCTTCTAATATGTTGAGGCACAGATGTTCTTGCCCGGCTCGGGGTATACCTAATCTCGAAACCGACGCCATCATTCATCCCGCTTCTCCGTCCCCTATTCACCGCTGCCACTCTCCCAGAAACCCTCATAGTTATTTTACTTGATTGGTCCAAACCATGGGACTGGATGCGGGAGATAAAAACTTGGGTTCGGTTAGTGCGAGGCATCTTTACTAGCTTGGATGACGACTGCAGGAGGACCTTAGATGAAGTCACACACGCCTGGGAAACTAGGAGAAGTACACATACTGATTCTGGAGGTGGGGGGGTTGGGGAAGTAACAATTCCTCTTGGGCCGGGTGAATTTGATGAACCCATTGGGTTACCGTTATGTGTAGTTTGTCAAAATGTGAGATCGTACCCCTTCCCACTCTAGACTTTTAAAAAGATTGAAAGGATAGAAAACTGACTCTGTATGAACGACCCATAGGCCGACAAGATTGAAGTGTTGGAGCGAGAACGTGGGTGGAAGGAGGAAGAATTTGACTTCGTTCTACAATTTCTGCGGACAATTCTGCTAAAGCGTGTGTGGATTTTCTCCCCCAATAATTAGATTTCTCAATGGTATCCGGAGAGTCGTTACAGTTTAGAATGCTCACTATGGTCTAGATGGAGCGTCATTGATCTATACTACGCCATCGGCGGCTTCTCCAATCCGGCCATTGATATTTACGCTCCTCTCTATCCAATCGCCACAACGTGTAAGTGACTATGCATGATTGGAAGGTTGCCATGTGGATACTGATTTTCCACAGCAACAAGTTCTCAAGCATAATGTAATCGAGCGTGATAAAGTCCTTGTTCCCCCCCATTGGGACTCCTGGGGAAAAATCCGCGTTCTCAGAGAGGGTTTCGACGTAGAGGGAATAAATTCAGGGTGGAGTGTTGATATCTCGCCGCACGTGGAAGAACCCGAAAGCGAAGGCGGGGCAGTAGAGGTTTATGAGGATGTGATTAAAGAGTCTAAACGTGGAGATACGGAGGGAGTTGCACTACTTAGTAAGAATGGGGGCAAGGTTATCGAAGTTCCAGCAGTCGATACTCAAGAGTTCCTTGCTACCCAGCTAGAGGTTTTGGAAGCTAGGGCGGCGGAGGAAAAGGCTGCTCGAGGCGGCAAGGAGGACAAGAGCAATCAGAATAACGGAGGTGGGGAGAGGGTTATCGAGCACGTTGGACCAGTGCAATTTAATGTTGGAGGGATTCAGGTGGATGCTGAGAATATGTTGGAAAGATTAAAGGTCAGTTTCTATATCACTTCATGTTCTTCATTCGCTCACATTGGAATAGGAGAGGGAAGCAAGCAGGGCCTCTGATAGGGAATCTTCATTGGTTAGCCAGGGCGGGGGTGATGGGAAAAGTCAAAATGAAGTTTTGTCTGCATTTTTCAACTCTCTCATGAAGAAGAAAGGTGCGCCGGCCAAAGGAGCCTCTTAGGATCATAGGTTTAAATACCACCGAGAATTTAGCATGATTCTCCGATTACTACATGTTTGGATTTGACTTCCTGTGTATGCATTTGAACGCATTTCCTCTTGTTATTGTCCATATATATATTTGGCTTGTTCGCTTTGGTAATCTTGAACGTGATCATCTATAAAGGAGTCACACAAAGATCAATAATGATTCGTTAAGTCCAATAATTCCTGAAGTCTATTAAGGGACGACTTGATGACTAAAGGTCCTAAAGTATAGATTGACTAAAAGAACAAAAAGGTTGTATGAAGAAGAAAGGAAAGAAAGTGAAACTCTACAAGCGAGGGAGAGAGCTCGCAAGATGAGGACTTGACGAGAATGAGAGAGGCACAAATGCAGGCACCGGTAAAGGCAAAGGCAAGAGCAAGGGCAAAGGCACGAGCGGTATCGAGAAAAAGCAAAGAGTGAAATAAGACTCAGAAGGACTTTCGAGAACCAAGAGAGCATAGCTCATGGCGTAAGTTTGGACTGGAAGAACTATAACTATGGATAATTCCTATGTACCGAGATAATAGAAAAACGAGACGGAGAGAAAAGAGGAAAGAAACTAAAGGAAACATCTCCCTGCACTATTTAACATCATCCTATACCAGTCTGTCAAGACCATATTTATCATCCATAGAAATCCATAGAACTTCATCGAACCCACAACTTGTATTCCTCCCCACCATCTCTTCCAACTATATTACAAATCTATCACACCATAGAAACTCATGGAACCCCATAAAGCCACCTCCCTTACTCGTCACAACCGCAAGATCGCGCGACGTAACAACTGGCGAGACAGATTTAAAACGATGACATGAGTTTCGAGGAAAGACAAATTTTTACACAACGGTGACATCGACGAGACGACGAAGTAGAATAAGATATGCAAGGCCAGAGACAAAAGAAGCAAAAGACGAAGAAGAGAGAACAGAGCAGAAAGCAGAACAAAGAAACCGAGAAATAGAGACCGTGATGGCTGCCGACAAAAATGGTAAGACCATATGAAGGCCTGGGCGCTGAAGTGGACGATGATTATCATGAATCAGGAAAGATATTCCTATATACCGGAATAACAGGAAGGCGAGACAGAGAGAAAAGAAAGAAAGAACTAAAGGAAAAGTCTCCCCGCACTATTTAACATCATCCTCTAACAGTCTCCCAAGACCACATATCATCACTCATAGAAACCCATAGAACTCCATCACACCCACACCTCATATTCCTCCCCACCTCCTTGCCTAACTATATCACAAATCCATTACGTCATAGAACCTCCTAGAATCTTACAACGTCATTCCTACCTCGCGCACCACTACCTCGCTTAACCTTTCCTCAACAATCGCAACCGTGCATCGCCTACTGGGTCGTTGGGACAGATGTCAAGATGCCGGGACACATCGCCTACCGAGTTGTCAGGACAGATACCAAAACTCCGGAACAATAACTCCAGAATCCCTTCACTGACTCATACCATAGAAACCCGTAGAACCCCAAGGAAATTATTCTATTAAAGATACATGCACAACGTTGACTTATAGAATTACTATGACAGAACCTCATAGAACACCCTAGTAAACCCAGACTAATCTTTCTTCTCGCAACTTTACCAAGTTCGTTCTACGCTGTGATACTATTAATAAGAGTATATTCCCATTTATTGAAAAAGTGTGATGGAGTGATCGGCGATAACGATCAAGACAACGCAGAGATAAGAACGATGACGCCAGTAGAGGAAAGACCTATAGACTATAAGCGACACTAAGGAGACGACGAGGCCAAGAAAGGCAAGAAAGACCGACAAAGCAGACAAGAAAGAAGAAAGCGAAATGGAACAAAGCAGAAAGAGAACAAAGTTAGAAGAGGAAATAAGACCAGATAAGGTCGTCGACAAAGATGGCAAGAACTATAAGGAGGCTAGCGAAGCTGGATACGCGACAAGAATTATAACAGAAAGATATTCACATGCATCGAGATAATGCGAAGACGAAAAGAAAGAGAAAAGAAAGAAAAAAACTAAAGGAAATATCCCCCCGCGCTATTTAACACCATCTCCCGCTACTTCGCCAAAACCACATCTCGTCATCCATAGAATCCCATAGAACCTCTTCGCACCCACACCTCGTATTCCTCCCCACCATCTCTTCTAATTACATTACAAATACATCACGCCATGGAACCTCCTGGAACCTTACCACGTCATTCCCCCACCTCACATCCTCAGCTCGCTTAACCCTTCCCCAACTATCACAACCGTACATCACCTACCGGTTCGTTGGAACAACCGCCAAGACGGCAGGACACGAGGGCAACAGGACAGATAGAAACGATAATCTGCGCGATGAAAGACAAATTTTACATTAACGAGGACATCGACAAGGACGACGAGGCAGATAAAGTCAGACCGACAAAGCCAAAGACAAGAAGAAAGCGTGACGAAATAGAGCAGAGGAGCGTAGAACAGAATAAAAGCAGAAGAGAGAAGTCAAGACTGGTGAGGACTTCAACGGTGCTCAAGAGAAGTATGCTCCTGGCGCGAAGGGACGAGAGAATCCATGATCATGGATAGAAAGATATTCCTACATGCATCTGAGACATAAGACGGCAGAGAGAAAAGAAAGAAAAGAACTAAAGGAAACATCCCCCCCCGCATTATTCAACATCATTCTCTGGCGGTCCGCTAAGACCACATATCGTAATCCATGGAAATTCATAGAACTCCCTCGCACCCACACCTCGTATTCCTCCCCACCATCTCTCCTTACTATATTACAAATCTATCACGCCATAGAAACTCATGGAATCCCTATAATATCATTCCTCTACTGCGCATCCCTACCTCGCTTAACACTTCCCCATCTATCACAACCATGCATTGCATACCGGACTATCGGGACAGATGCCAAGACGCCGAAATAGAAACAGAAAGACGAGAAGAGGAGAAAAGAAAGAAAGAACTAAGAAAAACATCTCTCTCCATTATTTAACACTTTTCCCCCGCCAGTACAGTAAGACTCACAAATCAGCCCATAGAAACCTATAGAAATCCATCTCACCCATAACTTGTATTCCTTCCCACTATTTTCTCTAATTATATTACAAATCCATTATGGTATAGAATCCCATAGAACCTAATGATGACATCTTCACCTTGTCACATCCCAGCCTCGCTTAACATTCCTCTGTTAGTCACGTCCATCAGCAAACTCAACTTCTGACTAGAGTCTCCCAACAGTCTCCTGGGTCTCCTGAGAGTCTCCTGAGACCTTTGGATACTTTTTGAGTCTCTTGAGGCTCAGGAGACCTCAGGGGACAAATGAAGTCTTGCTGATGTCAGTATTTTGACGACTGAACCCTTGGGACCGATGCCAAAACGCTGGAACATTTATATCTGACTTTTTGACCAGCTCGATTTGGATCATATCCAATCTTGCACTCATTTGCCCAGACTTATTTCCTCCATTTCTGCTTCCTCCACTAACATCTTCTATTATATTACTCGATCTTCAGTTTGGGGTGATCCTTTTTGAGCCAGGGTTTGGGTCTTTTGACGTGGAAGGTTAATTTCTCTTGCCTGAGAAATTTGATAATTGTCATACAACTGCAATTGATCTTTCCCACCTCTTTAATCTTTGACAAAGAGGAGCTTGCATCCTCCTTAACAACTTTCAATATCCTTTTCTTCTCCCAAGCTATTAGGGTTCATCAGCAAGACTTCATTTGTCTCCTGAGGTCTCCTGAGCCTCAGGAGACTTAAAAAATATCCAGGGGTCTCAGGAGACTCTCAGGAGACCCGGGAGACTGTTGGGAGACTCCAGTCAGAAGTTGAGTTTGCTGATGTTGATGGTCTTCCAGGTATAGGGAGTTCATGGGTGTAACCTCTCTCAGCCTCATTAACAATGGTTCTGGGAGACGTCCTGGCTGGATACCCTGTATCTCTTGATATTTGTGCAGCATTGAGGCCTGTCTTATGGAGGGTAATGATAGCTTGTCTTCTATCATATCTTGAAGGCTTTTGACTTGGTTGTGGCTTCATGGCTGTCAAGGGGATGGTTGCGCGAGTTCGGGGGTGGTTGCGTGGGTTGAGTTGCCGCCCCCAAAACGGCCAAAATTTGTTGGACGCGACTGTACTATGGTGTCAAGGGTAAGTGAGTAGAACGTAGCAACGCAAACCGTACCGCCGAGTTCTACTCACTTACCCTTCACACCATAGTACACTACACGCCAGAGAGTAAGACGCAATTGGCTCTCATTCTTCTTTGCCCTATTGGACATATCTGTTAGCAATTCATACACTATCTTCAACCTTTCCCGTACTAAACACCTAAATCATTTACTCGATCTTCAACAAATTTTACCACAATCTTTAAAAGATCATATCCTAGCCCGCCCTTATCCAGTTGAACTATTCCGGCGTATGCTTTATAAACAGCTCTGTACCCCTTCTTAAATAAAGTCAACCCAAAGATCGGACGAGTCCATAGTCAAGAGAAGAGCATATCAAAGGCACAGATACTCTACTCAACACCAATCGAACAGAAATAAAAGAGTATATTTTACCAAATAGAGCTCGATAGTACGATTCCCCCCAAACCACTACGGCACCCAAAATCAGCAAATCATAGTCTTGTCCATATGCCAAAGAGACGTGAATGTGTAATCTGCCGTCATGAATTCAGGCAGTTTGGTAGCAGTTCCCGAAGACGTCCCAAACTGACTCAATATGAGTGTCGAACATGCTGTCCACCAACGGCTCTCTGTGCCAGTGGTTCTACTAGTAGTACCGGTAGTGAATGTTTTCAAAAGTGGCACCGCCTTCAATAGCGGATTATATGTTGAAGGTCCGGAGTGAGGGGCTGAAGGATGGAGGTTGTAAAGTTTTTCCTTTAGCTTTCATTCAATGACTTGCCGGCACTGGCAAATAATTTTGATATCACGTGAATACCAAGCCGGCGCCCAGCCAGACTCATGCATGAGAGAGATTTCCTACACTGGGACTCTTGTGCGTCCGGGACATAAGAAACAAGAACCGCCGCAACCTTGGCGTTTCTTATAGCGAGGTGTTGGGTAAGAAGTGGTTGCAGTAGGTGTCTAGTACATGTATGTAATAGGCCACGCAAGCTACCAACGGGTCACTGGCGGGATCATTTACACACCCCATAGCCCACCACTTAATATCCTCCCTATATGCTATTCGCAGACAATCCGGCTATGTGAATATATCATACCCCCATTTCCCACTAGCAACCGCTGCAAGCGACAGACTACATACATGTAGTTGTGCCACCAGTGCCTGAAAACGTAATCCACCGTTGCATCCGATTACTCTAGGCATGCTGCTGGAGGTATCTCAAAGGCTTCTTCCGACCTGCAGCTGTTGCTTCCCCCAGCCGCTGCACGAATTAATCCCACACTTTGCTTGTTTGCATGCTTGTCTTTCCCGCCTGTCATTCTTTTAGCGTCTTACATCCAAACCCCCTTCATCCTTATAATAACTTGAACGAACTCTATATACCCTAAGTACTCAATACTTTTTGCATCATACATTTCCCTACGCCCCCTTTGCTCTTTCCAAAACGCAGGTGCCTGCGATCCCTAGGCTCCTATCAAATATATTCTCCCCTTTTCTTTGCTGTGATCCGACATCGCCGGTCATGATGACTTTCAAGAGAGCCTTATTGCTCTCGGCCCTGTTACTCTTTTGCATATTCTTCCTCTATCCACGGTCTCACCCCCGCTCACCTCTCGAATCCCAACCCCCAGCTTCACTCAATGAATATAGCGCTCCCGAGAAAAGGCCCACCAATCCACACTCCGTTCAATACTCGAAGCCTATGTCTGAAGCTTTTGCAGACCGCCCGCTGAAAGTCTCATCAGGGGCTGATACGCCCACAAGACAGCAACAAACATCCATATCCAATTTGGCACATCTTCCCTTGAAGGAACAGCTTGCCCATCAATTCCCCTACCATGTCCAGTCAAAATTCCCGGCGTATATCTGGCAAACGTGGAAATATACCCCAGCCAGTGCAGAGTTTAAAGAAGACTTCCGTATTACCGAAGCAAGCTGGACTGAGAAGCACCCAGACTTCGTTCATGAGGTACCTCCCAAAACCGTCATTCACGGATTTCTACTAAGTTAAAATTAGGTCATTACTGATCAAGTTGCCAACCATTTGATACAACATCTTTATTCGGGTGTCCCCGATGTCTTGGATGCTTATGACGCTCTCCCGCTTCCCATTCTCAAAGCCGATTTTTTTCGATATCTCATTTTACTTGCTCGAGGCGGAATATATGCCGACATCGATACACTTGCTTTGAAGCCAGCTACAGAGTGGCTTTCGGACAACTTTAGGCTCAGTGATGTTGGCTTGGTTGTTGGGATTGAGGCGGACCCCGACCGTGAAGACTGGAACCAATGGTATTCGAGGAGAATACAGTTCTGTCAATGGACAATTCAATCGAAACCAGGCCACCCTGTCCTGCGAGGAATAGTTGCCAACATTACGATGGAGACTTTAGGTCGTAAGAAGGCTAGGCAGCTTTCGGTAGACCATGACAATGTTGTAGAGTGGACAGGACCAGCAGTTTGGACTGATACAGTATTCGAGTACTTCAATGATGAGACTTTCTTTGACCTGAGTGCCTCTACGGGTGGTATCTCTTGGGAAAACTTCACCGGAATGAAGGAGCCGAAAAAGGTCGGCGATGTAGTGGTTTTGCCCATAACCAGCTTTTCTCCTGGGGTTGGCCAAATGGGCGCCGGGGAGATTGATGATCCAATGGCCTTTGTTCAACACAATTTTGAAGGTTAGTCAACAGCATTTCTCAACTGACGACCAATGTATTGACATGTTTTCGTCTGATAGGATCATGGAAGCCCGAATCGGAACGCATAAATACTTCCAATAAAAGGTAACTAGTGGTAATTTTATGATCCTATTACACAAATAGAGAAATTTACGGCTCGATGAGGTTAGAAAGACAGGGACGAATACGTGAATGGATTTTCTTCCCTTTTTCACTCTTTCAGCGCTTATAGATGGTGGATGGTGTCGGTGGTGTCATTTTTGTATTTTGATCTTTTATTTTGGTAGTTCATTGCTTTTCCTTTATTTTTATCCCCCCCCCCCCCCGGGGGCTCTCGTAACCAACCTGGTCAGGCTGAAAGCTGACGCAAGGCCCCTGATGAAAAAGATAGATTTTGTAATAGAAAAAGAAAAGGGAGAAAAGGGGAAAAAATGGAGCGTGCAGGAGTCGCGAAACATTAAGGACGGGGTTTTTTTTTTACCCCTGTAGATTAGGATGTAATCGAGCAAATAATTGATACAATTATTCCGCTGTCCAGATCTATCCCCACAGTATACATGTATCTTTGATTTGATATGATTTCTACCACGATTGTGTAAACGATAGAAATGTTCAAGCAGTAACCGATGGTACACTACTGAGACTGTGTTAAAAAAGCATGTATTTACCTGATCAATTGGTGTAGAGCATTATAAACTCTGGTTCACCAGATGACCATATACGAAGGTGCTCACGGATATAGGGTGAAATCTTAGAGGTGAAATCTTGCTGGTTGTGTAGTCCTCAAGCTTACTCCTCCATCCTATATAGCTACGAGGTTAATGTATCACTTTGATAAACAGTCCACCTCATGTCCCAAATAGATTTTAAATATTAATAAACGGAATACCCACTATTGAGTACATGTAAACCTACTTAACTAAATGTATTTTTATTTCGCCTTTAAATTGTGTAGTTACTACACAAAAGTAGTTAGCGGAAACTTATTCTCTGGGCGAGTACTACGGGTGTAGGGGTACAGTCGCACCGGGGGCAACGACGAAACTGGTTGAACGACGAGCAGGGGTGTTTGTCAGTCGAGGCAGTAGCGCTCAGGCTCATATGCAACCACTTGGGCTGACCGAAATTTGTTGCCCCAGGTTCGTCGTTGCCCCAAAGTTGACTGTAAGTCTCCAGAACTGCCATAGTTCTGGAGACTTTCCCCTACCCCCGCAGTACACCCCAGGATGTTTGTTTACGTAATATATCAGCCCGAGTGACATTTCATGAATTATCATCATACAAGTATAGCTGAAAAGAATGGGGTGTAATCACTACGGAACTTAGTGACGGGACTGAATTAAACCAGTATCTTAGAGAGAATATTATATTCATAGTGGATTACTAGTATATTGACAAAAATACAGTAGCCAGTACACCCTAATCCAAAATGGTTATTGGAGCATATATATATTAAGTACTCGCGTGTAGGATAAAGTACCAGAAAATGGGGTCTCGGCGCATATTATCAGGACAGGTATGGACAGGGGTTAATACTATCAAATTGGCGAGCCCTCAATTCTAAATACATGATCATAAGTCCAGGTCTACTAGCGGGTAACCTCCATTGTTTGCAATCACCTCAGTGATCCTCTCCGGCATGCTGTCCATAAATCCCAAAATTTCCTCAGGTGTAACCCGTGCCCATTCCTCCACTACTGCTTGTTTTACTGCTCTGCGCTGCATGGTGAGGATGTCTCCCAAAGAAAGCCTATCCTCGGAAGTTTCCATACATTTTCTATGGATTCAAATCAGAGGTTCGGAGGCCAATCAATAGATGGCAAGATATTATACCATCTACGCCAAAGGTGATAAGTCATTGATGTAGAAGTTTCCATCTTCCACGACCCATAGTCTTCCAAATTTCCTGGATCTCTTGGATTATGAGATACCAAAATGGTTGGAGTACTGGTTGAGAATACACTAACGAAAGGAAGGAACAGAATGGTCTCCCAATTATGACGATCCCAAAGAACTATATCGGACTTCCTCCCATAAATGATTCCTCCCTATGTTTGAACTTACTTGACGACAGAGTCACAGATAACTTCCTCTTTTCCAACCTTCCTTGTAACCTATATGTTGCCTCTATTTCCACTAAGCAATATATAATTCTCGTCGGTCCAGATAACCCTCCTACAATCCTCAATAGTCCAATGCTGATGCTTCATTGCGAAATCGAGTCTTTTGGCCTTATGTTTGTCTGTAAGCAGACACTTCTTTCGTGCGATCCTCCTTGCATAACCTTCCTTACGGAAAGCTTTCCAAAGTGTGGTCTTATTGGCAGTGATGCCAAGGTCAGATAATGACATATTAAAGAAACGGACAGACAACGGCAATAGTGGCCGAAGGCCTTCTGTAATAAGAACACTAACGAACGACAAGAGTAAATATGAAGCAGAAAGCCAGAGATAAAGAAGCAAAAGGCACAAGCGGGAACAGAGGGCAGAGCAGAACAAAGCAGAACAGGAAAAGTAAAGTCCGGATGAGGTCATCAACAAAGATCGAGAGAACTATAGAGAGCCTTACTTGAAGGCGAGTTTGGACGTGGAGAGCTATGGCTATGGATAGGAGTATATTCCTATGTACCGAGATTGCAGGAAGACGAGACAGAGAGAAAAGAAAGAAAAGAACTAAAGGAAAAGTCACCCCGCACTATTTAACACTACTGTGACGGAGTGACTGAGGGCAACAGGGCAGATGAGAACGATGACGCAAGGTAGCTCGAGGAGCACAGCCTTAGACTATGAGGACACTAACGAGGACGACGAGGGCCAGGCGGACGCAAGCGCAGGCACTGGCAAGGTCAGGGACAAGAGCAAGCGGCAGCGAGACATGGCAGAGGCAGAGCGGAATAAAGCAGAAGCGAAGACCAAATGGTCGTCGTCGACAAAGGAGAGGAACTATAGGCCTCCTGCGAAGAGTTTGACGGCGATGACTTTATGAATAGATATATTCGCATGTCTGAAATTGAAGAAGACGGCAGAGAGAGAAAAGAAAGAAAGAAACTAAAGAAAACACCCTCCCATACTATTTATCACCATCCTTCGCCAGTCCCCCAAGACTACACATCGTCATCCACAGAAACCCATAGAACCTCTTCGTACCCACACCTCGTATTCCTCCCCACCATCTCTTCTAATTATATTACAAATACATTACGCCATAGAACCTCCTAGAACCCTACAACGTTATTCCTCTACCGCACATCCCCAGCTTGCTTAACCTTTCCCCAACTGTCACAACCATACCTCACCTACCGGATCGCCGGGACAACCGCCAAGACGCCGGGACAACCACCCTCTACCAGTCCGCCAAGACCATATATCGTCATCCATAGAAAGCTCTAGAACCACATCGCACCCACACCTCGTATTCCTCCCCACCACCTTACCTAACTATATTACAAATCTACCGTTCCATAGAAACTTCTAGAATCCCCACTACGTCATCACTCTATCGCACATCCCTACTTCGCTTAACCTTTCCTCAACCGTCGCAACCGTACATCGCCAACCGTACCGTCGGAACAGATGCCAAGACGCCGAGACAGATCAGGTCCCCTCCAAGGGCCTAGCTCCTGATAGGCCGAGGTTTCAAAGAATATTGACGATGGATTAATTGTCGAAGGTCGGGACTATGTTCAAGATCTCTTGAGGGTTGCAATGAAGGTTCTTTGTATCCAACATATTTAACCAAATATTCCACCCGTCGCCCCCTTTTCCGTGAATCCAATATCTCCACTACTTCCCATTCAGTCTCACCCTCTACTTCTACAGGTGGGGGTGGTTCGATCATTTGTCCTGGAATAGAATCGCTGATCACGCATGATAAAATAAACGCTAAGACCTGGATGATCTTCATAGAGGAAGAGTAAGAAATTCATAAAGATATGACTACAATTTTTTAACCTGATACGCCCAACCTGTTTCCAAATGTTTTTCGAGGCCGCTATTTCAAGATTTCAAGAGAAAGTTCAAACGGAGCCGCCAATAAGATAACGCCGTCACAGAAATTAATATTTCCTCCTATATCTTTTGAGCCTTAAACATCTTGCCCCTCAAAAAGTCAAAGACTTGAGATATCTCTTTCGCCAATCCATTAGCTTGATCCTCATTCACTGTCCTTCCACGTCAGAACGGCCAAACGTTATTCGTGACGTCTTCCATATTTGTTTGGCGAAGACATACGGCCAAGCTTTCGAAAAACGACATTAAGAAGAATTCGCCATCGAAGAAAAATCACCAATTATCCCGCTGATAATCCACGCAGCTTCAAGATATCGCTCCATAATCGACGGCCCTTTCCGTCATTTACCATCGGTCTGCGAACGTCATGAATAGCAGAGGAATGATCTCCAATCGATCACATAGCCTTCCAGAATCCAAACAGATATCAAGGTCTCCGCTATCTGAAACAACAGCCTCCCAGAAATTTTACGTAATTTCTATACCGCTTCCAGATATAGACGAGACAGATCCCCAGATCGACATTTTCCAGAATGACGATAAGACGTTTCATTTTGTTAACCGATCCACAACCACAAGAAAAGATTAAACCCATTACTCTCCCAGTCCAGCCACAAAATCTATTGTCACATCCGCCCGCCGCCCCGATCGATAACGGTTTGAGGACTTTCAGATCAAGAACTCAACTTCGACCTGAGTCTCCCAACAGTCCCCGGCCTCCTGAGAGTCTCCTGAGACTTTGATAGTCTCCTGAGGCCAGAGACTCAGGAGACAAAATGAAGTTTCATTGCTGACGCAGAAGTGCCATGATTCACCTCGGCCACGACAAAGACAGAATTGCGATATACGGTTCAGATATTTCGCATTTGGCCACCAATAATAGTCTCGACCAGAGCTCTAGTTTTCGATCGTCTGCGATAAATCTACCGCTTATCGCGATATTTTCGTAGATGAAAGTTTTAATTCATCATACGAACGTAGCCAGATTCCGACAGAAGAATAACCCTTTTTCACTCTCCTTACACTCAGCTAGCAAGATCTCCTTTGACTATCGAACCCTGTTTCGGAGTAGGGATAAAATTTTATTCAGAAAGCTATCACACTGGTAAGCTTTGTTAAACAATTCAATCATGGGAGACGATCCTTCAGCGGGTTCATTTGTCAAAGAGCCCGCTAACAAACCTATCTTTCGATCTAAATTCTCCTTCTTCAAAACCACCCTACTCTGTTGTTCCAACCTCTCATCTCCTTCTTTTGGTAAGTTCTTCGGCCTTCTCGTCAATATATCCTCCTTCCTCCCCTGCTTCCCTGGTCTGTATTGGATAACAAAATTAAAGTGGGACAGAAATTCCGCCCAACGGATTTGGTGCCAATTCAACAATTTGGTCGATATAAAGTACTCATTTATGTCATTAACACCTCGACGCGAACTCGAGCCGCTTAAATGAGTTCCATTCTTCAAACATCGAATAATAATAAGAATTCCTTATCGATATTTCAGAAGCTTACACGTCGAACGGCCGAAAAGAACGCCATCGCCAAGCAGAATTGCTCATCTCTGGAGATAGATCCTACCGACACATACCAAGATCCATCTCCAAAATAAACTTCTTCTCGCGTAAGATCAAGATTTGGAAAGAAATGATAGCGCCGCCTTTAACTTCTGAAAAGCTTATTCCACCTTCTAAATCCATTCAAACTACACATGTTTCTTTATTAAGACGGTCAAAGGGTGAGCTACCCGAGAGTAGGCGTAAATAAATCGTCGATAGAAATTAGCAAACTCCAGAAACTCCTGTACTTCCTTCACAGTCTTCGGTGCCTCCCAATCTACTACTATTTGTACTTTGGTGGGATCCATCTTCATTCCTCCGGGAGTTAGGATCATACCGAGATATTTAGTCTCTTGTAAGCTGAACTCACACTTTTCTGGTTTCAGGTGGACCTCATTGGCTTCAAGAACTTCCAGTACCTGTTGTACATCCTGTTGATGTTGTTCGAGGGTCTCCGAATAAATAAGTATATCATCCAAATAAGCAGTTTCACATCGGTCCAAAAAAGGGCGGAGGATATCATTAATCCATCGCTGAAACGTGGCGGGGGCATTCGTCAACCCAAAAGGCATTACCAAATATTCCCAGTGCCCATACCACGTTCTAAAGGCTGTTTTCTATTCATCTCCCTCCTTAATCCTAATTTGATTATATCCCCAACATAGAAAATAATTTACCGAGCGAATTCATGCCAGCGAGAGCAGATTCGTTCCTTAATCTATGGCATTCAATTTCCGATAGTCCACACACAAGCGCAAGGACTTATCCGCTTTCTTGACAAATAACACAAGTGTATCATGAGAATTACTTGATCGGCGAATTCTTTTTCAGATTATCCGCCAAATACCTCGCGCTTCATTTCTTCCCTGACATACTATACATGACCAAAGCAGAAGACTGTTTTTCAGCTTTTAATTTCACGATCGCGATACGGTAAGAACTCGGGCATTAGTCTCATCAAATAACTGCCGAAAGTTAGAATAACGATCGTTCGTCCGGATTATAAGATTTCCAATATTTTATTAACAAACAGACAAGCGTCGAAGAACTTAGATATTAGTATCCCGAGAGGTTTTCAGACAATCTAAGAATAAATGAAATACAGAATGGTCTTCCTGCCAGAGTTGAAATTCCTCGTCGACAATAACAGCCATGGGTTATTACGAAATTGCTCGAGACATACCGATGACTGGAAGCGAATCTCATTCCTCCCACTATCAATCAAAACCCCATGCCTTCTCATCCAAAGTATCCCCATCACAATCTGATAATGTCCCAGCTTGGTAACAAAGAAAGGGCATTCCTCTACATGCCCATTAATCTCCAATTCCAACGTCACCTTCCTTGTTACCTTTCCTGATTCAATAGGTCTTCCATCAATCACATCAATCTCTCGCCCCTCGATTTTTCATCTTCGCCCATTACTACAAGACAAAGTCTTCATCTATAAACGATATCCCGACGTTTCCAAGATCAATCGCGCAAGATAAAGTGATACAATGGATTTTTATTTTGGAAATAAGACAAAACTACAATCAATTGATTCCCATCCATCTCCCTTCTCGACACCGAAAACGAGAAATAAACACTTTAGAAAAATCTCGGAGGCCCCCCTGACTACGCCGCTAAATAAGCAGGGACAAATCTTTTAACTCTTCATCCTCCGATACCACTACCTCCTCTTTCTTCTTTTTCGCTTCCAATAATGCTCCCCTCATCCTTGGTGGTGCCCTTCCCGAGGGTGCAGACTTACAATCTCTAACCAAATGTCCAACTCCCCCGCAATAATAACACCTATTCTCAATCCGACAGTTCTCTTCCGGAGGCCCCATGACGACGACTATTCGACAACCATAGTGAATAGCCCCCACCAGATATATGGACGATTTGGGTCAGATTCTTCGCAGAGATAGTGGTCCTCATACAACTAGAGACTGTTGTTGCTGCAGCGAAATGGCGACAAAGCATGGCGAGAGTGACACTATAATCTGAAATCTAAACCTCCCCATCCTATTAGAACGCTTGTTTATTATCCAATCGCCGAGAAAGAGTTTCACAGTCTTTAATGGCCAGAGGGTTTATTCTGAATCATCGCGCCATTAGGTCCCCTTAAGTGTTCTTCCAAGAGAGATTCAATTTTAAGAAGATCGTTGAACTCATAACAAGAAAGATAACGCCTAACTCGCAAAGATTCGGTATGACGCTTATCGCTTTAATTTCTAAGATTATGAAGAATTGCCACCCCGTCCGCTTCCAAAAGCATTATCCAAAATTTCAAAAACTCACCATAAAATCAAGAAATGATCCTTCATTTCAGAATATAAATCGGCGAATCGATCCGCCACGGCCCCATATGAGAATCGAAGACGCCTAACCGGCGCCGGCGAAACCCGCACGGTCGCAAGACCAGAATTGTTCTCCTGGCTCAAGACTTTACTCGCCTCAGATTTCTTCAGCCAGTGAGTTTTCTGACTTGGACGATTTTATGTTTCATCATGATCTCCTAATTCTTCTCGATCCCTTCTGTTTTCTTGATTTTAAATAGCCCTCGAACTTTTTATTAACTCCGCCATTGTTTGGGCTGATGCAGAGCCGATAACAGATCGCTGACGCTTGACGCTTTGAGGAGTATGAACGTTATTCTTTTCTATGGGCCCAATCAAGAACGAAATAAAGAAACTTTTCGGCGCTCGATGAGTTTTGATAGTCAAACGATCGGTAAGAGTGAGGCCATGAACTACGGTGAAGATTCATACGGTCGAAGATGCTTTTCGGTTTGCGACGGATGATCGAGACAACAGGACAGACGAAACGACGACGCGCGACCCAAGAAAGACAAAATTTTACACAATAAAGATATTTAACATTTAACGACAAATACGTATGTAAGCAAGACCGAAAGCTGTAGATAAGAAAGAAGCAAGAAAGACAAAGCGTAACAGAGAGAGAACAAAAGCAGAAGAGAAAAGAAAGTCCGGATCTCCATCAACAAAGATCGAGAAACTATAGAGAGCCTTCATGCGCGAAGCTGACGCGAGAAATGGCTACATGATAGTAGATATTCCATGCATCGAGACATGCGAAGACGAGACAGAGAGAAAAGAAAGAAAAGAACTAAAGGAAAAGTCTCCCCGCACTATTTAACACCACCCTCTACCAGTCCGCCAAGACCATATATCGTCATCTATAGAAAGCCCTAGAACCACATCGCACCCACACCTCGTATTCCTCCCCACCACCTTACCTAACTATATTACAAATCCACCGTGCCATAGAAACTCCTAGAATCCCCACTACGTCATCACTCTATCGCATATCCCTACTTCACTTAACCTTTCCTCAAACGTCAAGAATCAGACATCGCCTACCGCATCACCGAACGCTAAGACGCTGCGACAACTCACTTACCATCGACACCGTGAAGATTAGAACTATTCTCATAATCAGAGGCTACGATATACACGTACTTTACGCGATTATATAATCGTAGAGTTTCACAAAGTCCAGAAAGTCCCAAGACCGACATTGCAGGATTCAAGAGAGAAGAAAGATATACGCTTACTGGCGACACACGATTATAAGGACATGACGGGCGCCGGATATCGCTACAGAGGACATGATGATAGTTTTTACGGCTTGTTACAGCGAGTGAAATATAGTTAGGTTACGAGGGTATGAGTTAGGCCATGGTCGAAATACGATATATGGCGCGCCGCCTTACTCCTCAGATTTTCTTTCTTTTCCTTTCTTCTCACGCAACGCCTTCAGACTCTATTTATCAATATATTTTATACCTACCTGCCGACTATCGCTTTTATTTCTTTCTTTAATCATACCGCCCCTTATCGTGAGATCGACATTACTCGTCCTCGCGAACGTTCTACTCGCAATACCCCTCAGACATTGCAAGGCTGCCGTCTCAAGACTGACACCACTACGTCACCGCCTTCCCCACCACCATCGCGATGAAGTTACCTCGACAGAAGTTACCAGATCCCCAAACCTTCGCAGAAGCCAAGAAATGAGGACCTACACTATCACTACGTGACATCTCCTAACCCTTACGCGGAGGAGACTGGCAGAACGGACGCTAATGAACCTCAGACACTCAGACCAGACTAGAGTTGTCCACAGCAAGGGACCAACTCACCGCCTCCAACAACCATACAGACGCTCTAGAAGTGATAACTACTCGAGCCTAACTCATGTCTGCACCACCACCACCACCACCACCACCACCCCCACCACCTCCAATGCCCTCGCCTTAGTTTTCCGTTCGAAAGTTCCCAGACTTCTGTTTTAATTAAGCGAGATTCGGATTCTCAACCTCCTCCAGACTAAACTCGCTAACTACGATAGGTTCCTTAAACGAGGAGGCTACGATATTTACGGCTGAAAGGACTGACCAAGTCATCCCCATTACAATCGATGCTTTCCCCATTCGCTTCACATTGCTACGCTAAGTTTTGAGATCCAGACCATGCAAGATTGCCGTGAGGAGTTCCAGACCTTCGCCAAGAAAGCGACTTCGCCACCTACCTTACATTAATTTCACGATTACGCCAACTCGACATAACGGCGAAGTACATGACGCTTAGAGAAGGATTGTCCACGACCTTAAGGATGACGAATGATATATCGTGATATCATGTCCGGGATTTGATGATACGTTAGGGCTTACGACTACATGGATCAGAGCGAAAGACGCCTATAAGTGCCATATGAACCCGACGACAATTTGCTCCCAACCCGCTTCCTCACCCATCGTGACTTCTCTGCGAGGTCCTTGCCCCGATGGATCTTTTCAAATTTCTTCAGCCGCTCTACTACACGCCTACTTCAGAGGACGTTATATCGCTTAATCGCCGCCAGACCACCCTCCCGAGAAGAAACGGAGGATGAAATTACACAAGGCTTATCATGCCGACCATATTTTTGCTAATTCTCGCAGAATCACTGCCTCGGCCACGAGGCCTTATCCGCCCTGCCGCTCAATTGAGACTTCTTCTTCTTCTTCTTTCTTCTACTTGGACGTTATTTCTTCCTGCTTCGGCCAAGAAATTCCCCTGGTCAAGATATACCTCGCTGCGACCCTTAAAGCGATTTTTTCTTTATCCGCTTATTTCGGGTTTTCGGTTTCGACTACTAAGAGAGAGAGTTAAACTGGCACTTAATTTAGATCAGAATATCGCTTCACAATAAAGAACTCTATTTCCACTTACGCTTACGATTGATACGAGCCTCGTGATTCGTGATTTATTGACGAAAGACTTCGCCATCACCAACTCCCCGCCTCTTAAAACTCCCCAGATTAAGTTATCGATGAGTTTATACTTTGGCCGATTACTCTCGATCCGTCAGATTCTCGCTTATTGGCTCCCATCAACAAATTCTCATACTAAATCCAGACAAGACTTCTGCTTCTCAGATTCCCCTGCAACATCACGACGCTACCCTTAAATTCAAAAATAATATTTTCGATTCCAGAGCTTCAGAAAAAGAATCGCAATATTACTCCCTACTATTCAAACCATACCCTAAGATAAAACCCCAACCTATACGATAGTCCCGTTTTAATGTCTTCGCCACAAGAAACAATCGCAGATTTAGAAGATAACTCAGACGAGATTGAGGCGCTTTCACGACGACCTAAAGAAGTAAACAGCGATCCCTAAGTCATTATCATAACCTACGAAGATGCTTCGACGAGCCACAGTGATTTGCCGCCCGACGCCCCATTAATAAAGAGGAAGGAACCGCCGCTCTACCAGATGTCCCGTGATACCGACTCAGAGATTACATTCTAAACCTCTGCTGCTTTCATCCGCTTCCAATTACATGGCGAGCCCTGTTTGTTAAGAAAGTTCGATGGATCCTCATGCGACTAATCGGTGAACGAGCTTGATTTAAGAATCGACACCATCGCTCTTTAATACGGTAGAACTCTGATCGCCTCAAAAGCCAAGCCAGATACGGTTGGACTTGAGACAAGGTTATAATCAAATTGCATGGGGAGAGGAGGAAGACGGCATTTAGGACCATGCATACCACTTTGAAGATAATTACATGCCATTCGGCTTTACCAACGCCTCACGCTCCAACACTTTATCAACGACTGCCTGCGAATATTTAGATCAATTCTGCACAAATTTTATTTGGACGATATCCTTATCTATACGACTCAAGAATACGAAAGAACACGCGAAATTATATTGTGAGTCTGCAGAAGAACGATTTTACTGAAACCGAGAAATACGAAGTTTCATACCCAAAGATTACCTATCTTGGGCTAATCATTGAACCAAACGGCATTCGAATTCGACCCCATATATATCGGGCAAGAAGGACCACTCCTAAATCGCCATGACGCAGTTTTTTCTGTGCTAAGAAACTTTTATCGCTGCTTTATTTTATTTCTGTTCCTCTTACCAAATCGACAAAGTTAACGTTCTTCTTGATGACCTTAAGGTTCGCTAATCCCTCGAAAGAGTTCTTTACCACCGCCCCTATTCTGATTCACTTTCAATTAAAAACCAATCATGAAACCGACGATCGGATGTTTACAGATTTCCCAATACGATTTAACAAGCGAAAGCTACATCCTGTTGCAGATTCTTCTCCAAAAACATACACCATGGAGAATTACGAAATTTACGATACGAACTATGATAATTGTTTTAAGGAATTCGGAGACCGAAATGGAGTGCCAAACATCCTATTGGCGTTATATCGCACCACAAAACTCGGAAAGATTTTATGTCAACCAAGCAACTTAATAGGAGACAAGTTAGATGGGCCGAATACCTCTCCCGCTTTAATTTCGTTATTAAATATCGACCGGGCAAACAAAGCGGAAAGCCGGATGCGTTGACTAGGAGATCAGGAGATCTCCCTGGGGAAGGGGATGAAAGATTGTTGCATCAGAGTCAGACGGTTCTGAAAAGGGAGAATTTGGATCCGTTTGTTTGTTAATGGCTTTTTAAGAAACGAACTCTGAAAGTTAACGCCTCGCAGAAATTATTTAACGGGCGATACCTAATGACCCATTCATTCTCAAAAAAAGATTCTGGATCTTCTGAAGACAGATATAAAGATCTGCAAGCGAAATATCCGAGAACAGATCGTCGGACGCCGCCTCTAACGAAAGATATACGTCCTAATCACGCTACGCTAAAAAAATTCTGAAGAATACCACGACGCCTCAGCAGGACACCCCGGCCGGTAGAAAACCTTCGAAGATATAATATGACTATTACCTACCAAATACGCTAATTATATAGACGTTATATCCGAAATCGCCACATCTGCAAGTAGTTCTCGACATTACGGGAAGTCAGATCATGATCCGCCATCGATCCCGGAAAGAACCTCGAGATTTACACGACTTTGTTATGCGCTATCGGTCGTTACGATGCTATACTCAGAAGTCGCGACCGCCTAACTAAGATGCTGCTTATCTCCTACTCAGAACACTACCACAACGCGAAGAAGTTAATGTTTGTACCTACAACACGCTTAAACTACACGCCACTTAACGATATTACCTCGACAGAACCCAATTCACGCTAAATTTTAAATTTTTTGTTTTCACCGCCGGTTTCAGACGTCGACGGCCTTTCACCCGTAAACCGACGGCCGACAGTAGAAGTTAAACGCGATTTAACAAGATTCGGCGATACGCTATTTTTATCAATGCGATGACAATGTTACTACCATGAGTTTGAATAACCGTCATTACCTCTACTAAAGCCCACTTTCGCTAATCCATATCACCCTCGATGCATTATCGACCGAAACCGTAGAGAAACCCCGCCTTTCGACGCCTATAACTTCAAGAAGAACGGGCGAGTACACGATTATTTACTGACACAAATGAGAACGCCCAAGACCAACAAAGCAGGTTTAACATAAAAGTCAAGACTCGCCCCAAGATACGGCGTCGAGACTTTGCTCTCAAAGAAAAATATTCGGACAAAGACGTAGCCATTAAACTCGACCTAAAAGACAGGACCCTTCCTGCTCAAGAGATTGTATCGCCTTTACGCCTTATCGCTTAAACCTCCTCGCTTCTACGAAGATGATCCCGCCTTCCACGTTACATTTCGACCACATTGCCGACCCAAGAAGAGCCAAATACATTATCACGCCACATCATTGGACTGCGAGGAAGAGTTTGAGGTTGAGGAGATTCTGATTCCAGATCACGCTGAAAGAAGGACTTCAATACTACGTTAAATTCGATCAGATATCGATCCTACTTTAACTCAATGAATACACACAAAGATCATTGCCGACATACCTTCCATATACAATATCCGGAAAGCCTGACCAGAGGAGATTAAGATCAGAGCTCACTGAAAGCGCCATTTTCATGACACGACGGCCAAGGACGGCATGGGATTATCACACAGAGTGACATGAAATGTGATAGTTTACGGGTTTGTTACGCAGCGAGTGAGTCATAGTTAGGGTTACGCGAGGGTATGAGTTAGGCTCATGGTCGAAATACGTGATATATAAGGCCACTTACCCTCAGATTTTTCTTTCTTCCTTTCTTCTACGCAACGCCTTCTCAGACTCTATTTATCAATATATTTTATACCCCACCTGCCGACTATCGCTGTTTTATTTCTTTTCTTTAATCATACCTGTCCCTTTATCGTATAGACGTATATTACTCGTCATGAACAGTTCTACCGCAATAATACCCCCCTTGAGAATCGCCCTCAGTCTAAGTACCATTTTTCCAAGTACATATATACATGTACTAGCCACTCTTCAAAAGCGTTCGTAGTTCATACAGCGATGGGGAGAGTTATTGTAGAAGTATGGTAAGAGTCCTATTGACCAGGGCAGCCACTAAACCCTGGTCTTAGGCCCCTGTTTCAACGATAATTTCCCCCATCGCTGTATATAAGATACATGTAGTCAGTGCTCAACGTGGCTTACAGAGTTCAAACTCAAACGTATCTATAGAATTATAGAAACTTAATAAGTAACAGAGAATAAAAACACCATAAACATCTAATATTGGTTTTATCCTCCGTTAAGTACTAGTGGCTTAAGATTTTAAACATTTCAATGCACAGTTTAATAACTAGCTTTAGCCAGACATGTCATATTAAATCCGAATCACGAACACTTAATGAGTAGCTATATATCTAAAAAGGAGCCTAAGAGAAGCTTCAAAAGCAATGTCACGTGAGGAATTGTAATACCTAACATCACGAATTTTCTACTACCCTAACTTTCCTTGATATAAGCTTGTCCATTTCCAAGGTTCTTTCATCCCATTCGGCAAAGCACTCGTTAACCCCCTCAATACCTAATAGATACCATCTCTCCAATAGTTTAGCACTTCTTTTTCTCAACTCACCAATCTCCTTCGCCTGAGCCTGCTGGACCACCTCGGCTTTATTTATTCTAGGCGCCAGTCCGATCAAATCTGTGGATGTCGAGGGGCTTGGAATGGGGGTGTCCATTATTGAGGTTAACTGCGAAGATGTAGCGTGGAACGAGGGAGCAGCCGAAAGGATGGTTGATAGCTTTTCTTCTGATGACAACGTTGAGGTTTTGATGATGGGGTGAACATTCCCGAAAATTTCAGGGAAATTGGCATCTACACTGACATAAGCTACTGAATAATTTAGAGAAAGCAAGCAGTTGTGAGAGAGAACGAACGGAGATCGAGCATATCCTTTACTGTCGGTGACTTTGCAGAAAGCCTGATGAGGTCCCGTTCTAGTGCGTTAAGGCGTGCGCTGACCGAGTTCCTTTGACCAGCTCCCCCCAGAGCGTATAATTCGCAGATGGGATCTCCACTTGAACCTTGAAGGACAAACTCTAGGCGACGGAGACGAGTCTCGAGCGCAAAAAGAGTCTCTTCAGCAATGGTATCCGCTGAAGCATCCATTGCTTGGTCGGGGGTGTGGGGTAGGGCTATAAAGTGTGGAAGCGAGATAGAGTTCAGCTTTGGGATGGGCACAAGCGAGTTTCAGTTCAACAATAACAAAAGGGTTTTGACAATATGGATTCGAGCAGCGCAGAGCCGCTCGCTACACAAGGCAAAAGGGTATGGTGTATGGGTGTGACACGGACGGATTGCTACCCCCAATAAGGTCATGGGAAGGGGTAACAGCCGCCCTCGCGCTCGGAATCGGTGATACTCTAGTGTGCCTAGCTTAAGCGCATCACCCTTGTCAGGCGTGATCAAAGGGTTACGCTGACCGCGAATTTGAATGATTTTATTGGTTCCGCCATTGGGTTGAGGGTTCAGCAAGCACGGGGCATGAGTTACCCTCTCAACCCCTGGTTGGTTCCTGACCTGACCCTTTCTTTGGGGTGCTGATTGACCCTGATCCGCTCAGGGCCTACCTACACACGCAGGAAACTCACCTCACAACACATTTATGTGTCCATATAAGCACACTCTCTAATCGTATACTCAGAGTGTACATGTATTTATTTATGTATGTCAGGTAGAGCACAAGGCCGAGCTGGGAGGACCTTCTTGTGTTGAATACCGCCACCACGGCCTCCGATGTGCCCGGTCTGGTCTGTTTTCTCCTTTCTTGTAAAATTCCTTCCTCACGCGCTCAACTTCACCGTGTCTTTTTCTCCCCCTGTGAATCCTCCCGAGTAGTATTCGAGCCCCCCTCCCCTCTTCTATCTTCCTCCTCTCCCTACCACCCTCCCCCGTCCCCAACAGGTCACATTCGGCCATTCATCGCGCTCGCTCCAATTCGTAGCACCATCCCTCATCCAGTGCTCAACTAAAACCCCCTCAACTCTCTTTCACACCTCCACCTCCTTATCAACCTCCCTGTCCTTTACACCAGCTACCCATCATCATTACATCGCTCATACAGAGGTTCACCACCAAAAACACCAACTTCCCTAACAGCCACTCCGGAGTGGTCAATGTATTCTCCCATCTCAGACGATGACCGGCCCAGCGGTCGGCGCCATTCAGTCAGATCAAGAAATGGTTCCATGGGTGCAGGATCCGTAAGGAATGGTGTAAAGGGGGCTGTCCCGCGACGGAGATCTTCTGCAGCCGCAACTCACAATTCAGTCTTGAAGGTCAAAAGAAAAAGGAGCCCAGCAAAGGAAAAGGATGCAAAACCCCCTCTTAACGCATTTGATCGTCTCGCAACTTATATGGTCGAAAGACAAATAAGTAAGTATGACAATTGCACTTTACCCCTCACCCCCAATGTGCAAACTCTCATCAAAACCATCTTTGACACGAACCTTGCTAATATACTACATTTACAGAGTTCTCGCTCACTATTCTTTCTTGCTTCGCAGCAATTCACGTTTTGCTTCCCCAGCACCGGTCCACAACTACTAAACTCTTCAAAATCTCATACCACAATCCAGAGACTGGTCTCTACGGCAAAGGAGAAGATGATATTTATTTTCTATGCTTCTGGATAGTGATGTTTACTTTTCTTCGTGCAACTGCCATGGATTATATTTTTACGCCATTGGCTAGACGAGGTGGGATTTCTACTAAAAGAGGTCTTGTTAGGTTTGCTGAGCAAGCATGGCTGTTGGTTTATTACTCTGTATTCTGGACACTAGGAATGGTATGTCGAATTCCGTTCTGGACATGTTCCCTAGCACAATTGCGCGAAAGAGCCGGAAAGGGACTAACAATTCCCTTACCCTGTCCTTAGTACCTGATGTATGACAGTCCGTACTGGTTAAACTTGCCTGAGATGTGGGCCAACTGGCCTCTGCGCGATTTGGGCGGTACTTTTAAGTGGTATTACTTGGTCCAATTCGCGTTCTGGCTTCAACAGATTTTCGTCCTCAATATCGAGGAGAGAAGAAAGGACTACTACCAGATGTTCGCACACCACATTATTACATGTACCCTCATGTTCACGAGTTACACCCTGCACATGACCAGAGTTGGCAATGTGATCCTTTGTGTCATGGATGTTGTGGATACACTTTTACCAGTGAGCTAGAACCCCACCCCTCCCCCTCTCTCTAGTCTTTACCGACCTAAATACTAACGAGTGCCTAAAATGAAATAGCTTGCCAAAATGCTGAAGTACCTCGGTTATAGTACAATCTGCGATTGGGCGTTCGGTGTCTTCCTCATCACCTGGTTCATCGGTCGGCACATTTGTTACATGCTCGTCGTCAATTCTGCCTGGAGAGACGCACTTGTAATGATTCCAGAAGGTTGCTATCATCCAGGCTCTGTTACCCAAACGCCAATGCCCGATATCGTTCAGGACTGGTCAATCCTAATTCGCCAGTTCTATTATCCAACGGAGGCAGTCTGTTTCACCAAGCCTATCCTAATGGGATTCATCTTCTTGCTTTTGGCATTGCAAGTACTCACATTAATGTGGTTCTACATGATCATTGGCGTGGCTGTTAAGGTTATCAAGGGAGGACAAGCTGAGGACACTAGAAGCGATGATGAGGGTTCCGAGGAGGAGGAGGAGGAGGAGGAGGAGGAGGAGGAGGAGGAGGAGGAATTGACGGAGGTGACGGCTGTAAAGGCAGTTGACTCTGCGCAAATGGCTGGGACGGCAATGTCAACAGCTTCATTACCTTCCGTAATTATGAATGGCGGGTCCCGTCGGCATCTCTCTGCACAGCCCCTAGGTGGAGGGTGAAGCGTTTCGGGGGCATTGCTGTACAACTTGTTTTATTTTCTTTTTTTTCATTGTTTCTTATAGGGATTTCGTTGCGGTTTTGGATGCGAGTATCAAAAAATGATTGAGCGAGTGTGGGTGTGAACGAGTGTTCAATTATACTTGTGTAGTATTGGTCAGCAAGGACTTTTTTTTTTCAAACTTTTCAAGGCCTCCTCCCATTTATCTGTGATAACTTTTATTATGATGTTAAATTTTGCTTCATTTTCATGTGTGATGCACCAAACTTGTCGTTTCGGGGCCCCCTCCCTTTACCGGAATCTACCCTATACCTGTATCTGTTTAATCTTCACTTATTTTGACTTCGTTGTTACAAAAATACATGTATATTGCGAGGGCTTCTGTTATCCTGATCTTTGATTCTGGTTCTTACCCGGTTGTACGAGTTAAGATATCCCATATAACTGAGGAATATTTAGTGGAGAGTAAGGAACGGCATGTGATGTTTGCGGGGTTAGGTAAGTTAGAAACGGATAGACGATCTCTTGTATTTTTATTTAGAGTAATTTATTATCACTCCATGGAGGGATTAATCGGTTTTCACAGAGTAATGAACAGTCTGGTGGTTGACGGTTGCCAAGAAAAGAATAGAAAAGTGCCCTATAGTCCACGTCTCTCGAAGAATTTCCGGGAAGGACGCTGCAGCTAGTTGTGGTTTGGGGGAAATAAAATCATTCCAGTGTATTGTAACGCACAGCAAACCAGAACGCTCGGTGGAGTCCAACTACCCGGCCCCTATCTTTGGTTCGTGGGTTACATCCACTAGAGTAGGTAGGTACGTGTACCTCCTTTGGAGAGCTCTGCCTATGTATTGGTACATTCATTTCGTCCCAGGGATTCCCAGACCCACGTTTCAACGAAACGGGCTAAAGCCAAAAAGCAAAAGTTAGATGCCCTCGAAATTTTAAATGTCAATGGCAAGGAAATGCAGACATATGCACGTGTACCTACATGCAATTGTAGGTATCGAATCTTTTTGAGTATTGAGCAGCCGCAATAAATATCTTGGCTTAAAAGTAAATCACTTCCACACGCACCATTTCCTTTCCTCCCCCCCCCCCCCACTTGGCAAAAGCAACTAACTTATGGTGCACCCGCGCACACTGGAAAAAAGCAAACAAAAAAAGGAGCAACAAAATAGTACGAACAGAAACTTCCCAATCAGCTCCAAAGGGAGAAAACAAGAGCTCATCTCTCATGACCCGAAAAAAAAAACCTCCACATTATAGAGAAACACATTTTTTTCCTGTGGAAGAAAGAATAGATGGATAACAAGGAAATTTTCCCAACACAGATTGCTGTATGGTACCGATTTGCAGATTTGAAGAGGGGGGTCGTTAAAAGAGTCCATTAACCAATCAAGGAGTTCGAGACGGATCTTTTACAAACGAAAATACCATCTGCCTCCTTGAAGCCCAGAAAAAATAAAGAGAGGAACTCGGGGGTATATAAAATATGATTTCGGGTATTTAAATCAAGAGAAAATAGAGTGAAGCCTCTCCAGGTAAAAAAAAAAAAAAAAAAACCGACAAAAAAATACAAACGAACAGAAAAAAAGGATATTGACGCCCAGACCTTTCCCCCAATAAAACCCAAGTTACCTAGCGCGCTGACGACAACTAGGCCAGATCCTCACCAACGTCGCTACCAAAAAAAATTGCGTGTGTATATATCGAAGAAACCCTCCACAAGAAAAATCACCTGCGGTAACCACGTATCGAGTAAAAGCTTGGTTCCCCATAACGTATATTGTATTCGAGGAAATAGTAGTCGAGCTATCCAAAAAGATCTCGGTGAACGCCAATCTGTATATTCCTTTACCGGAACTCCTACAAGCGATGCTCCCCAGTCCCATTCTTGTGCGCCCGCACTCCCCTCCTCCTTCCCTCTTATGTTCCAGCAATGCCGAATTCACCCAGGGGCTGCAACGTTCCCGTAATACAACTCCCCCCTAAAGCAATATCAGGTAGTTTGACGGTGCAATACCCGTCTCTCCATTCTGCTTCCTCGCCTGCCACCATCGTCCAGACACGTCTGAGACCTCTAGAACCTCGTGCTTTGTAAATGAGATCTCGTTCGCATCCTCCGGGTTGGCATCGTATGAGTAGATCGCCTTTGCTCTGTATGGGTAGTCGGTAGGTGCAGTGACCTCGTCTGGCGGGATCTGGATCACCGCACTCTGGGGCTGTGGTGTGGTTGAAGGCCCGGGGGTGGGCGTTGCGCTATTGGGCGAAGCATACTTGTTCATCGACTCCCTGTATTGCGTACCGGGTTGTGGGGAGCTTGTCTCGAAGCCGCTGAGCTGGGCGCTAGTGTACATTTGGGGTGCGTGATGACTGCTTGTGCTTGTATGCGGCCTGTCACCGTGGTAGCCCGGGGATAGCGGATGTGTGCTCTGAGACCGCTTCTGGTCCTTGTGCAGGGCGAACGAATCTACGTAAGCGTGTGATAACGCGTCGGGGGACGACCCAAAGTAGAAGATCCAGATAATCTATAGAAACGAAACAACTTTAATAACCACTACCCCCTTTCGAGATTCCGAGGGGGGAAGGCCGGCGGCACTGACCTGGACGATGGAAAGGATAATGTGACCAGCACCCGCCGCTTGCATAGTTCCCCTATCGGTGTATACAAGAGTGTTTGCAGCCGAACAGGTGAATACCATTCCGGCCGAAAGATATCCTACGATCTATTTAAACCCCCCCCGCAAAGAAATAATCAGTAAACAAGTTTCGCGAAACAAAAACCACCACCACAGAAAATAAGAACTTACAGCCATTTGATATTTGTGTGCCGAGTCCATTAACACCACAATGATGACCCCAATTATACAAAATAATACATATACGATCGACCACCAGGCGAATTTTGGGAAATTCCCGATCGTTCTATCAGCGTCCGCGATCATCTGTGAAACGAACCCTACCAGCCATCCTATCTGTTTGTGCTTGTCAGTAAACAACTACAATAAACAAGGCGCTAAACACAACTGTCTTTGTTTGCTCGGCAACAACGTTACCTAGAACTCCACAACGGGGGCAACGGCAACAATAACAATAACAAAAGGGCGCAACTTACTATAGCTATTGAAATCGTTGAAAGAGCGAATGGATCGCCAATTATATTACCAAAGTCTGCTCTCGAGGAGCCGCCATAGGACCTGCCTCGCGACATTGATTTATCCTGCCCTTGCATTTTTCTTCCAGACGGTGGTTGAAGGGAGGTGTAGGATTGCATGTAACTCCCCACGAAGGAGATGTCAAGAAGTGAGTTGGATCAGACGGTCGTAGCAAAAGAGCGTAACAAAAAGCGGGAATCCAGGTGTTTTGTTCGCTCCGACGGGTTTAGTAGTATTGTAATGAAAAAAGTTAGGGGTGTGGGTTGGGGTGGGGATGAAAGAGGGAGTGAGGAAGCGATCCCAGATGGAATGGTGGAAGGAGAATTGCGATGGGGCAAGCAGTGCTACTGGCAGGGAAGGCCTGGGGGGGGGGGGTGTGCTTAGATGACGATGGGGGGTGGTGAGTACTGCACAGAGCGCTCTTCTGGTTCAGTCAATTAGAGAAAAAAGGTGGGACGCGGACGCGGCAGGGGCTAGTTTCACGATGAGCAGCGTAGACCCTCGAATGGTGGCAGCGACAGCCACGTAGGAATAGAAAGTGGTAAGTGGACTTTTAATTGTATTGATCTGGTATGGCTGTATAATGGTGTGGCTTGAATACAATGAAGTCTGTTTCTGAAAGGTGCTGTAGACAAGGGCTGAAAATCGTGAGCTTCAAGCGTTGAAATTAATTATTACTCGTTAGTGGGGGTGAAAGGGGGGGGGGAATAGGCAATAGCTAAACAACACAACGGGTGTGAATGTGAATGTGAATGTGTGTATTGGAGGATGGAGACGTGAAAAAAGAGGTGAGGAATAGAAATGTGGGAGGAGAGGCTTCTTTAGAAGTACATGTAGCCAGGCAGAGGAGGGTATTGGGGGTATGATATGTGATGTTAGGTACGCCGCAAGAAAGAGCACCAAGTAACAACGAAAAAAAAAAATAGTAAGATCTTAACAGGAAAGAGATGATATGATGTGCATATATGGCAAAGGGATTGCTTTGCTCCAGTACTAGCCTCCCCACTTCAAATGAGATACGAGTGGGGGGGGGGGGGAAGCCTTCTGGGTATGTATGTAGACTGGAGATGAGGCAATCGTACTGGGGAGCAGGAGGGGAGGCTGTGAGGCTGTACCTACATGTGGAACCAGTATGTGCTTACACTAATAAATTTCGGTCCCCAAAGGAAGAATAGAAAAAAAGAAATTAACACCCAGAACGGATTCGTTGCAGCGAAAGAGGAACTGGTAGGTCGATAGGAAGATGAAAGAACTATCCTTCCCGGCTCACCGGTACTAATAAAAAAGAATAAAAAAAAAGAATAAAAAAAAAAAAACACGAGGGACCCGTTGACGGATGGATATCAGAAGCTGGTGCCCTATAATATATACTTTATGTATATATTTAAATATTCACGGGTATGCTGCTCCTGCTACTCGCATGAAGAACGAAGAATTGAAGTCCTGATAGATTACCCTTAATTCTCCCAACCCACACTCCCCCAGTACGTACGTCAATCAAACAAAAAAAAAGTCGAGTTCGCGAATGTAAAAAGTGTCGAGTCCTGCTCTAAGCTACCGCCTAAATACGGCGAATTAAGGGACGCACTGCAAAGAGGCGAAGATACTTGGTGACGAGAACACTAGTATCTGCGGCGTAAGTACCCTCCCACCCTCTCTTTATATTCACCTCCAGATCTGCAACGCGGGCGCTCTGCCAAACCTAAAAGCGTTACTAGTGGTTTTATTCTTTTTCCACCGTCGCTACCCGCCGCCGCAGTTGCTGGGCGTATAAATTTAGCAGCAAATCAGATCGAGCGCCTCTGCATCCACCATGTACCTACTCTACTTGATCTTTTTCCCCCGCCGCCGCCTTCTATTGTTCCTGTGGCTAAAAATGTGTACATACATGCTTTTCCACGAGGGGGGGGGGACCTCTTTTTTTTGGTCCCCCCCCGCGCGCAAGAATTGGCGAGATCTCGAGGGTGTTATCCCAAACTGTTTCCAAAATCCCATATTACTACATGTATTACAATCTACATGTAAGTACATACTTTGCATATAACCACTCTACATAATCCGGCCCTATAAGTATGTACATACAAGTAAAGTAAAAGTATATATACGTAAGAATAACAAGAGCATAAAAACGCACAATTACTCACTCGTCATCATCGTGCCACCCCCCACCCCAAATCCTACAGTCTAATATCCCGCGGCACCCACCAAGCTCCTTCCTCAATTGAGCCGCCGCCGCATCTACTACCTAGCCTAACCCCCCCCTCTTCCAAGACGCAGCCCTACAGCCAGCCACACGCCTATGATACAGGGTCCATCCCATCTCTAATCGCTAATATAATACATGTATACATACTTTTGTCATGTACAAGTATATATAAATATACCATATACCTTAAGGGCCCTGGCGGGAATATCTATAGATAGTCAGACAAACCTTGTATACATGTACTTATGTTCAAGGTGCATCAGACTATGGAGACGACTACACTTGTACCTGCATATCGGATGTCTCAGGTGGGGCATGTCTGGAAGCCCCGCGATTGGCGATGTACCCATGAAACTTAACCTGAGAACCACGGGTAAGGTCTTCACGGTAGATTTAGCTTGTAGGCGGCAAAATCAAAGCCCGTTACTGATAATACATGTATTCACTTTTAACCTTTGGTCTTTCCGGATAAAAGTTTCACTCTAGACCATCCTCTCCGAGCCCCATCTAGAGGTGCTTTATAGACATTCCTGCGGATTCAACCCTTCTACAATCTCACACATTCGTAGCAACAACCCTGATATCAAATTCCCATCCAGACACTCCCCATCACTTCTATTTACCAAACTAAGTATATATAACGAGGAGGGATTAGAAAAGAAAAGAAGGAGAAAATTGAGTCTTGAATATATAGGCTCATGCACAACTACCTATTCTAATGCTCTATAATCATCTTCGACGGAAGAAAACCGAGAAAGAGAAACGGCATTGCAATAGTCATAACCCCTACGGCCACGGGGACCCAAAATAAAACGCCTTGAATGAAAGTTATGCCGGGCATCACATGCGATAAAAACATAAAACGAACAAGAACGCAAAAAACTCAGAGGGGGGAAAAAAAAAATCTAACCCGGAAAGAAACGCGTGTCTACCTCCCCTCCCCGAAAATGGGCCGCTGATGCCGCTCACTTACTACCAAATTACCCATATGCAAGAACCTGCATGTACAGGCAAAACCTTACAAGTAAACCCCCCACATTCTAACTATGCTCTAGAGCACACACCCCACCTACATATTAAGGACTACTTAATGGCTCGGATGTCCGAGCATGTTAACACCCAGGCACACGAACATAACCAGAAACCCATAGCACACGAGCGCCAGCGCTCCCCTTCTAAGCAACCTGGTCTTCCAGTTATCAACGGTGCCGACAAATTCACCGACCTCCTCGTTATCCAAATCCTCATAATCCTTCAGCAGTGCATGATGGTCGGCATCCGGGTTCGAGATCTTCCAGTAGAATATTCCGGGCAAGATGCTATACTAAATCAGTTCTGACACTCCCGAAACATGAGATGGAGAGCGGATAACTCACAAGCTAATACTGGTACTTCCTGTACTGCCAACGTACGCCAAGACCCTCTCCAAACTGTTTACCGTGATCGCCGTCATAAACGTCCCAATTAAAATTAGTGTAGTGATGACTGCAAACCGACGATCACTCATCTCAGTACTCCTGACAGACGGGGTGATGGGTCTCCCGGCTGCACCACTCTGCACCGGTCGCCATTTGAGCACATTATCAATACTAGCTCTTGCCGGATGCGCCTGGAGTGGGTAACTGAACAGCACCAGAACTACAATCGCGGCTCTACCAACAGTGCTAGTCCATGAGCCTGGATACATGGTGATGATATTCCCAGCCACGTTATCACCATACGAGAGGTACCCGGTGATCGCTACGAGCAGGTAAATGAGTCCTGCGGACCCGACCGAGCCAAAGATTACACTTAGAGTGCTACCATGTGAGTTATCATGGATCTCATTGACGATGGAGAACATGTTCTGGTGGCATGTGTACGCAAAGACGATAATGGGGAAAGCACCAAGGACATCGATAGTTGACGAGGGGACAAATGGGCGGATAGCACCCCTGTCTGGAATTGTGTCGCCAATGATGAAATGAGCAACAACAAGGACCACAAGGTAGCTGATGGAGACAAGAGCAATAAAGGAGGTGTACTTGAGCGAGTCCAAACGGCGCAGAAAAGACAATGGGATCACAACCAGCATGAAGGCGGTGATCCAGAAGCGACGGTCCATGAGATAATCGATGTTTCCCGCACTCTCATTAAAGCCAAGAATTACCTGGGGCATGAGATCACCGATAATGATGAGGTACGATACAGCCACACCTATCAAACCATCTCATTAGCACCCCTGCGATATGACCCACAAACACCCAAGGGTACATACCAAAGCACTTGATCGCAATCGCGGCATCAAAGATGACTGAAGCATTCGGATAGGTCAACTGGCTGAGACTGAAGAAGCTCGCCGTTCCCCTCTCCACATACTTTGCGCACCGTGCCTGTAGATACAACCCGAAGCCACTCATGCAGGCCGAGAACACAATCACGGATATGCCTAGTGCGATTCCGAACTTTGCCATCGCATGTGGCATCGCAAGAACACCAGCACCAACAACTATACGTTCCCGCGGATAAGTCTCTTTTCCCCATTGCAGTGGCATACAGTAGCAAATAGCAATAGTAGTTGTAGTGGGGAGCATACTGGTATTCATGAGATTCACAACACTGCTTAACCATGAGGCATCGCCGGCCAGCGCAAGGGACTTTCCATGACGCTGGCGTCTCCTAACAGAGTCGGAACCAATGGTCATTAGCTACATGTACTTGCACATATACACAAAAGTATACTCCTGGAGGGTACGGCACAGAGCTGATTGATATGAAACCAGGGGGTCAGGTGAGATTTGGGGGGGTAGATGAGATGGATGGGATGGGGTGAGATGGGATGGGATGGGATGGGATGGGATGGGATGGGATGGGATGGGATGGGATGGGTTGGGTTGGGTTGGGGTGGGTTGGGGTGGGATGGGATGGGATGGGATGGGTGTAGTACCGTCGGCTGCCTGGAGTGTCGCCCGGAGTGTCGGGGAGATCATCGGTATCGCGCTGGCTTATCGATTCGTAGTTTGGCGAGGTGGGCATAGCTGTGACGTCGGCAGGCCGAGTGGGTACTACGCTTTGCCTGTACTGCCGTACTGGTAGATATACTTGGGTATGGGATAGACACTTGGGTATATATCTTGTAGCTGGTGTGATAGCTGTAGCTGAAGCGGCGGCGGCGGTGGTGGTGGTGGTGGTATATAGCAGGCGTGGTATGTAACGTTACGGTGGCGAAGAAAGACGAAGCGAGTGGCACGAATAATTCTAAGTAGTCGGGGCTTCCCCGTATATAAGTGATAGGGTATAAGAGATACTTCAAGGGTATTTATAGGAACAAGTGTAGAAGAAGAGCAGTATTCTATGATCTACTGTAAAATAAAAATATAAAAAAAAGGGGGGGGGGGGTTGAACGGTTAGTGGGCGTTGGGTTATGCGAAGGGGGAGAGAAAGAAAAAGGTTGGAGCGAGAACGAGAGTGAGAGAGAGGGTGAGTGAGTGAGAGGGTGAGTGAGAGTGAGAGAAGGAGAATGGTTACGTTAGTGACGAGCTCAGGAGTTGCAATGGTGAGATTCCAACGACAAACCCTGGTCGTCTACTACATACGCTCGGGATGAAAGAAAAGAAAAAAAAAAAAAAAAAAAAAAAAAAAAAAAAAAGGGAGGCTCGGCGGGAGGTGCCACACCCGAAAGCTGGGGAAACAATTTTTACACCTGTATGTACTTTATGATGTACAGTTATTTCTAGAAACATTTAATCTAATCTCTATTGCACGGATGTCTGCGTGTACGGGGTTTCACTCACTGGGTGCGGGTGGTTTCATGGACTATCACTCAGGGCAGTTAGTTTACATCCACCTGCTAAGATCTGCCAAAGCGCCTAGAGTATATTCCCACCCACCCATCACCCATCACCCATCACCCATCACCCATCACCCATCACCCATCACCCATCCGTCACCCATCCCATCCACACGGGCCAATGACCATTCGCAAAACAATCAAAGCCTAGGGTTAGGTTTAACTCTCACAACTCTTGGCATGTCCAACCCTAACCTCAACCCCACAACAACAACAAAAACAACTGGCGCAGCTGAAACTCGCAAAACCCACAAACCAATCATTACCACCCACTCACCCACCAACTCAAAACCCTCCACACACACACACACACACCCCCAACAACCCTCGATAATGAACCTAGATGCAAAGATTCTCTCCTCGCATCGGACGCAGCTAGTCCTAACGGCTCTAGTTTCTAGTATCGTGGTAGGGTCGACGATACTGGCGTTCCAGAGGGTGAATCGCCTGTCAAAGGTTAGGAATTTGAAGGACTCGATACCAAAGAGCTCGGATTCTGTTAAGGTATGGTCATACATGTGTTCTCTCTCTCTCTCTCTCTCTCTCCCTCTTCTTTGCCTGAGGTGTTGCTCTCAATGACCGCCTATGAGAGAAGGGGAAGAGAACTGACAATTGTCAAAGCTCACCGACTACGGCGCCCCCGCCTCCACCGACAAAGACTTGACGCTCGCGGCCTCCGCCCTCCGCGGTGACTGGGATGAAGGTCTCTCCTCCTCCTCCTCCTCCTCCTCCTCCTCCTCCTCCTCCTCACCCCTCCCATATATACATACATACACACAGCTAACCACTTACCCCCCAAACCTAGACCTAATCACAGAGCAGCTCTCCCGCAACGCCACCTTCCTCGGTGCCCCCGGCCTGGCCGCAATCCGCACCTCCTCCATCATCGTTGTAGGCTGCGGTGGTGTAGGCTCATGGGCCGCTACCATGCTCGTCCGCTCCGGCGTGGGCAAGATTCGCCTCATTGACTTTGACCAAGTGTCCCTCTCGTCGCTCAACCGCCACGCCGTGGCCACGCTCACTGACGTGGGCACACCCAAAGTGCACGCGCTCAAGACGCACCTGGAGAAGGTCGCGCCCTGGGTCGTCATCGAGGCCGTTAACGCGCTATGGACGCTGTCAGACGCCGAGACGCTGCTGTCCGGCGAGCCGTCGTACGTCGTCGACGCGATCGACAATATCGGCACCAAGGTGGACCTCCTTGCATATTGTCATGGCCGCGGCATTCCCGTAATCTCCTCCATGGGCGCCGGCTGTAAGTCGGACCCCACTCGCGTACAGATTGGCGACATCTCACTCTCGAGTGAAGACCCCCTCTCGCGCAGCACGCGCCGGCGCCTTCGACAGAAGGGAATCACTTCGGGGATCGCCACCGTCTTTAGCACCGAGAAGCCCGGGCCCGGCAAGGCGACCCTGCTGCCGTTGTCCGCGGAGGAATTTGCCAAGGGCGGTGTTGACGAGCTGGCGCCACTTCCCGACTTCCGCGTGCGCATTCTTCCGGTGCTGGGGACGATGCCAGGCGTATTTGGGTTGGCGGCGGCCAACCATGTGATTGCGCGTATTGCTGGGTATCCGCTTGAGTACGGCGTGGGGAAGGACCGTGGGAAGCTGTACGAGGAGATGGTGGCGCAGCTGGCGGGATGTGAGAGTAGGCTACGGGGAAATGTGGCGGGGTTAAGGGTGCCGCTGAGGGAGGAGGATGCTGGGTATGTGCTGGAGGAGGTATATAAGGGGAGGAGTGTTGTCAGTGGGTACTACACGAGGCTGGTTCTGGTGAGATGGGAGGCGCTGCCAGAGAGAGAGGGAGGGGGCGCCTGGGGGATGGGGGAGTGTAGGGTGGGGATCGATGATGTGGTCGTGATGACCAAGGAGGAGGCGAAGAAACATGAGAATGAGGTTTTGAAGGGTGGGAAGAGCGTGTTGGAGGTGTGGGGTGAGGAGGTGGTGAAGAGGGTGGAGGAAAGAAGGAGGGAGGAGGCGGAGTATGCGAAGTATAGGTAGGTAGAGTTATGTAGGTAGATTGGTAGGTATATAGCTGTATATTGTTCTTTCACTCTCTCTCTCTCTCTCTCTTCTCTACAAAAGTTTGCTTTATCTCTTCTTTCTTCCTCTTGTACCTCTACGTAATAGTTAGCTAGATCCTAGATCCAATAGTCTCGTGTCTGTATATAGCAATAACGCCTGTGAATAGAACGCGGGCATTCACTTTTCCCATCTTTTCAAGCATCTGCTCATCCCAGGGCACCCAACAAAAATCCAGCTCCAGCGATCATTACCCCCAGACATCAACTCTCACTCGCCACACACACCCCCCGGGGCAGTCAGCCCCGGGTTGATTGGCTGGTTAATTGATTGGTTAATTCGTTTATTTATAAAGTTCCCTGCAGCCTCGGCACAAATCTATTATTGTATTACTATAAAGTAACTATTATCACGGGCCGAGGCCGACGCACAGGGTTAGGGCTGCAACGACATATCCGACATATCGTGATGAATTAATTAAGAAGCTCTCTCTCTCTCTTTCTTTTCATAACCCCCCCCCCCGGGCCCCAAATTGCATCCACGACTCAATCATCACCAGATCAATGGCACCGCTCACATCCCCCGTCTGGGCTCCCAATATCTTTGGTTCGTCCCTCACCCCGGAACCACCCCCCCCCCCAAACCCCCTCTCTAGCCAGCTATCTCCAGAGCTAACTGCTGTCTTCATATCCATGTGTCACAGATGGCAAAGTGGTCTTGTGTACTGGCGGCGCCGTAATCCTCACCCTCACCCTCACCCTCCCCCATCCACACAGGACCCAGCTAAACCTCCCCGGTGAAACCAGGGCGATATCTGCTCCGCCCAAGTCAGCGCCCTCGTCTCCCTCGGCGCCAACGCCTCCATCATCGGCCGTACCCCCTCAAAGACGCACTCTCGCGCCACTGAGATTGCCGCTTTGCGCCCAGGCGCCCGCTGCATTGGTATCCCCGGTGATGTGCGCGATTTTGCGGCCATGCAGGCGGCTGTCGAGCAGACGGTGCGCGAGCTGGGCAGGATCGATTATGTCATGTATATTCCCTCCTCTGTTCTCTCCCCCCACCCCCACACATATCTCTAACACCCCACGACCAGCTGTGGCGCGGCCGGCAACTTCCTCGCAACAGTCCAGAACCTGAGCGCCAACGCCTTCAAGGCCGTCATGGACATTGACGTGCTGGGATCTTACAACACCGTCAAGGCCTCCCTCCCTCAGCTCCTCAAGAATCGGGGCAAGATTCTCTTCGTCAGCGCGACGCTGCACTACAGCGGTCTTCCCTACCAGGCCCACGTCTCTGCTGCAAAGGCCGCCATCGACGCGCTGAGTAATGTCCTCTGTGTCGAGCTGGGCCCGCACGGGATTACTTCCAATGTCCCCCCCTCCCCCCCACACCCCCCACTAATATGACAGCAGTGTATAGCCCCCGGCCCCATATCTGGCACCGAGGGCATGTCCCGCCTCAGCCGTCCCGAGATCATCGACGCGGTAGCCAAAACAGTGCCGCTACAGCGCTTCGGCAGCGTCCACGAGATCGCGGACGCAACGGTGTTCCTACTGAGCGCGGCAGGCGACTTTGTGAGTGGGACAACGCTGGTGGTCGACGGCGGGGCGTGGCACCGGCCGAATACGGGTGGGAGCGGGGTGAAGTATCCGGAGAGCGTGTTGATGGCGGGGGTCGTGGAGGGGGTCAAGGGGATGAAGAGTAAGTTGTAGGTGTATAGCATTTTTCTTTTCTTTCTTTGTTTATTTAATAATTGACTAGTTCTTTTTGCATGGGCTTGAGTATTGGCTGTTGGAGACCTACGGGATTATGGGTGGTGGTGGGTTAGAGCTGTACTGGCTATAGCTATTGCTCTAGCTGGAGCTGGAGCTGGAGCTGAACCTAGAGCTATAGATAGCTATCTAGGTAACTGCCAAAAGCAAAACCAGCCTGTGCTTCAATATTATCGACAGAACTCTTGGAGAAACATGATGCATAGCAGCTTTTCTGTACCATCTACGGAGAGTAGGCAATACATGCAACTCGATGATTGACATCAGCCTGTGGAGCCACCAACTCACCTAACCCTAGGTACGGAGTCTACTTGTAATAAGAAATATTCTGCCCTGGGCTTCACCCATTTCGTTCCCTTCCCCGTAGGACAAACCGATTAACCTGTTTTCTACCCTTGCTTTACCGCTTTTCAAACATGCGTGCATACTTGTTTGTACATGTCGTTGCTCATATTTACGCGGACCGTCTTTTGGCAGGGATTGGTTCTCATGAATCCCGCCCTGGATCGGGTGATAGTTCATGATTACACCACGCCCACCACACCCACAATCCTATAAAGAACTTGTCAAGCTCGTCAAAGCTAACCACAGAAGATCATTGATTTCTACAATGGACTGGATGATCAAGAATAAGAAGGAAGAACAGCGCTCATCTCTCATACCAACTCCTATGAAACCAGATTCAGATCAACCGCCCTATTTCCCTCAACTTTTTTTTCTTCCTCCAGACATATTCTTTGGAAGCAGACTACTAAACCAACTACCCGAATATTATAGCAAGTAGAAAAAATCCTGCGAAAAGAAAGCGAAAATCAAACCCCTGCCCCACATTCGCCGGAAAACAAGAAAGGAAAAATAAAATTAGAGCCCTAACCCACACTTTTCAAAAGCACCTAAACAGAGCAGAGAGAAACGACAGTATTGGTTTTTAAAAACAAAAAGACCTCTAGCAAACCGTTCCCCCAACTCTTCTATTTTCAGCCGTTAAATTTTCACATTTCAAGTACGTTTCGTTAAGCGGCAGTGGGCAAGGTTTCATTTGCGACGCCATTCTCCTTGCCCTCTTCCTTTGTGTTCTCATCTGACCCTTCTTGCTGTTGTTGCTGCCTCTTCGCCTCTTCGATTTCTCCCTCGATCTTCGGGTTGTCAATGGCAACCTTGACAGCAATCTCTCTGTCACTGACAACATATCCATTCATTTCGCTGACTGCCTTCTTCTGCATTTCCTCAGAAGCAAGGGTAACGAAACCGAATCCGCGGCCTTTGCGGCGTTCCCCACGCATCCGAAGCTTACGAACCATATAGGGGGGGATTGGACGAAGGGCAATCTTAGCACTCTCCGGGCTGTAATCGGCAAAGAGTTTCAAGAGCTAGTATTCGAATCTGGAGTTAGCATGGAGTTGGAATAACTAATCGTGTCATCAATAGTAACTTACTTCCTCCTCAGTCAGTTCATACGGAAGGTTGGCAACCATGACCTTAGTGGCACTGGGAACACCATTCTCAGGGGGTCCTCTCCTTCTACCCCTGAAGTTGGTGTTGTCTCCCTCAGCGGAAGGCCCAGTAGGGGCAGCAGGCGGTTCCCCGGCAGTAGGAGCTTCGGTGAAGTCGGTAGCCTCGGTGAGAGGGAGAACGTTAGCAGTGGGAGTGGTGTCCTCCTCTGCAGTAGCCTCACCGGAAGCATTGTAGTTGGCACGGTTACCACCGCGACCCTGCATTTCAAGTTAGTAGACAGCCAATGATAGTTGGAGAATTAAGTACTGACCCTGCTGCCACGTCCTCTGCCCCTGCGAGAATTCCTGCCAGGCCTTCTGCCACCTTGCTGCTGGTGCTCACCATCCTCCTGCTGCTGCTCATCCGAGTAGTTGTTGTAGGACTCCCTCCTGGAGGAGGTGGTGCCAGGCTTCTTGGCAACCTGCACACTAACCTTCCTCTCTGAAACCTCCTTTCCGCTGAGATCCGCAATAGCACGCTCGGCTTCCTCCTTTGTCTTGAGGTCGACAAAAGCATAGCCGACTGGGCGTCCGCTACGTGGGTTGGTCGGAATAGAGCAAGATTCACTTGAGACATGTCAGTTTATACCGGATGAACATTTATATCATAGCGGGTATGCGTGCTTCCGGACAAGGATAGCAGGGAGGTGTCAAAAAAAAAAAAAGGGAAAAAAAAAATGAAAAAAAAAAAAAGGAGGGAAAAAAAAAGCACAAACAGCTTGAGGCAACATACATATCAAACCCAGAGAAGAAAGCCTTCAGCTCCTCCTCAGTGGTAGAGTAAGACAGGTTTCCAATGTAAAGTCTCCTGCCCTCAGCAGCAGAAGCAGCATGAGCAGCATCAGCAGCGCTGGTCTCGGCAGAGATAGTGGTGTTGGCAAGTGCGTCAGTGATGTTCTCAACAGCAGTTGGAGCAGAAGCAGCCTGGGCAGCAGTAACTGCTTCGGTGTTTTCAACGGCGTTGGTGGACATGGTTATATTCTTTTTTTTAATTGCTTTAGGTGCTTTATTTATCAAGAAAGAAAGGTTGATGGAGAGGTCCTTGAAAGAAGGGTTCTGCCAGAGAAAAACTGATTGAGGGGTTGGCTGGAAGAAAGATCGTTACGACGTGGGGAACAGAGACTGTTACTGTAATTGACTGGAGAGTTGAAGACGCACTTCAAAGGAGGTTGGGAGGGGAGGGGGAAGGGAGAGCCTTGTTGGATTGACTGATCACTTGGTGGGGGAATTCCTGAATTGATGACGGAGAAAGAAAAAGAGAAAGAAGGAGAGGGGGGAGGGGGAGAGAGAGTTAAAGGGGTGCTCTTTGCGGACACACTCATGCTGCCAAGACTCTATACGCCACTACAAGTCAAAGAAACACTCCCACAGGACTGCTATGTACATAACTTAGGCATCATCATCATCACAACCACCGGCACAGTAAATACATGTATGTATCCCCTGAGTGCTACATACGCTTACATTTGATATTCCACGCACTTTGATACTCCACGCACAACACCTGGGTGCAGCCTGACTCGATCGATATATAGCTAAAAACCATGTCTAAGGTACCAAAGTAGGTAGTAGGCAAGGTTAAGGAAGCCTTCCAGGAACGTCTGCAGAGCCAGCCAGTAATATCCACCTCCTCTTTCTACTAACATCCACCCGTGAAGTAAAAAAGGGTTCTAATGGGGACTGTGTTCATGGCTGTGAGCACCGAGCTACTGTGTGCTTTGCGCATCTGTGCTCTACCCCTACTATACTAAAGTAGATTAATCTGAACTCTGTAGGTACAACTTCCTTCACCTTATGTGCTTTGCAGAGGCACTTAATCCTGCCTCATGTCCTTCGGTGAGCTCTCACGCGATTCAGAAACCAAAACTGAGACTGCCCACCATCTTGGTGAATGGGTGGGTACATGCACCTGGTGAACAGGTTGCTGGATCGGCCAACGTGAGTAGCAAAAATTCCAACTCCCCCGCCGTATTTTATTTCTGCGATGAGGCTAAACTCATACGTACTGTACTCGGGTGCTGTGCATGTGCCTGTTCTACGCCTGTTCTACTTTATTCCATGATATGTGGCCTCAGCTCAGCAACATAGAACGTGCCCCCTCGTTGCGGTGCTTGCCGCCTGCACCAATCCTGAGCCTGACTAACTACATGTATCTACAATCTAACCCCAAAAGCTCAGAGCATCCCCCGGAACTTCGGATCTACCACTGGGAATCTTATCTTGCAGCGACTTTAGTAGACATTCTTTGTCTTTGGACCTTCCTCATCGTTCATGGTCGGTCTGTGTCGATTTACTACTCCACAAGGTTGTTTAATTTGTGCCGTGGGGAGCTTTTTGTTTGCTTTTGGAAGCCTGACACAGCTGTGTCACCTCAAAAGAATGCTTATTTTAACCTCCCCTGTACTGATACATGGGGCATTTTAGACTGAGTAGTCGCGAACCAAACAAATATATATAGGATTGGTTCTGAGCCTGGAGCTTTACGGGATCGTGGTTTTTTCGATACCAGGCATAAGATTGGTGGTGAAGAGTACCAGGCGAAGGTTGCTTCGTGGCCCCCAGAAATCTCTGCACCTAAGCCTCAGAAGTTGCACAATCCTCTCGTCAAGGCAGGCGAATACAAAATCCACCCCAAAAAGCGGCACCTAATTCCGGACAATGATCACCCTCCTCTGATGACTGCCTGAGTCAAACGTGGCCGGTTGGTTTACGAATCATGAGAAAAATCTTCCCACAGGACGATGGGATATCGTTATCAGATCTCAACAACCACCGCTAATCAAGATGTCGTGCCTAAAGTGCATCTGAATTAAGTTTTTCTCTCCCTTGATGAAACCCTTTTGCACTTTAGAAAATGCAACACCATAAATGCGGCTCAATATGGATTTGGGTTGAAGGCCGGAGTAGTCTGCCTAACTCAAGCGATTTATGCGCCTCCGGCTTCGGAGAAACAGAATACCCCACCCTGTCTGGTGACAACCAAAAGGCCTCCTTCGTTGAATCATCACACATCACTCGTAATTATTGATCTACTTATCTTAAACCTATGGCCTACAGGAACCTTAAGCTAAGACGCGGACAGTCATTTAACTTCCTGGGAGACTGGTTTCCAAAGTATTTCTCCGCACCGGTAGCACTAATTGATTAAACAAACAACACCTGTAACACCTTCATACTTTTGGAGATGGTAGGACTGGTGGGCCTCGACAGTTTTCAAGACCGAAAACCGTGGGAGTTATGAATCTTTTTCTTTTCTTTTTTATATTAAAGATATGCTTTGTAACCTAATGACATCTGGGTTCAGGCCGCAACTTCTGTGTAGCCTCAGCAAAGGGCAACGAATGGACGCCTGAAAACTGGAGACCAAAATCCTGGTTAAGACCCCGGGTCACATTTCATTTTGCGATGACCAAGATATTTCTGGTTCATATGCATCCGAAGTAAATCAGATCTTCCCAATGGGATGGGTTGCCTCGAGCAAAGTAGTATCAGCTGGAGAGAAGGAAAAAAAAATTTGGCAATCGACAAACTTGACGCCTTAATAGCTGTTCCGCTCTATCTTTTGTATTTCGTAAGTTATCAATATTGCCCTATTGGGTCTAGGAAGTGTTAAGTAAACCTTTTCCGTGGGGCCCTCTATCTTCACCCCTGAAAAAGAAAAGTGGTGTAACGGTAATGTACAAATCAAGCTTAACACAAACGAAACAGGCTGAAGCAAGGAATGTCCTAAAGAAACCAACGAGCACCATGAAAACGCCTCTTTCAGAACCCCAAGAGTGAAATACCTACCGAGTAAGATTCGGTGATTGACTCCTTTGAACTAATTGACAATCCCATTCATACTAGAGGTTCGAGTTAGTACTTGACTTCATTCCAATATTGCTTTTGGAAACTTACGACTCTACCCTGCTCATCGCCTGAGTACACTGCTTGGGGCATTGGGAGAACTGCTGTGATACCCGCCGATACTTGTATTTCGCTGTGGAATTGGTTGACATGATGCAATGTTTTTACCAAAATCAGCACAAATCGCCCGTTTCGGATGGACTTTTGCCAGATCTAAATATAACTGTTAGTATGTGGTACTGGGAGTATCCAAAAGGGTTCCCTAACATTAACGATGCCACGTCTATGACCTGTAAAGAGTAGCTCTCGTTCTAGCCATTCATTCCCTAGCCCCTCGTAGAAAGCACAACATAATATCTGATCGTCCGGTCCATCGCAGATACTCTGTGTCAAGATGTGATCACCATTTAGTGAATAGATGCTAACATCTGGACTTTTGCAAAGAACAATGTTCCCCGAGACATCATTTACACTTATACTCTGGTGTTTTATTAAAAATAAGTATTAGTCACGACGAAGTCTAAGGCGGAGGCGGGTCAGACAGAATAAAGTTATTCTCTCACCTTCACAGGGGAATCTGCTCTCAGTTGTCTCACAAATCGAAGCCTGTTCAGGTCCCATACGAGGACAGTGTTATCGGTAGAAGCACTGACAAGAACACTAAATGACCTTGAAACGGCCATGACAGTCACAGTGTTGACGTGGCCAAATAGACAAGCCTTAGGTTGAAGCTCAACTGACTTTGATGTTGCCTGAACTTGCCAAACTGAGATTGTACCATCAGTCCCTGCCGTGACCAAGGTTCTGTGGTCTGCAAAGGCAGCAGTTGAGATTTGTCCTTGATGCAGATGCTCATGGTGTCCGCAAAGTTTTTTGCTCTCAAAGTGGTAAAATCTAACACTTGCATCTACAAAGCCCCATTCCATGTATTTATCATACGATGGTGGCATATTCAATCGAAAGGCATTCGAACAAAATACACGCTCGTACTTTGACGAATGTACCAACGCCTGAACTCGCTCATGGCTATCGAGCAACGGGAAGGGTAGTCGTATCAAGGACTCCACGCCGACGTCCAATCTCGCATATCTATGTGTGACCCCCTCTCTTATAGGATGCGTCCTCGTAAAGACTTGATGCGGTGTCTGCCCAAAATTGTGAATGATGCCGATGGTTGCTAACCTCTCCACGGGGTCTTGGATATTATCTAGATCGATCGCGCCATGATATGATAGATGGTGGAATACGTTTGTCGCCTCAATTGCTGCCTCTCCACGTTGTTTAAATCCAAATACAAGGTCGATCCACTCATGAAGGTGTTGACTAACATATGGACTTTCTAGTGCCTCACGGTGTTTTGCGATAAAAATCTTCGGGTCGCCCTTTGCCCATGGTGGGAGAACAACCGAGTCAATTGCTTCGTCTGAACCTTGCTTCATGCCAAAATTGTACGAATTGGAATTGACCAAAAACTCCGGGAGGAAAAAAAACTCCGGGATAAGCTCCCGAACATCAGTCATATTGTCTTTTGAGGCCGAATTCCAGGCTTTTTCGATGGAATAGAAGAGTCTATCTGCGTGATCAAACTGCCCCCCTTGGAGAAGCAAATATGATTGAACGAAAGGTTGAAGACGGATAAGGTAGGAACAAACAATCATGGCTGATGAGAAATGTGTCCCGTAATGGAAAGGAGGCGATTGTCTATCTCCAATTTCTTCAAAGGACCGATACCTCTCGCGAAATTCTCGCTGTCTTTCAGGTGTCTGCGCTCCCATTGGCTTCGAAAAGTCTCGAAACGTTCTTGGATTTGATAGATCAAGTGCCTCGCTTGTATAGTCTGCTAAGACCCATGGGAAAACAGGATATTGTGTTAGGTCGTTGAAGGTCCTTCCAGCCATGGTGTTAACAAGCATCAGGTAGTGGAAATTTGATATCTCCCCCTTCATCCACTTCCTTGTCGCAGGGTTCGGAGAGCTTGAAGAAAATACATTGACAAGCTTTGAGCCAAAGTTAGAGGAATTGTCTTGGGTTTTGAGTGAATCTATCCTCCATGCTTCTCCTGTGTAAAGTGTAGCTGAGCTACCATTAACATTTGTAGCCTTTGACAAAAGCTTCGAGTGCAAAAAGTCTCTGTCTTTCACGGACATGGTTGTCAAAAGATAGCTCCTCCCATCAGTAAAAAAAAGCTCCAATGCCACATCCCTGAAAAGAAATCGTCTTTTGCTGATGCTGATCAAATCCTCAAATGGCCAGTGTCTCGTCTCATGGTCATTGTTCATATTCAAAGGCTTTGGGTCGTCTGCTTCTCTCCCTGCAATCATCTGAAGGTACTGGTCTCTCTCATCTTTAGGCGCTTGCCAAACGTTCACAATCTCGCCGTCGGATCTTTGAAAAAAGTTGTCGATGAGGTAGAGACAATTCTTCCCAAGAATAAGAAGCCCCTCTACAGCCTCCAGCCCGACCAGCTTGGACACATTGTGAACATATTCAACAACATCACCATGTTGAATGGTCCTCATAACCTTTCTGTTTTTGTCCTCCCACCCCTCATCGTCCTCTCTCGGATCGTCTACTAGCTCATAATCCTCATCAAAGTCATCTTCTCCGCCATCACGGGCGGGATTGTGATGTGATTGATCCATGGAGTCTGTTTCCCTAGTAGTAATGATGCTGATTTCGTCGTCTTCCACAGATAGGGCATGGGTCCTACTCCGGCTAGCACCTTCAGATAAACCTCCCGTAAGCCTCCTCTTTGGTTGGTAGTTGTGCAGGTGGGCCCTTGAATCCGGTAACATGCGCATTCGCATGCGGTTTCTTCCCTCAGTTAAATCAAGCCTCCACTTTGTTTCTTGCCCATCATCGAGAAGCCCACAAGGCCTCATAAGCTCTGCCTCAAGTTTTGAGTACATAGAAACAACATAGCTAAGACTATCCTGTTGGTCCTGTGTTGCTCTTTGGAATTTGAGGTGTTCCGAAGCATATATGTTAGCCATCCAATGAGTTGAAGCGGACTCATGACGACCATAGACGTCCTCATTACTCATGTCTTCCAGGATCCATTGTTTAAGTCTCTCCTTACGCTTAGAAATGCGGTTTCTGGCAGTTTCTTCGGTTTTTTTGTTCTCGTCTGCAACAAAAGCTTCCCAGGCCTTTGAAAGAATACCACAAAAGAATGCGTCTAGCTCCTCTCGATGGTCATCTATCCAGTACAGCCATGTATCACTATCCTAGAAAGATGTCAGCCTTAGTATTTGACAGGACACATCTGCCCTACCAATTCCATCAATTTCTTAAAACCTGATGATAGCTGTTTATGGTCCACACTCTTGGCTTGGCTCAACAACGCCGAGGTCTCTGCTGGTTTCTGCACGAGAACGATTCGCAACATCTGCAGCTGAGGTTAGATCTACCGGGATTGAAAGAAAGGATATTGAATACACTTACATTAACAGCTGCGAGTTTGATATCTTCTCTCTGACCAATAAGTCGCGTATACAGCAAGTAGCATATGAGCCGCGTAAAGTCACCATCTGTATTGTCAGGCGAAAGTATGACTGCCTGCCAGTACATAATTTTATTAAGGAAGTCGACGACCAGCTTTGCGTCCGATTTTGGATCCTCAAGCTCCGAGAGCCGGAAAAGAACTAGGCGTGAAACAACTGTCCTCAGGCTTGTTACGGTTTGGCTGCAGAGACGAACACTCTTTTTTTTTGCTATTTCGGGTCGTTGGAGATATTCTAGAACAGTTCCAACAAAATCTAATAATGCCTCGGCACCGTTCAGAAACCAGCCTTCATAAACACAATCTGTGACATGAAGTGTGAACCTCCCAATATTAGTCAAGACCCGAGGCTCGCACAGCAGTGCCATATTAAAGCTCAGGCAGTTTGTTAGGTGATTCAGGGTATTCCTAAGCAAGTAAGTTTCGAAGTAAATTTGATGCTCCTGAAACCCTGGTGGAATTTTTGAGTTCAACCCGAACCCAGGAAACTCCCTTCTTTCCAAAACTAGGTCTGCGAACACCCCCATGACAAGTTCCAATAAACTCTCAACAACTGAATTTGTAACTGCCAAGGATGCTACCCTTCCATTGACATTCAGCCCTGTTCCAATAGCTGGTGACAAGCGTGCCATGGAAGGTGAAAATGCAGTGGGTTCTGAAGTCACCAGGATGAAGCTGGATCCTCTCCTCAATCTTTCGGATCTAGGTGCAGTTGGGCTGGGTGGCTCATCCACGGTCATTGTCCTGACTATCGGGGGTGCAGTATTCGATGATAGGGGTCTAATCACAACATCTCCACCGTCGAATGTCAATGCTGAGTCTTTCGAATTAAGTTCTGTTTCAGCGCTAACATGATCCGAACTACAGACAACCGGGAAAAGTATCCCGAATAGTTCTTGTACATATGTGGAGGTAGCGCAATATTCGCGAAAACCTGGGCAAGTTGTGTGTAGGTTCGAAAGGAACTGTATAATTGTTTGAAGCATCTTAGCCAGTTCCCCGAGTCGCTTTTCTGATGTTTTTGGTGCTTCAATTAATGATCAGGCTGTCAGCAGATATACGTACTACTTGCAATGATCTATTGCGTACCTTGAGGAGAAGACAAAGAAATTGACCTTCGTCTAACTGGTGGAGTGGGTAGCAATTTCCCATCCTCCTTGCTCAAATCACTTGCCTCTTTATTGTTATTTTCACCTTGATCAGAAACGATAGTTCCCACGCCAGCTCTTAACATCCCTGTGATGACCGGTAAAACTTCTGGGTAGATAACTCTTGCCTTCCCTCCATCCGAAAACAATTCTAAAAGCCCATACAAATCCAGCGGCCTTGAGATATCAACTTTGGCTACATCCTTTCCGAAAAGAATTGAAAAACAGATTGGCCAAAGAGGCGCTACGTTCCACCACCTTTTCAATCTATTTTTCATGATAACAAAGCCACCAGTTTTTGACGCGAACTTTGTGACGTAGCTACCCCCGTGAACAACTAGAAGTCTTGCCAAGATTTTCGCACCTAGAAGTACGACCTTAGGTTCACTCTCTGCCAGTAGGTATAGTAGCCACTACGAGCCAATGTTAGCAAAGAATAGAATAGTGCTATTTTTTAGCCGAATACGACGCAGTAAGAGTGCGGAAATTTCTGACCACCCTCTTGTAGAATGTCTTGGGCTTTATGACTATGAGTGGTCATATTCCACAAGAAGATGGGTCAAAAAGCAAACACAGACTAGAGGTGGGACTATACCTTATTGGTAACTGTCCTCGCAAATTTCTTCAGGTTTCCTGTACTGTTGCCATCTTCGAAAAGTAGCTCCTGGTACATCTCGAGAACCATAACACCAATCTGTTGCCGAGTAAATCCATCCACGCTTAAGTCATTAACAACTTTTACTGGCGGCACCAAGCTAACACTTCCGGTGGGATTTGATCCGAGTGTTCCTTGCCGGCGAAGCTGTACGTTACTCTTCTTTACTTTCAGCGGACGGGCCGGATTATTCTTGTGGAGAGAATAAGTTATAAACAAAGCCAAGGATCGTAGAACATCCGCAGACATGTTAGTCTTTATAAGAGCTTTGAAAGCGGTCATAAAGTCGGGAAGAATTTCGCGAGAAAACATTTCACCCTTCAGTGCAAACATAAGTTTCTTGACAATCCCTGAATGAAGCCACGGTCCTGAATTAGCTTCTGACAAGGCTAAAATTTGAGCAAAATAAAGAATAACTTACTCATGCGGAATAGCCTCTTTGAATTAAAGTGATGGTACTTGCTCCCGTGACAGAAGGTTACAAACTGGGAAAAGTACTCCCTCTGAGTTTCCATGTCTGCTTTCCTCCACATATCAAAATCGACCAGTAGTATTCTATACGCAAGTGGGTTAACTATGAAACTTTCCTCTGGAGCTTCACGTCGGAATCCAACAAAGTCCAAAACGATGTGTAACAATTCTTTCCCCACTACGCCTTTCCCCTCTTTATTCCGTATAAGATTTCCAAGAATCGCAAAGCCATTATCCCTTTCCATAGCTTCACTATTTCTCCAGGATGCTTTAGTGACTTCAAATAGTATCTCAACAGCTCTGCACACCTGCTTTGGCGTCACTGCGACCTCAACCATTTTCAGTCCAACAGCTGCTGCACCCCCAATTCTCCATGATGCATCATCTAGTGATTGGGGCACAACAACAATGGGTTCTCCTGTCATTATTGCGACCCCGTAAGAGAGACACAGTGCCTCGTTAATAGAAGGTACTGCGCCATTGATAGCCACCGCTCCAGCACGAGTCAAAGATTGAAGGTTCTTTGCGGCCTCCCTAGAGAGCGATTTTACAAATTGGGATTCGTCGATATTATTGTTGTCCTTGTCATCGAGAACTTGTGATGCAGATATATTCAGCAATACCTTTGCTTCAGGTAGGATAGCTGATGCCCTGTGTCTTATTGCGGAGATTATATCGCTTTTTTCTTCTTTCCCAGGGTGCATGAGCTCATTTCTCATATTTAACGCAGCAGATGCTTCGTATGTCTGAAAAGACCCAAGTGTATCCTGGAAGTTTCCATAATACCGAGGACCAAGTCGATAATGTACAGCAATCAAGTCATCGGAGAGGGTATCTTCAAATAAGTGAGCCGTCCCCAGGCTCCATTTCGAGGATACAACACCTCTGCCAACACGGGGGGACAAATCCGATGGGGTGCCGAGAAAGACCTGAACAGGTGTTGTCGAGGTGGGTGGGGGCTGAGGGTATGTAGCCTTGACTTGTTCTACAAATTCACCATCTATATAAAGTGCAGCCTTGGGCGCCGAAGTTGTTCGGCCGCGTCGATGAACAAGTGAGATATGATACCATCTCCTCGACTCAAAAACTGTCGATTTAAACCTAACGCTTGCCCTTGGGGATGCAACAGAAGTCTGTAAAATAAATTTCCGAGTATCTTGCTCTATATATGCAAGGACGAAGCAACGCTGGGTCGAATCGAAAACCCCAAATAGTGTTGTGTGCATGGAAGAGTCAAAAGCATCGATACACACCCATGCAGAAAATGTATACCCATTGGTTTGAGTAGGGGGGAATGTTCGACCGAGCGAGGAAAGTTCCATGGATGCAAACCCATGGAGCGAGAGATCAAACTGGATATGCGGCGGCCCACGGGAAGATTTTATCGCTTCCAGGAGAAAATCAGAAACGGGCTCTTCACTCGTTGCTTTCCGGTAGAGGAATTTGGCATCGCTTAAATGGTTGATCCCGAGCTGAATCAAATACTGCGCGAACTCTACCAGAACAACACGTTCGTCGCAGGGGATCGACTTATCCCATAATCTAGGCAGTATAGAAGTCAATATACCTGTCGAGTGCATAGCGACTAAGTTGAACTTGCTGCAGCAAGCAATAGAAAGCAATGCCTGCAGAACCACAACGGTGGTGATGGTCGAGTCCTCTGTTTGTGCCATAGCCATTTGGAAGCTGAGAACCAAAGGAATTATCTCCGCATTTATCAAAACATCTTTACTGCCAAAGTTTCCTTTTACTTTTGCTCTGGCAATATCCACTCCCCTCCCATGCTTGTCTTCGGCCTTGCCCGTAATCTTGCCTGTTTTCTTGGTATCCCCCATACTTCTTTTTACGGAAACCACAAAGCTCGATAGGGTTGAATCGTCCATCCCAAATGCTAGGAGCAGTCCAAATAAATGATCCGGGGCCTCGGTAGGTAACCCAGTTGCTGCAAGGCCTTGCTCTAGGCTATCCCACCTAATTTTTCTTGAGAAAAATCTTTTATTACCTGGATGGTCCAACAAGGCTTCAGAAATCACACCGAAAAGACACTTAATCAACTCTATAAAGTGGTTTTTTTCTTCATCGGATCGGTTGGTAGAGTTGTAAAAACCGGAGCATGAATGAAGTGCGGATATAAGATAGTTGAAACCTCCCAGGGCTCTAAAGGTATCTATAGCGGGGTTGAATCCAGGTCAGTGCGCTAGAATGGCGGGGCGTTATATACTGGGAATGGAGAAGACAAGCCTTTAGCTTCTGGGGAGTCCACAAGTATACGCTTTATCAGAGAAAGCCATTGCAGCCGTATGAGTATGTCTGGGTCCGAAGAAGAGGCCTCGAGGGAATCGAGGAGGGGCTTAATTTCGGCAATGAGCCTGGGTTTTGTGGATGCAGCAGAAGAGACTCGACGCCGTGCGTAGGATGAAGTCTGTGTAGATGATGAAGAAGACGCCATGTCTGGAATCGGGAAGGTTTGGAGCGCAGAATTATATTCAGGGCATGAGGTCTATATAACTGCAATGTTAAATCCGTGATGAAGACTAAACACACCGAAAAAGAATAGCAAAAAACTATGAATGGAATGAAGCCAGCTTTCGAAGCAGTGCAATGAATGGGTTTGCTTAACGAAGAATCAAAATGTGAGAGAAATATGTGCTGGTACAAGCTGGGTTTTGGTGGGGGGGGGGGGGTTCGCGATGTTGTTGGAGCTAGGTAGATGATGCGGCGTTGCTGAGCCTCCGCTACACCAAAAGCCATCATCTCGTTTCGTTTTGTGTTTGCAGCTGGGCTTACACCAAACATTCCTCAACAAAGATATACTTCATATACCCACCCATGTTAGTTTTGCATCGACTTCACCAACAGAGTCAGAAATGATGTTATCTACATATATGTATCTTGTTTGTTACAGTTGACTGTATGAAGCGACCCATATTTGGAAAACGAATAGATAGATGGTTTGCCGTTTTGGGCTCTTATGTTTGGTGTGACAGGCAAGCTCGCTCGCGTCATTTGAAAGCTCCATGATCCAGTTAACAATGTATCTTAGGTACATAGGTACATGTACTCTAATCGGGCACATCTCGGAACTGTGGAGTGAAGACTGTAAGGACATGCCGAATTTGTCAAATAGCCACAACATTTCAAAAACGCGTCGGGGCGTTGCAGCTACGGCAAATAATGCATTATTTCCATAGAGAGAGGTAGATAGGCAGATAGGCAGTAAGATAACACTATCAACACACGCTTAGACTACACGGAGGAGCCGGGTGCTTGTCTCCGTGGGTTAAGAAGATCTCACGGGGGTGATAGCCACCACAGGGGTGCGAGCGAGACATGATGACTATGCCTGAGACGGGTCTTAGCGCTTGGCACCAATGAGCCTGTAGTCACCAGCCCCCGGAGCAATTCAAAGCTCTTTATCTTCCCCCAGATCCCACTTCCTCTCTCTTCTTCCTCCCATTCCTCTCCACCTCACTGCCACTCACCACTTCCACATATTTCCCCCCTATACTAGAACCCACTCTTTCTAAACGCAATTCATCATGAAGCTCTCCGGCAACTTCGCTGTTCTCCTTGCTTCTATCTCAGTCACTATCGCCTCCCCAATCTACGACACAACGGTTGTTCACAAGGACTCTGCTCCACTGTTGTCCTCCGCTTCCGCAGCGGAACATGAGATCCCTAACAACTATATTGTTGTTTTCAAGAAGGATGTCGGTGATGAGGTCGCCAGCGCCCACCACAGCTGGGTGGCTGACATCCATGAGGCATCTGTCGCTTCGCTCAGGAAGCGGAGTCAGGTTCCCCTCATGGAGCACTCCAATAATATTGGCCCCCTTGATGTGGATTCCTTGACTGGATTGAAGCACACCTACAACATTTCTGGAGGTCTTACCGGATACTCTGGCGCATTCGACGACTCGGTTCTCGAGGAAATACGAAAACACCCTGCTGTAAGCCCCCATCTCCTTTCTCGCCACCCCGGCCACCCCGGAGCTTATCTCGCGGGTGTGTGTCATACGTTCAACCAGAACGTGTGCACGTGATCCCATCGCCTAGTGCCGGGTCGCCCCACACATTTAGAATAAGGCTAACGCTATATATCTTTAGGTTGCCTATGTCGAGAAGGATTCCATGGTCTATGCTCTTGATCAGGATCCTGCAACAGAGCACGGCGCCCCCTGGGGTCTTGCCCGTATTTCCCACCAGAAGTCCCTAGACTTTGGCACATTCAACAAGTACATTCATCAGGCTGATGGTGGTGAGGGTGTTGACGTTTACGTCATTGACACCGGTACCAACGTCGATCACGTCGACTTCGGGGGCCGTGCTCACTGGGGAAAGACCATCCCTAACGGTGACTCCGATCAAGATGGTAATGGCCACGGTACCCACTGTTCCGGTACCGTTGGTGGAAAGAAGTATGGTGTTGCTAAAAAGGCAAACATCTACGCTGTCAAGGTTCTTCGTTCCAACGGGTCTGGCACCATGTCCGACGTTGTAAAGGGTGTTGAATGGGCCGCTGAGGCACACTTGAAGAAAGTCTCGTCTGCCAAGAAGGACAAGAACTTCAAGGGTTCCGCAGCCAACATGTCCCTGGGTGGTGGAAAGTCCCCTGCCCTTGATCAAGCTGTTAACGGCGCTGTCGGCCTTGGCTTGAACTTCGCTGTTGCCGCCGGAAATGACAACGCTGATGCTTGTGACTATTCACCTGCTGCGGCCGCGAAGGCTGTCACCGTCGGTGCATCTACCCTTGGCGACGAGAGAGCTTACTTCTCCAACTACGGAAAGTGTGTTGATATTTTTGCCCCTGGCTTGAACATCCAATCTACCTGGATTGGATCCAAGACTGCTGTTAATACCATCTCGGGTACCTCAATGGCCTCGCCCCACATTGCTGGTCTCTTGGCATACTTCCTTTCCCTTCAGCCCAAGTCAGGATCCGGATACTCCGTTGAAAGCCTCTCACCAGCTGAGCTCAAGAAAAAGATGATCGCCATTGCATCTGAGGGTCTTCTCTCCGGAATTCCAAGCGACACTCCTAACGTAAGTCTTGATACCTTATTATTATTATTATTATTTGAACCATAAGAGCTGACTTTCTTTAGCTTCTTGCCTGGAACGGTGGTGGATCTGGGAACCTTTCTGAGATCTTTGATGGCGAGAGATATAGCCATGGCTCAACCTCCAAGCCCTCCAGAATTATCGAGGATGTCTCAGACATTACCAGTGAGGTTCTCTCTGAAGCTGAAGCCTTCTTGGAAGAATTCGAGGACAAGATTGTTGAGGACGTCAAGACTGCGTTTGAGCAGGCTAAGAAGGCTCTTGGCCATAACGCTTAAGTAGCAGTTCGATATTTCATTTATTAGAATGTTTATCTCGGGCTCTTTTTATGTTACCAGCCTGCTGTTAAGTAACGCTGTTGGTTAGGCGATGTTATTTTTCGTTGGGTTTCTTTCTCGTTTTGTTACAATTTTACTTAGGTAATGTGGGATGGTTTGGTACTGTACTTTTTTTTTTTTATGCATTCTGTTCTGCTTTGTATTTTACACTCTTGGGACCAGGATAACACTGCATTTACTGGGTAAACAGTAACTTGAATACGAACACCTGTTATCCATAATTAATACAAGAACGCGTGTGCACGTGGGTGACTTCCCTTGATTGGTTTCCAACATCTACAGCGATGGGGAAAACTATTGTAAGAGTCCTATTGGCCAGGGCAGCCACCTAAACCCCGGTTCTTAGACCCCGTTTGTACAATAATTTTCCCCATTCCATAGGAGTGCCTTGCCGGTACATGTAGGTACATCCGCCAGAGGTTCGCCGGCCTTTCCATGCCTTACATTTTATGTAGGTAGTAAATTGAGCGATGGACCTGCATGTATGGACTTGTCTGATCTCAGTTTGAAAGACAAGTCGGATGCGAGATCACTCATCATAACGGCCTCACTTTTCACAATTCTGCAAACGACATGGGGATGCCTTGAACCGCTTGATCACCTGTCGTGTGCACAGCCAGAAATTGCGGGGATTGCACCGAAACAAGGCAACCACAGGGGGGGAAACCCTGTCATCTTGGATTCCCTGTGGCGTACACGATGATCGCTGAATGGTCGTGTGGCCATAATGCAATTTCGCGCCTCGCGCGGGCGAGCTGCTTAGTCCATTCTAGGAATCGATTGTTTCGTTGCAACGAGCCGCCCGCAATCACGTCATCCTCCTCGCTTGTTGAGCCGCACGGGAGCTATTATCTTAACTTCCCCATCTTCCACCGTAGCCACCATCTTTCACGGTTTATAGATATATATGCAGAGGTGTAGAGATGCAGAGATGCAGAGAGCTCCTGTTCAGCTTCCTCATCGCGATAGGGGTAGGGGGGGAGGGGGCATGCTGACCGCCCTATCTTTCCCCCAAAATCAGCAATAGCCTGTCCATCGGAGTGTCAGGAGCGCTCTGCTCGGGCCTATCCCAACACGCAGATATCCATGTCTCATTTAACCCCCGAGGAAGCTCTCGAGCCACATCTCTGGTAACAACTGGCAATATTGACTAACTGCATATATTGTACATAGAGTATTATCCAAACCTTCTAGAGCATAACTTACGCCCCGAGCCATCTAGAGACAACTCTTAGGGACCAATTAGGTAATCATTGGTTTCAGGGTCACGTTTGTGATGTGATGTGACGAGGCCGGCCAGAATATAAATCTGGGGAAACTTTATCTAGAAATCCAAGCCATCCGTATCACTACCCTACATGTAGCTAGGCCATCTTTAGACATGCACATCTACACAGTCTCTGTTGAGTTGAATGGGAAATACTTATCCATGCCATGATCCACACGGCTAGTCACGGGGGTAAAATCAGGCACAGGTTTCTGATGAACAAAAGGGGGGGGGGGGGTTCCTGCCAGTAGGGTCTGACAAAGATACATGTATGAATCATTGTTCCAGGCCTCATACGGAATAGCTCTGGTCGTATTTGATGACGTTTCAGGACTGGCAAACAGGCCAAACCCTTGCAACAGTGCCAGATGGAAATTGAGGCGGTACATACATGTACTTTACATCCAATCCGGTGAGTTTTAAGAACAATGGTCGACGAGCTGTGACGCTCAGTATTCACAACTGTCTATTGATTATAGTCACCCTCCCAAGGGGTGTATGTCGATAAAGGCATAACCGAGCTATATATTCTTCCGTGGATTAACCCCTGTTGCACAATAAATCACTCGGTTTTGGTAGTGGTGTAATAAGGTGCTGATACGCGTAGAAACACACGGTAGAGCGACATACAGAGCTTCTTTGGTCGTTATGTACTGAGCTGTTGGATCCAGTAGCGCTGTTAGTCGCGCTAGGTACATGTAGACACCCGCCCCAATACTTCAAGCGTAGCCGGTGAAGTACTACACGTAGGTGTAGGCAGGGTACCAATACGTACCTAGATGATATGGTTATCAGCACTGGGACTGCTCACCACCCTCCCCCCGCGGAGGAGATCGAGTGTTGCCGCCTTTAGAACCGGTATATAATAAGTACATATGTGTGTGCGGTGCATAAATGTATGCAATAACCCCCTTACTCTAGTTGCTAGAGTTTACTGTATATATCGAGCTGGCAAGATGCTATTATCCGTGTCACTGAGGCATCGTGAATTTCATAATTTATCCGTTGAGTAGCACCGCATAGAGGCTGTACGACCGCACCACCGCGGTTAAATCCCCCCGGATTTCTTGGCATTCGCTTTGGCAGATATCGTAGCGACCCCGAGTTATCATCAACATTTTTCTCGGATTGGTGGCTAACAAAATAAGATAAATATGTCTTGTAAAAAAAATCTTGGTCCAGGTAAGTACATGTATACCATACATGTAGACTGGGGACGTATGGGGATTGTTGGTTTATTTCCATCCAAAGAACAGCTATGTAAACTTACAAGGATAAGTATCGCATGAAACTTAAACAATCCATCTTTATGAATTATATCCATTTGAAAATCGGTCTTAGTACTTTCCGGCGTTGCAATAGAAAGGTCCCCACACCCCCGTGGTCTATTTATTGTGCCAATGATGCTGGGCCCTACGTAACACATATGATTAATTAACAGAGTTTGTATCCCAACGGGTCGACTACATGCATTCTTAAAGGGAACCTACTCGGATCACTTCTCTCATATCCCGTGCCTGTGTTGCACAGAGTGATATATCATGACCCAATTGCGATTAATGGTATGAGTCAGGAGAAAGAACACTAACACGGCGACAGAGATTTGAGGTCAAAAAGTTCAAACCTTCTAATTACTTGCTTGATCTTCCCTTACTGTGTCATGCAACACAGTGACTAGTGGCTATAGTTTGAATAGCAAAATGTTTCCTCTTATCTACTCAGAGTACATGTAATCATTCGCCTTTACATGACGATTATCGGCTTGCAGCTTCCCAGCCTAGCCTTTAAGAAAAACAAACGGCCTTAGCTTTGCTTATCTAATATTTAAGACTCCTAGAAACCATAGAAGTCTCAGAATTCGAACTCGAAACGCTCTGACGGTCCTAACATGTACCTACATGTACATTGGAAGGACATATTTGGTAACATGTTAAAACGGAGCTAAAGTCAAATTGGGGGCAACGACGAACCTGGGGCAACGACGAAAACACAGTTTTTAGGATCAGATACCAGCCTGAGCGCCTGTGCTTTGTGCGCCAAAAATCCCTGTTCGTCGTTCAACCAGTTTCGTCATTGTCCCCAAAGTGACTTTACATGTACTCGCAACTTCATAGCGTTTCTGAACACAACCACTATTACATGCCATACAAAAATGTAGTCTTGGCGGTTTTTTGGGTGTATGCAATATTGGTCGTGTTCAAAAACGCTATGAGATTGCGAGTATGTATCGGTTGATCGAATATATATACATGTATATATATAACCTTCCGATAATGGCACTGGGCTCACCCAGTTATAACAAAGATTATAGGCACAGCGAAAGCTCGCTATAAAGATACTGACGATAAGGGTAATCTCTTTATCTTTTAGTCCCGTTTTATTCTGGTATAAGGAAGGGTAAATTTGCTATAAGAATACCAATAGACCTATATACTTATAGCTATATAGAATGTTTTGCTAGAGTAAGTACCTTTATACAAGACGTAGGGTTAGGGTATTTTGGGGGGTTTTCAGCTAATTTTTTTCGGTATATGTATATGGCCCACCTAGCGCCAACCATCATGCCATACTATTATTGTACTTATGTATCTCTTGCTGGCAGCTTGCAGTTCACTTTGGACGAGCATAAAATTACCCCTATATACATGTAGTCACACTGATTTACCTACTGATAAATAACAGGCTTCCCCCCTTCGCTCTCTAAACGGGTAAGCTCCCTATAAGGGTACCGGTTCCCGGTCCCGAGCGTACCCTTACAAGAAGCTCTCGCTGTATCAATTATCATGAAATGTGTGTTAATGAGATGGTTATCTACCAGTCCGCAGCTGGAGAAGCGCGATCCTGCCAAGAAATGACTTTTAGAATAGAGTAGAATAACATAGCTTGAAACATTGCTAACGTTGGTTTAAATCTTAAGCATCGCTGTAATCACCAAACTAGAGAGCCTCATAAATGTGCTTATGGATATCACTGTTCCTTTTCCCCGTGCTAAACATGCTGTAAATACAATAAAAGATTAACGAGGAAACAGGAAAAACAAACGGTAAATTGATGAGGTGCTATATGCGGGTGGTCAGATTAATCTTCAGTAATGTCGCCATATTCCCACATTCCCCTCCTTTCCTCTTTGGCAGTGGTTTCCTTCTCCTTAAGAGCCTTAATCATTTCAGGATAAGCCCTTTCGTATGGCCTCAATTTGAAGGGAACCATGGCAAGCCCCTCGGAGACGATCTCTGAGTTTAAACTGGCTTCCATACGGTCACTGCTGTTAGGGTCGTAGAGCGTAACATGAAGAACACCTTCTGGACTCGTCCAATCGACATTTGCAACCAGTTGCCTACCGGCAGTTAGGTGGTTGATCATTTCCACGGACTCAGAGGCATAGTCTGGCTGAGTAGGAAACTGGAGGAAAGAAAAAACAGCATCAACAGCCTGGGCCTTCAATTTGGAAGTTTGGAATTGCGGTTGGATAAGGGGACGGAGGCGAGAGAATGGTATTTTCTCTGAATTTCCATAGTCGATGTAGAGGACATCTGCCTCTTTGGTCTCACGGTTGACATGGCGCACTCTAGCACGGTAAAAAGTGTTGTCCTCAGTGAATTTTGCCGCGACATATTCACCGACTTTAGGAGGTCCTTCAAGACCTTTGTTGTTTGCGGGTGAGAGATGAAAGCTTCTAAACGCTGACATGAGCTGCTCCAAAGCCGAAGTACCTAAGGCATTGTTAGTAAAAACAATCAATGTGAGTAGAAATTGAATGTGTATTCTTGCCTGTTCCAACTTGCTGAATTTTTAATTTACCCTGCTCATCGACATTCGTTACGATTACATCACGGTAATCCTTTTTCTTCTCGACGGCTTCGGTTTTTGCGTCTCCCTTAGACATATCCGCGTTGTCAGTCTCTGTCTCTGGTGTCCAATCTTTCCACAACCCCTTTCGCGCCTGCTTTGCTCTGTTTTCTGCCGCAAATAACTCCGTCGCGTGGCCAGACTTCTCGGCCGAATATTCATGTACACTTGCCAAACCCTCCTCCAGCAAGCCTTTAGCAATATTTTCTCGGTTGACATACATTGTGCCAATGAATCCACCTGCACGGTCAACATCATCCACGTCAATTTCGACATCTCTCTGCATGCATCGTCTTGATGCATAGTCAAGGGCCTCTTGACCAAAAGGCTCTGATGTCTCAGTAGCGTTACGAGCAGTTCGTGGTGCGCGGATACCCCCAAGAACAAAGGTAAGTCGGGCATTTTCGCTTGGGATTATCACCTTGAACCGGGACCCCGAGGATACAAAATCGACGACCCCAGGAGTGCGCTTCTTACGCTGAAGAAACGACAAATAGGCCTTGGCCTTGGCTGGGGTTTCTGAGGCCTCTACCATTTTTGAGCTCTGTGGTACCTTGGCTGCGTACATTCCTTTCTGCTCTTTCTGGGCACTAGTAACCGTTAGTACTACTAGAAAAGGAGACACTAGCTTGAAGGGAAAAAAAAGCATACGCTTCCTCAGCAGCAAGTAGTTCGTCATAGATTGGTGAACGGTCCTCATCATCTTTTCTATGTCTGATAACACTAACCCATCCACTCTCGGCGAGTAACAGAGCCACATTCCTATACAGTTTATAGTTTATTAGTACGGAATTTGCAAGAAGCTCATGGAGTGGAAACATACTTATTACTAAATGTAACTGTAGCCATTTCACGCTCCTCAAACCCTTCCGTAGCCGGCCTTTTCCCGTCAATTTCGACGCGTACATGCTTGCCAATCAACTTTTTCCGCAGGAATTCTTTGGCCTCAGCCGTAAATGGGGATTGTTTTGGATCCGAGGGTCTAAGTTCCCACACTTTAGTTTAGAATTCTCCAAGATATAAAGAAATAGACAACCAGTAGGATCGTATAACTTACTTTGGCTGCCTAACACTTGACAAATTGATTTTTCTCTCATTGCCAGCCTTGTTCCTCACAAATAATGTATCTGCGCTGAGAACTCTTGAAACAACGGCGTCAAGATTGCTGTCGGGAGCTTTGGCCTTTACCACATGCTCCTTCCACAATCGCATTTTCTGGTCCCGAGCAGCCTTCTCAGCAGCCCGGAAATTACTCATGTCCGCACCAATCATAGTGCTGTGAAAATCAAGACATCTTGCCAAGCCTTGTGAAAGCACTAATATTGCAATATTGCCTTTGGGATGGATAACATTCCCGATAAACTGGGATTGAGGGCTTAGTCCCAACAAAGTTACTTTAACAGTGCGCTGGAGGAGACGCATTTCTACAAACTCCTTGGCAGCGTCACCAAACTCCTCTCCAGGCTGTTCAGCACCTGCAGCATCCGTACGCTTCGAAAGTGGCGCCCGGATACCGGCAATAAGAACGACTATCTGTTGATGAAGTTTGGGTTCGAGTATAAGACGAACGGCAACCCTATCCCCAGATATCACACGCTCAACGATAGCTATGACAAAAAACAAGTAACATATTAGTAATCATTCCGTGACTGGGGGATGTTATATATCGTGTCTTACCTTCAATTGGCTTTCCTTTGTAATTCTCTAGAAACTGTACTGGGTCATTGGGGGACTCATATCTAGAATCAATTTGCCCATCCTGAGAGACACTCCACACCCCCTTCCCCTCCATCCTAGCCTTGTTTTCTAAGAGCCTAAGCTTCTCCATTGTAGCTTCATTGTCTGGGAGGTCGTCGCGTTTTCCGTCGTCGCGGAGTTTGACCATTCCTTCCTCGAGAGCTAGCTCAATGAGAGACCTTCCATCGGGGAGAGTTACTGTGCCGAATTCACGGCCAGTAGTCGGAACTTGATACAATTTCAAAAATTGAACTTCCTTGTCAACAGCAAGCTTGCGGAGGAAGTCCCGGGACTCAAAAGCGTAAGGCTAACCGGAAAATAACTGTTAGTAAACTGGCCTCATTGGCGATACCGTGGTGACAGAAAAATGGGGGGGGGGGGGCGGGGGGAATAAGGAGGAAAGGAGGAAAGGGAAGAAGGATTGTGCATATATAGCTAACCTCGTCACCCTCGCGCTTCAACCTTGGAGCGGAAACATAAGCCAACGAAAAAGTTTTCTCGGCCTTTGTCCTTGGGGACTGCAAGAGAAGCGAGTCTCCAGAATTTGCAAGCTTGACTTTCCCTATTTGAGCCATGGTTCCAAATTGTAGACTGGTATTTATGTGTTGGGCCTGCCTCGGAAGATTTCTAGGTGGAAGGGACGAATCTTAAGCTCTATTTGAGGGGAAAGTCATGTGTCTGTTGGTTTATTGTACACTCACCTTGGAGTCTAAGTATTTTGCTGTATCTTGCTGCGGGCGGAGTGATTTAATTGTTAAAGGTAGGTTTAGTATAGTCGGACAGCGCAATTGATTGATGGTTGGTTGTTTCAATGAATGAAAGTTGTGGTTTTGTGGAGAAGACAGGTTGAAGTAAAGGACATGTCAGTTGGGATGGTTGACCTGGCCACAACTCTAACCTTTGGTGGTACAATGTGGGGAAGCCGTACTACCAACCAACGCCCACAGAAAATGTACCCAGGGTGTTGGAAAGCGATGCACATTCGGTTTGACAACAACACAAAATACATGTACTTACTTGCTGTGGAAGTTTCGAGTATATTTCTCTCCACTACTGGCTACGTGTGGTGTGTTTGGATACAAAAATGCTTGCTTATATAGGGAGGAAGTCACTTTAAAGGAAGGTTATATATAGAAAAAGAATTGATAATAGATTTTTTTTTTTTTTTTTTTTGCTGATCATAGAATCTAGATGCTCATATTAACCTATCACATCCCGACGCCTTCCGTATAGGTACACCAAACAACCACCCCTAAGAAGGTAGGCCAATAAATATTCCGCCCAAACTGCACTGAAATTAGAACCCTGGATACATACGGAACTTCATCTGTTGGGTTTGTACATACCTATCCCCTACAGTATAGACAATCTGCTGTTCCAGTAGGGAGGGGCTAGAATGAGCCTGGGTTTGTAGCTACATAATACCACATACCTCACTGAATATGAATTTACTCTTTCACGTTATAAAACTGCCCGCATAAAATTCGGGAGCAAGACTTGATATCCATGGATTTCTTGCACAATGACTAAAGACTAAATTATAACATGGCTAAGGCCAACGATTACATGCAAACCGCAATTGAAACCTGCCGTTATGTCCTTTGATTTGCAGTTGGCCCAGATATCCTCGGCAACAGCGAGAAAGATGTTTAGGCAGAGATTCCAATGACACCTATCATTCATATTATTAACCTTGAATAAGGAACATAGAAAAATCGTGGAAACATACCACAGGCCGGGCGAGGGCCAGCATTACCGGTCTTCAAAGACTCCGCGTGTCCTCCTTTGCCAAGGTCGTCGGTGCCGCCGTGGACAACGACAGTGCGCTAAGCACATGTCAGCATTTTTTTCTCACATAGATTTGAAGGGGGTAAACATACACCGACAATGCTCTCGGGTCCGATCAATTTGATGAGTGGGTCCTCAATTGTTCCTTGGGCAATGCCCTGGGCATTGGTCTCAATGTTTCCCAAATCACCAACATGTCTGTCCTCGTCTGTTGGTGCACCGTGGTTCTTCTTGAAGGGGTTGAAGTGGGGCCCTGCAGAAGTGCATCCGTTGGTGTTGTCACCAAATTCGTGAATGTGCATTCCACGCTGGGCATTAGGATCATTGCCAGAGATCTCATAGGTAATGATTGTAGGGGAGTTTTCATTCTCCTGAGTGAAAGTTACGGTTCCACTGACAGTGGAGTCCCCACGAACGACAGCAACTATGATTTTGATGAGTTAGTTATAGTGTGCATGAAGGAAGAGCTTGATAGGCATTTCGAAATAAGATTGCAAACATAGACTCGGCAGCATCAACCACTGGTATTGCATGTGCTTAGGAGGGGAAATGAATATTACAGTCTCTATTTCCCCTCATTGTCCCACTTCCCCACATCTTATTCCTACCGCCCCATCAAGCAACAATCAATAAACGGATTGACTACATACCAGCTTTGACCATTTTTAATGAGTTATAAGATTTTGGTACTTAGTATGGAAGTTGATTGAGACTATTTGTGGTGTAGTGTTCTTGCAGAGAGATGACAGAAGAATGGTGGGGTGTGAGGGGAAGAGGGGTAGCTTTATCAGTCTCCAGCCGTAAGAAGATTACGGAATATATTCTTGACATGGGAAATATGATCATACAGGAGCTTGATATGTTGTCATACATTTTACGGATTATCTTTGGGTTTTATAACTGCTACTACATGTATGTACTTGCATATGACAGGGCATTGCGATCTCACACTGACATGCATTCATTGTGGTTATCATACAATGCGATCATCGTGCGTGTACATGGCACATGTACTTGTATGTACATGTAGTTCTGTAACTTCAATATTCTTTGGAATCTGGTCTTGGCCCGCTTCTTTAAATGTAGGGCTATTCGGCTCGCAATCGGCCGAGACGTAACACTTACAAATAGACAGCCTCCAGAACTTTCTCCTCCAAGAGAACGTTACACCAATGGTGGGCACAACCTAGACCAAAAAGTACCGCTGGGGTCGGGAACGAGAACCCTTCACGGAATACATTCTTTATCGATAACTACATGTAGTCGGAAATGTGAAAAAAAAAACCCCCAGGTCGCTCTGTTAAGTAACCCGGAAAAACCATCTCCCGATAAGCGCGCGCTAGGGAAATCACGCGCTTATCAGAGAATTTGATTTATCACTGGTAAATGTTAGTACATGTAAAGGGAGAGAGGACTCCTCTGTAGTCGTTCATCGGCATTATAAGCTTAAAGTGTGCTGCAATTTACGAAATAGCTTAATAGCCCGCCGTGTCTTAATCACGCTCGATCACTCGGCGGTCCGAATACTTAGGGCCCGTTCGGCAACAGGCCAAAACGGCGTTCACCAGAGTGAAAACTCCGTTTCAGCGAGTTTTTGTCTAGTATCAACTCCACCCTTCAGGCTCCTTTTGGTAAAAAGAAAATAAAAAAAAAGCAAAACAAAGGTTCCACGATGTCTTATGCGAGTGCATACATGTATCCTCTAGGCTCGCGGGATCCAGGTGTGGCATAGTCACTGAGCCCGTTGCTTTTGCACAGAGCAACTTTATTACTGAAACAGGAAGTCCTGGATTCTGTGAGTCTCAACAACCCAGGGGATAAAGTAGGTACAGTCGTCCACCGTCGCTTGACGAATACCGCCGGTTGACGAACAGGGGCTTTTAGGCCAATGGAAATTGTAGGACCGGAGATCTCGCAGGTTGGCTGTTTCTTGCGATATATACTTGGGATCCCTGTGAATCGTCAACTGGCAGTATTCGTCAAGAGACGGTGAAAGACTGTACTTATGGATTTCCGAACGCGACCAGCTCTGCATACAGCCAAATCTTGCATAAAACCCTAATTTTGGTGACATGCAGAGCTGATCATATCCATGAACTTCATGATATTAGCACCTATTTTCACGGTGGCGATTGAGGAAATTCTATTTCCAGACTATGCGGTTTCTTCGGGGTCGTGGTCAAATAACATGGATTTCTTTGAGTATAAAGTAGTAGTACGCCATATATAGATATGTAGATGCATGTACAATTGCGCTATTAGCGGATTAATGTTTACATGTATTTGATATAGGAACAAGGGATATATAGGTCTTGTAGTTACGACCCTCTCTGCATTAGGTGAGGTAACAGTGGTAAGATATAGTAGCTGTTTATATCTGAACTAACTGTGCGGAGATGTTTGGGTATGTAGAATTCATTTAATTAGATTTTTTTCTCTCTCTAAGCTATACATAGTAGGATAATTTAGGAGCAAACCGCCATTCCAGTTCTTTTCTGTCTCATTTCATCTCAGCTCGGTCGCAAACACGAGGTCAACCGACCTAGCCATGCATGCCCTAATTATAACTACATGTACATACTGTATTCCTATTCAGAATTTTAGTGAATGGTATACTCTAGACAGTATGAGTTTCTGACCGTTGTGCTCGCTTGGTACTGGTATGATGTAGTTAGTGTACGTACATAAGCACATGTAGGTACTACACTGCCTAACGAAGCCATTGATCTGGTCTTGTGACTATCGTATGGTACATGTATCATACACTTGTTAATTTTCACGTAGGAAAATTCGGTTTTGTAGATTACATGTAGTATTAGACTTAGGCCTACATGCACATACATAAATGTATAGTTACATGTAAGTAACGTTGGAGACAATGTCAGGAACCTATATGTATACATGTATGTATATGTACATGTACTTAGCAGTTTTAATACGTGTGGGTGTGTTCGAATTAAAGACAAAATGTATGAATTAGAAATAAAATTTGTTTGCACAGAGTAATCTGCCTTGAGCCTCAATACATGCAGTTTGAAGGTGGCTATCATCTGTCAGTTGAATTCACATAAAGGGTGGACCTATCGGCGCTTCAGGGCTTTAGCTTACAGGCCTTAAATGAGGCTCTGTGTGTTAATTCCGGCGTCGTAATTGTGAAGACACAAAGGTTCAATGGTCTGAGCACCAGACCACTGGTTTGGAGTTTTCTAAACTCCGGACCAGAATGCTTTGCCTTCGACCGCTATGTTGTAGGACGCTTCAGAGATGTACTTTGTAATCAAGGCTACATACCTACATGTACTTACGTGTGATTCCAGGAACAACGGAAGGAGGGAGGTACAAGAACAGGTACTTGGAGGACCTAAGTATACTCTAGATACATGTAGGGTATTTAGATTAGTACCATCGCCTCTGGTGTTTGCATTCCTTAGAAGAGAATCTACATACACATATAAACATTTAGTGCAGCCCCTTTCGCGTGAAAGGCGATATTTGGCTTCTCCCTCTTGTCCTCGGGCTTGAGGTCTCCAGTGAGATCTATTTTGATCTAAAGTGTACATTAGTATTTGTAGTTGTCGCAAAGCAAAGGAAAACCAAAGATAGAGAGGGTCAGCCATTCTGATAGGATTGCTGCTCTTACTATATACATGTATGTATCTACCATCATGCCTTTACCCATGTTGAAGTCAATAACAGCAAGGCAAGTCCTAAAATAAAGCATCCACATCTTCTTCCCATCCACCCATCTACCCCAGCTATAACATCATCCCAACAGTCAACTCACTTCCTTCTCCTCCTTTCTCTTAATACACAGCATAGCCGTTGAGTTGCGGACGTTCCTCACACCCCTCCTTATCCCGTCAACTAGCCAATCAGGATCCGCCCCTCCCCAACTCTGACTTGGTCCACGCACCGCGCTTTGGCGCATCTGACTCCAGAGTATGGTAGCCTCCTGTCCTTCACTCCCCGCACCCAACCCACTACACACCAAAAAAAAAAATCTCCACTACCCTCCAAGTACATCTCTGTACACATACGCACATACGCACATACGCACATACTTACCTCATATCATTCATAGGTCGGGTACACGCCTTTGTAGGAAGCACCGTCAGATTCGACTTCTATCGGTTTGGTTGGATCGTTTCTCCTAGGTTAGCATAACTTGGAATGGCTGGCTATCCCAACAGTGGTAACCCCAGAGCTTACAGCGCCGCATCGCAAGATAACTATTTGCATCGGACCCCGAGCTTTGACGACGGTGACGACGCGACATATTTTGACGGCGGTACTGGGGTGAGCTCTCGGCTGAGTATTCGGGGCCCCGAGGAGCTATACTACGGACAATCAAACCCCCTCCCTGAACCACCAAACAAACGGACCTCCATGGGTCCTACTGCTGCCCCGAATTCTTCTGTAAATCGTTCTCAAAGCCAAGGATCTGGCTATTTTGCGGTAACGCCTGGTGGGAACGGTTACCCTCAGCCCTATTCACCAGCATTACAGCAGGACACGTCTTACCAAAGCCCATCAATGTCGAACAACGCTCCATATCCTACTACTCCAGGCTATAACGGCGGCCAACAGCCTCAGTCATATAATCCAGCTGCATACCAGCAGCCCCAGCGCCAATCTGCCGGGTATCCCAATTCTGAATATCTTCCTCAAAGACATGTAACTACCAGCGGCTACCCCCCCGCAAGTTCAGGTCAATTTTCACCGACCACAAGCACATACAACCCGAGCACCTTTAACAGTGCGCCTTATCCAACCTCTTACAGACCACCGGTCGGTGCGATACCGCCTCATCTAGCACAACCGCCGTTCTCTGGATACTCTCAATATCCTACAAGGCCACAGTACCCAACTACCTCTCAATCATTATATAATGCAGGTCCATACTCCCCAGGTCTGCCACCACCTCCACAGTCAGCGCCGCCTCACAACACGTATCACCCACCACCACCGCCTCCTCCCCCACACCCGCCGACTTCACCGAGTTATGCTCCTGCTTCTTATGGATCGTTTATCTCCACCTCCAATCAACCGCAAAACAAGCAGTATCTAACAAGGCCCGAGACACATTATAATTCTGGCTCTGATAGTGATATGTCACCCAGTGAAGTAAATCATCCACTGCCAAACCCTCCCGATCGGTTTGGCACCTTACAGAATCCAAATAATTTCAATGGCTATCCTGGATCCAATCCTCTGCCTTCGCCTCCACCTCCACCTCCGCCCTCTCACGGATCGTTTCATCGTCAACCGTCGCAACAAGGCCATGGGGATACAAACGGGCGACACCCACATTCGAGACCTTTGCCATATGCACCAGATAATGGGTCCTACACGGATCCAGGTTTGCAGCAACAGGAACATGATGCCGCAGAGGAATTATATGATGAGGTTGAGGGTGAATTGATGTCAATGCTCAGCCATAAACAATCCGGGCGGCGTCCATCTCAAATTGACGTCGGGAGTGAGGATTCTAGACCAGCACCGCTGTTTGCTCCTGGTGGTGGCCGAGACTCCTACACACCCAACGGGCACTTGGGGGTTGACACCTCGGTGTACGAATACTACTCGAATGAGAGTGATGCAGAAGCCGCTGCGGGGCTGGAAATGATGAGGTTGGATGAAATCCAGGAGAATAAGGATGCAGCTGATCGTTCGAAGCATTCGAGCGAGCAGCCGGCACCTGTTCAGCAGAATGAGGAGGTCGATGATGATTATTACGATGGTTACCTACTTTCTGGTTATTATGGGCCAGGCACCTACGAGGAAGATCATAACATCCCAGTCCTTGGTAGCAATAGCAACTCGCTAGCAAACCGGCAGTCTATCAGCAACGAAATCGGAAGAATGAATAGTAATGCCAGTGCTATGTCAGGGATCAGTGCACCTCCTGCCTATGACCAATTTGCGATTCCTGACGACAACCTGGTGCATCCATTCCCAGAGTTTCGTGCTAGTGCTAAGAGTGACCTTCCTGGAACTGGGGGACTTTCGAAGCCGTCTGCTCATTTGAGAAAGTTGTCATTTGACGAAGGGGAGGAAGATATCAATAGATCTGGTTCTCAAAGTCCTTCGAAAAACCAGTCTGATTCAGACGGCTCATATATTCCTGAATTATTTTATCATCCGCCACCAAGCAATAGCACACAAAACAGCCCAATGCATACCAGGCCATTGCCTAGCCCTCCTGACTATGATAATTTTTCGGAGACGGGGTCACCAGGAATTTACTCGGGATTGCCGTACCCTGATACCGGATCGCCTATACACCAGCGGAACTCGCTTAGTTCAAGACCTCCCCTATCAACACGCCAATATGGTACGCCTATCTCAGCAGAAGGTATTGGTTCAAATATCCAGCCTCAAGGAGCAGGGCCGCATTTCCCTCGATCGACAAGTCTGTCGAGCCACACCAGCACCCCCCCGACGATAGTTCCTAACAGGTCTAAAACGGACGGGAAATCGCACCCAACACGTCAGCTTGTTAGCAACAGGAATTCAGTTCATTCTAGTGGCGGAGCTCTTGGGGATACTGAAGGTCTGACCATCAACGACCTTCCCCCAATACCAATGACGAAGAAATTCGATCCGAAGAAGCTAAGTAGCCGGGACTTTAAGAAATGCGAGAGACCATGGGCTCTCAGCTCAATTAAGTCGTGGTTGACAGAGATGACTGAAGGAGAGCAAGATTTGAAGGAGGGCGCTGTGGCGGATGGGATTGTGGCGCTATTCACACACTATGTGCCGACTATGAACGTAGCTGACGCAGAGACATTAGCGGTCAAGGTTGTTAGTGGGATGTTAAAGGAGAAAGCATTGGTAAAGGAAGAAGAGTGGGTAAAGTTCGGAGAGGGTGAAGTCTCAGGCGTTATATACCAGGTCACCGGCAATGGGTGTTACGCCCCGAAGCTGCACGAGCTCGAATCTCCTGGCCGCTGTTATGCCCATCATTGTGCAAGGACACTCAGGAAGATTACTTTATCACAGAATCCTGATGAGATGATAAAGAAGACTGAGGATTGGGCGACGTTCTGGAAAATCAAGAAAGAGCAGCTGGGTGAAGTCAGCAAGAAGGAGATTGAGAGACAAAACAATTTGCATGAGGTTGTCCAGACTGAGGATGAGTATATGGAACATTTGAGAATCTTGAAATCGCTCTACAGGGACACAATTGCAAATAGTAACCCATCGATCATCAAGCCATCTCGTTTAGAAGGATTCCTTAAGGATGTATTCGGTGCCGCAGATGCTGTCCGCCGGGTTTCGGAGGAGCACTTACTACCACAATTGAAATTCAGACAACAAGAGCAAGGACCGTGGGTTGTTGGCTTCAGTGATATTTTCAGGGAATGGATCCGTAAAGCGAAGACAGCCTACCTAGCTTACGCAGCAGCATTTCCGAAGGCGGATATGTTGGTTCGAAGAGAAGCTGAACGGAATTTAATATTTAGACAGTTTCTTGACCAGTGTCGTTCAGATCCTCGTTCACGAAGATTGGATTGGGTCACATTTTTAAAGGCTCCAATTACCAGATTGCAGCGATATTCACTGCTCCTTTCTACAATCCTGAAGCATACTGTTGCCGAGAGCGATGAAAAAGATAATTTAGCCCGAGCGATTGAGGAGATTAGAGCAGTCACCCTCGAGTGTGATTCGAAGGTTGACGAGATGAGCAAGAGTGTGGCGCTGCAGGAGCTAGGCCAGAAGCTGATCATGCGCCAGTGGGCTGTTGACCTGATGCTCGGTGAAAAAGGACGTGAACTTGTCTTTAAAGGTGACTTACAACGGAACGGGAGCAGTCGTTTCGCTTGGCTAGAGACTCACGCAATTCTCTTTGATCATTATCTTGTATTGGCCAAGACCACAATGCAACGTGAGGGGAATGGGGGTGCAAAACATGAGCGGTACGATGTTTCTAGAATGGTGGGTATTTTTCAAGAATTTGAGTTTGATCTCATTAATTTTATACTAATTTAATTTATCAGCCGATACCTATGGATCTTTTGGTCCTGGAAAGCACAAATGACGATCCCGTGATGAGGAGTGCCGCTAATAGATTGGGGATTGGGGGTCCGACGGCTGCTAACAAAGCTATCGTTCAACCCCCAACTCTACGACAAAACACTATGCCTGGAATGCCAGACCTGAAGCATTCTAACACCAGCCTTTCGGCGCTTAGCGTAGCCACTGCGCCAGGGAGACTGGTAACAGCAATACCGGACCAGAATGCAAAGGATGATAGGGTAATGTTTCCTTTCCGCATCAAACACCTTGGGAACCCCTCCCGTTCTCTCAAGGCCGATGACAATACCTACACGCTCTATGCCCCAACTGCGGCGAACCGTCAAGAATGGTGCGAGAAAATCATTCAGGCAAAAGAAAAGCATGCGGCAGCTTTGTACGCACAGAATGCAGAGCCGTTTAGACTCAAGGTTATGGCAGACACGGCTTTTGGGTACGAGACTGCAGCAGCTTCAGGGCCAAAGCCAATTGTTGTCAGGGGCACCCCACTGGACCGTGCAATCGATGAGGTTGAGAAAAGATTCCAGAATGAGCCTAGGCAGCCCGTCATGTGCAGGGCTAGTGTAAACTGTGCAACTGCCTTCACAGTACAGTTCAAAAAGGAAATGGTGGCAATTGGGACAGATTATGGTGTATTCACAGCTGCTGCGGATAATCCTAGAGAGTGGAAAAGGGTTTGTTACCTTTAATTGTATTAGATATTCCGTATTGAGAGATATTGACTGACCGCTCCTTGGACAGGCACTTAATATTTCCCGTGTAACTCAAATTGCGGTACTGGAAGAGTTTAGTTTATTCCTGGTATTGGCTGATAAGTCACTTATCGCCTATCATCTCGATACTGTTGTTGAGCCTGGAGACGGTGGTGCAGGAAGTGACGTGAAACAGCGGCCGCCACAAAAATTATCCGGTGGAAGAGATGTAGGCTTCTTTGCCACAGGGAGGATGAAGGAGCGTAGTTTGGTCTTTTACAAACGCCGAGATGGACTGAATTCTACATTCAAAGTTTTGGAGCCGGTTTTCCCTAAAGCGCCCGAGAAAAAGAGTCGGTTCTCGAGGAAAGGAACCACTGAATTCTTCAGAGATTATGGCGATTTTTATATCCCGACTGATTGTTACGGAATCAATCTCTTCCACTCAAGTTTAGCGATTCAGACAAGTAAAGGTGCGTTCCTTATCTTTTTTTTTTATCCCGGAAGCAATTCTAATGATTTGGTATAGGTTTCGAAGTTATGACGCTAGACAAGAAGCAACCGTGGTCTGTTCCCGAGCTTAAAGCCTCCCACGTCAATGACATTGCTACTCGCCTCCAGGGCCAAAAGCCGCTTGGGATGTTCCGTCTTTCCGAGATCGAATTTCTTCTATGCTACGAGGAGTGTGGTGTCTATGTCAACAAGCACGGCGACGTTTCGCGTGGTGTAATAATGGAGTTTGTCGGGAAAGCCAAATCGGTAGCAATCTATGGGCCATATATTCTGGTGTTTGACAGCGATTTTGTCGAGATTCGAAACGCAGAGAACGGGAGGTTGAGGCAGGTCATTGCAGGGAGAGACTGCAGATGCATTGATGATGCAGAATCTGGGGGCAGCGCGGGTAAAAGAACAATTAAGGTTGCTATGGCTCATCCAGAAGTTGAAGGTAGACAACTGGTAGTTGAGTTAGTGCTCAACGAGGGGCAGAGAGATTAGTCTTGGCATGCGGATTTGTAGTGATGTATATACTAGTTTATTTCTGTCGATTTTTTTATTCCTTTATGTGCACCTGTTTGGGAATGTGGTGGAAAATTGAGATACCAGCAGTGCAAGTTAGGCGGAACATGCACTGGGAGCACTTGGTTTCTATCTTCATTTTCCGTAGGGTGGTTGGGGTTCCTGTTCTTCCCCCCCCCCTTTTTTTCTTTTTCTTTCCATCCCTTCTTATCCCCTTTCCTTTCCCTTCCTTCCCTTCCAGCTTCAATACCTCTTTTTTTTTTTTATTCTACTTTGGTTTTCTTCTTGGTCTCCATTACCTCTGCAGTACACAATCTTGTTATTATCTGTCCTCCTAGTGTACTAGCAGTGCCTGTGATTGCAAGCCAGCATATGCCACTCACAGGGTGGGGGGGGGGGTTGTTTCTAATTATATGAGTTTACTGTTGTGTTGGTCTGTACGTTATATACGAAACGTGTACCGCGATGTTATCCTGTACATAAGTAGTTTTGAATCGAGTCTATCTACTATCTACTTACTACATGATCACAATTACGTGCACAAGTTCATCATTGGCAGGACCACAATCCATCACTCGGCGTCTCCACATTTACCCGGCCTCTATACTCGTTTACCACGAAAAGAACTAGAAAATTTAATTGCTTAGGCAAGGATTTGTCTGGACTGGCGATGATCTCTCCTACAAATCATCCCTGGTTCTTTTCGTGGTAAACGAGTAGAGTAGCTGGCTACATGTAGCTATTTGTAGTATCGCTTATAACTGAAGCTGAACCGACAACCGACGTCCAATGTCTGTTGCACAGGGATCCTCACAACGTCATCGTGGACCGAGGCCCCACGGGGATGCCGAATTCTGAGCAGCCGAGAGATGCCACTATACTCTGGGTAAGTGGGTATAATTATGTACCTACCTACATGTAGGTACATGTGGGGGGAGGGTATTGCGTAGTGGGTGGGGGATTGGGAGTATATAAATGTCTCCCAATTTGGGGGGGTGGTTTCCTCTCTCTCTCTCTTTTTTTTATATAGACTTTGGAGATCAATATTAATTGGTTTCATATTCAAGTTTCACGAACGCCCCAAAAAGAAATGAGCGAGGGCCCTGCTGCTTCTGTGACTGGTGGTGAGAATGGGAAGAAGGAGAAGGAGGAGCATCCAAAGATCATTTTATACCATTATGTAGGTTTTCTTCCCCCCCCCCCCCTCTTCTTTTTTAAGACGACCTCTCTTTATATATTGGGAAGAGAACTCCTTCTGGAGAACTAAAACACACTGATAGCCAGTTGGAAAAGGAAAACAATGGCTAACATACATCATAAAACCTCACCCAGCCCTTCAGCCCCTACGCCCACAAAGTAAGCTGGTACCTCAACCTTCGTGGCATCAAATACCAAGAATGCGTGGGTACCCCCCCCTCCCCCCTTCTCCTCCTTCACCTATCTGCTCGCCCGTGGGTAACGTAGCCTACGTATAGGTCCAACCACCCATCCTTCCCCGTCAAGACCTCGCCATCCTCGGCATCACCTACCGGCGCATCCCGCTGCTCGCGATCGGCAACGACGTCTACTGTGACACCTTCCTGATCCTGCGTGAGCTTGAGCGGCGCTTCCCCGACGGCGGGCTGGACACGGACCCGGCGCGGTCGGCCGAGTGCTCAAGACGCAGCAATGAGGTATTTCCGTTTGCGGCCGGGTGCATCCCGAGTAATCTGCCCCTCATGCAGGATCAGAGGTTCGTGAAGGACAGGAGCCAGTTTAGTGGTAAGGTAGGTTTTTTTTTTTTTTGGTCTGGGGGGTGGGGAGCGGGGTTTGGGACGGGCGTGTGCTGATGGCGTCGTAACAGAGCTGGAAGAAGGAGGATATTGATGCGGCGAGGCCAAAGGTTCGTGGGCTGATATATATATACACCGTTCTCTCCAAGGAAAAGGAGAACTAGCTGATAGATAGGCGTGACAGGCCCTCGCCGGCGTCCGTAAAGCTTTCGAAGTGGTCGAGAAGGACCTCTCTGACGGCCGGGACTGGATCCTCGGCAAAGAGCTCTCCCTCGTAGACATTGAAGGTCCCTCCCGCTTTCCGCTCCAGCTTCCCAAAAACATCTACTAACATCAACCTACATGTAGTTGCCTGGCCGCTCGAATGGGTCATTAGTATGCCCGGCGCGCTTCTCAACTCCAACATCACCCCTTCGGCCTTCCCCAAGACATTCGCGCACATAGCACGCCTCAAGGCGCGCATCCCCGACGCCAAGGCCGCCGGCGTCACCAGGATCAAGGGCGAGCAGGCGAAGGAGGTAATCCTCTCGTACAGCACGCAGCAACAGGAGACGGGGAACGTGGGTGTAACAGACCAGGACCCCAGCGGGGTGACGTTTGGCGAGGAGGTGGAGATCACACCCGTCGACACGGGGAGGGCAAACCCTCAGAGGGGACGCATCAGGGAGCTGAGCGCGGAGGTGGTGGTCATCGAGGTGGTGCCCACGGGCGAGCTTCACGGGACGGGGAGGAGCGCGCTCAGGGTCCATTTCCCTAGAGAGGGGTATGAGGTTGTGAGCAAGAGCGCGAAGGGGGATGCCAAGTTGTGAGGAAATGTAGTGGTTCTGTGTAGACTAGTTTGGTGTGGGGTAATAGATATGGGGAGGTAGCCTAAAGAATGACTCCCCTTTCAGTTGTTCCGCGGTTGTTTCGCTTTTGAACAAGACTTCTGCTGAAGGGTGGTTGGTATTAACTACATGTTTGCATACTTCATAGAATATCACTCGGTGTTGAGACCTTGTAATTACATGTATGTGACTGAATTCCCACCCTCCAAACCAACAACCCACAGCCCAAATGATCACCAAGTATATCTACTACAGCAAGGGACGAGAGTAGCAGCCAATCCAGCAAATAGCTAACAGCCCACTCCAAGGAGCCACCTGAGAACGAGCGCCTATTCCAGCCAGCGTGGGGCCATTTAGTTAGCGGCCTCGTGTTTGTACTCTAGCTAGGCTTTCCTTTCCGAGAGAGCTTGTAGATTGCTCCTCCTCCTCCTCCAATAGATTGATGGCCGCCTCATAGATGGAGAATGAGCTACTAGATTGAGGTCTATACTGTATGAAATATTCCCCTAAACCGCCACTGCCGCCCATATATGGTGTCTGTATGTATTCCCATCTATCATATCCCTCCTTATCCACACCCATTCCCATTCCCGCTCTACTCTACTTACCAAAGAAAGACAACCAAACAGCAGAAATAACAAAAAGGGAAAGGAAACAAAAGGGCCATTTCTATTCCCACCACTCTTCAATCATTACCTACACCACCCGCGGCCAGACAAGAGAAGGAGAAGAGGGGGGGGGGGTAGGAGTAGGCGGGGGAGGAGAAAGAAGAAAGAAAGCCTATACACTCTACTCACTCCAGGAGTGCCAACTTCCCCTGCGCATCGACGCCAAAGCACGGCTTCTCCTCGCTCGTGATGTTCCGCCTGATGGCGTCCACCTGCTCCTTCGTGAACCCGCAATTGCGCACCATATACGCCTCTACGCCGCCAAACTCGTCGCGTATCATGTTGACTGTCTTCCGCATCGTCTCTACACTATGCACTGTCTACATCAGCACCCCCCCCGGGTCCCCACCGTCACTCAAGAAAGAAAGAGGGGGGGGGGGGGGAAGAGAAAGAATACATACGTAGAACTCAACATATTCTCCAACCCCCTCCTGGCCTCCTCGTCCCCCTTTACAAACTGCGGTCTCTCCAACAGGCGCTCGCGAATCGCCTGCTTGAATGGCTCGAGCCCCACCTCCGTCAGCGCATACTCGAGCGCCACGACCTCGTCAGGCACGCCCGCGAGCAGCAGCAGTAGCGCACACATGACGCCCGTGCGGTCCTTCCCGGCCGTGCAGTGGATGACGAGCGGCTCCGTGGGGCGCTCGAGCAGGTGCTTGAAGATTGTGCGGTAGGCGAAGAGGGCGCCGGCGGTGAGGATGGAGCGGTAGGCGGCGGTGAGGTCGCCGCTGGTGTAGGAGGTGTAGCGCTTTGCTAGCGCCCTGGGGGGTGGGAATGGAGTGTTAGTATGATATGGAGGAGGGGGGATGGGTGAGGGAGGGAGTGCTACTCGGGGCTGAGGTCATCCTCTTCAAAGACGGGGACAAAGTAGCGTGTGGTGCCGGGGATCTCGACGACGGGGCATGTATCCGCAAGGCTCTCGATCTCGGGGTTTGAGCGCAGGTCGTAGGTGCTGGAGACGTGGAGGTTGGCGACGAGGGTGGTCATGCCGTCGGCGGTGACGCGCGAGGGTTCGGCCGCACGGTAGATTAGGTTTCGGCGGACCTATGAGGGGCATGCAGGGTGAGTATGGCAATGGGGGAGAGGGGGGGAAGGGGCAGGGTGGGTAATACACTGCCGGTGCTGCCCTGGATGGGGTAGCCGCCTAGGTCGCGGAAGTTGTAGATCCCGGGGACGGACTTCCAGGGTGGATGAGTGGGCAGAGTTGACTCTGCGGAGGTGAGGACTGACATTGTATGAGTGTAATATGTGAGTATTTGAGTGTGAGATGAGTATAAAGGGTGGGGTAGGAGGAAATGGGGGAGGGGGAGGTGCAGTTTCAGCTGTGAAGCTCTAGAGCAAGATGTAGTTTGAAGTTTATGCACGACATAATTGTGGGAAATAAAACACGGGAGGAGGAGGAGTGAGAATGGCGTCTCATTGGATAATTTCGATGATCTTATTGTCTTGATCAATCAATCAATCAATGCCGAGGTTGAGCCGCGTTCACAGCCTGTCACTCGCAGCTTTCAATTGTTTAAAGGGAGTCTTTTATATTCGAACTCTCATGGCCGTCGTCGTGATGGTGCTAAATCTAAATGGCCTTGAGAACTCAGCTGTATTCAGTCGAGTATATAAGTATATATATACGGACATATTCGCCATAGCCATCAACCCCCCTCTTGGCTACCATTTAACGGGTTGTGTAGGTTGTGTATATTTTATAACGGCTCCCTACATGTATAGCTTCCAATTAGCTAAAGCCTGTATTTTATATCAGAGCTTATATGCAGGCAAAACACTACCGTCACGCAACTCACCTTCATATGTGATCACTCGACCTCCCGCTCGCTCCAAGGTTGTTTGATTGATTGACGCCCCATCTTCTGCAGCGAAATCAAGTAATACACTATAAATGATTCGGAACAGTTGGTTTTTTCGCTGCATGGCATGCAGATCAGAGATTTATTCTCGCCCCTCCATAGATATTAGCAGAGCAGTGAATGTAGGCAGCTGGACGTTTCATTTCTTAAAGCTCGATGTACCCCGCCCTATAGAAACATCTTGAGACAATGCCCTTGGTGGCCGTGCTTCCAGGGTGATTCATATAGCGCCTCCGGTCCACCCAGACTGTTTCCGGTCGTGTACTAGGGTGTTGTGGAAAGTGATCAGAATCTGATAAGGCAAATTTAAATACACGTATTCACCGCAACATTCATTATCAGATTCTGGTCACTTACCCGCACACCCAAATACTACCAAAGCCGACTAACTAAATATAATATACCCCATAACCCAAACCTTTTCCATCACAAGTACGACCAGTTCGTTGAGGGTTCCGCTTTTCTCTGGGTGTAGTTTGGACAACCAACTTCAATCCTGGTGCAGTGTGAATGAGGGTTCTAAACCAACGCGGCCTCCTCTAGGGACTGCCGATCCTTAAGGGTGGAAAGAGTCGTTTTCGTGTATATATCGGCCTCCTACGGTCTTGATGTCTTTAAGACTATGACAGGACGGGGCATGACCGGATATAGAGTATGGCTGGCTCACACTTGCCAGCGGATATCCTATGGTGCAGGCAGTCAGTGGATCAATATGGCTGGAGACGCTTGTAGATTGAGGCTGTGTTCTTAAGGGTGTGCACGTTCTAGACTGCATGCGCTGAATCTGCATGTATATAGTTTAGCTGGTTAGCATTTAGTCAGCTGGAAATGATCAAAGTACTTGGTTCTTGCTGTGTGCTGCTGCTGAATTTGTCCGTTTGTAAGGAGCGCGGCGTGGGGGGTCGTATAGAACGTGTATACGTAGAGATCCCTCTCTCTCTTTACCTTTCTAGTGGATGCTACAGGTACGTATTGCATGCCGCCTAGTTAGGTTGCGTCTTCGTCAGCCTGATAGAGTATTATCACAGTCTCGAACATATTGCTAGACGACGGAAGCTCCCACTTTCTTGCTTATCCCTCCAATTTCAATTTCCAGGCTCTGCCTTAAGCTTAAATGTTGGTCGATTTGGGGGTTGCGACATCACTGGGAGCCCTGTCGATCACCCAGAAATACATACAAAGGAGAAGAAGAAAGATCTTATAGGCCCTCATCCCCCAGTGGACAGGGCCATACAGCACAAAACTTACACTTAATAGATCAGGGCAAGCAAGTACGTACATAAACTAACAGATAATACCCACCTTAAATCTTGGCAGGCCAACAGAGTACACCAGCACGGTAAGGTACAAAGTCACTCCCAACTACGTCTCCCAGAGATAGTCAAGGCGCTATATACATACAACGGTTTGTCTGTCTGCATCATTCAAACTAGCAACGCTTGCAAGACTCTGGGGTCGAACTTTTTTTCCCTTTTATTTCCCTTTTATCTTGTTTTTTTTTTCGGCGCGGTGCGTTTTATGATTCCAAAGTCAACAGTGGGCCCGGCCCTTAAAAAAATATATAGACGAGGTTATTTCTGAAATTTTTAATTTATTTCTCTGGTTGTCGTTTATTATAGATTATGGAGCGGTAAATTATTTACCACGGTGGTATAAGCACTGAATTTCAGTTCTTGTTCCGGTATAAATGCAGACCTTAAGTCTTTATTCTGCATTATCATTAATACTAACAGTTTCACACCGGTGGTAATAGCTGCCACCAGGGGACAATGTTCATATATACTGGCATTATATAGCCCCTCTCGGCCAAAAGGTCTGTGCTCCTATCCATTTTAAGGTATAAGTGTTGGTATTATTTTACCGTTGGTAAAATCACTTTTGACACGTTAACCGCACCATATATAGATACGTAGAATCTGAATTTGTTCTAATAGTTTCCTTGATTTTGTTTATTTTTGTTTCTTCCCCACCCCCCTCTTTTTTTGGGGATCGGGATCAATGTATATGAAGTGTCAATTAATCAACCAATTGTCGGTTTTAGAGCTTACGAGAATAAGGTCGAGTGAGCCATAGTGTATCACTCGGTATACTACGCAAAGAACCCAACTAACAAACAACACCAAACCCTAACCCTCAAACGCAAACTCTAGACACTCCAGATTTAAGCCTTCATTGCTCCGCCTAAGGCTGCTTCGCAGCGCAGTTCCAGAACACACGTTTGGGAAGGGTCCGAGGGGGGGGGGATGTTCAAGGGGGGGGTTCTAGTATTCTAGTATTGCACCGTAGTCTCTTTTCATTTCTTTCGGACTAGGATTTTTAGTGCTATGGGAGAGAAATAGAAGTATGAAAGGTTAATGTTGAAATACAAAGTCTCTGGTGAGGTGAGAATGCTATCGAGTGATATTCTATGACTACACAACCACAAATTTGAAAAAAAAAAGAAAAAAAAGGAAATTGCAGCATGCGCACTCTGCTTACACTTCCCCTCCCTCCCAAATTGAAACCTAGAAATCTGTGCGACAAAGAGGGCGTTATCGTAAGATATGATCCACCAATACCCGCTACACTACACTACAGCAGTGGCAATATCAATTAACCCGCAGCCATCACATCATATCAGCGGCCCACAATGGCAAAAAGAACTCTACATTCTAACCAGCCGGTACCAGCCAACCCCCTAGCTAGAATAAAAATTCCTGCATTCACAAATCACTACGTACCACTTAAGCTTATCTCCTGGACCCACCTTAACCAACCCCAGCGATGCAGGACGCGCATCCATTTAACCGTATATAATATTCTACCCCCCGCTACCGGGGAGAGAAAAGATCACCACCTATCACTCGCCCTTGTCCTTTCGCCCGTCCATCAATCCCTCCCTCATATTCCCATTGCAGGAGGCTGTATCTATCGTCCCCCACTCGGATGGTTCAAATCCGGCCAACCAGCCGCGCGCTCTGCCTCTGCTCTGCAGTATTTTGAGCCGGTGCGAGACACACGCGTAATCTCGGGTGCCTGGTGATCAGTGTTCGGTGACAACCCGGCCACCCGGCGGACGGTGCCCGACGCCTGGTGACGACCCGGCTATTCGGTCGACGACTGCCCGGAGCCTGCTCATCCCGGCTTGGAAACCCTATAGGTACTTAAGTGGCCAGCCCCCTACATTAAGTCTGCCTCCGTCGGACATATTTAGCAGCACCTGAGACGATGTTTAAGAGTGGATGCATAACGGGGATTTCTGGTTTGAGGAGGTGCGTTATCTGTTCCTCAGACGAGCATCAACGTGGCTTGGGGTGTATGCTGCACACAGACACCCAACGACGGGGACCTGGTGTGTTTGATCCTTGGTCCTTGTTCTTGTGACTGGAAGGGAGGGGGGTGGAGTATCATCGGTCTATCATCTGATGTGTTACCCCGAAATCTACCAATCATATCACAGCCTCAATCAATAGCTAACATATTATGAATGCGTTAACGGGCTCAGATCGAGCGAGCCTGTTCCAGGTGGGGAAAGAGAGCTGAAAACAAGGAATTCTCCAAGATACTCAGCTAGACATGTAATGCACATGCTCAGGACCAGCATCCCGAAAAAAAGGAAAACACCGAATTCCCGAACCCTAAACGCTTTCCATTTTTCTAACACAAAAGGAGCTCACAGAAACAAAAGGGCAATAAGGGGGAGGAGGGGCAGTAAAAAAAAGAGGGCAATAAAAAAAGGGGGCAATAAAAGGGCAATAAAAGGGCAATAAAAATTGATTATGAAAAGTAGGGGTAACAGTGAAGCAAAAATGTCAAAAAGAGCCTGCCAAACAAGCCGTAAAACCCCATAAACACCTCAATAGGAAGAAAGCCAGCGCGCCATATATAAGAATGAAAATACCAAACCACAATAAACAAGTCAAGTCCATCAAACGTTTCCAGTAGTGCTGGTTTCGATACCGGCCTCGAGTTTGAGTCTCTCTATTAGCTTTTCGTTCATCCTGTACCAAGTGCTGCCATTATGCTTCTTTATTAATGGACTCTGTTTTATTGGTAGCCACCAATCCCAAATACTGTATCCCATTACTTCCTTGAAATTATCAAGTGTACTATCCAGCCTCCATGGGTTCTCCCCTTGCTTTGTGTTGACGATGGCGAAGCATCTAGCCTCTTGTCCTTCCCTAGGATTTTCAGGTAGCCACACTCGAGGTACTAGTGGACGACCCCCGACGCCTGGCATGGGTGGAGGGTTGGGGTCATGGATTGCAAGCTGATATACTTTGACCGTGTGTGAGAGCGAATCGACCGTCGAGAGATTGCGGTATATTAACTGTGCTGTCGAACCGGCCATTCCACAGGCGAAAAGTCCGAAAAGACATGATCTAGGGCAGACAAGTCAACATATCTTCTGGAAACAAGGATTTGGAGGGAGGTTACTTACAATCCAAGCGCTACCAACCAATTAGCGTCAACAGAGCCACCATGATTTCCCTTGTGCTCGTTGATGAAATATGACAACGAAATTATGAGGTATAGGCAATAAAAGGCACCATACACCACAACTTGAAAGAAAAATTTATAGGAGTATTCCGCCACGATGCCGCCAACCCTGGCCATGGTAGTAACATCAGCATGATTGTCTTATTCGTATTAAGCAGTACAATGATCCTAGGGGATTTACCAGGGGCAGAAATGGTCCATCTTGTACACGCATCGACCCACTTCACTGCAGTGATGAGACCTATCTGGTTTATAGCAGTTGCATTGCTGGCACCACTTGGGTCTACCATTTGGTTCACAGACATATACATCCTTTTCATAGAATTCCATGCAATTTTCTGGTTCCGGTAATTCGTGATGAGGCTCAGGGGCGTAGGCATCGTATGAATATCCATGAAGAGTACTAGAGGACGTTGCAGGTCTATCATTATGTTGAGATTGGTGGATTATTGGGGGAATGTACGCGTAGGAAGTGGGCGTCTCAGAATCTCCCTGGCTTGGCTGTGCGACAGGTGGTGGAGGTGTTATATTCACTTCTGGGATTGGCGTTTCTGTCCCTGCATCATCTGCAATGTTTGTAAACACTCAGTCCTTATGCCTAAGTTTAGTTGGGCAATAGGGGTACCCTAGTGGTACAGGGCGTATACCTGTATTTCTAAAGCTTGCTTGCTCTATCTGCATACTACCAATCCCCATCTCTGGATCGCTATCGCTTCCTCGAAGCTTCTCGTTTTTGATGGCTTCCTCGGGGTCTGGGCCTTGCGCCACAAACCCTGGGGCCATGCATATAGTCCATAAGACTCTCAAGTACGCAGCGGCGAAAGGGAGAAAGAAGAGAAAGTAAAGAGCAATCGTGACCGCCCCAGCAGCTACCCGATATTGGGAGAGTATCAGATACTTAACTATAGCTTCAATTTAGCAAAAAGGACCAAGACATGTATGGGTAAAGCTCCATCCTGTACGCGAAAGACTCGGGGAACACACTGCATACTAAAACAACTAGAACCCACGTCGCATACCCAGCAAGACCCGCCATTACAAAAGGCATGAAAGCCGCGACCCAGCGATTCATTGTATGTTTCCCATTTCCCCTCTTCACTCTTTCCGTCGCTGCTGTTGCCATCTCCACTTCTCTGAAACACTGGCAGAGAGCTAAGAGAGAGCCAGGTTGGGAGCTAACCGCTCAACTTGGGTTGACTAAAACGTTCTCTAATATCGTCGGTGAGTATCGAAATAGACCTAAGAGAACTGGCCGTTGAGTTGGGTGAATTTATTGCAGGAAGTACTGGCGGGTGTGTCGTTGGTAACAAGGTGTGGTTGTGATTTAAGGAACCTGCGTAGAAGTTCATGATGATGATGATCTACACATACATGGCTTAGTCAGGGGGGATGCATAGATTCTGAGTTGGTAGTGAGACAGTCTCAACGGCTAGCTTTCAGGGTAGGGGTCAGCCTGACGACAGGTGTCTTAAAAATTCTAACTCTATATAAGAAAAAATGAGAGAGTTGTGGAGGATACATGTAATATGTAGGTATCACTATACGATCGCCGTTCAGATCGAAGGTACATGTGTTATTGTGTAGTTACGGATTAAGTTTGAACCTATCATTTCCCCCTAAAAGCTAAGGAAGGGCCAAGCCACAATTATCAACTACCACAAGTACCCAGGGATTATCTCTCGGAGCTAGCGAGTGCTCGTGGCACAAGGATGGAAGGACCGAGAACTGTTGTTTTCGAGGATATTTAAGCTGTTACGAGACTTTGTCACGCATATCTACATATGTATGTAATGTGCCTGTGTGCATGTGCTACACGTAACAACACCTAACCCCACTCTACACAAATCAGCCATGCTAAAGCTTATTTCTATGTAGGTGCACACTATCCTACATGGAGCCGGCATCCGGCAACAAAATCAACGTTCCAAGCTCTTGACAACTCAGCCACATTTAATCCCCGCGCCCTAGCCTTATCAGAGGTTTCATGGAAAGTTGTCTACATAAGGACCATCCATGCGTATGAAATTTTAAGCGTTTAAACCAACTTTCATGGGCAGTCTGATATGGTGGACTTGAGACTTGTATGGTGATGATGATGTCTGCAGCATCACGAAGAAACAACCTCATGGCCTCCACAAAAGGACTGGTAGCGAGGTACCCCAGCTTTGGTGTGCTGCTTAAACAAATGGAAGCATGCGTGGAACCTAGCAAGCACAAGCATATTGCTTGTATCGAACATACCACTCCTGGTTAGTAATACGCCTGCCACAGCTTGTATATAACAAAGAAAATTGCGACTATCGTTACTTTCCTATCCATCCGTCTTGATAGGTCCTCAGAAACCTAAGAGCCATAAATCGAGCAGATCGTGGCAGCGCAGAGGGAAGGCGGAAGAACGGTTAAAACACTTTAGACAACATATGAACCTAGGGGATCTGGACCACCAATGGATATGATACGGAAAATATAACCGATTGACATCGCAGTTAAACAGGGTCACGTCTGTTAATTGTCCGATCTTTAAAATCTGCCTTGCAGAAGAACCTACTGATGGCGTCGGCCAGATACGAGCGCCGATTACCCCAGACATTGTACCCACATGACTGAAACACCTGGTAGCTGCACGCACCAAAAAAAAATAAGGCAAATACCATTACTGAAATTATGCTTGGGATATTTCTCCAGCTCTTCTGGTGCCTCGCTGGCTACGGTCTGACCAGCCATTTTACTAGAACTCTAATGGGGTAGTAATAAGCCAGCGTTTCTTACAATAACCAGGGCTACATACCTATGTAAAAGCTCTGTTAGAGTACTGAACGACCTTAGAGTGGCTTTCCGACATATATTGTGCCAATGAAATCGGAATGCCAGCTGATATTTATCTCAAGATTACGTGATCGGGAAAGATTCTCACCAGCAATGACACAATCAACGTGGAATGTTCGTTCGTGCTCGTACAAAGAAATAGTTATTCGATTCGCTGCATGCACACAACCACAAAGAGGTTCACGTCGAGAACAAAGAAACCGAAAAACAGCCTGAGCAGTTCGGGGGCCTTAGATGAACCCAAGGATTAACTACCTACGGCTGTTTGGGGGGAAATTAGACAGCCTTACCTCAGTTACCTGCAATATATGCCTCGAGAGGGGCAGTACGCAGCTTAGTCGTACATGAAGTAGAGTCACATCAGGAGGCTTGGTTGTACAAGCAACGGCCGACGCGGTAACCAACATCCCTAGCATTCCAACGATTCGGGTTAGACCCAAAATAGCGGGACCAACAAACTGACAGAAGGGAGGCTTGCTCTTATTCGTTTTCGCTTCTTCTCTCGCGTGGGCGGTACGATATCCAGCCGCACTTGGGGGATAAAGGAAACCACACGCAGAGGTTAATGAGGCCTCGCAATAGGGTATATACCAACTTCATCATCTTCTCTCCTCCTAAGCATTGTTACCTGTATTCCCTGTTTCTCGTAATCTATTACCAATTACTCAATTATTTATCCAGCCCCGGCCGTAATATCAGCATCAGCGCCACCCCCCCACTAGCTATTCTTTAGCTATATATATAATATATTCTCCGACAGAATCTTCAACCTCAAATTCCTGTCCCCTTCAAAGAAGATTTCCCTGAGCAAGTGTCGATCATGTCCTCCAATCGACCCGAAAGAAACTCCCAACAGGTCCGCGCAGAATACCTCCTCGCCAACCCAGCTCCAGGAACATTCTTTAAACGTCACCTCCCCAATAGGCGTTTGTTGCTGCAGCTCCAAAAGGCAACTGTGGCAAGTGATGGTACCCGGGGTAGATTAGTACCTGCATACGATGTCCGTTGTGGCGGGTCCTTTATCCAACGTCTATCAGGGTGCTTCAGAAATGTCACCGCAAAGGATATCCTGATTGTCGCAACTGGAGATGGGGAAGAGGAGGAACTAGTTCAAAAGTCTGAGGTCTTGGCCAGTATAGAAAGGGTCTCTGCCAAGGATCCAAAGGCAACTGAGAAGCTTGTTGTGAGGTTCTTTGATGAGGTAACTTGGAACTGTGAGAGACTACCGTCAGGAACATTCCAATTTACCCCAATAAGTGGAGAGGACCCGAATATTCAAGCTTCATGGGAGCCAGAACCAGGGGCTTCAAAGGGTTATATTTTCAGCATCACGACACTGCCTCTAGCAACCGCGAATCCACGGTCAACAACGCCTAAATCGCCGAAAACGCCTACAAAACCAAAGAGCATGTTGGCACGCATGGACACAGAGAATATTCGGGTGTTTGGCGTACACCCGGCTTCGAAGGGATCCTTTCTAGGTAAGAAACTCAAATTCAGCCCTTCAGCTGGGGTTTTCAAGCGACTTCTCACCTAATTGATGGTTTCTTATTTAGGTAAAATAGACGAGAAGAATCTAGAAAGATTGGTGTTGGTATCGGGAATGTGCATTCGGGCTTTGCAGGGGTCATTATAAACGAAAGAGGGTATCGATCACGGGGTTGGATTTCCTTTGTCACGTCACGTCACGTCATGTTATCATTGTTTTTCTTTGCGTGGAGTTTATGGATTGGACTGGATTGCGATTTTGCAAGAAAAGCCTGGAGCATTCACACATATGAACCTTTTTCTATGTAAATAAAGTTTTCGTTAGGGGGCGGTTTTATATGTATGTATATACATGTAGATAATTCTAGGTTTGAACGTTTGTGACGGCTCCGTGGTGCTAAGTCAGGGGTAATAGTATCAAAGTTAGTACACTACCCGGGACACTTGCCTTTGGATTGGTTGGTTCCCCGTTGAGCCTCAGTCAGAGCCCGGTGGAGGGTGAAAAGCGCGCGGATGGTCCTTAACCTTTACCACGTGTATGCATACCGGCTGCATGCGTTTGAGTTATGACAGCCACAGGGATATTGTTTGTCCCGGTTTGAAGTATCACCACGGTCATTGATGGGATGCATGTATGAGTGAGACCCTATGATCCAACATGCTACATAGCAATATTTGGATACATATAACTACAAACGGTGAGTTCATACCAATATACATAAATTTACCTTTTCTATACGTAATTTAGAATCAGATATTTGATGCAAGGTTTTGAAAGATTTGGTCAAATTCGCAGTTTGCCTTTTTGTACTAGTGTGACGGAGTACCAAGGCATAATGTGATAGAAGATAATTATGACGCAGAAGAATTTAAAGTATACAGCTAGAGGGCATTAAGACACTAGACAGGCACAAGTATGGGTACCAACGATGGTAAATACAAGAGCAGAGATAAAAGAGATGCAGAGTAGAGAAAGTGAATCTAACGGGACGGCCGCCACGAGATGGAGACAAGATAGTGACGACGCTAAATATAAGACGGCCAGAGACACCAGCGAGATGATTCAGGTTCAAGATCAAGTTTCGTAGATAAAATGGAAATCTGGCTACTGCCCAAAAAGATAGACACCAGAAAGAAGACGCGTTGCAGAGAGGAAATATAGAAAGAATCTAAAGACTATATATACAACTATTCTTTCACACTGATGACTCATACTATAGAATCCCATAGAAATTCCTTTATTCCTGTACCACTAATGCTATTCCCGATACTCCTACTTTTATCCCGTTACTACTCAATCCTTACTAGCGCTTATATTCTATTACCCAAGCTCCTTCCTAATTCATTATCTAACTTCCGATATCGACCGATATTATATAATAATCCGCCTGCCAGAGTAATGGCGACAGAGGCTGACATGATAAATACACTATATCAATAAACTTAACTCATGACCGAGCCTCCCAACACCCCTTGTTTTAGCCTCAAACTCCTGATATTTTTGAACCTCCTAAAAGCTCATATCTCAAATAAGCCAAAGATCGCCCCAAGCTGCAGAATGCTACGAAAGAATTGAAGCAATACGACAGATGACAACGATGGGTTATGAACAGAAAACACGACAAGATAATCGAAAGATACTAACGGGTTACAGAAGAAAGTTTGCAAGATAAGTCATAAAGACGCAAGAAAGCAGCGCAGAAGAAGATGGAGAGAGTGACGAGGCAGAAGAGAAAAAGCACAGATCGAAAGACTCCAGAAGCGCCATGAATATAAGGCCACCTCGCGGGCGCGAAACAGAAATGAGAAACTATAGCTATTCCGTCTGCCTTGCATTTTGCTCATTTGAGACGTGTCATTATCGCGACGATTTATTAAACGTTAGAGAAAATTTTAAATCCACAAATATAGAACGTCATTATTAAGCTTCGAGTATGTCTACATTTACGATTGATTCAGAATGAAATGTTAAAGATGGTGATGAATACGCCACATTTATAAGATTCTATAAATTTCCATGACAAGTGAACATGACCCATGATAAGATAAGTAAATAAATGAGAGACTTTTCCTTTCGCTTCTTTCTTTCCTTTCTCTGGCCTTATCTTCCGTTATCTCGATACATGCGAATATACTTCTATCTATAACTATAGCCCTCTCCAAACTCGCTTTCGCGAGACCTCATCTTTGCACCCATTTAAGCTTTTTACGCCTTTCTTTCCCTATCCCGCCTCGCTACCGACCACTATCTTTGTTTACCTCGCTTTTCACGCAGACTGTGATTTCACGCCCATCTCTCGCTTCTTCCTCACAACGTTTCTAATCACAAGAACAGAAGGAAGCCATTTCGCTTTATCATCATTATCCGTCACGTTTTCGCCACTCCATCACATATACTAGAGATAGAAAGATATTCCTACGACGGTAAAATGCGAAGATGATAGAGAGAAAGAAAGAAAAACTAAAGAAAAGCTTCGCGCTTATTTAATACTCTCCCAAGTCCGCTATCATCAGTAAGACTTCATTTGTCTCCTGATATCTCCTGAACCTCAGGAGACTCAAAAACAATCAAGGAGTTTCAGGAGACTCTCAGGAGACCTGGGAGATTGCTGGAAACCCATCGAACCTCATGACGATATCCCTTTCGTAGTACATCCCTTTCTCGCTTAACCTTTCCTCTATCGTCAGAACTACGATAGGCCTATCGACAGTTCGCCAAGACATGACAAGTTAATTACGCCAACGCCGGACAACTAAACCTCGAATCGATTCTCGACAAATACCAAGAATATTCTTATCCTCACAAGATTTTTTGCACTTACTGCATTCTCGAAATATAGATCATCATCATTGTCATATGTCATATTGTGCCCAATTACACCGTGACAATTTAACCCATTAGGTACATTATATTCCATATGTTCAATGAACTCATTCCACAAACCTCATTTTATGAACCCAGTTCTACAACCCCATTTTATAGATTCCATTCTATAAATCTGATCCACAAGTAATATTTGGGACTATTTGTCCTTGTTCGACAGCATAAGAGTAAAGCAAATATAGTCTGATCATCATGAATCTACAAATATTAGAAATAAGGAAACAACAACGGATGAAAGAGTTAGTATCACGGTTCGACTCAAGACCCAAGCGCTTTCTAATGGGTTGTTGGATAAGTATCGACGTTTAAGAAGAATGATAGTTTACATCAAGAACTCAACTTCGACCTGAGTCTCCCAACAGTCTCGTTTCCGAGCTCGATACCCCCTGATATGTTTCCGAGCCAGAGACCTCGAGACAAACGTTTCATTGATGTAGGAAGGAGAATGGAATGTAACGCGATAGGAAGGATGGAGAAGAATAGGATAGAACCTGAGTTATCGAAATAAGATAAGCAAGATGTTTTGAGCTTTCTATGTGATTCTACAGATTTAATCATCGGCCACGAATATATATAGGCGTTTTTTCCTATGTTTTCACCTCTAGCAACATTTTTTTTTCTGTTAAGAATCTATTACTTTGGCTTCGCCTCGCTTCGTCCCTATTCTCAACTCGAACCCGAACTGCCTCGCCTTCAGATAAGATGAAATGACCTCGCCCCGACCCTACCCTCCTATTACCCTGACCCCGACCCCACCCCGTTAGAGTTAGGGTTATAGCTTTAAGTATTGGCAAACTCAACTTACGACAGTTTCTATCTCACACATCAAGAACTCAATCATGCGACTAGAGCTCAAATAGCCTCGGTAGCCTCGAGACTCCTGAATATTTTTTTAGTCTCATGAGACTCAGGAGACACCAGGAGACAACTGAAGCTTGATGCTGCTTCATGAAAGTTTCATTTGTTCGATATCTCCCCGATCCGTGAGATTCAAAGATATCCAAGACTTCAGAGACTTAGAGACCGAGACTTTTGAGACTACAGTTGAGTTGATTTTCATGAGAATCTCCTGAAACTCTTATATTTTTTTTGAGTCTCCTAAAATTCAAGAGATATTCGGAGACAATTGAAGTTTTGCTGATGAGAGATACTGGCAAGAGGTGGACAGAGATAGGTCGTCTGACTGAGATAGATTTTTGTACTTATTAGGGAATCTATAAACGTGCTAGAGCAAATAGATTCTTACAAAAAGAATCAAAAAAGGAGGGCTTCCTATTTTTATCTGTCAGAGAGGGAGAGCCTACAAAAGTTTGCAACCAGACATAAGAGAATAAAAAGACTATTCTGGCAAGCAATTATCGAAAAGATAATATATTCTTGTTCAGTTAATTCATTTTGTTATATTATGGCATCTATGAATTACTATAAAAGATTACCCCGCAGGAAATATAATCACTGTTTGTTTTTAGGTTACCTATACTTATATATATATATAGAATGAGATCAGATAACTGAAATAAATGAATCAAATAATGTCAAAAGAGATTACACTGAATCTACGATAATTTATTTAGAACTGTTTGTACAGATAAATCTATTTTCAAAACAGCTGGATTTGGTTACTGTTCTTGAGTCACTTTGAGACCAAAAGAAGAATCCTATCTTGGCCGTGTCAGTGAAATCCAGGAATCCAGAAGGAAAAGTACAATTATATAGAAAGCACTTTGTGGAGGGATTAAATCTGAACTAGTATTAACTCCTGTTCTTATTACTATCAGTTCTCATATTTACAGAAATTACGTTCTAGATCCTTAACTTATTTAATTCTTGCATTGTACCTGTTAAGGATATCGATGGACTCAAGTAGCAGAGAATAATGCTTCTGATCATAAAAGATTATCTATCATCTATGGACAGATTAATAAAGTAGAGACTATTGAATAACCTGTACAATCACCTAATTTTAATCTTATCGAGACCTTATGGGCAAATATAAAACTGAACTAAGAAAAACCTTTAGATTGATACAAAACATAGAGGTTTTGAAAATAATAATCAAAAATACCTAGAATAATATTACTGTAAATAGATTAAATGGATTGATTAAAAACATGCCTAGAAGACTAGAAGCAATCATTGCTGCTGAGGGGCATTACTAAATATTAGATAGATAATTATTGTAGGTGTTCGTGGTTTGGAACACCTGTTCGTGGGTGTGAGCTTCACGGACGGGTGTGGCTTGGACTTCATGTGGGTGTCTCCCTTTCCCTCATACAAATTGCTGGCTCAGCGTCACTTGCTATTGGCTCCTGTACCGGAGCCACTCGTGGCACCATAGTAAATCGGCCTATCAATCCAAGCGTCTCGATATCTTAGGTGCACACCCGGTACATAGTAGATAGTAGATGGGGGCCGAAGGCCCCCCCCCCGGGTCCTCCGCCCCCCCCAATTCCCATTCCCGCCAGTTAAACCCATTGCCCTGCAGGCGTGTGATATACGTGTTCCGGGTTGCTGTGATACCTGGGTGCGGGTAGGGTAACGCGCCAAGTGTACACAAATCGATGTTAATCTAGTAGATAGTAGATGCCGGGGAGAAGAAACCGATCCCAATTCCTCCAGTCTTACGTGCACCACAAAACTTGGACTCGTCCGCCACCACCTTCGACGCTCCACCAATGAACAGCTTAACACGGTGCCTCGTATAATCATGCCACATGGAGGCATGCTGGAATTCACAAAAATCGGTACCGAGTACGTTGACATCCGCAAAGCGGGAGGATGGCGGAGACAAATGAAGTGGGGATACATGTCCACCAATCATTGCAAGAGCTGCCTCTTCAGGATTCCAGTCGAGCCCAAATTTCTCACTGGCCTAAACCTGTTAGAACCAACCAAAACAGCTACCTTACTACTCACTTGGCGTGAAATATATGTCCATGGAGACCCAGTATCCCTAGGTAACAACAAGTGCAATTATCGACCCTTTGTTACGGTCGAAGATGAGCCATCACACATTGAAACCGGTTTCTTGGCCTCATCAGTTGCCTCGGAAAGGTAGGCAATGCCGAATTCTTCTGAAATCCTGTGCTCTAGCGTTTCGTGAGAAATATCAGTGAGCAAGAGATCGTATTCATCTGGATAGAAGCCACCCTCTGGGGGGATATCGTGGATGTCGGTAAACTCGCCACGCTGGAGGGCTTCTTGCTGGCGCTTTTCACTGAAATAGGCCAGTGGATCAGGTTTATGGACATGGCGTGATGTGGTGGTACCGCTGGAGAGAACAAGACCGGGTCTGCGAACAGTTTTGACTGCTTGCCGGTTGAGGAGCCTAAACATCTTTGTCCCAAATAATGTGACATTAAACGGGCTCACCTTGTCGTTCGTGTCGTGGCGTGTTTGATCAAATTGTGAGGTTACTACAAAACGCGACCGTGGCTGAGCCTCACGCTACCCGTTGTTTTACCTCTGCGCCACATCTCTGTTCGTTCCGCCAAGGCTCGCTTGCAGCCTTCCGGGTTGGTCCCTGCATCCAGAAGGTGCTGCTTCGCTGGGCTCCCACCCCGCTCCCGCTACGCTACGTCCACACCCGGCACTCGCCCCGCCCGTTGAGGACTTCGTCCCCGAATTCTAACTAAATCACGTGGTGTTGGTTGGCAGGTTTCTTGCGCTGCTCACTGGTCATGTGATCGCGAGTAGCTCGGGGGGCCCCCCTTGATACATACATGTAGTAAAATCAATATGTTTGGTAAAAAATACTAACCGTCTATTCACCGAAACAACGGAAAAAACTTCGTCTAATCACTAGCCTCTACGGCATCGCATCAACCTCATTCTTGATACAGTTTAGATACGACCAGTACGCTTGAGTCACATCCGTCGGGTTCCCCTCCAAATAACCCTCATCATAATCCGACCCCTCGAAGAGCTCAACAAAATTTGCGAACCGCTTGTAAAATTCGTCACTGCTAGTTTTGTGCTTTGAGGTGATTACCCCCGCATGAGCGTTCAAAGCGTCGATGGTCGGCTTGTGATCTGTAAAAGTTAGCCTTGATACTGAATCAAATTTAGTGCCTGCTCAAGTGCATCTTTGGCGCCCCGCTTCATTTCTTCTTCCTCTCCGAGTTGATCGGGTAACCAGTATCGCATCGCATGTCGTCCAATCATCTTGACTTTCCACTGGTGAAACTAACTCCTGGTTCTTCTTGATGACCTTTTCCGTCGTTTCTTGTTTGCGAGGAGGCATGATACAGAAGTTTTTCTCTTTTACGTATAACGCACTCTCTTAAGATGTGAAGAAGTACTTTAAATAAGTGGGGACGCCTGCTCTTTCCATTGCCTTTTTTATCTAGCTAAGATGCTACATGTATGTTGCTAGTGCTGCGCCACGTCTCCGTGTCAACGTTCCGCCAAGCTTCACTTGCAGCTTTCCGGACTGACCCCTGCATCCAGAGGGAGGTGGCTGCTTCGCGCCATGGTCGCTCTCAGCGAGTGGAGCGAGGCGATAGACGAGAGCCCAGCAGCGCGGGTGGTAGCGGAGTTGCTGGAACGCGGAACGCACGCAGTAATCCTTGCAGTAAAAATGAGAACGTTCCGGATGCAGGAACGCTGCATGTTCGGCTTGGGGAACCTTGGACACAGAGATGTGGCGCAGGGTTGAAACAACGGGTAGCGTGAGGCTTGGCCACAGTAGGGGAGTATCCCCACCACCCGATAGACGGATACAGCACAGACATCACTCAATGCCTATCGACCGTTCTCTCGGCCGCAATGTGCACTTTTACGCTTCAAAGCCCAGCGTCGCTTTGGGCGGACTCATCCAGAATGGGTCGGTCACGGAAACGAATTTTATATAGATGCTCGGGATCCTACTTGCCACGGTGACTCCTCTACGCATTCAGGAAAGAACTTCAGGCCATGTCGTAGCGGGAACGGACAACGTGCTGCAACCAGGAGAGTATGATGTTTATTGCGACAGTAGGTGCTCGCTGAGTGGGAGTTTCAATCACTCGCTAACTTTAAAAACAGGTCGTATTGAGGTCAGTGATGAACCGTGGGTGCATCGCCTCATCTCGCACGCTGTGTCGGGCCGGGAAGATGCCTTTCGTGATGGAATCCGTGCTCGCGATGGCAAATGCGTTATCTCAGGCGTCGTGAACCGGGCGGCTTTTCGAGCTCAGTGGACCAGCTTCGAAGCAGCTCATATCTTTCCTCTTGGGAGTGAAAGTTACTGGATCGAGAACAATTACGGTCAGTGGATTACGGATATGGACAACACAAACGGAGCCTCAAAGATAAACTCGTTGCAGAATGGCCTTCTTCTTCGCGAACATATTTATTCACGGTTTGATCAATACCTTATTGCGGTGAATCCGGATGTGAGTTTTCTCTCGGTCCACAGCTTTATTGATTTACACTGACTTGCAAAAGGATAACTACAAGACCACAGTGTTTGATATTGATCTTGACGGCTTCGACGGTAGAACTCTCGATCCCGTCTGTCGCGATCCCGCAAACCCGCAGTGTGTGTCCGATCAACTTCTCAGGTGGCACTTCCGTCAGTCGGTGCTTGCGAATATGAGAGGTGCAGGAGAACCTATCTTCGAGCATGATTTTCCACCGGGTACAGACATGATGGGAGAGATTCGAGAAGGACCGTATGCGCAAGAAAGGTTGGAGATGGAGGTTGCGTCGAGATTGCGAGGGGTTGTCTGAGGAGTTACTTGCTGCCTGTCTCCTGCCTCCTGGGCACCCTATGTTCGGTTGCGACACTTTTTTTTTTTTGGCGGGTTTCCCTGCATAGAACTCTGGAACGCACGCAGTAATCCTTGAACGTTCTGGATGCAGGAACGCTGCATGTTCGGCTTGGCGGAACATCTGGCACCAGGTGGCAGTGCAGATCCACTGCAGAGGTAATACAACGGTGTTATGGCAAAACTTTTATTCCCCGAGTGTCTGTAGAGTTAAGGTAACGGAATATAGCACTTTAGACATAGGCTTACCTAAATATCTTCTCAAAATACTTTTAAGTCTTTATTGTTGATGACCAATACAATTTTCAATCTCTTTGGGATTTTTCCCCCTCCTGTGGTGATGGAGGAACTATTTCCGTGAAGGTCCATTTCTTCGTTGTCGAACCCGTCCTTGAGCGCCGTGACGCTTGGCCACAGTCGCGTTTTGTCTATAAGTAGGGGAGTAGACCGTGTGCACCTGTGCCGAGCATCTTATCTAATCCACATAATAAAGGCCATCCTTAGAGGTCAGAGTAAAAACAAGTGGCCTCTTTCTATCAGCCCTTACGTTGACGACTGTACCAGTTTGGAGCAAAGTTTTACTTCGACACTGCGATGGAGACTAGGCTCGGAAAGAAGATTGACGATCAGGAAGCAAGATTTAAGGGCTGAACTCAAGGATGAGGGAAAGGTGGTTTAGGAGTTACTTTTTGTTTTTTTCGTGGTGTTGGCGGGGCTTTAGAATGGTTTGGCGCATCGAACTCTTTTTTACTTGAATACTAATCGGCTGGCTATTACTTTTTGCTTGTATAATAATTGGCTTCTGCCCTGTTGGAGCAGATAATTTGACTTCTTGTTTTACGAGAGCTTTATTTCCCCTATGGTTGAAGGGGGGCCCCTGAGCGAAGCGAAGGAGGGGGCCTGGTTTCAATGAGGTTGGTAGTTGAATGTATATGCTGTATGCTGTATGCTGTGGTATTATGACTCGTAAGGCGGCGTATCAACGAGCGGTAGCGAGGCGGCAGCCACACGTGCAAGCGTTCCAAGAACGTTCTGGGTGCAGGGATTAGCTCTGGACTGGCACGTGTAGTCTTGGCGAGGGTCTGGCACGAGCTCTGTGGCGTAGCGCACAGAATAGTTTGAATAAGATGGAAGTCTTTCACCCTCATCCAACAACGCGATTGCAGAACAGAGCAACACGACACAGACTAACGCGGACAAAGATGTTCAGGCTCCTCAGCCGGCAAGCAGTCAAGGCTGTTCCCATGCCCGGCCTTCTTCTCTCCAGCGATACTGCATCAAGCCGGATCCATAGCATGCAAGCTCCGTATTCCGGGCCCCCGAGTTACGAGACGATCGCTCGACGGTTCTCTCCTTCGCAGGTTGATCCACAGGTCTATTTCACTCAAGAGCGCGAACAGGAAGTTTTAAAGCGTGGCGGATCTACCGATATTCATGATATAACCCCAGAGGAAGATATTACCCACGACACGCTGATGCAAACGATTTCAGACGAAATAGGTATTGCCTACCTTTCAGAGGCAACTGCTGATACCAAGAAAGCTGTTCCAGTGAGCGATGGTTACATCTACGGCCCTAATAGGACGCCGATAGTTCCGCTTGTTGTTAGCTATTGGAAGTAATCTCGCTGGGTTTTCTTTATTGTGGATAGTGGGTCTCCATGGACATTCTTGTCAACCCAAGTGAGTACTTGAGGGCAAGTCTTTTTGTGGGTTCTAACGGCTCCAGGCATTTGAGGCGCTTAAGATCAAGGTCAATGATCATGATCCCCATATGGCAGCTATTGCAACGATCGGTGGATATCCAAGCCCCTTTCGAAGATCTCGGCCGTCGTCCCACTATCAAGATGTCAACATACTCGGTGCCGATTTTTGTCATTTTCATGGGGTTCGCGTAATGCACGATTATAGCACCCTCCATACGAAGTTGCATATTACTGGAGGCGGGGAAGTAACTGAGGAAACTCAAGCTGTAGTACGGGGTTGTATAGTTACAGTGGTTTTTTTTTGCTCTAGCAGTTTCTACTAGACTAGGATACGGCGCAGGATAGTTTACTTGTCCTTTATGTTTTGCTACGTGTGGCTGTCGCCTCGCTACCGCTCGTTGACTCCTTCGCTCAAGGGGTCTCCCACGCGAATGCAAGCGCTACAAGCAACTACGACGCGAGAAGCTATAGGGGGCGGGTGTGTGATTTGGCCGCTATGTCAGCTCAGGGTAAGGGTTTCTGATATGCAAACACAGCAATGGATATTTGCGCAAGTAAAGATGGCCCTTGATTTCTCGACCTTGAGTTACAGCAAAGATGCCAGTAAAAGAATACAGTGTTCATACCGGAAAGCCAATTAGTTGTCAAGCAGTCAGGAAGAGAAACAAACTTGCTAGGGAGGAAGCGAAGCAGCTTAACGCTCTGAGTCAAGAAGCTATCGAAAAATGGCCATTAGCACCGTGTCTTCAAACAGATATGGAAATGCAAGGCAAAATAATTGAAGCAGGTACTTAATTAATGAAGATTTACTCTGATTCTTTCAGCTGCTGATATATTTAGCATTATTTGACATAAAAAAACTTCTTAAGTCACCTAAATGCCTGAAGGATGAAAATTATACCCAATATGTACAAGTTCAATATTTTATAAATCTTCAATTGAAAATACTGGTTGCTTTTTCTTCTGCCAATACCAGGAAAAAGCTAGATTTGCAAGTTGCAAATTCATTTAATAGGGGTTGTAAGCTTGTGAGCTCTATTTTACAGAGTGAAAGAAGCTGGGTTAGAAAACGGTAAACAAATTACAAAACTCTACTACCCGTATATATATACTAATAATAATAATTCAGGATATATTCAACCCGGTTTAGAAGACAAAACATTCTCAGCTCAATCAATACTGAAAGACGAAGTTACTTAAATAGCTGTCCGAGAATTTATTGCTCGATCTAGTCAACAAATTACAACTCATCATAGCTGAACGAGATCGATATTTCGCCAGATTCAGAAAGATGACGGAAAGAATCGACACAATGCGACAAATGACAATGATGATGAAAGAACTCAAGAAAGACAAAATAATACAACGAAGATAATAACGGCATAGAATGAATGCAAGACAAACACAAGACCGCAAGAAAGAAAGAAAGAAAGTATCGCAGTTTTACCATTTGTGACTGGAGTCTCCTGAGTCTATCAGCAGGACTTTATTCGTCTCTTGATATCTCCTGAATCTCAGGAGACTCAAAAAATATCAAGGTGTCTCAGAAGACTCTCAGGAGAGAGATCTGGAGACCTGAGATCACGAGACTCCAATCACAAAGTTTGAGTTGACGTTTCGACAGTCTCCGAGTTTCCTGAGACTTCAGAATCTTCCGAGACGCCAGAAAATTCTTGATGAGAAAGAAAGACATACATCAAGAAACTTCATTTGTTCTCCGTTTCCCGAAATTCGTGACACTTAAAATATATCCAATGGCTCATGACTTTCAGTGAGACCTGGAAACTGGGGAGACTCAGTTAAGTTGAATTTGCTAATACAGAAAGATAAGAAAGAAAGAAAGAATACGTAAGAAATGGTAATTAATAGAACTATAAAGTTTTCTGCGCGAGTTTGGAGAGAGAATTATAATTATAAATAGAGATATTATCGCGTGGATGCGACGATGTAAAGCAGAATGCATTTAAAACGATAACGCAGCGACTCGAGGATATACCTTTACACAACGAGAATATTAATAAGACGACGAGAAATGGGCAGACAAATACAGGCTACGACGGGTAAACAAGAACAAGCAGAGACAAGACGAGGAGGGAGGATAGGAGCGCAGAGCAGAACAAAGCAGAGCAGGGAAAGTGAAGACCGGATAAGGTCGTCGACAAAGATGGAGAGAACTATGAGGAGGCCTCAAGGCCGAAGCTGACGAGCTACATGATAGAGATATTCAGTATGCAGAGATTACGGAAGATGAGAGAGAGAAAAGAAAGAAGCGAAAGGAAAAGCCTCAGACTATTTAACACCACCCTCTACCAGTCTGCTAATACCATATATCGTCATCCATAGAAAGCCCTAGAACCACATCGTATCCACACCTCGTATTCCTCCCCACCACCTTGCCTAACTATATTACAAATCCATCACGCCATAGAAACTCCGAGAATCTCCACCACGTCATAACTCTATCGCACATCCCTATCTCGCTTAACCTTTCCTTAACCGTCAGAATCACAGATCGCTTACGGATCAGATGCCAAGACGCCGACAACAGAAGAATGCCAAGAACGCGACAGATAATGATGATGCAAGATAATTTCTAAGAAAGACAAATTTTATTACAATAAAGACATGACGACGGAAGAACGAGAAATGCGCTGTCACAAAGCTTTAGCCCAAAGAAAGCGAAAGAATATCAAGAAGACTTTATTTGTCTTCGACGCTCCCGAGCCGGAGAGTCAAAAAATATCCAGAAGCCTCGGAGACTCTCAAGATCCGGAGATCATGGAGATACCAAGTTGAGCTTGATACAAGCAAGAAGAGAGTAGAGAGTGCAGAATCTGAAAGAGAAACAAGACTAAATAAAAGTTTTAATGAGAATCGAAAGGACTATAAGATTGCCTTCTACAAAGATGAGTTTGGAAAGGAGAAACTATATGTTTCAGCGTCTTAGCATCAGTCCCGACGGTTCGGTAAACGAAGCATCTTTGTGACTAACAAAGGAAGGCCAAACGAGAGAGGAATGCAATAACAGCTAGGTATCATCATTAAGTTCTACAAGTTTCTGTAGTATGATGGATTTGTAATATAATTAGTGAAGATGTTGGAGAAGAATACGAAGTGTGGTTGCAATGAAATTCTATAGTGCCTCTGGCCACAGGTTGCGTAAGTTATAGTACCATGGTGGAGAAAGATTAAATAAATGGGAGGATTTTTCCTTTAGCTTCTTTCTTTCTTTTCTCTCCGCTCATACTCCTCATTATCTCAAAGATATGCGAATATACTCCTATCCATAGCTATAGTTTCTTCCCTCTAAACTCGTCTTCGTAGGAAGCACATCAAGACTTCATTTGTCTCCTGAGGTCTCCTGAGCCTCAGGAGACTCAAAAAAAATCCAGGGGTCTCAGGAGACTCTCAGGAGACCAGAGAGACCATCAGCAAACTCAACTTCTGACTGGAGTCTCCCAACAGTCTCCCAAGTCTCCTGAGAGTCTCTTGAGACCCCTGCATATTTTTTAAGTCTCCGGCGCCGAGAACTCAGAGATAAACGTCTTCATTGATGCGACTGTTGAGACTAATCAAAAGTTGAGTTTGATGGCTGCTTTACTCGCTTTCGCCATGCTGTACGTCTTCATCCGCCCTCATTCTTCTTTCACAAGATCCTCATCAGTAATAAATTCAGACTCTTCGAAATTAAGGCGTCTTCATTATCATCTGTCACTGCTACTTCTTCACACTATAAATTGTAGATAGAAAGAGATTTCTATACGCCACAACAAGGAAGATGAGAGAGAAAAAGTGTTGCTCAAATGTTTTAAGATCTGCTCCAAATGATCCGACAGACAACGACGACGAAGTTAAGCGGGAAGGATATCGCGATAAAAAGTCAGAATATACGCTCAGAGGCTTTACATACGAATTGCAGTAATGTAAATAGGAAAATAGTGAGAGAATACGGTGCAAGACGATGGACATGGGTTCTATGAAGAAGAATATGTTTGGCATGACTGGAGAATAGTGTTAAATAAATGATGACTTTTTCTTTCTTTTCTTTCTTTCTTTTCTCTCTTCGCCTTCCTCATTATCTCAATACATGCGAATATACTCTCATTCATATTAATAGTTTCTTCCGTCAGACGCCAAGAATCTTATAGTTTCGACCGCCGTTGAAGTCCTTACTGCCTTCACTTCGCTCTAATCTCGTTTCGCCATTGGCTTTCGCTTCGATTTGGCTTTCACCTTGTCATTTCGCTTTCTCCTCGTCTCGTCAGTTCTTATCAGAGCGCTTATTCCTCGCCCACTTTCAGATCATCGTTATCATCTGTCCCGTTGTCCTCAGCTACTCCGTCACATTTACCGAACCCTCGGGATCTATGCCAAGACGCCAGGACAAGTGAGTATAGATGTTTTCCTTAGTTCTTTCTTTCTTTTCTCTCTATCCTGTCTTCTTGTTATTTCGGTACATAGGAATATACTCCTATCCTCAAGCTATAGCTCCCTTGATTTCAGAATATATCCTCAGTTACGGGGAAATCCATAGTACCTCGTATCGTTCTCGTTGAGACCTATCTAGTCCTTACTTTCCCTACTCTATGCCTTCTGTCTCTGACCTTGCCTTTGCCCTTGCCAGTGCCTGTGCTTGTGTCTGCCTGGTATTTTTCTCACCTTTGTCAGTGTTCTCGTTGTGCTGGCTATGCTCCTCAAGTCCTTCTGCGTCGTCATTGTCTTCCACCCTCTTGTCTCTCGGTTACTCCGTCGTGGCCTATTGGGTGGGTGGGGTGGGTAACTGATCCGGGGACCCAAGGTTTATCGGGTACCCAAACCCAAAAACGTTAACCAAGGTCCATAGCAACCCCTAGTAGAAGCTTTCGACGGCTTTCGGCGTTTAGAGTAGTATGGTTGATGAGTTTTCGACGTAATGGGGTTGTTATTTTGGGAGGACGACCTTTCCTCAGGTTCTTTCTTGGAGTTTCGGGACCCCTACAAATACTCCAGACTGTGCTAATGTTTATCTTTTATTAGCGGTAAGCTTTACGACAATATCATGGACTTCAATCCTTATTCTGCTTGCGGGTTTGTCCAGCTTGGACCCCCCCGATCGTTTACGCAACTTATCTTGAGAGTCTTCCAACCGTCCCTGCAGTTTCTCCTGAGACTCCTCGGCGTTTTCCACCTCCGATAGTACTTCTATCCACCTATCGTAGAATACTTCCGATAAAAGCTTATATATTTATGGTTACCAGTGAGTTAGCTATGTACTTGGCTAGTTAATAGATCGAAGGTCAGGTAGTTCAATGGGGAATATACCGCCTCCCCAACCAATATTATGAGCCCCATCAACAAGTTATAATTGCTTCCGGATCTTCCACTTTGCTTCGTCAAGTTTTGCAGACCCGCCTCTAGCTGCTGTAGTCTCAAGTTGAAACTCCTGAAGTAGTCAATATACCCCCGGGTTAATTATGTAGATCTGAGTTCTTTAACTGCTCCGGCTTGATTCCATTGGCACCTTCAGTTGTTTCACTAGCTGTACCTGCAGGGTCTCTGGATTCTTTTATCTATAAAGTCAAATCATCGGTTAGTATAGTCAGTGACTGAACAGTGTTTACCTGAAACCTACATGTGTTGCGTTGAAATATCGACGACCAAAGGCCTGGATAAACTCGAGTCCTGGCAGGATGAACAACCAATCGTTGCATGAATGGACGGAACATTGAACACATGTAGTTGCTGCCGCTCTTGCTCAAATATTCGTGGACTTGTTAGTATTTGCGGCGAGACCCCGGAAGTGACCACGCAGTTGTACCGAAGATGAAGAAGGATCAAAGTATAGAGGGTGACCTGGAAGGGTACTCCGGTTTCAATCTTTTTGCCATAGAGACCACGCCCCATTATTCCTTAAATTACCTAGCAGCTCATCTTTTTGTGTTGAAACGAGAGTGCCCATTCAGCTGTCACCAGCCATATACCGCCGAAAGCGTGGCTTAATCCTGACTACATCTACATCTAACGATCCCCTTTTCTATGGACTAGAAGGCGTGACTTGAATCCCCTTATTGGTATACCAGGGTTCCACCCATATCAGTGAATTAGCTGCGCTTCCGGCTCCGAGTACCCCGCAAAATTAAAAACAACCCGCATAGATAGCTTAAACTTACCCCTTTTAGAAGAGGAATACGTGAACATGTTCTCGAAGGGTGACGGGGTAGCAGAGGGCTATACGAGCTACTTTATAGTTACTGGTAACTATCAGGGTCCTTGCTGATGTAGTTGAGACCTTGTTACTCTCCCGATCCTCTTAAATTCGATGTGCTATTTAAAGATTAAGATTAAGGTATTCTTTTTTTATCTAGAGATTTTTCTCTAACAAATGCATCAATTACCCCCTAGCTTTCCCGTACAGATAATATGGGAATGGGCACAGGAAGATGCCTTACAGCCGGTACCTTGTGTAAATCCATCCATGGATACATCTTTTACGTACAACGTTGTAGACGCCTTTCTATGCTGGGGTTTTGTCTCGGGCCAGACGCGCGTTAGGTATCAGCATTAAATCTGTTTACGACTTGAAAGCGAAGCTAGGACGGGCTGGGCTTCGTCCGGGACCTTTTTTTTTCTTTCTCTTTTCCGGCATGCTTTTATTAGCATCTTAAGAGATACTTAACTACAAGTGGGTAAGCATGTAGCTGATTCCTCAGATAACTTGTAGGTCTGGACATCAAATGATCTCCCGTATCAACAAACTTATAATATTCCATAAAATTCGTCCTGACTTGATCGCTCTCAGATTTTCGTTGATTTCTTTGGTCGATTATGTGAATAGATACTTATATCAATATTGATGTCAATGGACTAATCATACCAATATGTTCCCAATAGATGCATTTATCGACAGCCTTGACCTGGGCCGTTAATAAAAGTACATCTTAGCAACAGAGCTGAAGGTTTATCTAACGTTTGGCGATTAGCTAAGCTGCTCGCTAAATCTATATGTATCCCGGGTATAAAGCCATTTTACCCCGAGACAATCCCGGCTCGATACCACAAAATGGTGTTTCGCCAGTTTCGCACTCGCGAATGCGACTACGGCGGGCAAGATCGTTGGTAGCCTCGTCACCAGTGAACTGAAATATAATTTAGCAGTATATCTGCATAAGAAGCTTCGAAGCACTATATTGATTTGCGGAGAAAGAATTATCGAGGGAAGAGGGCTTAGATCAAGGCCCGGAATTCCGGCCGATACCCTGTATATTACTTAGTTTACCGGCACAGCTAGTATCCGCACCATATGTACATACATGTACGTACTACATGTACTAACCTACAGCCTAACAGACGTCGACGCGAATGCGAACACGAACACGAACGCGATAACAAAGGGGGGCTGTTAATGATTTAACGATTTTTTTTTTGGTACTGTTGCGATAATGCTGGTAATGCTGCTGGCAGTAAAATCAGGGACTCGACCATACTCAGCCCCGTTTTGCATACACATACTTACGTATAGTACCATGATTACACTTTAATTAGGGCCTGGCAATACTCCCCCTATAGTTCATCAGGGAGCATACATGTGCTTTTAAATTTTTTTTATACTATTTTCAATGCAGGGCTAGCTCGTTTAACCTTTTTTTTTTTACGTTTCCCCATTCTGTCAGGTGGGGGTCGATTGTATAAGTACTCCTTATCGTCCGCACTGCAATACTGAATACTCAACTTGGACATCGCTATTACTTCAGTACTTATATCTTCGACTTCCTCCCAGAAAAATATTTAATCTCTCTTATAACTAATTCGGTATACCACACGCCAAATACCAACAAACATGAGCGAAAACGGTGGATGGGTCTTCTACCACTATACACCCAGTCTCGTCGGGGGTGTTATTTTCACAGTTCTCTTCGGGGTATCTACATTATGCCACACATATCAACTTGCTCGTACAAGAACATGGTCCTTCATCCCATTTTTAATCGGAGGAATATGTATGTCACCCCCCCACCTCCCTCCTTTCGCTCCCCTAGGCTTAACTGGTGATGGTAAACTAACAATCCCCAAGTCGAGGTTATTGGGTATATTGCTCGATGTATGTCGCATTTCGACACACAGACCCTCGGCCCATACATCACCCAAACCCTTCTCCTCCTTGTAGCACCCGCTCTCTTTGCGGCCTCTATCTACATGATCCTCGGACGCCTCATTGCCTTGCTTGACGCAGAGAAACATTCTCTCATCAGACTCAGATGGCTCACAAAGGTCTTTGTTGCTGGTGATGTTTTAAGTTTTACGCTACAATCTGGTGGTACGTTTATAAACCTACAGAAACAAAACATATCAATTGGTAATTCAGCTCTAATACTTCTCTAGGTGGTGGATTGATGGCTTCAAAATCCGAATCATCTATGAAGAACGGTGAAAGGCTGGTCCTCATCGGTCTCTTCGTTCAGATTGTCTTTTTTGGATTCTTCATGATCGCCAGTGTCGTTTTCCATCGTCGGATCAGTCAGGACCCAACTAGTGCTTCGCTATCCCTCGGCAACTCAGCACCTAGTTTAAAGACTAGCTGGGTGGGGCTTCTGTATGCTCTGTACGGCTCCTCGGCAGCCATTCTGGTTAGAAGCGTATTCAGAGCCATTGAGTATATCCAGGGCAACAATGGGTATCTTTTGAGAAACGAGGTCTGGATATACCTGTTTGACGCGGTTCTGATGTTTGTTGCAATGGTCATCTTCAACTGGGTTCACCCGGCTGGGGTGTTGCAAAGAAAGGGAAGAGGGCGTCAGGGTTATTGCGAGGACGAATCGACGGAGATGGTGGCGTAGTTCTGGACTTGACTTTCTTTTGGCGATGGATTTCTTTTGTTTTACTATAGAGATGCAATGCATCACACACCGGCCGATTTAGCTACTCGTTTATATTTCCTTTTGTTTTCAAAAAATCTTTTTAATTTTCTCAAAAATAAAGACCCAGTTGTAAAGAGATAGATCCGCTGATCAATGCCCGGGCTATCGCGTTTATCCGATTTAGCAACGATTTCTTTTATTTAATCATGGGATATCACTCGCTACAGGTCGCATTAGGTTCCGTAATTTGCATTGGTAAAACACCGGGCTTGCAACTGATACCGGTGTTTTTCTATAAAGTAGTGGGTTAAGGGCTCCTGATACAAGATGCGTAAAACGAGGTAAATTCAATTGAGGGGAAGTTATAGGACTCACCTTACTGCACTAAATATATAACATGTACCCAGGGTGTCGGAAAGTGATGCACATTTTGACTAGACAACGCCCAAATACTTTGTCACAATACAACAAAATCGTACAGGACCTCTCTACCGTACCTAAGTACTAAGCATATACTTGATGAGGAGTATGTGCACACTCATATTTATATACCTTGAAATAGGCTGGTGTGGAAATTGATTCCCGTGTGGCTATGAAACCATCGAATGTGCATCACTTTCCAACACCCTGGGTACATCACAGCTTCGGCCGTTTTTTCTTTAACTACATGTACATGTACATATATGTATGTGTTAGGGCTGGCTTTGGTATGTTATTCATGGATTATCACTCGACCTCATTCGGGACCCCCCAACGGGAATTGATTGATTGATACTTCATGCATGCATGCAGCCCGAAAGCTATGACCCCCCCAACGGGAAAAGAAATTAGATCTTTTGGCGGGTTTTGTTTTTCTGTCTCAATAGATGAAACTATGCACACCTTTCTAAATTTTCTTAAGTGTAGTAACCTGACATAGTCACCCGTTGCTGCATCACCAATAGTGCGAGTTATGTCGCGCCCTCCCGGATTGTAGATGTAACAGGTGCACCTATGTTTTGCGGTTATATTAACTGATGGGAGCTGGTCTGGCTTAATCTTTCAGAGACTGGTTTGTAGATATGTTTGAATTTTTTGGATTTTCACTCTAAATTGGATTATACAGTGATACCACCCCCCCCCCCCCACACAGCGCCCGAGCTAATTAGAGGAGTAAAGACTAGAACGTAAAATGAATACAAGAGTATAAAGTTACAAGAAGGAGAAAAGTGAGTTTATAAGCTTTCACAACCGTTAAGAATAATGCCCTAACCCTATTTATGTGAAACCCAGTACGCATGGTGTTATAATAGGTTTAAAAAAAATTCCGAAATCGAAGAATGACTCAATATACCGGCGAGAGAATGAAGTGGGAGGTACTGCTCGCCTCACTGAAACTCATAGGCTCACGAATAAGAGAAAGAGGAAGAACCCCGCTGCTGGTGATGTTGGTGCTGAGATGCCTGAGAAGGTTGAGATGGGGGCAATTTCAATACCCTCGTCTCGTCACCAAGAAAATGTCTACGATAAGACGCGATGCCGGTCACGACAGTCTCGAAATCTTTGATCCCCCGCTCACGCATGGATGCAATTGCCTGCCTGAGACCACGGTTGTAGTTGTTACGCTCCTCTTCAGTAGATCCTTCAACAACAGATGCAAGTTCGACAAGAATCTCATCATCTGATAGGCGATTATTAGCCACACTTTGAGTGATATCATAAAATTCAACTTGGGAAAATGGGAGGGGAAATACCTGGCAACTCAATCTGCTTTATATGCTGTTCCGTGCAGCTGGTGTCGCTGCAAATTCCGCCACTAAGCTCCCACCTGCAGAGGGGCTTTGTAGGATCGATGCGGTTCGAAAAGGTCAAGCTCCTGTAACCACCTTGGCAAAATGCTAGGAAGTTCGGGTGATACCGGAATGATTTGAAGCTAGTCAGCGGTGACTTGTAGGGCGTGAAGATGTGTTCGGGTTGTCCTTGGATTTTCTGTTCCACCTGTTTCTTGATAACGCTCGCAGCAGCGGTTGTGGAGGTGATCTATTGAAATCCAAAGAAAATAGCCAATCACGAGCAAAGTGAGAGCAAGGAACTATTGTCAGCCAACACCAGATCTTATTAAAAGTAAAGCGGGCGGTAAAATAAGAGGATTTATAGGTAAGGTGGTCTTGTTGCAAACCTTGGCGGGATCCACGAGCTCATTGGCCTGTTTCCTTTGCTCGGGCACTGGGGTTGGTAGATTAGCTTCCTTGAGATTTACGGTACTTCTATTTGTCGGTCCTTGAACGTCGCCCAACACCTGGGAAGTTGTTGGTATGATAGACCTCTGTTTTTGTTCTTCAGGAACTTGTGGCTCTAATTGGGATTGATCCTCATCGCTGTCGTCTTCTTCCTCGTCTGAGGTTTCGTCGCCCTCACTGCTTGATTCCGCCTTTTCCTGATCCTCACCTTCATCGCTGCTAGCATCCATGTCAACATCATCGACGCTCGTGTCGTTTTTTGTTACCTTTTCCGCCTCAGTAATCCTTTCATCGACATCCATCGCATCATCAGAAGTGTTCATCGATACAGGCGATGAAACGACCGAGGGGCGGCTGATGATGACTTCGGTCCTATCCAGCGCTGGTATTTGAACCTGCCCATGGGTACTTACCGTCCCTTCCACTCCTTTCACCGCAGGGCCCAAATCATCGCTCATCACAACATCATCCGTTACATTCTGTTGGCGATCCCCTGAGACGCCTATTTGTGATAATTGTCCATGCGGAGATGATCCCTGGCCGTCTTTCAAGGTGGCGTGATCAACTGTAATAAGTCAAACTCAAAACATAAGCGGTTATTCGACAAAAGGGTGTTTATTAAGATTAAGAGAATTAAGAAGCTGCGCTGGCCCGATAAGGGCTACCAGTGGTAGAAGAGAGTGTATTGTAAGACTACACGGACAGCCTTACCTTCGATCTCCTCCATGGCCTTTTTCAATTGCTCAATTTCTTCCTTCTTCTTGGAAATCGCCTTTGTTGCAACTTCATCACACTCTCCCTTAGCATCTACTTTTTTCTCTGCCGCCTTCTCCATGGCTGCCAACTCTGCTTTTAGGGCCTCCTTCTTAGCTTCCATCTCCTCCTCTTCACGTCGCATTCTTGCTAGTTCTTGTAGAACTCTCTCTTTTGCCAACTTCTTCTTAAGTCTCTCGTTCTCGGCCTCTTTTAGCTGATTTTCCTTCTCCTCCCTCACCCGTTGCCTGAGTTTAGCAGCCTCAATTTCTTCGGCCTCTTTCCTCTTTTTTTCGGCCTCAGCTTTCTCGATCTCCTCAATTTCTGTTAAAAGGGCATCAATTTTTTTCTTTTGTTCCTTCTTCTGCAATTCCTTGAGCCTGGTAGCTTCTGCTTTCGCCCTGGCCTCTTTGACGAGCACTCTTTGCCTTTCAACTTCCACTTTGCGCTTAATTTCATCCTCTTTCTTAACATTATCAAGGGCCGACGAGACTGCCATAGCTACATCGGTCACCTGCTGTTGTTGCTGCACTTGCGTAAGAGGGGGCGGTACACTTGGCTCCGCCCCAATGTTCGGAGTTTCAATTGAGGTTGGCGTTGATAACCCGGTTTTTGCTATAAGCTTTTTCTTCTCTTGCGCTTTTTGAATGGCTTCCTTGAGAGCCCTGATCTGCTCCTCTTTAGCTTGAAGCGCCTTTGCTGAGTCAAGCTTCGAGTTGCCATTGCTAGAAATGCCCCCAACAGGAGTTGTCTGGCTAGGGCGGAGACGTGGTGGGGTAATATTCCCGCTCCTTTTATCTGTGCCGCAAGGCGTTGACCGAGAGGTACCTGAACCGTTTAGTGAATCCTCCTCCTCCTCTTCCTCCTCGTCATCAGATACATCAATAATCAGCTCTACGTTTCTATGGTCGCCAAACTTTCGTTTAGTTGTCGGCATAGGCTCCGAGTACATATCAGATGCAACCGGTCTCTTCCTACGGTGAATATAGGGCCGCTCTGGGGAGGGTGCTTTAGTTGGAGCAGATATGTTAGATACCGCAGAAACTGCGGCTGGCTTCCCGGAGGAAGGTAATGTTTCAAGTGAATCTTTCATGATGGTATCGCCCTGTGGAGGCACAACCCCTGGAGACTCCGAATAAGATCCATCTAGCTGTGTGAGCAATAAGCCAGGGATTCTAGGCACCTCCGGCTTGGGCGGAGACGAAGGTGGTGCTCTGGCAATGGCCGCTACTACAGGAGTAGACGATATGGGTGTGAGTGGAAGGCTAGGGGAAGCAGATTTACCAGGAAGACCCATCTCATTAATCTTCCTTCGAACCACTTCCTTTTTGGCCTCAACTTCTGCAAGTCTTCTTTTTCTTTCTTCCTCTTCTTTTGCTGCTTCACGTTGACGAACTAGTTCTGCAGCTTTGGCCTCAGCTTCTTTTCGTTCCCTATCGCGTGCATCCTTCTCGAGTTGCTTGCGGATCGCTTGTGCATCTTTATCAATTTGCATCCTGTCGGATGATTTGTCCCTTGCTTTATGTTTAGAACCCGTCACCTGTGGATGATTAACATCACCACTTGGAGGTGGCGAGGGCGTTTCTGTTGGGACCGGAAGTCCGATAGCATTATATACCATCTTTAAAACATTTGGATCAATCTCGCAATCCTCGACCATATACCTCCAGGTAACTCTAAGGGGAATCATATTCAATACGGCCCGCTGAGCTTCACTGCGCAGTTCCGTCAAAGTCCTTGGTGGTTCCAATGGGGAATGGGGGTTGGAAGGATGCGTGGGAGTACCACCTACAAGCATTCCCTTCGATGCCACATTAAATGATGAGAAATTGTTGGGCCCAGATGGAGATGACGACACGGCTCCCGGTCCTGAAGCTCGAAAGTTTCCTAACCAAAGGAAATGTCAGTACAAATCAAAAACCTCAACTCTATAGCTATATAGCAACCCCTTCCCAAATCCTATTGGTAAATTCCAGGGAAACGGATGAACAAGCCACCAGGCAAATGCATCAAACCTTTTTCATCTCCCGTACCTTTTGGTCGGCTGTGCGAGTTGAATCTTTTATCACGTTGATCACCTTCTATAGCTTTAGATGGTGTAGCAAAGGAATTGTCAAAGGGTCTTTTTCGACTTGTGGGCCAACCTTGTGATGTATGTGACGCAGCCTCCCTGCGGTAAGGTTCGTTCCTGGAGTTATAGAGAATAGATTAGTAAGACTTTCGTGGGACTCCTCAGCCCCCGCCGAAGCTAAATTCTTACCACGTCTGCGAACGGGATATTGGTGAATTATTTGAAACTTCACTGTTGATTCTCATACCTATATCTTTTTTTAGTATTCAATTTTGTTATTTTCGTCGCGATCTGTCCGGGTGTACCGTGCGAAACAAAATCCTTGCCTTGCTGGTTTTCAACACCCCGATCTCGTTGACTGCTTCCAGAACGGTTATTGCGTTTTTTAGAATGTTGACCTTCAATGTTTTCCGCGTCCGAAAGTTCCCCTTCCTCTCTATCTTCAAGTAAGCCATCTTCACTCTGGTGATTTTGTTTACTCAGTCCCGATGGGGGCGCGTGCATTATCCTCTGGGTAGAGTTTGAAGTAGTAGATGGATTAGAGTGTAGCTGTCGAGACACGCTATTAATACTGGTAACTTTGGGCATATTATACATTGGCGATTGAATCGCCGGTGAAGGCAATGTAGTATTATTACTGCCAGCACTGTTTATGCTCAACTTCCGTAAATCTTGGTTTAGGCTAGGTGGTCCCCTCGGAGCAGGAAGTGGGAAGCCACCGAATGCTGGAGTCGGGGGGTAGTTCGTCATCGCGGATGGGATGCGAAAGTAAAGCTGCTGATGATACTCTGAAATGTTAGAGAAGGCGTGATGCCCGGAAGTGGAAGTAACGACAAGAGGAAGAGCGGTGAAGGAAGGGAGTGGTTGATGAGACCAGGATGGCGGCGAGAGATGTGGCCCGTGTTGTTTCAGTCACTACATGTATGTGGGCAAGGGGGGGCAGGGAGGGTCAAGAACTAGCAGAAAGAGATGGATATTCTCCGAATAATCCAAGTAAACCCTTTATTTTGCGGTTGATAGGATATGCGTCAACCCGGGTAGTTTTTATACTTTAGAACTCCTTTCTGGTGTGTTGGTGGAATAATTTTTTTTTTTTTTTTTTTTCATCTCTGGGTTGAATTCAACAGCTGAAATCTTACATATATTTTTCTAGTCTTTTTCTATTCATGCTTCTATTTCTCTCCTCCTTCCCCCTCCTTTAAATTTTCGCACACACTCTCTGTTAATCTAGGCACACATAAGTACGTTTACCTAGTGCTACCTAGCACTCGAGTTTGCCCTCGAAGCTTGATTATATAAGTCCTAAAGGTAAACCCGAAGCGGGGGAGGCGTTGTGTAACTACATGTAAGTACTGTAGGCTGTAGTCGCTTAACCAGGATTACGCTAGCACTGAATTGGAACATTGTTGTGTTTTGATCGTACGCCAACTGTGAGGCTCTGATTGCTCCTGCAGGGGACATGACTTCGTGAAGACGCTTCCTTAGATCAGTGCGCTGCCCCTCCGCCATCCTTACAAGTTACACCTGTCTCTGTGGACACGGTTGACATCTTCTAGTTACCTGTACTGCTCTACTAACAGCTCTTTCAATCAATCAATCAATCTTCTCATCCTTCTTACCTACTTCAGCTATATTCCTCGCGGATTGTTTTAGCTCACTCGTCCCGGACCATAATGTCCGGTTTCAATCCCACAGGGTATTCATCACCCTCAGGATCTTCAAATAACGTGCCTCGATTATCATGGCAACAGCGTCGCCCTATTTCCGGAGCGCATAAGAAGTCTTCCTCGTCACCATCCAATGCAATATTTCCTCCGCCACCTCCTCCGCCAGATGTTGTTACCTCACCAACGCCGGGGATTAGAGGTCACCGGCAATCAGTATCTGCCCTGACAGCAGCATTGACTTCCACACCCGCACCCGCGCCCACACACGCACCTTCTCGGCCTAGCTCTGCTCTGGTCTTAAATAGCTGGCAAAGTAGAAGCAATAGCTCAGTCTCGAAAGCTTCACCAGGAACGTTCGCTCCAGGCTTTATCAAGTCTGCTGATGATAGGCGAACCAGCACTTCAAGCTTAGCTGGAGGAATAGCGGGGGAGAATAGCGACTTTTCTGGGAGACGATGGGTATGGGTTAGAGATCCCGAGAGGGCATTTGTGAAGGGAGAAGTTGTTCTTGATGAGGATGGAATGCTTACTGTGCGATGTGACGACGGAACGGTGTGTATTCACTCGCGCTAGGACTGTTGAAGACCTTGCTTGGTCCGTGATTTGGATCGAGTCTCAAGTTCGAATTACGTCTTAATAGGCACTAACAAAGTCAAACAGGAACGAAATGTTCATTCTGATAATGTCGATAAAGTGAATCCGGCTAAGTTTGATAAAGCTGATGATATGGCCGAGCTCACACATCTTAACGAAGCTTCTGTAGTTCATAATCTTCACTTACGTTATCAAGCGGATCTAATCTATGTAAGCCCTTAAATGCCCCTGTATGAGATCCTACTAATTGGGGATCAATATTCCTGTAGACCTACTCGGGCTTGTTTTTGGTAACAGTAAACCCTTACTGCGCATTGCCAATATATAATAATGACTACATATCCCTGTATAAAAATCGCTCAAGGGAGGAAACAAAACCCCACATATTTGCTATCACGGATGTCGCGTTCCGAAATATGCTGGAAGAGAAAGAGAATCAGAGCATTTTAGTCACGTGCGTACATTTACTTTTTAAAGTTCATCCGAGTCAGACACGCTAACTCTTCATATAGTGGTGAATCCGGGGCTGGTAAGACTGAGAATACAAAGAAGGTCATTCAATATCTTGCTGCCGTTGCCAGCGAAAGCTCCTCATCGAAGCAACTTGGCACTCTAGAACTTCAAATTTTGCGGGCCAATCCCATCCTTGAGGCATTCGGAAACGCTCAGACTGTTCGCAATAACAATTCGTCTCGGTTCGGAAAATTTATTCGTATCGAATTTACTCGCTCCGGCCAGATAGCTGGGGCTTTCATCGATTGGTATCTCTTGGAGAAAAGTCGAGTCGTCCACCAAGGCGGGGATGAAAGGAACTACCATGTCTTCTACCAGCTATTGAGGGGAGCCAGCAACCAGATGAAAGAAATGTACCTGCTCGACGACGAGAATGTCAAAGCGTGGAACTATATTAAAAACAGTAATGATACTATCGCAGGCGTAAACGACCTTGAAGAGTTTCGGTCTTTAATGGAGGCTTTCCATGTTATGGGTTTTGCCACTGAGGAGCAAGTATCTATTCTCCGAGTCATCGCCGCCGTTCTACACATCGGTAATATTGAAGTCGTTCCGGAGCGCAGAGGTAGTGAGGATGCGCGACTACCGGATCGTGGTCAAGCCGAAAGAGTTTCGCATGTTCTAGGTATACCAGTAGATGGGTTTGTAAAGGGGTTACTTAGACCCCGGGTTAAAGCCGGTAGAGAATGGGTCAACCAGTCAAGAACAGCAGAACAAGTAAAGCAGAGTTTGGATGCTTTGGCAAAAGCTTTGTATGAAAGAGGGTTTGGGAAGTTGGTCGAAATGGTCAATAGCAAACTTGACACCCGCGGCGAAGGGGACGGTTTCATTGGAGTCTTAGATATTGCTGGGTTCGAGATTTTTGAGGTAACCGAGATATTATTCTTGGGCAGAGCATAACACTGACAACTGTCTTCTTGGAATATAGGTCAACAGCTTTGAACAGCTTTGCATCAATTATACAAACGAAAAACTGCAACAATTTTTCAATCACCACATGTTTGTTCTAGAGCAGGAAGAATATGAAAGGGAAAAAATTGAATGGAAGTTTATCGACTTCGGACACGATCTTCAACCGACTATAGATCTTATCGAATTACCTAATGTATGTTCCCCGAATACATATCACAAGCAAGTGCTAATATTAGAACTTTAGCCTATTGGTATTTTTTCGTGCCTCGACGAAGACTGTGTCATGCCGAAAGCAAGTGATAAATCGTTCACCGAAAAGCTTCACTTCCTCTGGGATAAAAAGACACCAAAATACAAACGTTCTCTTCTCAAGCAAGGATTCATGCTTACCCACTACGCCGCCGAGGTTGAGTACTCTACGGAGGGCTGGCTAGATAAGAACAAGGATCCTCTGAACGATAACATCACAAAACTTCTTGCTGCCTCTCACGACAGATATATAGCCTCATTATTTGCCGACTACGCCGAAGATGGAAACGAAAACGGAACTGTTGCTAAGAGCAGGGTGAAGAAAGGGCTCTTTAGAACCGTTGCACAAAGACACAAGGAACAATTAACAAGTCTCATGGCTCAGCTTAACTCTACACATCCTCACTTCGTCAGGTGTATCATCCCTAACCACCAAAAGCGGCCCAAAAAATTAAATGCACCTTTGGTACTGGACCAGCTTCGATGTAACGGTGTGTTGGAAGGTATTAGAATTGCGAGGACTGGGTTTCCGAATAGATTACCATTTGCCGAATTTAGGCAACGGTACGAAGTTCTAACCCCCAAAATACCCAAAGGCTATCTTGAGGGCCAAAGGGCGTGTCAGCTTATGCTGCAGCAGCTGGATCTTGATACTCAACTTTACCGCGTGGGTTTAACAAAGGTATTTTTCCGAGCCGGTGTTTTGGCCGAGCTTGAAGAAAAGCGCGACACCTTAGTTCGAGAAATTATCACACGTTTTCAGAGCATAGCTAGGGGCTACCTTCAACGAAGAATTGCAAGGAAGAGACTTTACCGTGCCGAAGCTACAATGATAATCCAAAGGAATCTTCAAGTATACTTAGATCTTTGCGAGAGTCCTTGGTGGAAGCTCTTTATGAAGATGAAGCCGCTCTTGGGTGCATCTCATTCTTCGAATGAAGTCAAGAAGAGGGATGAGATGATACAGAAAATGGAAGCCTTAATGCAAGCAGAGGCGGAAAATCGGCAAAAGCTTGAGGAAGAGAGGAGGAAGACGGATACAGAGCTTCAACGTGTCCAAAAAACTCTAGAAAGCGAAAGGGCCCTCGCACTTGATAAGGAAGAAATTTTTGAGAGGATGAGGCAAAGGGAGGCTGAACTTAGTGAAAAGCTTGCGGGTGCTCTTGAGGACCAGGACGTGTTAGAGGACCAGATAGATGAGTTGATGAGTGCGAAGAAGAAGACGGACGAGCAGGCAGAGCTTTGGAGAAAGGAACTAGAGCAAGCGGGTGACTTGGTTGCTCGGTTGGAGGATGAAAAGAGGGAATTGGCCGCGAAGATCGAGTTTTTGGACCGAGAGCTCGAGGCAGCAGAAGCAGCAAGGGATGAGAGGGGGGATGCTGAAGATAAGCTCGAACAAGAGATCCATGTGTTGAAGAGTCATCTCAACTTGAAGGAACGCAAGTTACAGGAGTATGAGGAAGCTCTCAAGAGGTCGGATCACGATTTAGATCAAACGCTCGCACAGACGGTATGTCCCAATTCCCTATTAGCAGGTTATATTCCAACTAACTCTCTGGGTAGAACTTGAGTCTTGAAACTAGCCAAAAACAGTTGCGGGAACTTATTGATGAAAATAGGACGCTTAGAGACCAGCTGAGCGACTTATCAACTACCTCGAACGGATACGAAGATCTTATCCGTCGTAAAGAAAGCGAATTATCCCTACTCCATGCGGATCTTAAGAAGCTAGAACTTGAGCGCACCGCTTTTGACGATGAAAAGCGTCATCTTAATTCAAAACATGACGATATTCTAGCACGCTTACGTAGTGCCCACTCGGAGGTCGAGACATTAAAGCATCAATGCGCAAGACTCGAGAAAGAGGCAGTAGACGCCAGGAGACTACTCGATGCAAAAATCACAGAAGATGCTAAGACGGGACAGGGTCGCCGCCTTCTTGACGAGCAGATCAAAGAACTGCAAGAGGAGTTGGCAACGATCCAAGCCGAGTTGAATAAAGAGAGGCAATCCCGAGCGGATATTGCTCTACTTAGCGAACATAAATTTGCCAATTTAAAACGTGACCACGACGCTATTACTGCTGCAAAATTTACAATTGAGAAGGAGCTTTATGCACAGCAAGATACTCTTCGTCGTGCACTCGAAGCTCGATCTCAGTCCGAGAAGGAAAAACGCAACTTCCAAGCGGACCTGAAGACTCTTCGCGATAGACTTGCTGAATCTGATAATGCCAGACTACAAGCGGAATCAGAGATTGAGAAAAGTTTGGCAAGGCAAGCCAAAGAGAAGGAAGCTAGGCTAGATAAGGATCTAAAGGCGAAGGAGGAGGCCCTTTCTATAGCAGAATCTGAACGCGCAAGACTGGCTTCAGAAGTTGCTAGACTTACCCGAGTTGTCAGTGAGCAAGATGGAGCACGCCAGTCTTACGAGCAGTCGAGGAAGCGCATGGATTCGGAAGCCAACGCGGTTAAGAACCGCCTTATGGCGTCAGAAAATGATAACCGTGCCTTACAAAATAAGATACAGCAAAAGAACCTGGAAATCAGCAAGGCAAACGCTAGAGCGAGTGAACAATATCGGGACAAGATTGTTGCGTTGACTGCTGATAGGACGAAGGCTGATGAGGAGGCAAGAAAGTACCGGAAACAATTCGAAGACGCGCAAATTCAGATACGTGCTCTCGAGAAGCAGAAAGAGAAACTATCTCTGAATTTGGAAGACTTGAATCATGAAGTTGCACGTGAACACAAGACAACCCGGAACGCCGAGAAAACGACATCTAGCCTACAGTTACAACTTGCGGAAGCGAACAGAACCCTGGAGATGGAGAGACAAGTCAAAGCTCAGGCCCAAATAAATACTAAACATATCCAAAGTGCTCTTGCAACTGCCAATTCCGAGCTCGAAGATTGCCGCCAGCAATTGCTTGTTCTCCAGAAGGTATTCGACCCTGAAGGCATACAGCCTAAGAATTGGGAATCTGGGAGGAAGAGTATCGTCCAATCATTCAACTTGGCTACCAAGCTAGATGAGGCAAACCAAGCCCTAAGACTTTCAAACGAAAGACGCATCCGTGCTGAGAAGGAACTTGAAGAGCTAAGGAAGCGGCACCAAGACGAAGTTGCAGAGATAGATAACATGCACACTTCATCTAAGAGAGCTCTACTCGACGAGATGGATCAGAACAATGCTCCTGCAAATGGATCCGCTCGACCATTTAGCAGAGCACTCAACGCCAAGCAATATTCCAACCAGACGACGCCTACCAGGAGAAACCTCTTTGGACAAGATCAATTCGATTCTGAAAAAACCGATAAGACTATGGATACTATTAGCTTCCAGCGAAGGATGGATTTAGCCTCCGAGCTCGAGGAAGTCCAGAATCAACTGCAGATTGCGGAAATGCAGAACAAGCACCTTCAAGCCCAAATTGATCGAGCAAACGCGAAGGAGGGTGAGCTAGAAACGAGCCCATCTGCTAAGCGAGCCTTGAAGCTAGAGCGTGAGAATAGCCGCCTACACGACTTGCTTGATGAGTCGGACCAGAAGAATTCGGCGCTTGAAGCTTCAATGAACTCGATTGAACTTAGCCTAAAAGATATCCAAGCTAAGAGCCATGAAGAGCTATATGACTTCATCAGTCAGCAGGAGCAATCCCGACGCAATCTAGTAATGGTATACAATGAGACTGTTTCGGACCTTGGGCGAGCAAAGGACCAGTTCGAAAAGGTCAAGGCCGCCAAGGCTGCAATAGAGACAGATCTTCGAGAGACCCAGACAGAGCTGGATGAAGCACTTGCAATGCAACAGCAAGACAAGGTTAGCCGAACTCAGTTATTAAATGAATTTGCGGACCTGCAAATTCGCCTAGACGCCGAGTCTTCGAAGGTCGCAGACCTTGGAGCGAGCTTAAACCTTTACAAGCTGCGCAGCAATGAGTACTTCAACAAGCTCGAACAAGCAGAAATTGCGGTACTCAGAGCATCAAGAGCTGAGGCGGCTGCAAAGAGTCAAGCAAAGGAAACGGAAGAGAACGCCGCAACGGTGTTGGCTGAAAGAAAGCAGATGGAATCACTGATAGAGGACCTCCAAAGACAAAACCAGCATTATGACGAAAAGGTAAGCGGTTTCTCCAAAATTACCATTATGCCCCCAAGATTGTAGGTCTCTAAAAAAAGATTTTAGGTTGAGGATCTTTCGGCAGATTTGTCTGCTGCCCTTCAAGCCAAGAAGAGGCTACAGAACGAGCTCGATGATTACCGCAGTAGGCGTGAAATCGACCTTGAAGATAAAGAGAGTTCCATGGAACAGACACGAAAGAAGTACCAAGCCGAGCTTTCCACCTTGAATGGGGAACTGGAGATCGAGCGGGAGAATATTCTCCAAGTCAGGGGGGAGAACAGGCGTCTTCGTGAAGAGGTTGAAGATCTGCGAGCCAAATGGGACGATGAAGTTCTCAATAGCTCTACATGGGCCAAAGAGAAGTCGCGCCTCGAAATTAAGCTCCAAGATCTTTCACAATCCCATGACGACGCTGTCGCTGCACATAATGAGGCTCAGGGTCGTGTAGTGACGCTACTCGCCCAGGTCCGAAACCTTCGCACTAACGTTGATGAAGTGGTCTCAGAACGAGATGCTATCCAAAAGGAAAAACGTAGCCTCGAACAAAGACTGGCTCAAGCTAATCAAAGGCTTGAGGACCTTGCCAATGGAGAGAGCCCGTCGATGCGCAATGCAGCTGGTATGGATAGGGAGTTGCTTGATCTCAAAGGAGCTCTGCAACAACAAGAGGATGTTGCGGCGGCAGCGGTCGAGAAGATGAGGAGAGCTGAGGCCTTGGTCGTTGAGACACAGCGCGATATCGCGGCCGAGAGGGAAACCAATGTCAGCTTACACAAGGAGAGGGCGTCCTTGGAAAAGCAGGTGAAGGATCTACAGTTAAAATTGGTCGATCTGGAAACTAAAAGCTATTCTTCGACATCTCATGATGTCAGGTTTCTGCATGGTCGGGTCCAAGAGGTATATTACCCTTTAAATTTTATTTACGTTGTAACCTTCTAATTTATATTTTGGGTATATTAGCTTGAAAAATTGCTTGATGAGCAAGAGAAAGAACGCAACAAGAGTGAGCGCTCGGTTCGTAACGTGGATCGTACCGTTCGAGACCTCCAAACCCAGATTGAAAGGCGAGACAAGGCTGCTATACAACTCGAGGAAGAGGTCACCAAGGGCAAAGAAAAGATGGAGCGCCTTCTCAAGACAATCGAAGAGTTGGAGGCAGCGCATTCAGAGCATCAATTGATTGCCCGCAGAGCAGAGCGTGAAGCACGCGAGGAGCGGGAAAAGAGCCTTAGGCTTGAGCGCGAGCTTGAAGGCTGGAAAGGGATGAGACTAGACAGGAATGCTAATAGCCGCAGCAATACCATGGCTGCTCTAAGTCAGATGGGCGATGACGATAGCGACAGGAGGGGGTCAAAGAGACATTCGGTTAATTTCTTGTGAATGGAGTTCAATTGCTTTTGGTGCATATTGGTAAACGGAGCGTTGAATTTTAACCTGGTTTAAGGGTTCATGGCATGGGATATATGAATGTTTTTATGTCTGTGAGATGGTAAAGCAGTACAGACGGGGCTGTATAAGGCTAACAGCTGTATTGTTTTCACGATTTGTATCTTTCTCTTCTGTTTCTTTTATATTATTTCCATTACTAACTATTATATTATCCTTTATCTTTTGTTTTGTTGAAATTTTGGTTTCTGAGAGACTGATTGTGTTTTTCTTGCTAAGCCATCGTCACAGAAATACCCACTCGCCGAGCGATGTATCTACGTTGGTGCAGTGGGTGTTCTTTTATTCTATCTTTCTAGCGCGGAAGGGGGGGGGGGGGGTGGGGGGAAAGAGTCGAATGATACCCATTTTACTTTTACGTTATGATCATATGTAGTACCTGTAATGATATTGGTACATGCTGCAATAGCCGCAACAACGCTTTATGGTGCTTGCTACTATTTAAATGGCCCAAAGCAGAAGTGAAACGCTAATCCTACCTCCAGCTGTCTCAGGTCTCTGACGGCTGCAGTGCATGTACTCGAAACTTCATAGCGTTTCTGAACACAACCGCTATTACATGCCAGACAAAAATGGAGTCTTGGCAGTTTATTGGGTGTATGCAATATTATTTATTAGTCGTGTTCAAAAACGCAATGAAATTGCGAGTAGGGGTAAGTCTGGCGACGGTCGAGCTGTTGCAACAACGGGCCCCAGTGTCGACTTACCCCTACACCGTAGTACATGTATGTTGTATAACAATATTACTTGAATGAAGATTAGAGTAGCGTGCCGCGCGGATGGAATACCCGCCAATATAACTTGAAAAACCGGCTGTGCATTTAAGATCAAAATTACTACATATTAGCAGTCATGATCCATATCGTTCAACCAACCGTTAAGCATAGTCCCTGACTGTAGCCTGTACTTTACTATTACTAAGGATGAGCCAACCGCGAGTTGCGGGTGCTTGTACTACATTGTACCAAAGACTTTGCCCCTCTACCCCCCAGTTCACTTCAATCGAATTTTGAACTTTCAGTTTGGGGGGACGGGGTACGAAGTTCATCTCCTACAATTCTTCAATATGCATATACCTGGGGGGGGGGGGGCGCAGGGGACGATAGCTTTATTTCGTTCTTTTTGGTTGGGTGGCCCGGTTGTTACCTGACTGGAGGCAGGGTAACCTGCCATCCATACTCACATATCCAATATGTTGGCGCAACCATCAAAAATCGAGAACACAGAAATTTCCAAAAGACATCTCTGGACACCATTTGCCTGAGGAATCCCCCTTGTGAACAAGGCCTATATATACTTTTGGTGCCTATAATAATATGAGGGAAATTCTCGGAATTCTATGTGCGCCAATACATAATGAATATGCGAGTAGGTACATGTATGTACTCGCAATCTCATATTGCATACACCCAAAAAAACCACCAAGACTGCGTTTTTTGTATGAAGTTGCGAGTATTATAAAAGAAACAACTGGGTGGGGTCAGAAAGTGGAAAACGGTTGAGTCGGTATGTAAAATACCCACAGCTTACAGGGGTTCTAATCCGGATCGCTTTCCAGAACGGTTTCCCGGAAACTCACGCTTCCGCCAAAATCTCCGATTTCCTAGACGGTTACGTAGGTTGGCTAGCGAGTTGTGGTTGGGCGGGATGGTGGTTGCGTAAGTGTCTCTCCTGCACTGCTGCGCCCGTTAATTCGACCCTTTATCACTCGGATATATTATGGTGTTATCGCCCTCCCATCTTCCTTTCTCTTTCCTTGTCTCTCATTATATTCTTTGAGCTGAGCTTCCCTACATAACCTTACTACAAATAACAAATAACCTACAAACATAGTTACAAAAACTACATACTTGAACTATTGTCGGCTAATAATCGATTAAACAAATATGCGTGTTTCTACCATCCCCCTTGCTACACTCATAGGTCTTCCAGCCTTGGGTGCTGCACTCCTTCTTCCACCGTCAACCGATCTCGAGCTCTCTCCACTTTTCAAGTCAAACGAAGCTGAGGTCGCCATCTTGAGCGACACCCCTAAGAGTGCTATCGTCAAAGGTACCCATACAGCTGTCACTTTGCCATGCATTGGATGTACATGGCATAAGGATGTATCGGACGAGGAGGGTGTTCCATATACTGAGGGCCTTGAAAGCGAGCTTGTAGGTCTACCTTGGCCTCACATAATCCAAATTCCGATTACTAATTTGCACGATTAGTTATTCGACATTTCGATTCCCGCAGACGCCCCCAACTCTCTCATGATCAACGACAGGCGTATTGTCCCTTTCACCCCACTATTCGGGCTCTCGGCCCTTCAAGTCCCCGCCTCCGCCTCTGCTGAAGATGTGTTCACCATCTCGCATGCCTTCCGTCCGCTCAAGCTTGGCTATGACCTTCTCGTTACTGGAACCCTAAACCAAGACACACCTGACAAGAAGGATGTCCGCGTTAGGCTCCGTATCACCGCTGTTGATGGTGTCCACAACGACTTTATCCCTGACCTCGAAGTCCTGGTATCTGAGGACATGAAGACTGGTGCACTCGAAATTGTTAGCAGCCATATCAACGCTCTTATATTGCCCGGGGATGTGCATGACGATGAAGTCTCGTGCCAGGGAATTGATTGCATGCTATCAGAGATGAAGCACAGGCTTGAGAACCTCAACATCATGCGCGTAAAGGATGCGAAGAAGGGTGGTTGCCACGGTGGAAAGAAAGGTGAAGAAGCACCACCTAATATGCCTGGGGATGGCCCTCACAGAGGCGGTCCAGGCCGTCATAGCCACGGGCCACACCACCACCCCCACCCCCACCACCACCATGGACACCACAGGGGCGGCCGCTTCTGGTCTGCACTTATTGGCCATATCCTGATGCCTATCATTATCGGTATCATGGCCGGTGTAAGTGTGTCCATCATTGGTGTGGTTGTTGGACAAACTGTCATGAAGCTTTGGAAGTTTGCCAAAGAGTATAAGAATAGCGGGAAGATTGGGGAGGAACAAGTCGAGGAGGGTAGGGGAATGTTGAAGGCTTATGCCGATGAGCATCGCGAGGAAGAAGGGCTTCCCGCATATGCTGAAGAGGGTATCGAGGTCGTGGAGAAGGAGTAAAGTTAGTTTTTAGTTGACCTACTATTTTGTTTAATCATGGTCCTTTGTGCTAGATTCTTTCTTTTGTTAATTTCTTTATTGGGTTTCGGTTGGGGTTTGGGTTTTCTAGGTATTGAATATCAGTGGTATGGTAAAAGCCCCAAAAGTGCGAGGAATTCGACCTTAACTTAGTTTAGTTATTCTTAAGTTGAATACCATTCTTCTCTACGGTTAATATTCCACAAACTCTTTGGTGTTTTCCCCTCGAATTTGCCGGACTGTCAAAGCGTTTAATAACCATGAGGGGTTACGCTCGCTAGGAGTGCGCTAGTTGACCATCCTACGAAGCTAGACAGAGGCAGAACCTGCGGCCAAGCTTCAGCTACATAAATACCACCTACCACGGTGTGTCCTTGCTTTAGGCTGCTCATTGGTTTATATAAATATTTTTTGGACATAAAAACCCAAAGACATCCCACGATTACTATCTACATGTAGTTTGATTATCTCTAGTTAATTATTGCTACTTCGCTAACGCGCGCACGTGTAGCCTTCTAGCCCTATCATCATCTGTGCTCCAAGAGTACATGTATGTACGGTGGTGGATCAAAAAAAATGTAGAAGTTAGTTAAGTACAATAATCATTAAAAGAAGGAAAGGGACGATGAGCTTATGTTTGATATATTGGCCGGATCGGGCGGCGCCGTCGAGAATTCCAGAAGGCGCATGCACGAATACATCAGTTGAGCACCCTTAAGTATTCAACTAATCGAGTGCCAATATGCCCGAAAACATTTCGGAGCCTACTTTATTGAAATTAGGCATCGATACTTGGCAGGATATCACTAAACTTACCAAGATAGATTGGTTTTACGGCGCATCACTTCAGATCACTCGCTATTTCGGCGAGGCCAAGCTACACATCATTAGCCCCGACTAGAAAATTTCAAGTTCTAGACCATCCGCGAAATTTACCCACCCAGAGGACACTTATCAATGGTCAACCCATTCAATGTACAACATCTAATTACATGTAGTATACAGATAGATGTATTAAGTATACAATGAGGGCTCCAGATGTTTGGATTGGTTGAGTTTTGGGTGTTTTTTCTTTCTCTCAAGCTATTGAATAGGGAGAGTCAGCTATAAAAAAAAAAAAAAAGAAAGAAAGAAAGAAAGAAAGAAAGAAAGGTTATGTTGGAGGCTGCTGTTGCTGCCCTGTCCCGTTGTAACTCAGTGATTGTGATATGTTCTTTGTGGTACTGGTACGCTCTAGGTACTATTTGTGATTTTGATATATCTACCTCGACTGTAGCATAGTGACGGATCATCCATAACCCCCACCGGCCAAAGGCTGGAATCAGCTTGTAGGTGCTTTACATGATAACGGAAAGCTCAAGTGTGGTCTGACCTGGAGTTGAATTGTCAATGATATACAATGCATAGGTTAGGCTAATTATAAAGTTATCACAACTCCTGATCATGCACGTCAAAACCGACGATCACCCTGAGTCATGATCATCTTTCAAACCTTGGTTGACTGCGCCGAGGGAATATGAACCCCAAGGGGAGGCTAGATAATTTCTACTACCACCGGGCCAGCAATTGTTACCAAGGTGGGCTTTGAATTTTGTTACGCCCCTTGGTCTCCCTTTACTGTTAATAACGGTAGCATTTGCCCATCGATGGGCCGGACAGAAAACACCGGAAACCCAACAGCTGATACATAACCCTTTCCTGCCCCTTATTAGAAAGACCAATATGCATTTCGAATAATCTTACTACCCCAGCGGGAGTCACATCCATCGAGAGGCAAAAAGGAGATTCTTGAATAGAGTGAGGATCGAACTCACGCGGGTTGCCCCACTAGCACCTGAAGCTAGCGCCATAACCACTCGGCCATCTATCCTGAACTGGCCGGAAAATTTCTAATTTTATTATTAATTTCAATTATTAACTGTCCGATAATTAGCAGACACTCAGTATAACACAATGCTTTTCGACTCGGGCAACTAAATACAAAGGTAATATGAGGTGATTTTCTCGCACTGTCGACCTGAATAATTGACCTGATTTCTGTATCTAGAGTTTCCCCCCGAATGAACGCACTACACAATTTATAAAATATTTTGCAGGCACCGCTGTGTTCCCATAATTACACTGGCCAGTGTACGTGTATGTAGAAGAAACGAGAAAAAAAAGAAAGGCTCCACGAAAACAATTTGATCCCCTATCGGTACACTCTGAGGCAACTTAAGACGTAGTAAACCCCTAATTCTAACATGTGAGATTAGGCGGTTTCGGGTTCGTCAATTCGCGCTGATTGCTTTTTAAGACCGGCTCCACTCATATCTCCTCCCTTCCCGCCTTCATCCACCGACAACCCCGTTGAAACACCCGCCGTGGGTTTTCCGGTACCCAATGTAATACCTCCCGGCCCGATAAGGCCTCTACTACTTGTCGGTGACATACTTATTTCCCCTAATGATGAGGTGGAAAACATGCTTGACACACTACTAGATCTTCTTCTGTCACCACGGGGAATTTTAATTGATGGATGGAGCCCATCCGTATCGCTGTGTGTGGAGTGGCCTGCAATCTTCATGGTTGTGGAGTCTGATGAACTAGGGCGAGACGAAATATCTGATCCGAAATGGAAAACGCCACCTTTAGTACTAGTATACTCATTTTCAGAAAAAGGAGGGTAAGTTATGGTTTTTGTAACGAATATTAAGGTACCCACCCTTTACTAAGCCAGTTCTTTTTCTTCCTTCCACACTCGAAGAATATAAGTCGAGGGCTTCTAGGACGTGTGGAAATACAAGTTTGTCCACGTCCCTCGCCCAAAGAAAGTCAAGATGTTCATAGTGCTCGATTTCTTTCGCAATGGTGTGCCCGGGGAGCTCCTCCAGCATGACATTTATATCAACTAAACTATCACTGCCTCCATAAACGAGGACGATAGGCGTAGTGATGTTCCTGGTAGGAAATTTTGCAACCTTATAGAAATTTTTACCTGAGAATGCCATTATAGGAGACTGGATATCATCGTCATACATCTGGAAAGACTTGTTACGTATAATCTGGAACCAGTGGACCACAGTTTTTACAGATGCGTAAGAGTATAGTTTTGAGTATGCCGCGATCTTTTGGTCAAGGGAGATGTTGTTTGCACGCCAATTGAATAGGAACGCCAGGAAAAAATCAATTACTCGAACAAAGATTGGAGGATCTATAGGGTTATTAGTTCATATATATATTGTTAAACCCACGGGTGACTCACACAGAATGCTTTGCCAAAATGTCGTTGAAGGGAGAATACTCTTGCGGCCAAAGAAAAGAAACATTATGTTGGGACTTGTCTTCATTAATGCATCCACAATAGGATTATGCAAGCCCGCCGGACTCATGGCAGGAGCCAGAGCAATAAATACATCCACCTTCCTATTTAATGCTGGATGGATGCTTAAGGTCGCAAATGCCTGCGCCGTTCCTTGCGAAAATCCGATGTAACTTAAGCTTCTTTGTTTCGTAGTAGCAAGAATGTAGTGTATGGAGTCGGGTATATCATGAAACGCAAACTCATCCATGCTGAAGTTCCAGAACTTGGTTGAGGTGGAAGGGCAGTGAATGGATTTCTTTGAATATTTGTTTCCTCGATTATTCCCACACTGAAAATACTCATGTCAGGCACAATACTTTTGGCATTGCATTAGAGTATTGAAACTTACCCAAACATCAAATCCCTTTTCAGCAAGCACAAAGGGAAGACACTTTTCCTTATCCAAAGAAGACACCCAAACTTCACTATTCATCAATAATCCTATTTTCGAGTCAGTATATATATCTCCCGTTAGATCTTAAAGACGACTCGATTTACCATGATGTAAATAAACGACCTTCCTTCCCCCATTTCCACCCTGCCCCCGGTTTCCATTCCGCTCCCCTGGTGTCGATTTTTTTACGATTCTGTGTAAGCCCAACAAATAACCATCCCCTGTTTGAACGATATGTTCTTCCACCCGCCAATCACCTTGGTCCCAGATCTCGCATAATTCAATGAACCCATCCGCCTCTCGAACACGTGCGACTATATCTTTTTCCACCTTTGTACGGGAGACGGTTGTATACCGGGTTGATGAGAAAGAATTGAATAGGGATCGTGATTTGGCATAAAAGAAGTTTATTAGCGGCGATGCTAAAGATATCGTTAGAGTTGTTTTTGGCCTTATATAGGGGTGCGTTCAAAACTAAGGTCCAAAGGGTTTCTTACGGAGAGCCAAGGTAATGACTCGTATTACTTTCTCAAATACAAGGAATAGAAATGAAAATATTAGGGCAACGTACTCCAACCTAGTATTTCACGAAAAAGCATTAGTACGGAATAATTCTATCCAGGAAATGGAGTATGTAATCTGCACAAGCAGAGTGACACATATTTCAAGTTGAAGCAGAGCTTCCAAAGAAAAAACAGAGATGGGAAATTATTACAAATGGAGCCGGCCTACAATCGGCATAGGCATGATTCCTCCCCTTGTGCCTATCGCCCACAGAGAAAACGCGGAATAGCAGCTTCAGAGATAAAAGAGGGATTCGCGAAACAAGCTAGGGTAAGATAATTCCAATTAGCTTTGCAAATTCCATGGGAAAGGGGCCAGGCTGGTCATGAACATTATTCGAGAGCTCACCTGATAAGAACTGCCGGAATACCTTCACTCGCGTGCTTAAGCTCTCCTGACTTTATCTAATGGATCGTGCAGTCAGCTGTGCGGATAAGTAGTCTGGTCTGAAGCTCCGAAGTTCCACGCGTGTCCGTCTTGGACTATATATGACTGATAGTAATTGGGGATGTCTATTGAGGATGATAGATATCGATCTGTCCGAGACTGCCGTTATCATCGACCGTTGAGCTGCATGCAAGGATGAGTTGCATTTCAGGTTGATCAAAAGGGGTGTTCAAGAAATTGGCCCTTATCCGGCAAAGGCCAAATCAAAATTCCGAAAGTAAACTAAAATTCGGCCATAATATCTCTTCTTTAGTACTAGTATCTAACTAAATACAACGCTAACTATCATTGGTAATATGTTTATGTAACTTCTTTGACCCCAATTGCAATTAACCCCAACTCTGACCATTCTTCCTCTAAATCCATTATATACGTATATAGCCTTCTGGATATTCAACCTTCGTTACTACCCGGTAGTTTAATCTTTACAGTACATAGAATATGACCCGATTAGCTTCAATTTGGTATTATCGATATATCATCTCATAGGTACGTACCCATACACGTACATAGACGGTTTCCCTAGCCACCCGGACACCCCCCCCCCCCCACCCGGACAGTTAACGTAAAAAAGGGAAGATCAACAGTTTAAGTGGCTTCTCTATCTCTTCTCTACCAATCATCATCGACTGTCCGAGTGAGGTGGGTGCCCGAGTGGCCAGAGAAGTCGTCTATATCATACCATGATGTATGTACTTCGTTGTGATTGGTCAAATTTATTATTGGGACTTAACCGTCAATTGGTACAATAAATAACTAGATGGCCGATCAAGTACTAGATACAAATATTAAACATCGGTCTTACGGTTAGCGCCTAATTTCCCCGTTTAATACATGTATTCTTGCTAATCCCCCGACCCATGTTTAATTACTAGACGCCAACAAACTGGCTAGATCCCAAGAAATTTCGCTCATATTTATACTAGAGGTCAGCCAAAAGGGAGATTGAGATACACAACCTAGGAACACCAGAACTCTTCCTGTACCCAGAGTGCGGGTCATGAAATATCACCCGGTTTGGAATGTATGCTACGGCGTCTAATCAGTTATTTATATAAGATTCCTTTATGTCCTTCCAGACTCTTTCGTCCTGTTCCAAGCCCCGCTTTTAGTGTCAGCTTTATAATACTGTCTCATGTCCATTGGGCTCAATGACATTGCCTTTGGTAGCCTCAATATATAGCGGCAATTGGTGCCCTAGCTACCCAGAATCCAGCAGCAAATATTCTAAAATGCATTGTAATTATAATAGGTCTTCACCACACCCAAAGTTGTGTTAGGCGTTTGTCGCTTCTTCGAGTCGCTTTCCAATCTTTCAATATGTACCCGTTCCTGTACGCAGGCTGCCTAAGTAAATGATAGCTTGCCTGCCCTTTTTCTAAAGCTAAAACTAAAATCTCAAAGATCAAACCATTTAACCGGTTGACCAATCAAAACCTCCATTCGCATTTAGTCAATCCTGACTTGATCCGCGCTAGGACTGATAATAGTCCTTGGAGTCTAACCGCCTTAGTATAACCAGCTCTTGGCACCGTCATCCCACTTTTGGTCCTCTGCTAAACGCAACACGTTTGATTTTGTTACGAAAAATTTACCGAAATGCCGTCCTCGTGCAAAGACATCCGTATGGCCCCTTCTCAGCGCCCAAAACCTATCATATATAGTGATTTAAAATCATACTTACGAAGTCTGCGGTCGACAGGAGCGGCTCTAGCGGAATGTCTCCAGAATTCCGATTGCGTTATGGTTCAGCGCAATAAACCCAGCGATTGCATTCGCCCACCATTGTCGGAGACGTTGCCAACTCAATGCCAGCAATTAAAGAGGAGTTATGGCCAGTGCAAGTGCGTTTGACCCTCCCCGGTGCCCTTCTCTCCCAATACCAATACCGCTGTTATTTCTAGTGTAGTTGGTAACTGATCTCTTATAATCTGATTTGTAGGAGAGGAATGGTCGATATGAGGAAGCGATTCCGTGGCAACGCACCAATTGGGTCAAGCAAAGAAGTAGAAGGGAGTGGGAGAGCACCACAGCTGTATGGAGGCAGGCCTATGTATCCTGAGCAGGGGGTAGGAGGTGGGGGGGAGTCAGGTGAAGGGAAGAAAGAATAGAGCGGTGAGGGATATTAATCCTTTCTACTATTGCCCACAGAGTGAACACCAGTTTTGATGTTCTCTTTAAACTCCTCCGAGACACACCGAACCCAACACACTCAAGCACGACCTTCATTCCAAAGGGCGACGAGTTTCTACCTAACCCAAATGCTTGAAAAAAAGAGATCGATCCTACTACGAGTAGTAATGAGTGATTACCCAGGGTGTTGAATTTTATTCTCGATGTAATGAAGGGTCACCTGGAGGAAGACCACCGCACTGGAGCAAAGTCAAGGCACTAGCGGGAAAAAAAACATCTTTAGTGACATTAGAACATTTTTTATATTGGCTAGGGTAGTTCACCCTAGGGAAATTTGAAGTTTGGGTATCCTGCGTTCGGGGGTATTTCGCACCTTCTACATATATCCTCGGTTTAGCTTACAGCTATACATGTTTCTACATTGGTTTTGTTTGTTTTCGTTCAAGCCGGGCCCTGTACTGGCTGCAGTACCTTACCAAATTAGATGAACAATATCACAGACACGACACCTCACTCGACCACTAAAATATATGGCGTTTGTCTTAACCAGACAGAGATGTTACAGACCACATATATATACCCATATATATACCGTATTATCTGAAAAAACCTGTTGCGAGGCAGCAGGGGTATAGGCCAACCAGAGCCCACATTTAGACGTCAATCCGCAAGTTTTGGTGTAAATAATCCTTGCTGCAGTGCAACGAATTTTCTCAGATTTTGCGTTACATGTACCTACATGATGTAAAGTACATGTAGTTGCCGCATGTCGTGTTCTTTTACGTGTACCTACAGGCATTCGTGCGCGTGCGTAGAAATAAGCTTCATTGGGCACAAGGCGGCTCAGATCCATGTAATTTAGACTATTCGAGCCGCAGCTCAGCCGTATTCTGATAAACAAGCGAGATAGGTGACGCATGGAAAATCAAGCTGGAAGTACTTTATGCTTGAACACCTGGCTGAGTACTCGCATGTATCTCCTAAACAATATTCCTCTCAACCACTGACGGTTAGGCACAGAGGACTACGAAAAGTCAATATATATACGTATTCGACGGGCTCTATATTAATTTAGCACATTTCTTTTTTTTTACGGCTTGGTGCTGGACGATCAGGCATTGTGTAACCCATAATAAGATCAGCGGACTATAGTACGATGTGATTACATGGCTCCGAGTCACTACACCAATACTCATTCCTACATATCACCAACGCGGTCCTTAAAATTCCACAACTGTGCCTTTTATTATTGATCAATCTTTCAGGATAAACTACTCCGAATTCAAGCGCGCTTACTATCGAAGGAAAACTAAGTATACGATTCGAGTATGCCCCTGAATTGGATAATTCAGGAGACGATAGTGAGTTATATGCCATAAAGCTATAAGTCCTAAAGGCGGCAGGTATGAGTTACGCTATCGGATGGCGGACCTGATATACGGTACTAAATCAAATCTATCAAACAGGTTTCGTTAGTATATGCATATATACAATATTGGGTCGAGAGAGCTTAAGGGACGAGCCCGTCAATTTCTATAATATCCCAAACCCAACCCCCGGAGTTATTTAGTCTACTACTAAAGCCCTTAAGTAGATAGATGTATCAGTGAATGAGTGTAGAGCTCGAACTCGAGGCCTAACTTTATGGTACCTTAATTCTACTAGCAAGGACCCAACCCTAAACCCTCCGCTGCGTTTTTTTCACACTCTAATAGTCTCCTTTCCTGGCCATTTTCTTTCTCAATCTTTACCGTTCCCTTCCCACCTCCTCCCTCCCTTCTTCTTCCCCCCATCACTCACCTCCATCTCCAAATCAAAATTCTCCATCGAACCCTCTCCCATCTGTCTTCCAGCAGATATAATCTGTCCGAGTATTTAAATCTCTCTTAACCCAACGCACACCGCCGCGTCAGAGTTGATTCTACCATCATGACGCAATCCATCAGAGGTTAGTGTAGAGAAATATCCTTCGAATCTAAACCACGTCGGTTTCATCCGTTTCCCTATCCCCTATATAATATTATTGCATTGAGGGTTGCATTATTCCGAGCAATTCATCTATCCCTTTTTTGGAGTTCCGGAATATCCTGTTAAAAGAGGTTTCCTCTTAACCCGCTCCGCGCTTTCTTTCATTTGGTAGCTCGATTATTGTCCATTATAATCTCTAGCACAGATTGATTTGCTAACCCATCTCCGGTGTATTAGTTCCTCTGGAAGAGGAGATGCAAGATAGTATTACACTTTCTGCTGCTCCCCAGTTGGGGCCACGCCTGAATAATTCTTCTGCCAACCTGGCAGGTTTCTTAGAGGCTGAAATTCCTCCCTCGCCGACATATTCAGTTTCTTCAATGAGTTCACTGTCTACAATATCAGACTTGGACTTGTACTTTGACGCAGAGCCTCAATTACCGTGTTCGGAAGTCGAGGCTGAAGATGCTGATAATAGGTCCGATATTCTTGACGATACGGAAAATGATACCCAAGGAGAAGAAGGAGAAGGAGAAGAAGACTCAGTCCTTAATATTAATCCGCCTCAAAACACCCGTCATAAGTCTCGTGTCCGCGGAATCGATGTCTGTGCTGATCCAGATACAGTTGAAGCATTTCGAGTTGCCAGAGCCATTGCTGCTAACGAAGACAGCGACCTTGGTACCGCCGGACCAAGGCAGCTTCGGTCGTCAAGCAAAGTCAGCTGTGGAAACGGAGCGCTAAGCAACCACTCCAACGGAGATTATATGGAAATTCCCAGGAAAAGAAGCAGACTTAGCTTTGGGAGCGATCAGAACCCACGGGTTGATGCTTCTCCAACTAAAAACTTAAACCCAGCTACAACAACGCTTTTATCTTCAAACACAACTTTTACTGGCAAAAAGCCGAAGCTCGACTCGGCTCAGGTTGATCAGTCGGATCACGCATTATCACTCGAGACCCGTTCTCCACGAAAAAAGGGTGTGCGCAAGAAGAAAAAAACCACTTGGAGTTGGGTTGAATATGAGGCTGAAAGCCCTCCTGAAGAGCCGGTCAAACGTCACGCATCCTTGCCTCCCAGTTATAGTACCCAACAGTTTTCATTTCGGGCCGACCTTCCCTCAGGTTCTGATAAAAGTTTGATTCGCCAGTCTAGGGCTTTATCTGAAGGAGCCGATAAACCACGAGATCCTACACCAATCTTTCCAAAGATTATTAGGAAAACTGGGATCTTAGCTGACACTACAATAACCCCGGAGAGGCTACGGCCCCGTAAAGAACCGAGCAGAACCCATAAATCTCGAAATTCAACCTCCAGTTCTACTATTCCAAAGAAAAGATTCATTGAAAATGGAGCCAAACTCAACGTTACTACAGGTCCCTCTCAAACCCGGCCGCTCGCAGGTAAGAGTGATCTTAATGAGCTTCCTGACTAGAACGAAAAAGCTGATAAAAGAGTAGATATTACTAATAAACTCCACGTCGACGGCGAAAAGGCGGGAAAACTAACTCCAAAAAGACAAAAGTTGAACTCTGGTGCCAAAAGAGCTCAAAAAAGTGGGGGCCAAACAGGCTCATCATCCATTTCTGCTAATGATAACTCCGAGAAAGACGAGACTGATGTCCTTACGCTTGTCAATGGGGTATATATGGCACCGAAAGCTTGCCACGGGTAGGGCCCTTTCCCCTTAAGAACCTTGTGGCCACTTTTTCTAAACATTATCTTCATAGTTGCGTAAAGAAACATCAGTCCTGCAACAGAAAGACTCCTTGCGATAGGTGTATCAACGAGGGTTCTCAATGTACCCGAGATGAAGGGCTTATTCTAGCAAGGGGCAAAGTCGTCAAAACCAGTCAGAGTGACGACGAACGCCCACCAACTGACTCGCCACCTTCACACAAAAAACGACCTACAGGGCCTAAAACCAAAAGATGCAGAGTTAAAAAGGAAGTAACGAATAAGCCCCAGACCGAGAACATCAGCCAGGAGATACCAGTTATTCCACGCGATCCCCAAGCAGATAAACCTCCTGGTATCAGGAGACCAGCCATTTGGTGCGAGGTAAGATTTGTCTTTCTTTATGTATCTATACCCGTACTCGATCTTGAATGTAGTACTAATCAATGCATGATATCTTATAGTCTCGTCAAGAACTTTGTGAGAGTTTGACTTACTATCGCAGTTACCAAGGTGGCGTTTATGGGCATGACGGTCTTGTTCTAGGATCTCTACTTGACGGTTTCCCTTCTCCGAGGGACTATATTGATGGGAAAGTTGCCATCGCTCACACGTTCGTATATTCCTCCTTTGAATTATATATAGTACTGTATTTTAATAATAGACTTTACAGCGGCGGTAAATCCGGCACCGACGAGGACGGGAATCGCAGGCTTCTCTCAAGCCAAACCAGAGATGACAAAACAATTCAATATCTCCTTAGGAACATTAGAGACAAGTCACCCATGGTCCTGATAATTGGTTAGTAATATATTTTTACCTGCGGTTTCTGCCTAATACTCATTTTGTCAATTTTCAAATGTAGGCAAGAACTGTGGAAATTCTCCATCGAAAATCCCACATACATACTGCGTTATGGACTGGTTCAAGGTCACTTGCGGATGGGCAGAAAAAGATCAAGCGACTGGGTTCGCTAGGTGGAAATTTAGATTCGAAAAGCTCGACACGACAACGGACGGCTGGTGGGCTTCAGAGCCATCTACTGAAAGTGAACACCCTGAGGAAATGGTTTCAGGAACTTGCCGCGCTTGTAAAACCGAGAGCCCATATATCTACGAAGAGGGGTGGATGTGTCTGGATCAGAATTGCCCACAATTCTGGAAGGTAAATATGCTCTGCTTGCTTCATCCTAGGATGGACGGACATTAATCTTTTACCTAAATAGATTAATGGTGAGGATGCGCCTGTAGAGCTTAAATATACTCAAAACTTCATCAGCTGCAGAACACCATGGCCTCTAGAAAACTCGAAACCACCTAGCGATCTAGCACCTATCCTCGATGAAACGCGTGACATTTACTACAACGGAGAAGATGTCTCACGGATCTACTGGAAGGGTATGTGTTGTCCCAAATGCGGCCGCCTGAACTGTAGAGAACTATGGGCAGGTTGGAGATGCCTATCATGTGACTACACCAATAATCCGCCCCGCACAATCTTTTCCGCTGCTAGTTTGGCAAACCCGCATCGTCCAATTTTTACAGGACCTGCGGTACCTACAAACAAGTCTCATCCAGATGTTGTGTACAAAAGGTTTGTCGTAGATGGTATGACAGTGATGCAGTATGAATTCGGAGATTGTGGTACAGTTACCCATATCCTTTCGAACAAGCAAACAAATTCACGTCCCAGGGGCGCTGATTGGCTATTGGACAATTATCAATCCATTGATATGCCATTTAAGCGTTTCCCTATGCAGAACCATAAATGTAAGTTGAACTAACCCATCTATGGCAGATAAGGTTTCATATTAACACTCATTTAGCCAGGGGAAGATTATTAACCCAACAATTTTCATTCAATTGTGTAAGATTTTTGATCATGTTATTGAATTCTGTTTATATTTATCTGTTAATTATTTCTTAGGGCGCTCCATATAAATTCATTGCAAAGGTGGACAGCAGTCCATTTGACCAGTCACCGCCAGTCGTAACTCAGGCCCTAAACCTCGTCACTGAGATTTCGAGACTTGTTCATCACGATGCAGAATTCAATGAAATTCTTAGTGTCGGCTATTTCGAAGGCCAAAAAATGGACGTGAGTTTCACCTTAGCACTCACATTTCCGCAGTAACACTCGCTCATATTGCAAGGAAATCTAGTTTCATGATGATGGGGAGGCTGGCCTTGGGGAGACTGTAGCCTCTATCTCCTTGGGCGCTCCAGCTCGTATGAAGTTTCGATTGAAAAAAAGATATATCAAGGATACCCATCTTTGGACAACCAAACCTCCCGCCCTGCTACAACATGATAATTCAAATACCGATGAGGAAGAGCCGGAGGAGGAGGAAAATGAAGATCTACCAGACCTTCAACAGAAATCACCAGTCCGCATCCCAAAGGATAATTCTAGAGTCAAGCTCGACTTGTGTCTAAACCATGGGGACGTCATGGTAATGAGCGGATCAGACATTCAAAAATACTGGGAGGTATGTTTAATTATCTGATTTCTCCTTAGTCCTTGGACTATTCTGACTCGTTGTGACCTGCAACAGCACTCTGTTATTCCTCTAGGAAAATTTAGGGTAGCGGCTACTGCCCGTTTCATCTACCCGACTCATGCAGGTGTGCGTGAGCAGAATATCAAAGATATGGATATTGCTGCTGGTGCTGTAAATGACGGTCCAGATTCTATCTCATTGAACCCGGAACCACCTAGCGATATTCATCAGGACCATATCAAAGATGAAAGCAATGATTCAAGTGCCGACCAAATGGATCCAGAGCCTCTCGACAGTGTTCAGCAAGTGGCCATGCCAATTACCAACAAACTCAATCCTAAGGCTCCCGATACTACTACAGCAATTACCAATTCAAATGAAGTTCACGGGAAGCCCCAAGGGTTTCCAAAATTCCTTACTGCGGATATCTTTCACCCTGTAGATATTCCAGTCCAAATGGTCGATAGCCCATTCATTACACCTTTCTTTGATAACATGAAAACTCCAGAACAGTTGGAGTTTCTCAACTCCCGTAAGCTTCCAGAGCCACAGAACATAAATAGGCATATCTAGCCCTGTATAAACCACCTAGCCGAAACCAATAACCCCTCTTTAATGGCATTGATCGACCTGACATCAAAAACGAAACGCACTACTAAATGGACAATTGTTGGACTAAAAATAGGAACGTAATGTTCCTTTGATATGGATTTAGAGTGTTTGAGTATTCTTTGGACCAGGGCACCTCTCCTTTCTCTCTCTTCCTTTCTGCTATGAATATTTTTTTTCTCCTACAAATTGTTGTAGGGTTATGTCTAAGGGTTTTCTTTCTCTTAAATCTGAGTTCTACCAATCCTTTAACCATTAAAAGTCATTTCACGTCATTCTTGTGTTACCAATCATTCCTACGGCCCTTAGTAGGCCTAAATGAGGGTTAAACACGCTGATAAAATCGTGCAGCATTCCATTTTTGTATTACCAAGATCCTTTACGAATTTGTAGTAGGCTTAGGGGGTTGAACGGACTGGCAAAATCGTGTAACGTTTTTAGATAGTTCAATGATCGTGTACGCAGATGATACCAAAAATGAAAGGTTGCCCACAGGGAGGTTTGAGGCCGTCCTCTAGTTGAGGACTTGCGGTTTATGAAAAGTTAACTTATGCAGGTACATATCACTCTCACTAACCATATCATACATGTATAGATTTGCTATTTCTACCCGCTACGATCCTAGGGCTGGTAAACCCTGGACTATATACATAAAGGCCCCCGGCTCTAAAACCTCAGGCCCCCGCACAACAGCGATAGGAATTTATAAAACCTAACCTTGCCTTCTATGAACAGACCCCTCAATTTTAGCAAAGAGAAGATAGTGAAACGTATACCGCTAATAAGATAGTAAATATGGAACAGAGCACCACAGTTCTAACTAAGCCGAGTGATTTTTTATGAGGGTGTGCTGTTTCTGCTGAAAGTCTTCCCCGGTAGCTTTGAGTACCATGGTGAGATAGATTCTAATTGCTACGAAGACCGGCCCATGGCCTTTGAGACGGTGTTTTTGTTTTGGGGGGTTGTATTTTGTGGTTGATGCAGCGCAGGGCCGGTCTAGAGTTGCATGTTACGTGTCATGAAATATCGCTCGGATTCCTATGTGATACTAGTACTATGTATCAACATGACGCATCTTAGGAACCCCATTCACCCCGTATTTTCACGGTTATTATTCCTCCGGTTTGTTTCCGGGGGTGTCACCATTTCAACACATCCAGATATCACTACGGTTCCCGAGTACCGTAACTGGTAACCACAGGAACATAGATCCCTATAGATCCCATACATACGGATGCACCATACTCCCCACCATGACGAAGAGACAAGTCATCACCGGGCTCATCGACGCCAACAACAGGGACTCTCCACGACCACCACCACATCTCCATCATCTCCGTCTTACCCCCAATATCGCAAACCCATAGCCCCCACACCACACCATTACAATAGCCTTATAAAGTTGAAACAGGTCTATGCCCACCGCTTCCAGTTGAAGATTTTTCTCTCTCCCTATATCAGGGGGGCGGGGGGAAATGGCGTGACATGTCTATGCTCGACTCGTACCGGGGGGGGGGAAGTCTTACTTGCTACATAGCTAGTTGCCCTGAAACAGTAAGGTTATAGATTATAGATACATGATAGTCACTGGTAGACTGGTAGCAGGATCGATTCTAAACATCTCTTACAACATCCCCACTCGGTACATGTATGTAACTAGCTAAGTAGCTAGTCCGAGCCTACATACGTGCAATTAGTACCACCCAACCAAGGCCGCCTCTTGGCACAGTCAGGCTAGAAGCTTAACCTCGCCCGTCCAGAAGGGAATTAACTAACATAAAACCTCTCTCTCTCTCTCTCTCTCACTGTCCGTCTCCACCTCGGCGTCCCCGGATCCGATAACTCAATGGTTTCCAGCACCACCACGTTTCCCGGCCGAGGTCAAAGCGACACGGCGTAAAGAAGAAAAGAAGGAAAGAACAAAAGAACAAAAGAACAAAAGAAAAGAAAAGGAAAAAAAAAAAAGGAAAAAGGAAAAAACAGTCCCATGCCATGCCATGGTTAAGGGCGGGTATCCATGATCGGTGGGTAGAAGAATTGGGGGGGGGTGGAGTTTACTTACGTATGCACGTGCGCGCGGGATTCCTCTTTACATGGCTGGTGAAACGCCGCATTGACGGCGTCGGAGAATAAAATAAGATCCGAGGAGGTCAGTGTGTTTTTGTGTGTGTGTCGGCCAAGTCCGGATTCAGATAGGGTATTTTTTTCCCTCTTTCGAACAAAAAAATGAATCAATTCCAATCGTGGAGCTTGGGTCGTGATTCTGCAGGTACCTACCTACTCTATGTAATGTAATGCTAGCTAGAGCAGCTAGGGCAGTCCGGAGATTAGGCGGGGAGCTTGTGGGGGAAGGGGGGAAGGGGAGGGGGGGGGTTCAGTCACTATGGGATTGACGAGACGAGAAACATTGTGTGTGTGTGTGTTTTTATTGACTTTCGAATTTTGACTCTCATCTCAAGCGTTGCAAACACGAGCGAATCATCGGATGAACTTACCGGCCTGCACATGGACCTTCCCCCCTCATTGCATCGAGCAGTATGCATTTTACAAGCCCAGTAGCACTCTATCAAAACCTTGACTCACGTCACAGCCACTCACTCGTCTTTTCATTATGTCTATCATTCTTCCTCCCTCCACCTCCCCCCCACATAGATCACAACTCTCAACCTACCGAGACTCACAGCAATCACAATTAACCCCTTCCCACCCCCCTGTATTCCAAATATCTCAACGAGAGTGGTGGCTTTTACCCTCCGACCTCCCCCCCCCCCTCTTCTCCCTCCTCCTCCCAATTCCACTCAATCACAGTCGAGAGGAGATGTAGTTGAAAAAGGGTTTTATACTGTTCGCGCGCTGTGGTCGGGTATTTTACCAGAACGTACATGCTGCACGCCACCGGTGTTTCTACCGCAGCGATGGTGGTGGTGCCCTTCTGGATTAGATTATTACCCGATCGAACATGATCTCCTTAAGCGATCGATGGATGGGAAAACTGACAGTTCAGCACAGAGCTACTGGTGATCCTCTGTGGTGGGAGGGGGGGGGGGCGCCTTTTCCCTCTCTTTTTTTTCCTTCCTTCTTTATCCTGGCGACTGACGCCGGAGGAGGATCATGAGGTGGTAGAGTAGTGGTGGTTGTGATGTATGTACGTACGGGCGATGGGATAAACACTATCAGCATTCAGCTAGCACACTACATACATTCATACATACATACATACGTATATGTACGTACACATCTACGGAGGATATTTCAAAACGAATTCTCTGCCCGTTATCGTGATTTTCATATCCTGCGTGCCTAACCCGGACAGGGCGCGCGCGCGCGAAAGGTGGTGGGGGGGGGGGGGGTGAGGATCTATCTAGTAGCTAGCTACATAGCTACAGTATCTAGGGAGTCTGGAGTAGAATAGAAGGGCAATCCATACATACCTCCTTCTTCTTTCTTCTTCACCTTCTTAATTGTGATTCTCCACATTTTGTTTCAGCCCGTCACAATGTTTTTGCCACAACCAGGCGGCCGGCCACCTACCTTTTTTGCGCCAGTTGAGCTGAGAGTTAGCTGGGCTGTGCTGTGTCGACTGAGTCTCTTGATCATCAGCTCAGTTAATGGGGGGGGGGGGGCTGCGCCGGGTCCACAGGGCGTAGAAACGCACGGCGCCGGCATGCATGGTACTCCAAACGGGCGAGCCCTCGCGGACGGACGAGGTGCTGGCCAGAGCGAAGCAGAGAGAGAGAGATCCATTGACTCATGTCACGCACGCACGGCCCGGTGGTCGACCTTTACAATCCCAAACCCGCTGGACCCTACCGGCGGGTAGAGGAACGGACGGCATGTTCAAAAACCGAGTGATAATCCATGCATGTGTTTAGCTACATGTAACCAAGTACACGGATATGGGATCCGGGGGAAGGGGGAGGGTGGCTCCTCCTACACATCACACATTATCACACACACATTATACATACGCAAACACACACACACACAAAACGGACAAGAGCACCCGAAAGAGTGGCAAGACAAGATTGATTGGAATTTGAGTTGTTTTTTCTTTTCTTTTCTTTTCTTGACGACGACCGGATCGCGGAGATTGAGTTTTTCCCTCTTTGGTTGCAATTAATTTGATAGACAGGTTCTACATATACTTATATTTCTGTTACGCTACGGGTGCGGTGCGATACGATACACCCTTTTTTGATTGCTTTTTAGAGGAGGAGGACTGAGTCAGGTCGAAAAGGGCTGGCTGGTTGGTAACCAGGTCAGAAAGTGTAATATCATATGGGATGAACTGGAGGGGGAGAGTCTGGCTATGTATACGTTAGTAGGTACATGTATCTTGTCTATCGGGCCAGCACAGAACGAAACGGACCGGCGCGGGATTCATCCTGATATTCGTGATAGTATCAGGTATCCACAGAGTGATTGCTGGAAATGATTTGCCAGACACCATGGCACCACCCGGACTACCACTACCATATGTGCGTGCTTACGGATATCAGAGGATTATACAATCATTAGAGAGTATTCTAGACTCGGAACCTAGAAGTTTAGAAACACTAGTATACTCCCATGTGTGCTTCCCCCGACCGACCGACCGGCCGACCGGCCGACCGACCAGCCGATCCGTCCGCGCGGTACAAAAAAAAAAAAAAGGAACTCGAGTACCAACAATCTCATTTCCAGTCTCTCCGTGATACCCACGTGCCAAACCCGCTTCCTTCCCTTTTTCCCTTCCTTCCTTCCCTTCCCTTCCCTTCCGCACCCACGCACGCACGCACGCAACCCTTGCGTCCGTCCGTTGGGTTGGGTTGGGTTGGGACGGGACGTAGGGGAGGAAGGAATCATCAGGAATCCTTCTAGATTGATTCCCGTCAAACACACGCGCGCGCACATACATACATACATACATACATACCCGGGCAGTAGGGTAAGGTAAGGTAAGGCAAGGTAACGTGGAGTCGATAGCATCGGAAACACACCTCAGTACATGTAATTAAGACGTTTCATGGTGTTTCCCGGAGATCTGTTGTTTTTTTTTTTTAATTTAATTTCCCACCACCACACAACTCCACACACACACATAGATCGGGCGGGTGTTTTCCCTCCCCCCGGTAGAAGGGGAGAAGGGGGGGGGGGGGAACTAAGAATAAACAGAGAACTGAACCTGCGATCTGGGACGTCGATGGAGGGAGAGAGAGGGAGGTGGTGATGGTGAAGGAGGTGCGGTGCGGGTGCAGTGTAGGTCATGTCATGGAATCTGCTCTATTCTCCCAATGCATGCCTGTTTGGGGGGTGATAGCCGTTTGATTGATTGATTGCTTGATTGATTGTGTGTATATGATGTGATATGGGGAGCTGGTGCTCTCTACTCTACTCTCATGGAGGTACATATGTACATGTAGGTAATCAATCTGAAAATATCCACAGCTACGTCTCTAGCTCTATGTATGTACTCTAAGAACCCATGATTGACCTTTGGACAGACATGCTGTCCTGCTTGCGCTGGAGGGTTGACGTGAGATCTGGACCTTGTAGGGTAGGTACATCATGTGCATTGATTGCTCCATCAACAACCAGACCAAAACCACAATGGTCATTTCGACGTAGCCGCGTTCGCCGTCTACTCTTGCGCTGCACGTGCGCACGTATGGCATATCACGACAGGGCTGTGAACGAGCGATTGAGTGAGCGAGCGTCGTGATGCGTGGGGGTTCACTAATCTCCCCATGTAAACGTCCCCCCAAGATCCAGCGTATGTACCACTACCATTACTATCTTTAGTGAGCCGACACATCCACTCTGCTATTCCGACCGACCCTATGCGGGCCGACGACCTTGTCTAAGCTACAGTACTTCTTACTCTGCACGCAGCCCCTCATCATGACACAGTGCACAAAAAAAAAGTTGTGCAACCCCCCCGGCGCAATCGGGTAGATACCTCTGGATCGCTCCTCTCGTGCTGGCGGGTATCTGTTTTGTTCTGCGAGAACACTCCTTCGGGGGAAGGGGGGCCTAGCTGTCTGGTTAGCTGGGTAGGTACCGTATGTAGCTGGGGGGGGAAGGAGTGTTGTTATCTCTCCCTCCAGAGATAAGGAAGAAGGGGGTAAAGAGAGAGAAGGGAGTAAAAAAAATAAAAAAAATAAATAAACAAGCCCCTAGCTAGAGCTAGCCCAGTGAGTGAAGATCCGATCTCGCTTGTTTCCGCCCCGATACGGCATCTGCCCGACCGCGTAGGGTAGGCACACAAAAGCAGTAGGTAGCCAGGCAGGGACAGGGCGGTCGTCGTCCGGGTACCTCGCGCGATCGGTCGATATGGCTGTGGGATGCCGATGTGCGGTTTGTTCCAGAGAGAGAGAGAGCTGTTTAATTGCGGCTGTCAGATGCAACTTTATCTCTGAGTCGGATTGGAGCTCCGTAGAGTATTGGATGGAAGGAGGTGGAAGGAGGGAGGGCTCGGGGCGCGCGAATTGATAGAGTATGGATGAGGTTAACCACCGACGGACGAGATGGAATGGATGGAATGGAATGGCAAGGACAAGCAAGGGCAAGGGCAAGGCAATCAATGCATGAATGGGATGGATGAGATGTGATGGGGGAAGTGAAGAGTGGGAGAGAGTAGAGGAGAGAATTAAGAGTAGAGAGATGTATCAGTCTATAACTCGTCCATGACGTTTCCGAACACGACCAATATTCCATACCATACAAATAGGGGGGACTTGGCACTTTTTTGTGTGTATGCAACACCGGTCGTGTTCGGAAACGTTATAAAATTAGTAGTAGTGGTTGGATGCGAGTGGTTGATTGATGTATGGATTGATGGACTAAATGATATATTATGATATTTCGATTTCTGGGTCACAGATGTTAAATGTAGTTTGCGATACTACACTACCAGCAGTAGTAGTACATGTACCCATATATCTACATTACCTTCCAGTTACGCTACTCAACTCTCTCTACACCTCAATCCCGAGAATACACTCCTGCTACTACATGTACTACTACTATTACGGTACCAAAAAGAGGGGTGGGATCACGACAGTATTCTCATTGGTACTAGCATTGCGGTAAGAATACGGTATCTGTACAGTACTCTTAATTCCTCTAATGCCGATTTAATTCGGTATTTGTCACTAAATTCTGTAGTCCTATGGTCAGTACTGTATTATTACTACACTACTACATACCACACATACCACCCGACTCTACAACTCTAACAACCAAGTATCGACATACATTACACAAGCCCATCCCAGGACCAAACAAAAACCCGCCCCGGGCGGGACGAAAAATAATAATAAACAAAAAAAAAAAAACCGGCGAGCCAAACACAATTGTTTATTCCTTTTTCAGCTGATTCATTAATCCCCCCCCCCCACACTCCCCCCCCCACCACCACCTCAACATGAGCTAGCTCATCTCCTCAACACCACTACCACCCCCCGGCCCAGATCCAGATCCAAATCAGTGAGGCAATATCTGTGTTGTAGGCGATCAGACATTACACAAAGCCCTGTTTCACCCTTTACTTATATTCTTTTTATTTTTATTTCTTCTTTCCGGATATTCAGATAGAGTCGGATCTGCAGACAAGGGGATTTGAAATAATGCTACTCATGCATCACGCTAGCAAGAATAATGGTAATAAATAAATAAATAAATAAAAACTAGAAATTTAGCATAAATAAAGGGAAAGAATCTATTTTTATAAGACATGAAAGCATGAATAGATGAAGAAGATGAGATTTGGGGTTACATTCGCATTTTATAGTAGATGGGAAAGAGGGTTACGGATATATTTAACGTTACACCTCGGCATCCACCTACATAAACACGTTGTCATTGAAGTCTGTCAGTACCTAGAGGTCCCCGTCCTCGGGACCCACTATGATACCCATTCAAAAATCAGGTTTTTGAGGTGTGTTCGTCCAAAGAAGATGATTTCGTGGGACACAGCAGTAAGCAGTTGTGTCTAAACTATTAATCTGCAGGGATGTCCATACTAAATTGAGTCAAGTTACCTTAGCTAACTAACCAACCTAGTCTGTCCTTGTACAGCAGTAAAAAGCTTGAGAGTTATTTCCCTCTCTCTCACAGATATCATCAATGCACGTTTACAAAAAAAATGACGTCCCTATTCACCCCTACCCTCATCATTAATTTCATCACGACCCACATAGATACCCCTAACCCTCTCCTCCGAACCAAGAAAATCCAAAGTAGTACAAGCCCCAAAGCAAACTGAACCTGCTTGGTGCGGTAAAGTTGAGGTTATTACTTCATTCCACAGCAGATGTTTGATGTAGATTAGGCTACGTATGTAGCATTAAATAGAGGTATTTCGAGAAACACTTTGATGCAGTCAGTGTGATGTGGGGAACGCCGTTGATGCCCGTATGTGGTCGTGTCTCTTGTCTCCTGTCCGGGTCCGCAGTCAATCTGATGTCAACCACTGTCCTGTCAAGCGACCCAAGCGAGAAAAAGCTCGGTCCGTTCCATTGTCCATCGATCCCTAGCCCCCGCAAATCAACATCGCCGCCCAGGAAAAAAAATACCAGACCCCAAAATTAGCACCCCGAAAACCAATTTATCGAGCTGCAGAAGTTTAAATTATGCGAAACGGATATTGCTCCCCCATCCTGCTTTGATTCCTTCCCCGGCCAGGGTCCTGGACGGATACCCCACAGTATCTCTAAACGGGACAGAATTGGTTTAGCTGCATTCTCATTTTACTCCACAACACAACTCCCGGTCAAGGGTCCCGTGCTGAAATAATGGAGTCGAGTATCATAGATATCAAAGAGGACTGCCGTGATAATATCCAGTGAATCTACTCTGGACCCTCGTTTGGGACCCGGGCAGCCTGTTTGTCCTACATGGACCCTGGATTGATGGACTGCCGTACGTCGGGCGCGGTACATTCGTCGACTCGTGCCCTACCTCTGAGTCTACGGGCAATTACTCATCAACATGCCATAATATCTTCGGTACCTGCTCAAAATGGCACAATCTGCAGTCCAGAATAGAACCACCGGCCTCGAGTATGTTCATAACCGAGCTCCTCAGGAGGAGGAGCAAAACTAGCGCATTGTTTACGTAGTCAATGTAGCTGACAAGAAGAATCAAGTACCCTGATCTGAAGGGATAGGAGGAGTTCGGCATTAGGAATGCCTAGAAGAGGGGGAGAATTCCGGACAGGTACATACCTACATAATTGCACTACTCTGCTACATACTGGCGGTAGGAGGGTACCGGCCAATCAAGATTCTCCAGGTACGGGATTTCGTGGTTTTGTATTCAAAGCCATCAGTCCGCCCAGTCCGCCATAAGAAAAATAAAATAACAATAACAATAGAAAATAACAATAACAACAGGACAGCTTTACTCTATGCACGCATGAAAATCTGGGGTAATCACGCACATTGATGATTTGTCCTTTTGGATGGCGCATACAAGCGATTGGGCGGCGTACCATGTCTCCAAACTGATGAGCAGGTTCGCTGGCAGCAGGAGGAGAAGGGATGGTAGGACCAGATCTAGAAAGTGATCTGATTAACCATGCAACTAAACCCGTTATCACGTGGTTTCGCTCACATTATTATTTTCATGGTGAGGTTGGTTATATTGTTATATTCGATGAAGCTGAAAAGCTACCTCCCTCATGTACGCTCGTGTCCGCAGAAATCGTAGCTGTTAGGGATTAGCCATCTGTCTCCAGTTATATATATACACATTATATCTAGGATCGATTTACCGGCAAATAATAAAGCTTATTTTTTTTTTTGCGTCAATGCAATAAATTTATCTGGCATCCCAATGATATTTATCCTTCGTTCCGTTTTCGAGTAGATATTTGCCGGTTGAGGGGGAGAAGAGGAGACGGCTGGCAAAACATCAGCAAAGCGATCCTACAGCAAGTTTAACAAACATTTATGAAGATCCTTCTTACCTCTAGCTAACTACCCAGAGAAGCTCCCTTACATATGTGGATTATTCCGGGGCACGATCTTAATACCCATATCGAACTAAGTTTCCCATATAGCTAGATATAGCCGGCGCATATATATATATAACGGCTTTGCGTTTTGAACTCGAGCACACGCGGTTGGAAATCGACGACCTCGTGCAAGATAAGAGTATCTCGGCATAAACCACGTCTCAATTATGGCACATTGTTATCCCCTTGCGCTGCTGAGGTCATATGCCGATGCCATCATGTGCATATCGAAGGCCGTTTGCCGCAACCTTCTCTCATGATGAAAGTGCTGTATGAAGTATCGACGAAGGCATTGGCCGCCATTTATGATGTGGACGAATGGAAATGTAGAGGTGATACCAATAAGGCCAGGAAGGGGCGTGGTCCCCGCCTCTTTTTACCATACTCTAGTTCCCTATATACATGTATACATGTCCCGATCCCAACCTTCTTCAATTGAGAGATATGCCACTTGTTTATAAGATAGTTGATGCGTGTCTCACTCGAGTCTGTGGCTAGGGTTAGGGTTATTGCTGGCCGAATATTCGGATCAGGCTTCGCACATATATTTCGTTTACAACGGCGGCAGCCTTGTAGATGATTCAGTTTGAGATTCCATTTGGGCCTGGAGCTGTGACAGGGGCCATGGATCCATAAAGTACTCTAGGAGCGTAGAGGAGGTACACACATATCTGGAACGCTGTTGGTGGTTGTGTTTAGATAGAGTATCTAGAGCGCGAGCGATCCCGGGAAAGGAGGATCTAGAATCTCAGATCGACTGCTAGCTAACCAGCTAGTTAGGTGAGGTATGGATTGTAACTGCCCTAGGTACTCTACATACTTACATGGGTTGTTATTGTGGTGGTGGGGGAACAATAACCATGAGGCTCTTTCTTTTCTTTTTAGGGGGAAGGAGTGCTGTTGTGTTGGCTGTGGGAAGGAGTGGGAGGGTTGTTTCACGTTTGTGCTGGGAGTGGTGCGAAGGGTGATGGGATGCGCAGGGAGGCAGGAGAGAGAAAAAAAAAAAAAAAAAAAGGTACCCGCTTCAATTGTACTGGATGTGGAGGATATAGTCAAGGAACACAATTGCTGCAATTGATCCCGCCAGTTCAGTGGTCAGGCGAGAAAACTCCTAAGAATAAAGAACTCTATCCACGATACTTATTCCTATATACTCCTCTCTTAAATGCGTCAATGCACGTGCTTCAATCCAATGGTCCTTAACCCTCTCATGTATGTACGTATTGCGCCGACAGCTGACCCTCCGGTCGATATTGATATTATCTCTGCCACAACCAGCTCGCCCGGGGGTGATTCTGTGCGAGGTGCTGATAAGCGACGAACTCACGATGGGGGATTTCTATTCAATTGCAATTAACCCCAGCTAGCTATCTAAATATTGTAGATCTGGCTAAGTATGGTAGGGGAGGGAGACTATCTTCGGGAGGGCCCGTTAGCTACATGATGGATACGATAGACGAAGATAAGTAGAGTACGGAGATGTTTTACGTGAGAGAAGCATCGTGGGGATTAGCGGTTTTTTTTTTTGGTAGCGCTGGTCTCACGATAATTTCAGTATGTGGGTTTTTTGTTTCCCACCTTTAGAAAACGGGGTCTGGTTCTGGTGTCGCCAATTCCTTGATACTGCCGAAGCAGCAATGTGGTCTTTTTGGTTTGCTTTTTTTGCTGCCGCTGCTCGCTTTCTTCCATTTTTTGCTTTTTGGGCGGCGGAGATGCGGAGCAACTTGAGCGCCGAGAACTGTGCTACTGAGTTATTCACTCACTGGCCTGAATGCAGCGTACAGCATGCAGCTGACTGGCTGAGCGAGTGACAGAATTATAGAGACATCCAAGTATCAGATGTAGTACCATAGAAGTCACATCTCAACGCTCTTTTGGTTCGCCTGACGCGGCGCGTATGCTGTCGTCTTCCATACACACAGATTACACGCTTGGGTCCTCCACTACGCTGCTTACATATACATATACGTGAGCACTTGGATACAACCACTAGCGCCTCCTAAATAAAGTTTGCCGCTAACTACATACTTATCTATAGTCCCTTCATCTCGTCGCTTAGCGATCCGCTACATCGCCTGCCTTGAATCCGTACCTACATTGAACTGAACCCTCGCGTGCCGCCGGCCTCAATGGCCTTAATTATGCTCGAGCCCCAGTTAGCTTCCATTCCCGATATCTATTTCCATAGACCCTAAACTGACACCCTTCCTTCCCCCGTATTTTCCTGGCGTTCCGCGTACCCGGAACAGCCAACATGCTCGTGAGACCGGGGCGGAGTCCCGCCAGACATACATACAGAAAGTCAGTCATCCACTGGACCTTGCATATTGCTGATGTTGCTGCTGCTGTCGATAACGACGGATAAGGCATTCGGGTCCCTTCCTCGTACATTTTCCTAGACCATTGGTAGTCGCCGTACCCGCCAGAAAACAGCATCGTGATTAGTATATGGATAGTTATGGCTGAGTTTGAGCTTGAGCAAGAGTTGAGGGATCAGAACAGTCCCGTATAGAATATATTACCTACATACATACTAGCGTTACCTACCTACAACCTCCGTAGGGTACAATACCAGTTAGATACATACGTGCTATGCTGCATAGAACACGCAATATGAAAAACAGCAGCAACATAGGGCAATGTTTTATTAATATTAGCTAACTAGGCTCTCGCGTTACGTACATGTAGATACATTCGGGGGGGGGGGCGGGGTATGACTGCTGTTCGTATTTCAATTATTAACAATTCACCTCCGAGTGACAATGGACGCACCGCTAGGACTACCGGTCAAGACGTATAGTATGTACCAAGCAATAATAGAGTATGTACATGAAGTATTAGATTGTGAAGGTAGGTACATACATGTAGGTTCTAGACTACTATCCTGGGAAATATTACTCGCCTTCGATCCTCTATCCACTTACTCAGGATCCTACACCAGACGAGGCTGACATTCCAAATACACCGGGGTTGCGGTGCTGACATACCAATCCCCCCCCCCATCCCTTCCCCTTAGCTTTCTCCGCTGCCGCTGCCTTCCCCCAGAGTGTCTCGAGAGTATTAGTAGCCTCGTGCATCACATCGAAGGAAGGGGGGGGCCGGGTCCAGAAATAACACTGCAGCAGCACAGACTCCCCGATAGAAGCTTCCACAGGCATTCCGTACATAGCCGGGGGGGAAGGGATGTATGAGTACGCTGCCCTGCATTTTCGGAACGAGCACCATCGTGAGGCTCCCTGTGTATCTGTGAGTGAGTGTGCGTGCGAAGTACTACTAGGTCAATCAAGTGACGCTACATGTTCTGTAGGTAGCCGTCGCAGTCGTTTCGACATCCCCTATTGAGGGATGAACGGATGGATGGCATTAAGGAGGGAAAAAAAAAAAAAATAATAAGGAGATTGCGTACATACATAATGTTCTACCCTAGGTAGCCAGCAGGCAAGCAAGCAAGTAAGAGAATTAAGGTAGGGCGCCAACAATAACAGTTAGCTAGTAGCAGCAGCCATGTTGCGATTGTAATTGTTGGGGGTTGTGTGATCTAGAGTCAAGTTTAGAGCTAACGTTAACGCTCTCGTTCGTTATGCAGTGAGTGATTGAGTTGAATTCGTTCGTCGCCGCCGCCAGCAGAGCACAATCAATATTGCGCAAGAAAAGTTTTTTTCTTTTCGTTCCCTCATTCTTTTTTCCCCTTCTTTATTCCCTTCCCTAGGGTTCCTTCCTTTTTTCTCTTTTTGTCCCCCCACGATAGCGGCGGCGACAGCGCTCTAGGAGTTATACGTAGGTAAGTTTAATCCCCTAGCTACTTACATGTAGTTATTCCTTCTGTTGATGCTCTGGACCCTGAGCTGCATGCATGCTACAATCCTTTCCCTGGCTGGTCCATAAGTTTATCGGAGTGCGGTTACTACTGTGTGGTAGTAGTAGTGATAGTGATAGTTCATGTAGTGGTAGTGGTAGTGGTAGGTACATGTAGTGGCATGTTGCAATTGTTTCTTCTGGTCTAGTCCCGGCCGTTGGAATTGGGATCATCGTTACTGTCTGGACCACGGGCGGACCAGGATTTGTTTACAACAGGCCGGCCCTCTTCACGGTGCCCAGAACTCCAGACTCTCTCTGCTCTCCTTTGGTCTTCCTACAGTATTTCGGGGACCGGAGGGTGATACGCGCTTGCCGGTGGTCGGCCGGATTAACCCAATCTCTCCTCCACTTCCCCCCCCCCCCCCAGGCCTGAGTAAGAAATTGATACTCAAAATTAAGACAACTCGTCCAATGTCTCGTCCAATGCCTGCTTGCTTCACATATTATCACTCTATTTTCAGAGTACTGCTTGACATTACAATTTTACTTCCTCCTTTCATTCCTGCCTCTCCCCCAGTAGATAGAGAGCGTCAGTATGTAGTAATTAAAGATAGGGTAATTTGTATTATGTACATGTCCGCAACCGCACGCGCCGCATCAACCTCCCCAACTCCAGCAGTATCGTGAACATCGCAAAACCCCATGACGGTGCCTTCGTCAAATCCCAATCCCCATGGTGCAGGGTTTTTGCGCGAGCCTGCAGCCAGAAGAGTAGCACCTCTACTACATGTATGTAAGTACCAGTACTACAGTAGTACTACTACTGACCCATGAGTGGTGCTCTGGCAGTACATACTTACTCTGGAAGATGCTGTTTCCCGGTGGACTAATGCCACCAGCTGTTTACCAGCTGTATCATGACCTCAATTGCCTTCCTAGCTAATGCTATATTCTATACTAGCAGTATATTTTACTGTATGTAGCTACTACTACATGTAGTGATATTGAGGAAGTCTGTCGCAAGGGATAGGATTGAAAGGGAAAAAAAAAAAAAATGCGGGGCGCAACATCACGGAGATCACAGGTGTCTGCATGCACCTCTGCAACTCACACTCACCTCACCCTCTTAGCTAACTAAAGCCAGCCATCCAACTCGCGTCACATATATATCCGGGGATAAACTACAAAATGACAGAATCCACAAAAGCGAGGTAGCTGAGAATCGATTTTTGCATATCGCATTTTGTCCCCCCCCCCCCTACCTTACATACTAACTACATAACTGGCACACAAAAGATAAAATGCATAAACAACCACCACCTGAATACCGATAGGCTGGATCCTATGGAGAGAACAGTTATAACACTTATTATATTTCATTTTTTCCCCCTCGTGTCATGCCGTGTATGTGAAAGAAACAAACAGATCAGTTTAATTGAACCGCGCTCTAATTCAGTTCAATTTAGTTCATCCAGCGCTCGCGCGCGCGCGACAGCTTATTTATTCCAGTTTACCCATATGTGAGATATCGAACATTGCAAAACAACATTTTCGATCCCCCGCGCCAACTATACCCGCTCTTAAAGTTGCGGACCTCGGCACTCAGCCAGTGTTCTCCGAACAGTAAAACACATTCTGCGCTGGCCAGGCTTAGACATTCGTTTGCATCGTCAGCCTTGCGACACTGGCGCTCGCAGCAGGTATGTAGGCAAAGATAGGTATGGTTGGTAGAGTAATAGGAACAATAATAGTTGCAATAGTAATACAATCAACTTTGGCGGGATCCTCGCAAGCAAGCAAGTAAGTAAAATATGCAGCGAGTGTAAGGTCGAGAAAGTGAGTACGCATACCCACTTGCATGCTGCTGACCCTTGACCGACCATAATCACCGCCGCCGTGTCCCCCATCCCCCTAGGTCAAGTCTTGACCAGGACCCAGGTCGTAAAAATAGCCAGCAGCCAAGATAAACAAGAAAAGCGCTGCAACCCTTGGGGGGGGGGGGGTTCGGGGAGGAGGGAAGAAGGATGGTCCGGAACGTTCCCCCCCCCCCAGGCCAGGGCCTACTAACCTCTAGAGTACTCAACTTCTTCTACTCTAGGGCCCAGATGGAAACAACAAAAACAACAAGCAAGACTTCGAACTGGTCTGGCCAGGACCTCCAACAATGAGGGCAAGCAAAAAAGGCCAAGAAGGTCCAGAGGGTGTGTTTCCCACAACCACCACCACCACCGCCCGGCCCCACTCCCTAACCTGTAGATTTCGCAACAGCAGCAAGAAGAGGTAGAGAACAGACAAGAGACAAAAAACCCAAGCATCTGCAATTGCGCTACTGGCGGAGAGGCTGAAACTTGGATTTCTTAAGATCGCCTGCATCAGTGTTGCGGCAAAACCACACCAACCCCCTTTTGGGCTGCTGCTGTGGTAATAGCCAAGTAAGTGGAAGGAAAAAAAAAAAAAAAGTGATGACTCTGGTACATACCTTCCCCCGGGTCTGGAGAGAAAAATAGAATTACCTATGACCTAGAGTACCTAGACCCTCCCCCCTAGTAACAAGCACCCTGGCCCATCCTATGCCTGCCCCCCGGTCAGTTCCAGTCCGCCCTACTACGCTAATATTCTACCATGATACGTACCATACGAGTACTCACTCAACCCCTCTGCCACAAACCAGTCGTGTTAATCCGTACAGCCACCCCTCCAACGATATATTAAACCCTGATTCCCCCCGTCCAAGAAGTCGAACCCTTCCATCAGATCACGATCCACACAGTTCTTGGACCTTTCAATTCAATCTCGCCTTATAAGAACACAGTTCCCTCCTCGAGAAGACTCTCAAATCAACACACAATAAGAACATTGCCTTCATACAACTCAGTATTACGCACACTGCAAGTAAAAACTCGAAGAACTTCCATCAATCGATAGTACTACTACTACCGCAACTACTACCGCAACTACTACCGCAACTACTATCACCACAACCACAACCACTACTACCACTACTACCACTACTACCACTACTACTACTACCAAAAAACCAATAAAGCTTTCAACGCTCCAGATCCACCCCACTACCAATTTCAAAATGTTCTCCTGCGTAAATCAGCCCAGAGGATGCCGCGGAAGAGTAAACCAGATCAACACACGTTGCGACAGCTGCAGGGTAAGAAACTACCCCCCCAGCGTCCTTCATATACAAAATACTAACAAGCATTACAGCAACTCGGACTCCGAAAGACCTCAATCTTCACAGCCCCAAGCCCATACCGAAGACCCACAATAGAGATCCCTTCATTAGTCGAGTCGTCGAGCGAGTACGAGAGGCGATAATCTATCCAACGATTTAACCAAACCGTCTCATTTTTTTCTTTCCATTTCGATTCTTTCCTCAACCTCCTCTACTACGACTACTACTACGGCTACTATAACATCCTCCCTCAATCAACGAAACTACTTTTTGGGTTATATTTTTAGTTTGGATTTATTACTATTTCCTTTTTTGGTTCCCATCCTCTATCCATTTATTTGTTTTTTCCGGATTTCGTATTTGGGGCATATTTTCCTATTCCTTTTTCGGGTGCCGGGGTAGGGATGGTGGTAGCCGGTGTTTAACTATTTCTTGTCACGTTACGTCATGGTTTCTTTTTCCACATTTTCCTTTTCTCTGGTTAAAAAATTCCACTGGAGCGCGGCGTTTGGCGGGAGTTTTTTTTTTACATCTTTTTTTTACAAATTTGAATACTTGGGTGTTTTTGTTTTATTTGCTTCTGTTTGTTTTTGTTTATCAGGGTCTATTAATCCTGTTGTATTATCTTTTTTTTTTATTTTTTTTTTTATTTTTTTGGGCGGGAAGCTGGAAAGGGCCTATTTTTTTTCTGGATCATCCATGGAGATTTTTTTTATACAGCATGAAGAGAAAAAAAAGAATTGGTTTTTCCACCCATCCACATCTACCGTCCACTTCACTTTTATTCTCCGTTCAAGTTAATTTCCCGTCCGCTCGTCGTTCCTCCTTCGCTGGTCTGGGACGAACAGGGCGGCGGCCTGATGTCACGGGGGCCGCGGCCATTGGCTGACTCGGTTGAGGTATCGGCGGGAGACCGCGCTAGTGACTGGTCGTGTTGAGGTTTGGGTTTGGTCTGGCCTACTCGGGAGGGGAGAGGCGAGTAGAGCGGGGGGTTTCGGGGTGGTTGTTGCTGTTCGGGGGTTTCGGCGAGGGTGGGGGGGGGGGATATGAAAGAGGGAGGGACAACCAGTATCAGCAACAACACCAGCACCGTCATTACCACCACCACCACAACTACCATTCACCGAGGTCAGAGAGAGAGGGGGAAATAACACAGTGCACTCAATCACTGCGCTGTACCTACCTACAGAGGATCGATGGTGGTGGTGTTGGTGGTGGTGGTATGTCGTCAACCCAACTCGGGTCCGGCATCGCAGCAGTAGTAGCATCATGGGGCCCGACTCTTTATCGATGTCGTTCGCTTCGCATATATTTTTTTCGTCAACGTCTGGTCTCGTATCCTCAACAAGTTGCTGCTGCTGCTGCTGCTGCTGTCGTCGCATGCCTGCCATGCTGGTCTGATTCGGGAGTAAAGTGGGGTGGGGGCTGCGCGCGCGCGCCGAACTCGAAGGCTATGGCGGGTACGGAACTGATTTAATCTCAACGCTTTTCCGTCTCGTCCTGTCTCTCGTGTCTCGTGTCTCGTGGCTCTTCTTCTCCCCTCCCCCCGGGCTGCCTGAGCTAGAGTGCCTCAACCTACATGAGTGCTCCCCTCTTTTTTCTTTTTTCTCTTTCTTTTCGCTCTGGGGTTGACGATGCCTCACGTCATATCGCTCCCCCCCCCCCTGGGTCTTCCTCGTCGCACTTCCGGCTGTCTCTTCGCTGGCTCGGCTGGCTAATGTAGGTACATGTATTGACACATCTGTATATATTGCTGTTTATGTGCATAGTATAGTGTAGCAATATGTAGTATAGTATGTAGTTCTTTTACTTTTTGATGTTTTTTTTATGTTTAGCGGGGTGATTTTTTCTTTTCTTTTTCCTTTTTTTTTTTTGGTTTGGTTTGGTTTCTCATGTTTAACGGGTCTCTTTTTGTTTTTACGGCCTTACTTGATTTCAATTTTATTCTCAATTTTACCAGCGCTAGACTTATGTACCTACAACACAGCATCTATGAAAGAAACATCCATCATCCTGACCACTTTAAAAAAAATTTTCTCTCGTGATGATGTGTGTGATACGATACGACAAGTAACAAAAGGAGTGGAATCGGATTCAAAAAAAAAAAAAAGCTCCTCCCCATGCCATATGCCTGCCCCACCAAGAATGACTCCTCCTCGCGTGACCAAGGACGGACGGATGAACGGACGAAACAACGCAACGGAGATTCTGGGGATACTCGGAATTACGATTCCCTCCCCCCCCGCACGCATAAGTCTACAAATCATCGGATTTGCAATCATCGGATTTACAGTCTTCCATCCCCTCCTCTCTCGGTAGGGCCGTCCCTTACCTTAACCCACCACCGCAACCACCACCACCACCCACCACAACCACCCACAACCACCCATAAACCTCTTTACCTACTCACCTACATACTATCTATCTATCTACATACATACATACACCACCGATTCGATCCCGCGCTCCAATCCGCATCCCTCCCCGCAATCGAAATCTTCACAAAATCCCACCCCTCCCAATCTCAATCTCAACATTCCCACTCCCCCAATCTCACCACCATACATCCAACCAATCCAGCCACGCACACACGCACGCACCACCACGTACCTACCTTTTGCCCACGATCGATTTGATTTTTTTTCTGTTTCTCCCCGCCTCGTGGCAAGCTAGCGGCGGGAGACGTTGTTGTAGCTGTTGGATAGATCTGAGGTCTTTTTTTTTAATTCTCTTTTTTTTTTCCTTCTTTTCTTCTTTTCTTCTTCTTGTAGGTACCGGTGGGTAGGTAGGGTAGGCCCGAGCTTCTCCCGCGCGCGCGTGTGTAACTGTTTCGTGGCGCTTGGTCCGTGGGTGAGTAGGCGGTGTTTCGGGGGCATGGTTTCGGCTCCGCAGTCAGATCTGGACCGTGGTCTGGCCTGTGGTTTGTGGAGCGGCGGTACAACAGGTAGATCCGGTGGTACCTAGGCCTGGCCCCAGCGACAATAACAAACAGCTTGTGGGGGGGTGGAAAATCTTTAAATTGGGGGCGGGAGGAGGCCTGGGCTTGTACCCATTTGTTTCTCTCTCCCCCGACCCTTGTAGAGAGTAAGTACCTCTAAGTACCTATGTAGTACAGGAGGATCTAGAGAGGATGTTTCTCCTTCTCCTTCTCCTTCGACCCCCCCCCCCCCACCTTTGAAGGTTGTACCGACCGTGCCATAGCATAGCATAGCCTAGCTATTATTCCCGAGTCCCGCGGTGTCGGGGTTCGACTCGCCGAAGTGTTTTACTGCTGTGGTCTAGGTTCTGATCTGTGGATGGATATGATGATCTGCTCAGACAAGTAAGCTGTAACTACATGTATTTACATTACATCCGCAAGATCTGCATTACACCCACCTGGCACACAGCCCCTTCCCCCCACAATTGCACAATCGCGGAACTGCACAATCGCACAACTGCACAGCCTCTCACTCGCCCATGATTCTAGTCTCGCGTGCAACGCGATATCACGTTACCGACCGGGGGGCGGGCACCACTAACTATTAACTAACCTCCTTTGTATAAGCAGTTTTTCAGTAGTCAGTTACTAGCTACATGTAGACAGGTACCTACATGTAGCACCCGGGAGATGATCCTGTTCGCAATTGAGGGCGGGGACGGGAGGGAGGGGCGGGCCACGTCTTGTCTCGTCGAGAGGGGTAGGTTCAGTCAGGTAAGAAGTATAGTATACAGACTTCATGATTCAGGCAATCAACAGGCAGGTTGGTCGGTCGGGCAGTTTAAGGCATTCAGTCAGGTCAGGACGATACTCTCTTGGGCTCTCTTCTCTCTCCCTCTCTCTCTCTCTACTCTGCACGTCTGTTTCTGTTCTGCCCTACAGAGTCGTGTCGTGTCGTCTGTTGTGTCGTACTGCTGCTGCTGCTGCTGTGTCGTGTCGTGTGCTCGTTTAGCTGCTAGCTGCGATTGCTTTCTGCAGCTGGTTTGGCGACTCCATAGGGGGCGACACTTGGTTGATGCTCTCTCTCTCTCTCTACCTCTCTCTCTACATGTAAGGCAGGTTAGATATAGAGTAAGGCAATAAAGCAATGTATGTATGTATGTACGAGTACATGTATGTGTATGGGTATGAGCCAGCCATATGGGGACTCTACCATTAGTATACATGTACTTACAATTCGCTCCTCCAATTGTAGAGAGCCAGAGAGAGTTATGTACTTACTTGCCTCGCCAGACCATACTTCCCTCTCCTTCACCTGAAAAGCAAAAAAGCAAAACGCCAAACGTCAAACGCCAGAAAACAACAAGAAAGAAAAAACAAAAAAAATGATACTCTTCTTTCCACCTGTCAGAAGAACCATAAATGAGCTACGACCCTTCTTCCTTACATACCCTCGTCGATCCACCCAACGCGGTGATCCAGTCAGCCTCATCATTGACATCAAAAAAAAAAATAGTATGTGCATGTAGTAGTAGCTAAGGTACATAACATACATGTACCCTAGATAGACGAGTGCGCGCGGACAATCATGATTGGTTCCCGCACGATGCACGTTCCCCCCTCTCTCTGGCTCTAGCCCTCTCCACAAAACGGCATGACGTCTGAGCTTCTTGTTACGTCAACTTTCCTTCTTCCTTTCTTTGCCGGTACGATGCCGGTGGCTCTACATGTGTGTGCGGCCATCAGATCAACGGTCATGGAGGGAGAGGGGAGGGTATATAAGCTTTTGATTTGGCGGGCGAGATGCGGACCCTTGGGTGCGTGTGTAAACAAACAAACGTTTCAACTCGCTTGATATCAGTACACAACCCCCCTACATGTAGGTACGTACTTCGTAGTAGGGTACCTATATGTTGTAAATCCTCTCCCTGTCTCTCTCTCTCTCTCTCTTAATTCACCTCCCATACCATACTTTCTCACCACCATGCTCCCCTCGTCTGTCTACTCTTACCCACGTATCGTATACCCCTACCCTACCCTAACCTCACCCGCCCAGTCGACCGCACTGACCGATTTCGTTCCTACATACATACTTCATACGTACATAATCCTCAACATAACCTCCTACGTCACCACCCCCAACCCCAACCCCTCCCCCTGCACCCACCGTCATTTAGCATGAAATCAATGCTCCACGACGAGCTAGCTAGCAGATCCCCTCCCCTTCCCCCTCGCAGCCCGGTTTGGAAAACTTCGTGACACGGCTGGGGCTGGGCGTGGTGACCTTGAGATCTAGGGGCGCGCTTTCCGATCTTGCCTGGCGCGTTTAATATAGCGACTGCGCTGGGTGTTTTACTAATATAGTCTATAATGATGGATTCATGTAGGTTAGTATGTATGTAGTCTAATTGGTAGTGCCTGCGTGAGTAAACAATTACCACCACTACTGCACACTGTAGACTAAGTTACTTACATATAATAATAATAATGATAATTAATTCAGTAGAGAAGAGCAAAGAGGAGGAAGTAGCACAGATTCAAAACCCCAGGCCGCCGTGCAACGTGACATCGAGCCAACCGTTACCACAACCACAACCATAACCACAATCCCCAATCCACAGCCAGCCCAGAACCGTATCCGTATCGCATCAACGAGCTCTCTCGACGGCAGCGTGCAGCAACAGTGATCTGGGGGGAAGTTATTTCTCCGGTTATCTATCATTTCACTCTGTCCCACTCTTCCCCCTCTGCGAGCTCGTGACCATCTGAAACATCGGAGTATTTGATATCGAAAATTCATTTTTTTTTCTTTTCATAAGCTGTCGTTTCTGCGCCTCTAGGATAGGAGGACACCAGAGGGAAACAAAAAGAACGAGAACGAAGTGGACCCTTCTCTACCTATCTCTCGATGACGGGAGTTAGGGTTAGATGATTGGATATCTGTTCGTTTCCTCGTATGTCTCGTCCTTTTTTTGGTTCTGATTGCACATTGCACATGCTATTGCTGTTTTCCGTTTGTTATTTCACAACTGAGCCCTAGACACTCACACACACTCAACAGCTCTCTCCGAGTCCAATCAATCAAACCAGCCCCAAACCCGTACAGACCAGCGAGATAATATATGCCTTGCCTACCTAACAGGTGACTTTCCTCTCCTCCGTCTCACACTCACCTCCAGTGCAACATCGTGTGACCCGTGACGCAGCCTCGACCTCCAGCCCTGCATCTAGCCCGTTCTGCCAGTGAGGTAAAAAAGCAGGGCCCATGACGTCCTTAACGTTAACGTCAAGCAGGTAGGTTATGTAGGGGGTGGGTAGAGCCCCACCGTCCAAGGAAACGAGATGCCCTGTCTTGTCCTGGTCTTGTCTTGTCTTGCCATGTCTTGTCCTGTCATGTCATGTCTTGTCGTGGGTAGATATCGATAAGTACCACTTTAGCTTCCCTTTTCAGCACTAGTACCTTTCCCCCCTTCCAATTTTAGCACCATCTGTTATTACTGACTATACTTTTTTTTTTTTGGCAGACGTCACAGCCCGGGACGAACCAGGAAATGCCCCGCCGTGTGTACCACATGTAGCAGAGTGGCCCCGCCGTTCCCGGATGCTACGGTGCTGCTGATCATTCCGCCTTGCAATAATGTCTTGGTCTCCCGGGTTTTCGGGGTCTTGGGGTAAGGTTCCTACATACATTACATACCTAAGGTTTACTTTCCTGGGTACGGCACAATCGGTGCAGGGTTTATTCTGCTCACACAGATCCAGATCCCCCGCCCTTTAGGGTGAGATGGAAGGGAGGGGGGATAACTATCTGGTAGGTAGGTAGGCAGATACTCTTACAGACCTAGCAACTAACCAGTGCAGCTAGCTGTCAATGATCAGCGCCAGCTCGTTGTGTGCGAGGAATTTAATTAACCAACTGCAAAAAACCTATTATTCCAAATCTACAAAGCAAGAAAAAAAAAAAACCAGAAAAAACCAAAACCACACCACCAGCCAGTCCTATACGGTACCACTATATGCCCCCCTCGTGAGAGAATAACATGGTAGGGCCGATAACTGGCTGTCCCGAAGAACCCGGCAAGACAATCTCGGGATGCGGGTGCGCAAAATGTTTAAAAAAGTAAAGAAGAAAAGTAAAAAGAAAAAAAGGAAAGAAAAAAAAAAGGAAAAAGGAAAAAGGAAAAAAGATAGTCGATCCCAAAACCACGTAGCCGGGCCCAGGGCCAATGATGACGGCGACAGGATCTGGTGAAGGGAGGAAGGAAGGGTGTATATATAAGGTAGGGGGAGATTCGGCCTTCAAATTCCGTTCCGGTGGGGACGGAATTGTCTGTTCCCTCCCCCCACCCCCCAGGTATGCAAAAGTTTATAATGTGGCTGGAAGGATATATGTACGTCTGGAAGAAGGAGGGAGAAGGGAAGAAGAAAAAAAAGAACATGTTCATCCTGAATTAAATGATAAGGCTCTTCCAGGGCCGATCGAGACTAACTAACGCGCACATAGAGACACAGCACACACGCACATATGAAGCGGAGAGGAAAACAAAGATAAAAAACAACACAAAAACAGACTTTTCCGTATAAAACCAAACTCTTTTTTTTTTTACCAAGAGAAAAGAAAGAAAAAAAACGCGGCGCCGGGCCCCGGCCAGACAGCAGGGGACATCCCCGTTGCCTGACAAGGGAAATGCAAATAACAACCTTTGTACTTTCCGCTTCACATTCGAATCCTCCCCCGCAATGTTTCGATCTCCTTGCCTCTTATACCCTTAACCCCCCGCTCACCCCCCCTCAATTGACATTAATGCAGACAGGAACCCGAGTGGCCTTGCCTGACTACCGTCGGACCTCCCCCAACTATTACATGAACCTTCTTGGTGCTGTGCTCCCTTCCGTTCTTCTCTGCTGCATAGCCTTTTTCGCCCCTTCACGCTCGAATAGAAGTGTTAATTCGGATTTCCTTCTTGGTAGAATTGATGTCTCCTCGACATCTACTCCACGCACGCTGACAATAGATGCTACTTTCATATCCTCCGTATCCTCCGACGGCCCCTTCAATGGTACAATTTCATCCACCATAAGACCCTTTCCCTTCACCTTCCTCGAAGCCTTTGTTATGGCCTCACTAACAGCAATCGCTGAAACAGCTTTCGTCAAAACTCCCAATTTTTCCTTATTCTTCTGTTCCAGGTACTTTGTCCTGAAATCCGGGTCCACAATCCATCCACTCCCTGTAGCATCCCCCTTTCCCCCAGAACCCTCCTCGTCACCTTCCGTAGAGGAAGTCCGTTTCCGTTCCTGTCTCTGCTGGCTCGACGACGGCAATGATCGCGCAACATCGACCGTTAAAGTATTACTCGGACTCGACACCGCCGTGTTGACCGCAGTGTTTGACGAACTGCTGCTCTTCCGTTTCGGCAGTGCCGGCCGTAACACGTTCTTCTTTGACGCTGCTGTGGCCCGCCCTGTTGCCACCTTGGTAGTCGATGCCTTTGCTGCCACGATTTTTCGGCGCCCACGAGGCGGCGGGCGATCAGATTTGGCTTTTCGGGCTTTGCTGGGCTTGGGGTCTTCTGGGGATTCGGAAGACGATCCGACTGTGGTATATGATGCGGCACCACCGGGGCTGACTTGAACGTTTGCAACAATGGTTACTGTTAAGTTTGATTTGGAAGGTAGTGGCGGTGGGAGCTGTGGAGATGATGTGGCTTCAACTTCTTCTATAGGCGCTACTGGCGTTGGTACAAGTACTGGAGATTGGGAAGGTATTGGTGGAGAAGGAGGAGCATCTGGGAACTTCCTTCGTATTGATGCAGTTATGGCAGTTTGAGATGGGGGCTTCGACAAGTAGCTTGATCCCAATTGGAATCCTACAACTGAAGTAACGGGGGGTATTGGGCTAGGCGGTGGCGTGGGAGGACATTCAATCTCTAGACTTGGACGGGGGCTACTGAGGCTATCTACATCAGCCATAAATGATGGGGATGAGGGTGGCGGAAGAGCTGCGCGGACGGGTCGAGGTGGTATTCTAAGCTCAAAACCAGATTCGCCTTCGAGGATCTTTGCAAATATTTGAGAAACCTTCTGCCCGGAGAAGTTTCGCTTTATTCGTTCGCTGCCCCATATCCGCCAGAAAAGATTTTCTAGTCGCCGACCTTTATCGAGGACGTCACGGTTGATGGTATAGACTAAATGCCCCAAAGAGAGTAATTATTAGCAGTGCGCATTTTCAATTATTATTTAAAAAAATCTATTTTTCTTTTTTCTTTTTTTCTTTTTAATAAATTTTCAACGGATGTCCATTTTGAGGTTTGGGATTTGAGATTTGAAAATTTGCCCCTTCCCGTTGTTGGTGTCTGATTATTGCTGCTCGTAAGAAATGTTGATATTGAAAAAAAAAAAAAAAGGGAGAATTCGTAGGACAGAAATGCTCTCTATACACTTCCAGGGGAGGGAGAAAAAATCTCAAGGAAAAAAAGGGGGGGGGGGGGGGCAGTAGTAAAAAAAAAAAAAGGAATTCAAAGGGATATGATAGACGCACTCTTCCATAGTTTACTCAAGTACTCTGTCGTGAATGTTTCTACTTGTCGAAATTTGTCTGGGATAGACTTTTTGCTCGTGATGATCCCACCGATTGGCTTCATTTTGAACCTGATCTACAGCCGAGATCTAGTTGCAGGTTTCGTAATAAAAGGTCTGGAAAGGGAACACAACAGAACCGAAATGACCTGATTTGATTCTTCGTGATACTTCGTGATACTTTAATTACTATCGATGTGGTGGAGAGTACAACCTTTTGGACCAAGTCCAAGGACGAGGAGACAGGTAGGCAGGCAGGCAGGTAGTGGCAGTAATGTAGAGGAAAAGGGTGAAAATCTGAAAGGCCGCCGGGCTCTAGGCTTGGGTCGAAAACCGACTGCAGGCGCCAACTAGAACAGATATAGCAGAGTTCTAGAATAAAAGTTGCACCCGACAATTGTTGTGCGCTAGTGCGGTACCTAACTAGCCGGTAGTTGATCCTTGGTGTGATTTGTTACACTTATTTCAGCTGTGGGTTGCTTCCTAAAAAGCCCGTGAGTTGGCGTTTCCGGCAGCTTCCTTGTCTAGTTGTGTCTTGCAAAAAGACACAGAGAGACAAAAAAACGTTGTAGTAAGTCTCCCCCGGCTTTTTAATTTGTTATGTCCGGATTGCGGGTGGCGATGGTGTGGCCGTGGTTCGTAGGGGCGACTGGATGCGACTAAACGCTATTGGATAACCTGAACTTATGTTGCTGATATAGTTTTAGCGCGCTGGAAGATATGTTTGTATCAAAAGAAAAGCGCATGCCCAGAGAAGGCAGTCACGAAGGAAGGAATAGGGAAGCGCCGTTGTGGGCTGGGAGAAGATTGGATGAAGAAAATTCATGGAGCCAAACATTGGTTGTTAAAGGAAGGAGGGTGGGGGTCAAAGATAGCTTCAAATAGTAGAACAAATGACATTGATTTACTCACCAGTTGCGATAGCAACGCTGGGTACTTCTATGGTAGGGAAGCTCAAGGTGATAATTTCCACTTGCTTTTCTAGTCCTCACGCGCGTTTTATGTATGAGAATGGTAGGTATAGTCTGTGCGGTGTGCGGCGTGCGTCGGAGGGCTACTTGGGAATGATGAGTTCTGCACAAACCACGCAATATTAGATCAGAAATCCAGGGCAAAGGGGCGGCGGGAACACGACAGTAATGCTAGTGACGAGCTCTGATAACAGGGACGAGACTATATACAAGCGACATATAAAGGGCAGGGGGGAAAGTTCTGGATGTAAAGGCGTTATGAGATTCGAAACCTACATTATAAAAAGAAATTTTTGGACCTGTCAAGTATTTACAGCTGGAGATCAGATGCCAGCGTGATTCTGAGTTCCCTATCTTTCTTTTACGTGTTGACCGGGTAGTGATCCGAAATATATGTATTCTTCCGGAGAGTCGGTGTGAGTATCGTAGAAGGGAAGATTCCGTGAGTCTTCCGTGCACCTCTCGATATATATATTTCCCGGAATCGTGACTCTAGACGATAGACCGTCGAGATTTGTTGGGGAATTTCCAACACTAACAACAGGGTAGGTGTAAGTCGGTCGCCGGCTAGGTATGTAGTTCTTTTCACACCTTACAACCCCAGTTCTACTCGAAAACCTGGCTTTCTTATTTTCACCTACTATTGCCTTGCTGGGATGAGTTCGATATTTGGATATTTGAACGTCTGGTTTATGCTGCAGACGCCGTGAATTGATTTGTAGGTAAAACTTTACTACCCCAGTCGAACGTATGTTTAGGAAAAAGCCTTCGTTTACTTCCCAAGTACCGGATGGACTTTTTGAGTGGTCCCAAGGGTAGGTATTGGTCCAAGGGTAGGTATGTACGTATTGAGTATTACTGGGTTGTCCTTGGGGTTACGGTTCCCTATTTTGATGTTTCCGTTTCACCTAGTTCCTTTGCTGCGGGAGGATACGATCCCGCTAGTTCGAGAGAACGAAAGTAAGAAGGGGGAAAGTGGGGGGGGGGGTGAAAAAATGCAGGAGAGAAGGCGCTGCCGTTTTTAAATAAATATCTTTTTGCGGGGGAAATAGAAACAACCGAGGCCTACTTTGCTTCCCGGAGGTTAGAAACGAAACGAACTGCTTCAAGTATTTTTCTTGTCGCCGTTCTATCGTAGTGGGGGGTGGGGGAAGAGTTGGAATTCGAAATTTATTTATTGAGGAATCTCAATTTAAGGAAACCGGCGATCTCAGAATCTGGAAAGGTACCCCGGGGGGGGGGGGGCAAACAAAAGTATCACCACTACTGGGCTTTAGATAATAGTAGGATGCAAGCAAGGGTAACTCAACTCTTTGAACCCCCAGGTGACTTCGTGGAGAGAGAGGGAGAGAAAGTGTCGCACACAAAAGGGTGCACGGTGGATCAAGGTGATAAAGAGGCAAAAACGCAAATCTGGGAAGGCAAAAAAAAATATGGGGAAAAGGGACGGACACTAACAAATAAAATGCGAGATTCTCAATATAAACGGCTGAAACGGCGAAGTCACTAAAGTTAACTACTTTGGGGAAGTTGCGGTACCTTAGCAGCTGCGTTGTGTAGGTACTTCTAGTCTAGGATCTTGTGTGGTCAGCAGGTCATCCACCGCACATCCACCGAAGACCAAACAACCTCGCATGGTAAAAGAAGACTAGGTAGGTAGGGCTAAAGGGCTGAAATCCGCAATCCCCTCAACACCAGATGTTGATGGGGATTATCAAGAAGTTTATAGATCGTTTCCGCGCGGGCTGTGGGGTGGGGCAAGGACGGGCATAGTATAAACAATTAAATCCTCGACTCGAATTCACTTACCAAGCAGATAGGTATGATACTAGTAACTCCTTCCACAACTCATACACTTTTCGAGGCTCCCTCGCATGCAAATATTGCGCCTCACGTCAACTCCTTCTCTCTTGACTCCCGCTTTTGGAAGAACTTAAGGAAACAGAGTTAATTATTACTTAACCAGAGAGAGGGGCTGGCAAAATTTATCTTCTTCGCTTTCACTCGGTCTTTCCGCGGCCAGTGGGAAGTCTCAGCTGTATGATTTTTTTTTTCCCTTCCCCCTTTCTTTCCTTCCTTTTTTCTATTCTCTTTTAAAAAACAAAATTCGACCCTCGGTATCGTTTATCGCCTGTCCGTATCTCGTTTTTTTTCTTTCTTTTTCTTTTTTCTTTTCTTTTCTCTGAGGCAGCTGCTGCTCGGCACGCCTTACTGTATCAAACCCCACTATCAAGGTACTAAATAGATAGAGGTCGACTACTAAAAAAAAGAGAAGGAAAGAGAAGGAATAAAAGCCCCCTGATGAGTCGTGTAAAGGATAAGTGAGCTGGTCAAGCTACAATCCCACGTGAGCGAGTTACTTCCAACTCTGGAGTGAAATAGGACCCACGAGGCAAACTATTCGGGGGTGGTTGGTTGTTTCTGCAGTCGTCTCCAAATGACAACAAAGGTTGCTGCTGATCGATTGGCGGGGAAGCGAATCTCCGGGGTAACGGCGTGCTTTTTATATAGAGCCAGAAGGGTAGATATGAAGATAGATCAAGCTTGAGACGGCAGGGTTACAGTCCAGGCTGTAGGGCTGGATCGATCAGATCAAGTCGCAGCAATTGATGGCGAGGTTACCAGAGTAGCAGGAAGGGCTTTCAGCGGAATATCCTTTTTTCTCGGGGGCCGGGGAGTACGGGAATAGGGTGGCAGCTTCTTTTCATAACAATCCAGTCATCATGCAACTTTCCATCAGCATCATATCATCCATATATTCACCCATCCATCATAACGGCTGCTGGTGCTCTGCTGCGGGATCAATCATGAACATTAAAATCTAATTCCATGTGTGGTTGAGATGCTAAGCGAACAGACCTGTTCGATTCATGTATCTGCCACGTCCGTTCACAGTCACTTTCTCTGACTCCTAACTCATTTCAATCTTTAAAAACGCCTCGTCCGTGGCTTCGGCCATTTTTACTGGTAGACAGATCACTGCGCCATGGCGGGAGACCAGATAGATGCAGCCGTGGATGTTTTAGTTTTAGGGGGAATGAACGGGCGTGGGGTAGAAACCTGGTCGACGACAGCTCCACGGTCTCGGGTCAGAATTTGTCTGTAGAGTACATACTTACATGTAGCCATTTGTCCTACTCTAGGCAGAGGACACTATACATGTATGTAAAGTACTGGATTGATGAATGTATCTAGGTACTCTTACTAGACTCGCGGAGATACAAAGCAAGATGCCTGCGGTCTTGCAGAATCGAATCGGGATTGAGGCACATGTTTGGAGCTCACCTCTTGCCATGCACCTGTGGCACAGCCGCTTATGGGTAAACGAAGCCAGCAAAGCTTCTTAGCAGCACGACATACATGTATGTACAAACATCATAATAGATCTTTTGGCTTTACTGTAATACTGTATACTGATCATGTAAACCGCGTAGAGAATACCTTTAATACAGCACAGCTCACAATACCGACTCTAAAACCCACATGTCCAGACTTTGTGATAGCATGAGGCTGCATTTGCATTATCAGTGTCCCAGGCCCTTCTATTTTTATGATAAAGATAACTAAATTTCAAAAAACTTACTTTTTCAGCCTACCTGGCTCAACAGAATGTGGAAGGCTATGGGAGCATGCTTTACATGCTTAATTTTGAGCCAGATAGCCCCTCTTCTTCCTTTTTTCTATCTCGTCTCGGGTTTTACCATAAAGGTTAACGAAAAACTTGATGCTGAAAGTGGAAGTTAGAAGTCTTGTAGCACCTTACATGCCGGTGGTTCAATTGTGAACAAAACCGGCTACCTAAAAATCTTCATATTTGTTTGCGTCTGATCATCACTTTCCTGAGATGGGATTGTGCGCGCTCAATTCTAGGAAAGAGTCGTTAGCCACCAATTAGACGTCCTCCCTAATTCATAGGGATGTGTCGACGACGACAGTTTCAAGTATGCAAAATCTAGATCAGAGTTGAACTTCTGATATGAACATGTTATTGGCCGTGTTCCCGGGGCCACGGGAGTTAGGTTTTCGGCACTGCAGAATACCTACGAACCTGTGCTCTGAGCAAGCAGGATGGATATCGGTACCGAATAGAGGGGCATGGATAGTGTGTGTGCAACATTATTTATTGTATAGTACTCCCCCCCCCTGTCGGTACTATAGGACCAGATTACCGGGATTGAGTGCTGTGTCCACTTGAGGACCAAGACTTCGAGATCTCATTGCAGACGTGTTACATACTCTCATTAAAGATCCAGAACACTGACAACATCAAAAAGACCAAACCGTTCAAAATGATGATGACGACGTTAATTACCGCCAAATGGCAATCAAGTACAGCCTCTAACACATGAGTGCCTCATACATTCTCTCGATCCCAGGGCCTATTATCAAGATTAGTACTATTATAAGAAAGGACATTGCATTTCTTAAGAGAAACCCATCCACGGCCCTCTTTTTTTTTCCTTTTTTTTTCCCCTTTCCTTTTCTTCCATTTTTAGTTTACTAGGGCGAATCACTCCGTCCCAAGGCAGAAAGTTCACTCACCCTTCCATCTCAAGGTACATGGTACGATAATTGATGTGGGGTAATATTTCCACCGAACACGTATCCCCCGAGGTTGTGGGGCACTCAGTCAGATAGCTTTGTATCTACCATTTGTTTCATCTCAACAAGGCATCTCGAAGAGAGCAGCTTTTTCTGATATGTGCATACTAGAACCTACAGATCCCGGCGCATGAAATTACATTCGTCCTAGAAAAGGCCGGAGCCCGGTGGAGGTGTAACCACACAGTGCAAAATGACAGCCGAAGGGACGACTTTAATCCGGGGTAAGCTCTCTACAAATGTAGCCTCTGCTTGTGTATCATTTCTTACTGAATTGGGTTCTAGAGTACTACTCGCGACAGGTACCCGAAAATGCACGTCCTAATCTGCAGTTTCTATTGGAGTAGAAGTCAAAAATACAGCAAAAACTTGCAGCTGCATATTCGGGTACTTGTTACCTGTCGCGAGTAGTACGGTGTTCTTCTCGAGCAGAGTACCTCCGGTTCTACGAAATACCACATTATGTACAAACAGCCGATCTCGGTTATCGCGAGAAGCTTCCAGAGAGGTCTTGTGACTAATTCTCGGGCTTCAGAGCTGTATGTACCTAGGCCATATACAGTCATAGAAGGATGAAGCTGTAAGGTAGGGCTCCAGCCAATTAATTGTTAAATATCCCTCCTAACTGCTAGCTTTAGATTTGCGCCCCCCCTCGAAAATGTACTGGGTTGGTTAGCCCTGCCAAGACCGCCTGCCAAGTTGCTTGAGCCAACAAGCTCGATCGAGCTCACTCAAGCTCCCTAGCTAGGTGACAACAAAGTTTGAAGGGTTCTAAGGAGTTCGAAGCTCATTTCCGCAGGGCATATATCTAGTAAGAATGCAGGTCTTGGAGTTATGTCATTGAGACGTTGGGAAGCCTGGGGTAGGCTTTTTCTACTTTAAGTTACGTCTCAGATTCTGCTATGAAGCCGTTTTTACTCGGCAGCAGCTTATTTATGCACCATAGCTCTCTAACAGGGGATTTGCTGCTGTCTCTCAGCGTCTGTTGTTTGAGGCGGTGGGCCACGTGGTGTTCCTATCCAACCTAGGCCTGCGAAGATATGAGGTAACTACTACAATTAGAGGATTGTAGCTGAGAGCTCATGAACCCAGTGTGATACATAAAGAGCTGACAATAAATTAAACTGGGAACATTTGTACCTAGAAACGAAATGACATGATTTTAAAAAAAAAAAATTTAAACTGGGTAACATAGTGTTTTTAATCACCAGCAGCAGCAATACTGTTTCTACAGTTTAGGCGTCGCGTCGGTCACGAGCTCCGGATTGACAGGGGACAAGCAAATGATCGTCGATACTTATGCGGATTGCCGCAAAAGAAATATGTGCGGGGAAGAGGCTCTGCTCTGCGACAATGCGACTCTCAAACCCCGGCATTTAAGCTAGGAGGCTCCTGCAGAGTTTTGTGGATCAATGTGCTTTGCGCAAATGTGGTTTGGTACCAAAACACATACAGGCTGTTCCAACTACATGCATACTTCGTGAACGACGTAGACTCCATGCATTGTCAGAGAAGTCTTTACAAAAACGTAAGAGTTCTCACTTATAGCCGATCACCGTTCAGATTGTTTGTCAAATGTTTTCTGGCCCGCTCTTTCCCCCGCTAATTTCCGATCAAAGATAAAAATTCAAAAACAGGTTTGTCAAAGACGACAATTCGGGTATGTAATGCCTTCAGCGGAACCTACATGCAAGCCCTCAAGCCTCAAAAACCTCAAAAAGCATAACCAAGGGGAATACTGCAAGGTGTCATGCATGGGATCGGTGGAATCTATCGTTGAGATGCATCTGTTTGTCATTCACCTGGACGTCAAACGTGCTTTTGCATATGAGTTTGTCTGTCTATTCGCAGTGACATTGACCCCCCCTACAAAGAATAAACTGCCTTCATGTGCTTTCTACAGCATCGACCTCTTTTTTGGCCTCTTTATTTTTTCGCTATGACACCAAGTTTCTCTCGACAAAAAGTGGGTATTTGCATGCCCCATCCGTCCGATGAGGGTCTACAGACTGAGCTGCTTCCATCTGGATGAAAATGTGGGTATCATATCAAACGGCGGTTCTCCCATGAGCTGAGCTAGTGGTTGAAATGATCGCTCCATGGAGTGAGCATAACCCTAACCCTGTACGAACCATCGTACTACCAACCGGCTCACGGAGTTAACACATGCGTAGTTAGATATCAACATTTCCATTACTGTAGACACAACTTCCATGCGTCGCTTCCTTTCTCTTCATCTCCCCCGATATGTACGAAACCAATACTCACTAATCGTTTTTCTCGGTAACAGGGCCCCCTATCTGCTCCTATCTCGCATTGAGGCTGCCTTTCCTCATGAGGCCTCGCACACAGGCAATAACACCTTCTGAATGTATGGATCTCCTGCTCCTTCGGGTTACCAGGTCATTTTATTGCGCCGTGGTAAGTATCTACCGAAGCAGTGGCGGCGGCTATTGTTTACCCTTTGGTGAGGTGAGGTGAGGTGAGGTGAGACGATGGGGATGGGATGGGGAAGCGACGGATAGATGGGTGATTAACCATGAGTTATAGCTCGCGTGCGGGATTGCATCATCATCCTCGAGCGTGGGGGGTGATTACATAGGTTGAGAGAAATCTCCGGGCGTTGATTTATCTGGCTGGCGGTGAGGACTGCAGAGGGGGTTGTACAGAGACATGGTTGTAATGGTGATAGGGTAGCCTGCAGTGGTTTCTACAGTTAGTAGGTCTCTGGGTTGGGCTTGTTTGCTTTAAAGACACCTGGGATATGCGGGCTTGTGTCGGCCGTCGTGGATGGGTATGATATGGATTGGGTGCTATCGTGGAAGAGATTGCTTACCGTTACAACAGTCCGGATGAGATGAGAAATAGGATAGATCCACCCCACCCCCTCCCCCTGGAAGTTCTTCCTCTCTGTCACCACATAGAGCCGGTCGTCAATGCAGTGGCAGTCCTATCCTATGTACCCTCAAATATCAACCCCGATAATCAAAGGTCATGTGGATCCACGAATCAATGGATAATATTTTTCCGCCGGGGAGTGTGAAGCTACGAATCACGCGGGGCTTGTCTGAGTGACTTTTGGAGTTAGTTCCAAGGTTCCATGTGAAATAGCTTTCCTCCCAGCCACTTCTTCGTCGTCGTTGCTTTGTAGGTAATTACATGCTGGAATATGCTGGCCAGAAAAGAAGCTGTTCCCTTATTTGGTATAATGCTTTCTTTATCGGGATAATGCTTTCTTTATATACAGATATTTTTCTTTGTTTCGTTCCTATAAAGTAATTCACTACTCCTTTTGAAGATCCTACTGCCTATTTTGAGCAGCCCATATCCCATTATCCATCAATACATACATACATAGGCTATGTATGTACCACATATTTTGTTGGTGATGGTCTATCTTCCTCCACCACCTCCCAACGCAAGTAAGAGCATCCATCCATACTCATCTATGCGTTCCTTTCCAAAAATCTCCCCTCCTCCCGGTCTTCTCAAGCTAACAGGCCTAGATACAGTTTCATCTTGATAGCCCTGAATAATTCGAGCTCGAGGCGAACCACCACCACAACCAGTGTAGTAGTAGCATATCTGTTTCAACACCCTTAATAAACAACCCTGCAGCCATCAACCCTGCATGCGGACACCCATTTCGCGCGCAAACCGCAGCGCAGCCTTCCCCACATATTGGCTTCCCCACAACACAAGAAACTCATCATCGGTTAGAGCCGGCGGCGTGTGAACTACTTTAACGCCGGATCGGATATTCCTATCAGCCTCAGTCAAAAGTTAGTCTAATGAAGACCTTATAGATTTTTTTTCAAGCCTTTTTATGATTTAAGGAACATATAAGGTTCAAAAAAAATCTATAAGGTCTTTATTAGACTAACTTTTGACTGAGCCCTCGCTAAAGCTGAACCCAGGCCCATAGGAATATCCGATCGGGCGTTAAAGTACATGTAGTTGTCAAACACATGCACAGGATGCCCCATCCGTTTACTCGGCGTGGAGAGTTAAGGAAACATTCCAATGTTTTCCCGTATCTCTACTTCTGACTTGAGAAACCATCTGCGCTACCTGCGCGGTGGGTGAATACATGTACATACATGTATCTACCTACATACCTACATGCATGCATACATGCCTCTCCCATCCGCACATAGCGCTCTCCACGACAATCGTTTCCAGCCTGCCGCCGCTGCAAAGTACTTACTCTAGAGGTATCTACATATACATAGCCTGTAGGGTACTATCCACACGCACGCAGGCAGTACTACATCCTACGCACGCAGATCAAAGTATTTTCCTCACTTTGGGTACATATAGATTAGATTACACAGATCTACCCAGATCTACACGCTCACCGTACCCCATACTATACAAACCCGCAATACACAACGTCGGCTGCACTATAAACAAAACAAGTTTGACAGCTGCGTGTGCGGCCTCAATATAAACAACTGAGCCCGGGGCCCCGCAATAGTAATATAAACAATGTTCCGGCCGGCGCACGCGGATGCGCGGCCGGCAGTACCACCCACCACCCACTTGCTTGCTCGCTCCATCCGCCCCTGGGGCACCCGGTAGAAAGCTACCTGGCTACATACTTAGCTACATGTAGCTACCGCGGTAGTGGTGGTGGTGGTAGCCTGGGGTAAATTCTGTGTTCACTGTCTCCGTGCGGGCTTACGTCTCCCGTGTATATTAACTACCAAGTACATACATGTACATACATACAGTTAACCGCCGTGAGGTGGGATGAGCTGGATGAACGGGATGAACGGGATGAACTGGATGAACAGGTTGGATGGGATGGGGTATTTTGTTTTTATATAGAGATAAAGGTTTCTCTAGCCCAACACCACCGCCGCCGCCGCGGTGAGATGTGATATGATGTTAGACATGCTAGAAAGGGAGGCTTGGTATCAGTATTGACAGTGGGCGGGGCCAAGAACTTTTTACGTGGAACTCAATCTCAACCACACACCAAAGAGCTCCCCTGTGACGTCATGATATAAATATCAATCAATGCTCTTATATAAACTATCTAACTACGAGGCAAGAAATAAAGATATATATAAAAAAAAATACAGGAATCCTCCAAACAATATTACTTTTGTTTTTTATCCTTTTTGTCTGGTGGCCTAGGTGACAGTGTATCCTCCATCAACCCTAAGGTCTGCACCTGTAACATACAGACTGGCATCCGACGCCAAGAAGACCACCGCTCCCATTAAGTCCTCTGGGTTGCCCATGCGGCCTTGCGGTATAAGGGATGTCCACTTGGCCTTGAGCTCCGGGTTGTCGTCGAGAATTTTCTTTGTCAGCGCCGTCAGCATGTAGCCGGGCGAGATGCAGTTAACACGGATTCCATGTGTTGACCATTCGACAGCCATCGACGACGCGAGATGGCGTACCGCCGCCTTGGCGGCATTGTATGGAGCCTGAAATGATACTTTAGCATGTTTCAACCATGAAAAAGAAGAGGAGGGGGGAAGGGGGGGTTGGGTTTAAGAACCTGTGGTTGGGGGACGTTGACAATGCTGCCACTCATGCTGCCGATAAAGACCATTGAGCCGGGCCTCTTGCGCTCAATGAGGTGTTTTGCAACCTCGACGGCGCAGAGATATGTCCCATCGACATTGACGCCCCAGAGCTTCTGCATGCGGTCGTGGGGGTAGTCCTCCGCTTTGAAGTTCTCGGTGAAGCCGGCGGAGGTGACGAGCACATCTATGTGGTTGTTGTGTTTTGAGAGCACCTCTGCGATCACTGACTTGACCGAGTCGGGCGAGGAGACGTCGGCTGAGTGAGCGGTTATTGTGGGCACTCTGCATGGTGGATAAGTTGTTGTTAGCTATCTTTTTTCTTATTATTTTTATTTTTATTTTTATTTTTTTTTTTTTTGGGGGGGGGGGGGTTGCGGAGAAAAAAGAGGGTGCTACTCTATATTGGCAGCCCCCACTGGTGACCGCACTAGATAACTAGAGTGGAATTTCACTTACCGGTCTGCGTCAGGATTGGTATCTCTAAAGTGCTTGAGTAGCATCTCGGCAGCTTTGATAGCCTCCTCGCCTGCATTATCACAACCATCGCCGGTAATATATCAGTCTCCCTAACCATCCCGACTCGACTGCAGAAGGGAAGAGCACAAATACCATTCAGGTCCACAATTGCAGCATCAGCACCCGACTCGACGAGAGCTTGGGTCATAACATATCCGAGACTGTCATTGTTGTTTCGTCAACAAATTACTCGTCCAATATAAGAAAAGAAAATATATAGAGAGTATTATATAGCATAGTGATATCTTTTGCGATAGATAAGGTTTTTTTCCCGCTTCGGTGCATGCAGCGACATCTCTCTCACTTCGTCCGATGCGGTAAACTGCAATTGCACGCGGTGCCCCAAATCAAGCTAGCAACATAGCTATGTATTTTATCCTCCTTCCATTCCTTACATGATGTGTAGTACTTACCTCCAATCTACACAAAGTTCCCACCCCCCAAAAGAATAATGGAATGGAGATATTGATTAAGGGGTAATGGATAAAGAGAAAGAAAAGGAATTAAAATTAAAAAAAGAAAGAAAGAAAGAAAACTCACCCTCTAGCACCCCCCGTAACGACCGCGACTTTGCCCTCGAGCGAGAAGCTGCCCAGTGTCCTCTTTACCCTGCGGACCGGAGCACTAGAAGGCATGTCTTTCTCCTCTGGATACTCGACTGTGATTGACGGATCCGTACGTGCGAACTGGCCGGGCTTTGATTCGTTGCATTGGGGCGCGGAGATGGAGAATGGTGCAATACGGGCTGGAGATGCCTTGGGGAGAATGCTGCTGGCGCTGCTCCTGCTGCGGAGAGGGCATAATCGAAGCCGCAAGAGGGTGCTGGTGGTGGGACGACGAAACATGATGGTGAGGAGGTGAGTGTGGGGATTGGAGAGATTGGGGGGATTCGATTGATTCCTCAGAGAGAGATGGAGAGGGAGCTAGGGAGAGGGGGGGGACGATCTGAGGGTATAATGAAATATATTTGGGAGGAGAGAGAGAGTGGATATCGATGTTTCTTGAGTAACTATCACTATCTGTACCTGTTGTTATTAAAGCAGGATATTAGCTGGATAGTCTGTAGTCAGTCTGTACATGCGTTCTACATACCTACTACCGTGCGCTATCTGGTTTGTCTGTCTTCGATCACCAAACCAAAGTTAGTAGGTCGGAGGTAAAGGAAGCTTTGACGTTTGTTTCCCCCGAGGCCGCTGCGACGCAACCAACAACCATCCATCTCCATCCCGTCCATCCCAACCAGCTAACCCCACCATCTTACCCCACTTCATTTTGCTTATTTCGTTTCCCCCACCAACGCGGAGTTGGGCCAAGAACACGAATAAAAACGGAATTTAACAGCCCCGGAAGCGCCATTTAGGGATTCCGCCTTGCTTGCTAGAGAACCTTTACCATAGTCGGCAATTGAAATCTAAATGTCTCGGGGTAGACCAGCTTGTCCATCAGAGAGCGCGGCCCCTCAACGAGCGTACACCCAGGCCCCTCAACGAGTGTACACCCAAAATTTGGTGGGTAGCATCCGTTGCAACGGGCAAGAAAGTTTTTTTGAAAATATCAAGTTCTTTTAATCAGAAGAATAAAGTGAGTCGAGATGCCTGCCCTTTCTTCCTTCTCTCCTCGCCTCTTTTATCTAGCTAAAATAACACATTGCCTCTCTTGGCCAAGTTCCACCTAATCATTTTCTTTTGTGACACTTCTCCCTCCACGTATCAAATAACGATGAGTACAACAAGTCCCCCTTTAACAACAAATAATTTGGTGGCGCGCACAAAGTAACTACTAACAAAAGCAAAGCTTCATAGCAAAGAAAACATAAAATAATGTAATCACTCAACCCTTAATTCCCTCCCAGAATTCCGTAAACATCAGCAAACTCAACTTCTGACTGGAGTCTCCCAACAGTCTCCCAAGTCTCCTGAGAGTCTCCTGAGACCCCTGGATATTTTTTAAGTCTCATGAGGCTCAGGAGACCTCAGGAGACAAATCAAGTCTTGCTGATGAAGTTCCTCAACCCCAGACTCCCGGTTGGATCTTCTCATCTACAAAACGTAGTCTTCCCAGCGTCCTGAGGCATGTCTTCTACAGGTTCTAATTACTCTGGCGATGAGTTAAATCGTCAGGTTGTTTCAAGTCGTCGACTGCGATAAAGTTTAAGATGGTCGTAGTGATGCGTCTGGGGATCTTCCTCACGAATGTCTTTGGAAGCGATAAGATTTTCCGTCTTCTCATTCCGGCCACCAAGTATGGGCGCGGTTGGACATTAAACCAGGTTCGGTCTCTTTGTGATCATCGCGTAGTAGATCTCCGGGTTTGAAGGTAATGCTCATTAATCTTGGAATCATAAGACTCAATCGTTTGTCGCGTTCTGTCGTCATTCTCAGAACATCTTTCCTCATTTCGGCGAGATCATCTTCCCAATATAAGATCTTCCCAATATAAGATCTTCGTCGCTGCGGAAACTCAGATATCATTGTGATTGTCTTGTAAATCTTCTTGGAAGCTTGGAAATTTCTCTTTGGGATAAGATATCTTCGAAGACGATCGCGGATGAAGCTCGAAAAAGATTTCAAATGGGGTGTATCTGGGCAATCCTTACGGTGTTGATAAACTGGATCTTTCTTAGGGAAACGCCATGATTTGTCTTCTCCATCTTCTTTAATCTTTTCGAGTTCACGATTGTGGATTCGATCATCTGGGTAGATTTGGAGGCAGATAGAACAGGATGTGGCGTATCTACCGTTAGAATCGTGAGTTCGTGAGGTAAAATGAGTCGCTCGATCCGAAATAAATCATCTGGCAGATTCTTCAAGAAAGATCGGCGACCTTATGACGATCGTTGTTATTGCGTCTTGCATGACTTTGGTGAATCGAGAATGTCATTACGTGGAATATATCGGTCTTGAATTCGTTGAAGTTGGTAGAGGCGATGAAGTCCATTCGACGGTCGAAGTCTAAATGTCGATGTGGGTTGGAGGAGTGTGATCTACAATGGTCAGATCTCGCGCGGATTGATCAAGTCGCATATGTTTTACATCGAATTCCGCGCCACCGTGACTTCTGTAATTTGGAGATAATCTGAGATGACGCATAGTGATCGCATTCGTCATGAGACTCTAGGAGGACCCTTCGTACGTCGTTTTCCAGGATACATGGTGTTGGGTCCCTCCCGGTAGTGTTTAGCTGGTAGAGATTTCCATTGATGATGCGGAATCGGTCGGCGTTGATCTTGAAAGTGGTTCTCTGAAGGGTGTCCATCCCTTCGGGTGTTCTTCCCCCTTCTGATAGGTAGATGTAAATGTCCCTATCTGGGTCGTGACTTATTCTCTTCTCAACTTCTCGCTTATTCCTTTGCCTCTTCTCTTCCATATCTTCAAATTCGGTTACTTCCCTAAACCCTTCATCGCCATTATCTTATCCCATAGGTTAAATTTCATTTCGTCTAACTAAAAAAGATCGTATTTCTTTTCGAGTGGTAGACATGCGAAATTTTATGCATCGAATGATAGAAGATAACGTAACAAAGGAGATTGAGAAGAGATGTTGGAAGACAAACCCAGAAATCGCTTCTCCTTCCCTTCGTTCTCGTTGATTCTCCTTTTCTTCTTATCCCTTCCCATCCTTCCGAACTTCGAGTCGCCGTCATCCTTTTTCCTAACCATCTTCATCGTCGTGCGTGAAATTAAAATATTGTCGACAAACCATCTGCGATCTTTATTCTCTTTCCATCTATGAACAAATTCAAAATCATCTCCTTAACTTGGTATCTGGCGTATATTAATCGTGTCATGCGAGTTTAGGAAAGAAACGATGGGTTTGTGATCTGTAAAAAAATAAGCGGGCGTTGGGGATGTGGCGTAGTCTTGTATTTGGATGAAGTGAGCAATGGATATGATTCTCTTTTGAGCGTCATACTTTTCCTGACGCTAAAATGAATCAAAAATAATGGGAACTTCTATGAGATTTTGTACTTGCGTGAGAGCGAATCCTCCAGCGAAGTTAAAGGCATCAAAGTAGCACCTCACTTCTTTCGTCCAATCAATTCCGTGCATCGCCATCGTGATTGAGCACTTGTTTTTGAGTATTCGGAAGGAAGTTTCCTCAACGATACTCCATGTCCAAGCCTTGGTCGACCCTTGCAGTCTCGTCAAAGGTCTGGCTATCTCTGAAAAGTTCTTCACCCATCTTTTGCATATTTGGATTGCCCCTAAGAATGATCTCAAGCTTGTTTTGTCAGTTGGTGGGGAATTCGTTATCTTCTTCTGCTTCAAGTATGAATAATTCTCCTCCGTGAAATTGTCTGTCTTTGTGAGAACTTTCCACGAAGATCTCCATCTTCCGGAAAGTCTTCATGTTATCTCAATTCGAAAGAACTCAGAATATTAGGGAATAGTCTTGCGCCAAGATCACTCACTTCATCAAGACTTCATTTGTCTCGATGTCTCCTGGCTCAGGCTCAAAAATATTCAGGAGTCTCGAGGACTCTCGGGAAGGCTGTTGGGAGACTACTGATCGAAGTTGAGTTCTTGATGTTCTTCCAAACACGCATTCGTTGAATATAATTCATCACCTATCAACGACTCGGTTGGGGAGGATTGGGCAGCGATTTTTTAAAACTGGTGTGGCGACGATGATCGACATCCTTGGCGTTCTTGTTGGCGTTGGTTAAGTCGGAGCGTTGAATGCAGGATGTCGTGATTCGATTTCTGTATCGCGGCATGGTATCATGTTTGAATCCCACTTTGACGGGCGGCGTTGGGGTTGGAGAAAGTCATAAGCATCGGCCGATGGATGGTCGATCGTGGGGTCTTCGTGTCTTCTCGAGTAGTTGAAGGTGGCCCAGTTCAGGTCAGGTTGAAGTCGCCGATCTCCACGCGGCATTTCGCGTTGGGATCGCTTCTAACACGCGTTCACTGAGATAGGGGTTAATGTCGGTGTTCTCACCATCATCTGTTCCAATTCTTCCATCACTCTCTTCTTCAACCACTCCTCTTGGTATCTGGATAGTCTTCTTCCTCCTTTTGCTGCGTATGGCATACATCCCTCCTTCAACCTTACTCGGTGTATTATTAGGTCCGTTGAAGGGAGGTCCTTTAGGCTTGGTACGTCTAAGTCTCTCCATGTCCAGAGCCCGCACAGGATTCTTTCCTTCATAAATTTGGGTAAGTGCTTTCCTATTGTTATCTTCTTTTCATTCGCCCATTTCTCTAGATATATTTTATTAGGGCAGTCTGTTATGTTGATTTCTCTTTTCCTTGGTCTCCTGGTTGTGGGATAGTTCTCTCTGTTATTAGAAATCTGCCGTCCTTCCCGTTCTCTTCCTTTGTTAGTTTAAGCGGGGTTCTTCGTCTAAAAACCCTCTTATTCGATCGTGATCGAGTGTTGAGATAAGGATGATATCTTAAAGCCGTGTAGTATCTGTTTTCTTCATCGAGAATCATGAACGTTTCTTGGTCATCGCGCCATTCATAAGCCCAGGTTGGGTTGTAGATCGTCGGCGTCGCCATTGAGTCATGAATCTCGCATATAGTCTCTTGTAGTCGCGAGAACTTATGTATCTTAGGAAATTATGTCGGCATTCTCTTCATTCTCCCGATAAATAAACGAATCCTAGTGTTGGAGCGGATGATTTGTCGATGATTCATTAGTAGAATCATCTTATCATCTGATCATTTTGGGGTGATTTTAGGTATTAATGGTTAGTTTTTTCGCGGTTGTCGCCAATCGAGATATTCTTTGATGATCGTTGATCTTCTGGCAAACAATGGCCTCCAAGTAAAGGTCATATCCGTCGGCGTGGTAGCTTTCTGGGATGATCGTGTGTATCTTCTTCGATCAGCCTCTAACCATTCTTCCGGATCGCAGCGATTGCGATGAGTCTCGCTGAGTCTCTAACGATGTCTTGATCTTTCGGTTTAAGTATGGTGTTTCACTTATGTCGATAGCGTCTCGTTGGATTCTCTCTATTGTGGGCCGGCGTGGCGAGTCACGATCTGCGTCGTCATCGCTGATGAAATGAATCGCTATCGCATTCAGTTCGATTAAGCCGAATCGTGTGAATCCGTCAAATCTTTTATCTTTCCGTTTCGGGATGATGGTGAAGATGTCTCCAACGTAAACAAGCATCTCTCGATGATAAGCGTTGATCTTCTGTCTCCTTCTTGCGTCGCGAAGTCTTGAAAGTATTGGAGATATGAGATGGGGCATGGAGTTTCTGATAATGCCTTTGCCAAATCAAATCTCTCTTTGTCAATCATTCCTCTGATCATTTTGAGTTGCTTCTTTTGGGTTCGTTCCCTCTCTTTCTTGATTACCACTTTGCTTTTTCCCTTTTGTTTCTCCTGTCCCAATGGCGGGATTTCAACATCCATCAAGTCTTCTTCCTTCATATCTTGGACTCTCTTGCGGCTAGGTAGATCACCAGAAGACTCGTCGGATCTATCCTTTCTCTTGTTAATGAGGTTTTGGATCTTTACCTTCTTGTATGGTCACGAGTTATTGAGAACTGGCGTTATTTCTTCGGGGCGTTAGTTTCGTCGTCGCCGGTCGTCTTGGATAATCTTGCTTGATGTCGCCGAAGTCGTATCGTCGGTGTTGTATCCAGTGGCGGTATCTTGGTGTCTCATCGATTCTTTCCTCTTCGCCAGCGAAATTCCGCCAGTATAATCTACGATCGTGAGTTTTGGTAGGCGTCAGTAAATCTGCATACCTTTAAGAGTTTCGCGTTCGTGGTTCAGAAACGCCGCAAACCTTTGATATGTGGCTCTCTCACACCTAACGTAGTGGTGAAACTTCTCACTCAGAATGTCTGTTGAGAATCCAGATTGGCGTAAGGGGTTCTTTGATGATAATCGTCTTGGATCTGTGGATTCTGTTATTTCCATTAATTGTCTTGTATTCTGCATCAATGAAACGGATTTGTCTCACGAGGTCTCACGGCCATGAAACTAAAATATCAAAGTGCTCAGGAGACTACTCGAGAGGCGCAGGAGACTGTTGGGAGACTCCAGTCAGAAGTTGAGTTTGATGATCTGGTTCGGTCGTGGTGTTGCCAATTGCCCTTGGTTTTGGTTTCTTTGGTACTGGCCTTGTTGAGACTGCTGTGGGTTTGGGAAGATGGTGTATGATCCGTTGTATGTCTTTCCTTCCGTATTTGTCGCAGGGGGCGTTATAAGCTTATATTTTGATTGTTTTTAAATGATTACGTCCGTTTCTTGGCAGATGCGTATGGCACTCATGGCGTTCTGCTTGTCTTATGTTATTCGTGGATATCATAGTTGTTTCTTTGGAAGTCGATTTTGGCGCGGTTGTTCTTTGGATTCTGCGTATATCTTGTGTGTTAATAAGCATCCCAGATGGCGTGTCTTTCATTCTTGGAATCATTACTTTCAAAATTCCTTTCTTGCTTCTTCTTTGTCTCCATGTCTATATGTCTTTCATGTGAGTGTATCTTATCTCGTATTTCTTGTGTTCTTCATCTCGCATGGAATCGTCATCTGTCGGTCATCGCTTTATAGCCTCTCGGGGCTTCTTGAATCATCTTCTTAATATCTTGACGATGTTTTTTCGCCTGCTATTCGGGAATAATCTTTTTAGTTCAATGGCATCGTTCATTTGGTGATGTTTACCGATTATTTCAGCGCATTTGATGTGTCAGTAATCTTCTTGCATCTCCTTGCTTTCATCATTAATTTGATTAGTGTCTTACCATATTCTTCTTATAATGCTACTGAGCTAACTCAATCGTGTTCCACCATCTTCTGGCGTCTTGACTGTTATTGTTGTGGAACTCCTTTATGGCCTGGAGCTCCGATGTTGAAATAGCAGTCATTTTATTACCTTGTCTTTATTGATGGTTTATAAGGGTCCCTGATCCAGCCTCCGAGCCAGAAGCACCAGAAAGCCCCTCCGAAAATATCAAGTTCTTTTAATCAGAAGAATAAAGTGAGTCGAGATGCCTGCCCTTTCTTCCTTCTCTCCTCGCCTCTTTTATCTAGCTAAAATAACACATTGCCTCTCTTGGCCAAGTTCCACCTAATCATTTTCTTTTGTGACACTTCTCCCTCCACGTATCAAATAACGATGAGTACAACAGGGCAACGCTCGCTAATGGGCCGTGCTCGTTTATGGGCAAGCTAGTCTAAGTATTTTGTAGGTACTTCATTCTACTAGCCTAATCTCCCCCTCTACAGCTATTCTTCAACTACCGTACCCGTCCCGTACGAGTCAGGATTGGATTGACAGTGCGGCAAAATACAACCGCCTCACTAGCTAGGCCAATTGAAAGAGTCCCGTCCGCATGGTGATGATGAACTTCACTAGCTGCTGGAATAGGTGATATCTTCCGAAGTTGCGCCCGTGCTGGATAGTCTATCTTGAAATCTTAAAATCTTGATCCCGGCGATATAAATATAGGTAACCCTAGCCCTGATGATAAACATGAAACATTGAAAATCTCGCTGATCCTTCGGATAAATGGAGATCCAGGGGAGGATCTGCGCAGGAGAGATGGTTATCGGCGCGCTGGTGCCGCTGTTGCGCATCATGGGGGATCACTCGTCGGCCTCGCGTCGCAAATACGTTGATCACCACGGCGATACCGAGTTTGGACAAGTAGAACGCGTGATGAAGTAGGCCATAAAGAATTTTCCAGAACACAAAACGGGGAAATAATGCTATTTGAGGGGCCGGGGTACATTGATAGGCGGTTCAAGTGAAAAGGGCCATGTTAGCTGTAACAACTCCATCAAATGGGTGGTTTGTGCGCTAATCTGAACTCATTCTTTACACGGAGACTAACAGACATGAAAACAGTCACTCCAGGAGAAAGAAAGGAGGGCCAGAGAGATGAAGGGGAAGGATAACTCTAGCTATATCTAACGATTGCCTTTTAGCTACGATCATGAACCTAGAAATGCCGAAACGTACACCCCCTAGTTATACGCGCACCAGGAAAATCTAGCAGGATATAAATCATATTCAGCTCAAATACCTAAGACTATTTCGTTTTTAGACCACGCAATGTACTCATCAGCGAGAGCATACCGCAAAACCCGCCTTCACAAGTTATCACTCGTTCTCGTCTTCTGAGGTGCCGGGTGGTCTTTGTTAGGAAGGGGCTGGTGATGATGGATTCATAGAGAAAAAGTAAGAGAGAGAGTATTCTAGTGATAGGCGGAGAACCGGTGCCCTATATCAGAGTACAACATATGGTTATAAACCCGTGAACAAGCCAACTGGTGGTGCTATCTGTCTTCATGGTAGCATTAGCAGCCGAAATATGATATAGCCTCTGAATATACGCTAATAAAGGGCGTACGGCCGCACATAGTTCTCTGGCTATCGAAAACGGGCCATAATAAGTTGGCTCTGTGCGTTAAGCTTATATTCCTGGGAGGGTTGGTTGGGTCATTATGGTTCATACCCGGGGCCGGGACTATCTCTCTGTATTACGTGAGGCGCCGGCAGAAGACTGGATATAAGTAATCCTCCTAGGCAGTACGAAAGTCCCTATGAGAGAAGGAGAAGACATGATTATCGGGAACCTTTGCGACCTAGAAATGAACCCGATTAATGTTTCATGATGCAAGAGAGCCCAGAACCGACATATCTGTGCCTAGATCTATACTAGCATAAATTACAGAGAGCCCATCACTAGGACGCAATGCTCTTAACTCTCATGCTGTGTCTAGATCTATGTAATTATATATATTTGAAAATTGGCTACGAGTGAGAATATATGATTGTGGTTTGGGATTTTGATTGATTTTAAGACATATTGCCTACTATAATGCCTAGATTTACTACATCTACCACAGAATGCTACGGCTTCGTGTCCTTTTTTGGCTTAGAAACCTTTAGTCGTAGGCGATACATATACAACGGATATATGTATCAGCTCACTAGCTTGTTTGGTCTGGCGGGTGTTGCGGCCTTTCAATGCTGGCAATTTACTCAAGACAATTTTATTCCTACTTAGTAAGTAGCTCAACCAAATAAGCTAATGAATTAAATAAAAAAAAGCACCAAATGAAATCATGAAATATCACTCGTTACTCGAACCCTTTTGTTTACTTCATTAATTGTATACCCTTTGGGATTCCCCTTGGAAGCCGAGGGGTAAAGATCAAATCTTAGTCCTCAATTATAACCTTTTACAATATTCTATTATAGCACTAGATAACTATGAGTTTGTATGATAATAATGGGTACTATGAGTTTAGCTGGTTGCAATTGAGCGTCTACCCACAAAATCTTAATATAATTACAGTTATAAAATAGGTATTCTGCTTTAGAATTTTACTTAGCTGCACTAGAGCGGGCGTCCGGTCAGATCGCTGTTGATCGAGCGTATTTAATTACAGGCACACCATTAATTAGGACATATATATACCTATATGCAATTAAACCCGGTTCCTAACCAGTACTGATGTCATTCATTGGCAGAGCCTCCCAGCCAGACGAGCGAAATATATCCATAACGAAACTATTAGTCACTTTTATCTCATTCTCCAAAACCCAGGGAGGTAGATCAGGAGCTGACCAATTACAAGCAATGTTTTTATCATTGGGTACCACAAAGTGCACTACCTCAAGGCACATGCCATCAAAAATTTCCGATTTCCACGTGTAGTGGGCACGCTGGGGTTATACATATGCATGCTCAGTGATGTCATGCCATGTATTCGTCGAGAATGACTGCAGCTACATGTAGATTTGATACCCAACTGAGTGCTAATTATGTATCGAAAATGAGGGTGCCGCAACTGGCAACAGTTCTAAATGAGCCATAGACTTTACCAGTGGTAGATATAACGCAGTAAGACGTTGGGTGTGACACACTTTCGAAATCTTTCGGTTTTGACTGCGGACCTCCTGTTTCTGGTTTCCAACGCTTAGGTATTTACATGTACGTACTAACCACCGTATAATATCAAGGGGGAAAATATTTATGATCGATGCAGAGACTACAAGCCTGAGACGTAGGGGTTCACTGTAATAATCGTGTCCGCGGTTGTAGGTTTGCATGCCGAGAGCCACTCCGTGAGTAGTGAGATCGTGAGTAGTGAGATATCTACGATTGCCAAACTAGGATCATAGACGTGCTTTGTCTGTAGTATGGGTGACTCCTAGTCTAGGAAACTAGACGGGTACCTTGTATATATGATAGTTTTCCCTTGGGCCAGCCATGGCTAAATCGATCGGCAGATACTTAGGCACTAGAACTGGCCGTGTATATAATAAATGATGAAAGAGATATAGGGAAGATAGTCCTGTGATAGCTGGTTAATGAAGGTATCACCCGCAATACTGCTATATAACAATAACTAAGGAAAAATGCGTACGTTGGCACTTGAAAAGCTCCACTAGGTATTCAGAGGTTTAATAGTAGGACGTACTACGTTGTTTATAAATAAGCTCTATGTTAATTTCTCTAGCAGAAGTCCGTTATGGAGGCACAGAATGAGTTCTGGGGTGGGGCCATGGGGGCTCTCCAGGATACAAAGTCAAGTAGGACATATATATACCCAGATTCCGGGAGAGAAAAGGTGGAAGCGGGGAAAGGAAGAATGAGCCTCGGAGAGCCTTATTAGTTAATGAGCAGGTGTCCTAGTCGGTACATCCTGGTGGAGCTCGAATACCCTATAACGTCTTCGACCCAGTACTGTCAGACCTAGAAGTGTGTCGTATGGCAACGGCACCAATTGGCCAAAGCAGACATAAAGCCCTCGAAAAACGAAGACCCCATAATCACCATAATAGAGGATAATCAATCTGAAAACTAATTAAATGCTTGTGTTTTGAAGTGGAATTCATTTACTAAAAATCTGGTAATTAATATCTTAAGAGGTGGTGGAGATAGCTTTGGTAACAGAAATCTCCATACAAATTTGTGTGGGGTTGACACTCTTCTAGTTCTGACACGGTACCCGGTCTAAAACGTTACTAGCGTTTGTCGTATCAGAGCTATCTCGCGGGTAGATGGAAAGTTCTCTGATAGCAAAACACTGCCTATTGCTTCAAGGTTTGTATTACCATAGATACTTTAAGTTATTGACAGAGGGCCATTGGTAGAATGATTTATACTGGAGGAATTAATAGGCTTGACAAATAGGATAGGAATATTAAGAAAGCCGGACCTCCAGTGCACATGCATGCCATATTTTGATTTGGGACAAAGTATATTAATTTAAGGTTTATGCTTATCCTTGACAATTAGTTCTAGAATTCTCCTCAAAATAGACAATCGCCGATAGTTTTAGATGGCGTTCCCGAACACGGCTGCTATTGCATACACATAAAAAATTGCCGTCCCCCTTTTTTATGGTATGTAATATTGGTCGTGTTCGGAAACGTCATGAGGGACAAGTATATACTCAGACGAGTACGTACCTATAAGATTACGTGTTCTTGGGAGCGAATTAGGGAGCAGTAAATGTGCTAAAGTAATTTTACGGTGGTAAATTGTCTTATATACCACCAGCGATAAATTTCATGATAAAAGTAAAGGGCCACTGATGGCAAATTTTCAGAGGTTTTGGCATTAATGGTTGAATTGAACATTCACTTATGTAGTACAAGTATGTATACATGTAGCAGAGCATAGAGTCTGATGTGAGTAAATGTTGTGAAATCCCCCAATAGTCAAAAATGATCTGCCTTTTATCATAAATTTATAAGGTGTTGATATTATTTTTGATACAGTTGATCGGCGGGAGAAACCGGTCGCCAAGAGTTAAATATTTTGACAACCGTACACGCTTACCAGCATAAGAACCAGAAAATGCGGTTGCTCAGGGCAAGGATAATTTGTATGGAGTGGCGCCGTTCTCTCATACAAATAATCCCTGGTTCCGTTACTTGCATTTTCTGGTTCTTTTGCTGGTAAGCGTGTATGTATGAGTTGATGTGCAACAAGCCGATTGGCTCCTGGCCAACAATGTAAATCTGGAAATTTACAATGGATTCATCGATCCTCAAGTCTAATGGCTTATGCAGACCAACAACACAATTTTGTGCAAGTCCTACGTATACCGTAAGTGGTTTTTTATTATTGCTGATCTGCTCCATATATTGTATGCAATTGTCTGCCTCCGGTGTGTGGGGAGTAAGATTTCGCCATAACCTTCGGGTTGCATGCGTTCCCCCATCTAATGCCCCACACCACTTTAGTACTAGGATATATTCCAATTTCAAAAGCCCACCATAGAGTTGTGTGCTGGCTCTTATCCTATATCTATCCATCGTAGTAGGTGTGAATCGTCAGGTCAGAGTACCGCAAAATCTCAGTTCATTCAAACTATTGCCAGGAGGACAATTTTCCTAGAGATCAGAGCCTTTTACAGCCAACACCGCTCTTGGCAACCGTCCGAACGAACTGAGATTTTGCGGTACTGGTATTCATTCTAGGCGGCATCCACCATATCATAATTTTCATAACCCCCAATCCTGAGGGATCGATCTAATTCGTCAGCAGAAAGAAGTGATGCCAGTGGAGGGATTAAGGAAATCGAGAATACATATGCATCAAGGTAGCCATCGTTTCACTATGGGAATATATCTAAATTAATTCCAACAAACCCTAGCCCTACATGTACTTCGGGGCGGGTTAACTGTGCTAGGTGATTTTGTCCTGATTTCAATTGGGCCTAATGGTTGCAAGAGGTGGTGAGGTTGAGGCTTTACTCACCCACACGCATAGACGGATTTGCAACTTGTCGATTTAACACGCTATTGTCATGGCAACGGCAGTTTCATATTCTCAAATACTCCCGGCCGCCCAAAGAGCTATGGCGGGTGGTGTGGCAGCCAATGATTGTTCACTACATGTATTTCGCTGTATTCAGATCAATTACCTAGGCTTGGGTTGAAAGCAAATACATATTCAGTCAAGACTGGAGCCTGCTTGTGGGTGCCTTTAACCTTAGGGGACATGTATATAAAGCGAGACATAGAAAAGCCTAAGTCAAAGGAGTGGCCTAGTCGAAATCGTGCTTGATAAAATTTCCTGAGAAACGTCATGTACTTTTAATTATATGTAGTATGTAAGTATGTAGGTACTTGCATGCTATATCTAACTGATTGAACGTTACAGGTAATGTTTCTATATATTTGGAGTAGGTGGCTAATTAAATACACTCAACCAACCCGCATCTTATTAATGATTTCACGCTGTTTCCCCAAAGCGAATATATAGTAGAAATCATTGACCGTCTCGAATTGAATGGCTTGATGTCTTGACCCTACATCTCCCGTTGAGAAATGATCTGCAGATATAGCTCATACGCACTCTATCACTTGTATTGCTGCGATACGTGAGTATGGGCTCAGCCAGAGTATTTAATATTGATTAGGAAGACGGTATAATATCTAGAGTACATAGATTACTAATTATTCTAATCTCCTATATCCTTGAATCCAGGCCCTCACCGCCCACCATCCACCAGCTGCACCTACTGCCAAGGCAAACAACACACCCCGTCCAGTACCTGTCAGTAACCACGCTATAACTCCCACAAGTACCTCTAGTTTCCTAGCCATAGCCCTTCTGCCCCTCCACCCTTCCTCGATACTCCATGGCGCCACAAGTTCGGTCTCAACAGGTGCTTCAGGAACCTCTACATGCATGGCAACGACCTGATGGTCCGACCCCCGTATTTGCGGGATCGACGTATAATTCCGCACTACCACGCCATGGACTGGCAGGTATAAGATTCGATCTGTCCAACTAGGCCAGCGGTTCCTGCTCCACTCCCAATGCTCTCCTTCGGTCTCTTGTTGTGAAATAGTGTACTTATATGTGGGTGGAAACGCAACCCTTTCCTCCTCGAGTCCTTGAAGAGTCCTCCCAGCTGCTCGCTCTATGCTCAACTGATCTTGAAGAAATAACTGTAGATAATGCGTGTTATCATCAACCTTGTCCTGAGGCTGTGGGTATATGAGGTAATCAAGCTTCCCCGGACGAGAGGGGGAGGTGCGGTAGTTGAGGTCACCGAGGATAAAAAGGTGTGAGGAGGGGGAGTAGACACTTTGCTCGCCGCCATCTGGGTCGGCGAAGACAAGATTCTTAACGAGGGACTCCCAGTTTGAATTTCGCGCGTTGACGTTGTGTTCGTGAGGGGCTAAGTGGGCGGAGACGAACGTAAGAGCCATATTATTTCTAGGGTCCGATGGGATATTATGGACGAGACGAACACCAACAGCGCCTTTATTCCCTATGGACAGAAAACCGAGACCGACGCCTGCATAGGTTACTGATTTTATGAGGGTGGGGTTACGTGCGAATACCATTATGGCCGTTAGACCGATATTGTTATAGGCAACAAGGGCATAGTCTTCATTGAATGCTGATCTAGTGGCAGTGCGGACAGCTGTGGTGAACGCTGCATAGTAAGATATCAACTGTGAACCTCCAAGGAATGAGGGAGCGAGCGGGGCGATCTCCTGAAGAGAGAGGACTACTAGGGACGGTGGTCCGGAGGAGAGGGGATTCAGCGCAGAGAGGAGGTGAGGGGAGAGCGAAGAGGGAGCATGAGGGAGGCGAGCGCAGTTATAGGTAGTAAGGTACAGTGTGATGGGCATGATGATAGATCCGGAAGTGTATGTATATCTGAGGATAGCCGGATGTCATATAAAGAAGAAGTAGCGAGTACATACTGGTGAAGTTGAGTTTTGATGTTTTGTTCGCATCATGACGCAACGGGCTAGGTTGTCCAATTACAAGCGTAACACGTTGTTACTGGTTACACACACACAAGGGCCAATGGTTGAGACATCTTGGCTGCAGGGATCCACCTAAACCTCCAAGAAAGGACAAGGCCCCGTGCCGATCATGATGCTGCTGGTGTGAGTCGGGCCCGATACGAACAGGGTTTTCTTATCGATAGGACAGCTCACCTGCCATTGAACCCACATCCGCGTGTTGAACAGTCTATTCCAAACATTGTCGACGACGACACACACCTTTACACATGGGAAAGACAGCGAGGTATGCGTTCATGTTTTGAATCAAACTCGCTATCACAATAACCCCATAGGAAATCCTCTAGAGCACCCGGTACAACCCCGCCTCATAGCCCTAATGCAAATAAGGAATGTGCTCTTCCAGCCTTGTATTGAATAGAAAGAGCTGTCTCTTAATGCCAAGCTTGTACATATGAATGGATGAATGAACGAGTTCAGATATTCGGAATTTAGTTTAGTACAGGGTTTGTTCGATATTAATTGCACAGACGCTCCCAAAGAAAAGAAAAAAAAAAGATACAGGAAAAGAAACTCGTAATAATGGCAATCAAAAAGAAACGTCTGAAAACATGCTGATGATGCACCTCACACACCCACCGAAAATTTTCCCATCAGAAAATATATTGCAAATACAGAAAACTTAACCTGAAGAGGTTAAGACAGGAAAAAAAAGAAAAAAGAAAGAAAAAAGAAAAAAAAAACCCTCGGATTAACTCCGAAAAAGTCTAAGTAGTCATCAAATCGTTACAATATTTGCCATTTACTACCAAAGTAGGTGAGCGGAGTGATCAATAGTAGTATCGGCGGCGATGCCTGCCCGCAGTACTCCTGTTACCACTCTCGATAATAATCTCGGTACGGGTGTCTTCACGGTCCCAATCGAGGGTCCGCCTCTCACGTTCTCTTTCACGGCCGGAAATAGATTCATACTCGATATCTCTAACCCTTTCTACATGCGCAAATGTCGAATCAGCCATATCATTCTTAGGACGATGAAACACGAAAATCGGTTTCTTGCTCCCTGTAGTGAATAACTTACGTCGTCTGATGTCGGCAGTGAGGTCTATTAGCTCCGAGATCTGATCACGGTGCAAGTACTCAAAGATGTAGTAGAAGAACTCTGTCTCCTCATACTGGTACCCACAATCCTCGATTGCCTCCCTTGTCACCAAATCCTTCGTGATCTCAGTCCACAGCTCGTTTCCGAGCCCTCTTGATCGTCTTACTCCATTATCGCGTCTCCAGTTGGTGAATTCATGTTCCCTATCCCTCGCCATATCTACGGTTACTCTTCTGGTTCCGGCCGGTACATCGATGATGGCGTACTCGGATTCTCGCTCATCGTAGACGCTTCCTCTACGGGATGTTCGGAAGGACGAGTCAAGGTTGAGGTCAATGTCGCTACGAGCAAATCGTGAGCCAATACCCCGAGATCGGTGTCCGTGGTGGTGTCCGTGGTGGTGGTGAAGGGAGCCAAGGGAGGCACCGGAACCATAGCGGCGGTCACGGTCGTACAAGTCATCGTAGGAGTATTCACGTTGGACGGCGCGGGGGCGTACTGCCACCTGGGTAGCTACATTCACATTGCCTGGTTGTCCCCATCATGTTAGTTTAGTAGTCCAAAATTAATATGGAAAATCTTACCATGATCAATGTGATGATGCACATGGTGGTGTTCATGCTCCACTACTGGCTCCTCAATCACTGATGGACCACCGCGAATCAGGGCTCCAGAGCTGCTGTGGGGAGTTCCATACCCGTATCCAGGTGCGATCGAAGTTAAACTATTATCTGGTGAGTATCTCTGTAATTGTCTATCATAGCCTCCACTGCTATTGTATCTCTTCTCACGGGTCCGTTCTCTTTCTCGGTCGTTATAGTATGGGGAAGGTTGAGGACAACAAGTGGGGGAAATGGGAGAAGGAGAAGTGTAGGGTTGATAGTACCTTGCCATTTTGATGGTTATTTCTCAAAAATGTGAGTGGAAAAGATAGGGATTTTATGGTGTTGTCAGCGTTATGAGTGTTATTGTACTGGCGAATGATGTTATATCACGCAGTGGACTACTGGAGCTTCTGGTCCGACTCTTGTCCAGGATTAGTTTCAAAACCCTTCTTTTATAGGTGAGGTGGTGTTTTGGGGGTTTGGAAATAGACTGTTGAGGGGTTGTGAGTGTATGAGTGGGGCGGTTGGCAGTCGGGTATAAGTAGCAGGACGGATTAAAAGCATAACTAAAAGCAGGCGGGGAATAAAGAAGTGTGGAATGTGTGTGGGTAAGGCAGTAAGAAATAATAGATAGTATGTAATAAATATTATAATAATGCGAATGATAAGTGTAGTACTCACATTGAGAGGCTTTCTATTAGTGTGGCGGGGTGTTGGCAGGAGTATTATCGATGTTCTCAAAAAGAAAAGCAGGCGACAGAAGCGTTAACGTGCGATGGTGATAGTGAAAGGTAAAAATCCCATCAACATCAAAGGGCAGGGCACTTATATGTCTGCTCCGTTTCCCGCTGTGATCCTGTGGTCTTTGGAATTTTCTTGGGGGATGATGATGTCGGCGGATTATTTCCTTGATAGTTGAAACCTGCATTGAGGGAGTAATAGTAATTCTTTTCTTAGGTGGGGTTGTTGGTAGAGCAGAACTGATGCAATTTTGCATGGGCTTGTGGTTTGTTTCACTATTTTCCTTGGAAGAGGACTAGCGCGCTGTCGAATAATCCAATAAGAAACGTAGCCCAAGTCTATCCGCCTTGGTTCTTAACATCATTTATGTCGTCACGATGGAAGGTAATCCACGCCAAGAACTTATTTTCTTTCCCCTCCCGAGACCCCTTGATCCCTGTATAACCCCAAACAAAGTTTACAGAGTACGAGTAGTAGCTAGAGATGTGTTGGTATGGCACTCCAAGTAATGTAGATAGTGTTTCCACTAGTATTCAAGTCGCAGTACCTGCCTGCTATGATTCAGATTCAGTTGTTTTCACAGTCGGTCTTCCTACCAAGAATTTCACTGTGACGAAATACCGCTCCCACGCACCCCTGCAAATTCACAAGCCGTACAAGCAACATCTCTACTAAAAGCTTATTATCACTTTTTGACACGTAGCAGACGTTTGCTGACGTTCTTGCCCTCGGGTAGCCAGCCTTGTTTGAACTCTCGGATCCGTTTGACAGTGACAATGATATGATGTTTATCGGTAGTTCTTGGTATCCTGAGGATACTTACTCTCAAAAATTAACTCCAAAGCTAGCAGACCAGTCGCTAACCTTCTCATAATTATAGTCTCCTATATGATGTATTGTAATGGTGTCTATTATTCTAACCTGTAGTAGAGAACCATCACGAAGTTTCTAAAGCAACGGAATTAAAATCGCTTGAGTAATGGACCACGGGATCTGTTTATCTGAGTCAAGAAAATCCAGAGTTACTAGAAACCCATGACCGACAGTCCAGGATCCTTCAGTTCATTCTTCTAGTCCGTGCCTGAGCGTCTTTACCCTTCCTGCTCTCTTACCACAAGCAAAGAAGTTAGAAACAGAACAACACACGACGGCCTAACCTGTAGATCTCTGCGGCAGATGGACATTTACACATCCACCGATTCAATCGAGCTCGTGGGATCTTACTGTAGAACCGGTTTGGGAAGAAAGGCCTCCAACAATGAATCTGATATGTGGATATACGTCATACCAGCGGAAACCAGTTTCCACTTGATTATGGAGGGGTACCTCCTATATTGGCGAGGATGAGGGATACTTTAGTGTGATGAGCGCCGTGAGAATCACTTTTGGTTTGACTTTTTTCCTGAATTTTCGGTTGGGTGCGCTCTCTCGGGTGAGATTCGAGTGGGTACAATGCAGATGAGATACACAAACTCTGTTTTCTCTTCTTTGTTCTACTGATTTATTCTACCACTATATCTCTCTACACTACTTTAAAACGGCACAGCTCTGCCTTCACTCGGTTACCCCTCTTGAGTTTTCCTTTTGAGTACGGCACATACGCATGATGGAATGTCAAATGTGACACGAGATAAAGAAGACTGCATATGGGGTTATGGACATACCGATCACCGCGATAAATTTTTGATTCTGGAAAAACGTGAGACATTGAATGATAAGAGTCATCGGTGCTGTGAGGCTTTGGATTAGGTGTGAGGGTGATTTCATCGGTTTTCGACTTAGAGCTGGTGGCTGCTGTATTTGTCGCAATTAGGAAACGGGGTTTCTGGACAATTTCTTCCCTGGGAGCCATGGACCCTGAGCACGCATTTATCTGGGGCCCGGGGAAGTCTACCACGGATATGGTACAACTGCAATCATCAACAACCAGCGGGAACGGCAGCAGCAGTTTTAACAGCGGCACAGCATCGGCATACCGGCAATAAAAGGGCCGAGGTCTGGCTTTATAGGTGAACGACTCCGGATGCCAACCATATATCGACAGCCATGAAACGCCTCATGATAATGTTTTAGCAATTGTGCTCACAGGCTTCGTGGCGAGAATCGGAGACCACCGCAAGCTGGTGTTGATCAGGACAAGCTTGATCAAACCTTCATCGTTAGTACAGGAGCCTTGAGAAATATCAACGATGTTCTCATATACTACAGGATGGGCTTTACTAGGGCTTTAACCACGGATGTCCTGGCTCATGAATAAGTGGTTTTCTGGGACAGGGTGCAACCGTATTCATATCATTCGATCAATCTGGCCGCTGGGTCTTCCGAGTGATTTTTTTTTTTTTGGGGGGGGGGGGAGGTGGACTAGGTATTTTATCTACTTCAAAGAGGATGCGGCCAAGCGCTGTTATGCTAACATGATGTGTGAGAGTAACTGACAGCTCTTCAATGATGAATGAACAAATATACTACTGCCGCAACTCAAAAAATCAGCTGCACATATGAGATTAAAATTCCAGTTAGCAGACATAATCTACACGTTCAACCAATCGTTAAGCAAATGATCCCTAGCCGGAGATAGCTAATTTTTTCGAGGCTTTGCGGTACTATAATACTGACGTGATCAAGTACCTTGCTTGATGAAACATATGATTTTCCCTGTCAACGCTAGGATATGTGGGGAAAAAACCTATCTGTGAGCGTCTCCTCTTATATCAATTAAACCTGTCATCCCAGCTCCTAATGCCTACATGTACTCGTATGCGTTTAACGCTAATACATGCCTATAGCTAAAGTGCGCTTAGGAGAAGTCATACCAGACTTTTGAAGTATCGCCGTCATGCCACTTCTCTACCCCGTGATTGGGTTCCAGTCCGTTTACAGAAGCTACCTACTCAGATCAGGGTTCGAATATCAACCCACATGCACTGAAGAGATAGACGCTTGGCCTCCCATAAAATAGCTAAGTAGAGGCCTAGGTACGTTAATGTGGTTTCAATCTAAAGGGACATTTTGTAGCGAAAATTAGTATCAGTCTAACCACCTTGGATTGTACAGGCACAATTATAAGCAGTTACGAGATTTTGCTACGAGTTATATACGTATGCGTTAAAGGCACAAAGATACAACGGAGCAGGCCCCGCGCAAAGCGCCATACTCCTATACCGTTCGTCTCTCCTCAATGCAGTCTAATTTCCCCGTGCGGCGGAGTTCCGCAAGGCTTTCATATGGCATACCGTCCACACCAACTAAGATGCGTTTGATCCAGTAAGTAGGGATTAAGATAAACTATGTACAAAACCTCAAGTGCAAATTATAGTGGTATCCCTTAGTCTGTTAGTAAAATGCTGCCCCCCCCCCTTAGAGGAAGCAAATTTTGTGTGGCTTTCCCAACAGATCCTGTTAACTCCCTTATCAAATAATAACGATCTTCCATACAAATTCAATTCCTCTATTATAGGGCGGTCAGCATTGACAAACTAAGGGATAGTTAACAAATACTCGCCGATGTACTACTGTTCTTCGGTCTCTCTATATTAGCGGATATCTATATTAGTGGATATCGCAGCCAAAATGTAAAGTATTCTAGAAAATGATCAAATCACTCAGGAGGAGTTACAGGCTTGAGGAGTTACAGGCTTGATTCAAGGTGAAGAAGAGATATGTTGTGTTATGTGCGAGGCTAGCTGCAGCCTGATTACAACAGCCAATGGTGCCGGGACACCTCGCGCATATTGTCAGATGCGAGGCTGCATATTTAGATGGTGTTTCATGTGAGCGGTATAATAGGGATCAGTAATTACTAGTACATGTAATTGAGACTGTAAATACATATAATTATACGTCTCGAAATAATAGGACTCTTCTGTGAGAGCGTTAGTATTCTCATCCGGGCTATAAAATATGTAATGGGTATTAACAAGGTTGATAGATGATAATATTTAGATATCAGTGTTTAATTACATAGTATGGTGGGTTTCCACAAGTAAGCGAACATTCACCTTGCAACCAAAATTTGTATGGGAATGCAACTTCAAAGACGTATTTCTCCACAAGCACAAGGGGATGGAGCAAAAGAACCTTAGATATAGATTCTCCAGCTGTGATAGTACCTACGACTAAAATGTCAGCTCGAGAGTGCGACTTTGAAATTTTGATGTTGTTAGGTGGTTTGTATGGTTACTACCCTCATGTTCAACTACTTGTGGCACCGTGCAATACATGTAGTCTTGAGACTAAACCCAGCTGCCAGTACTACCCAGAAATGGCAAAAGTAATCACCGGTTTTACTTTAAGGCGCCGACCTAGGCATGCAGTTTGATAACTACAGGAGTGCAGTTACTCTTAACCTATAAGTCGGTGGCCGGTAAAGTGGTGTTTCACACACACACATATATATACATGTATATATAACTGAGGTTTCGACCGCATTTACGAGTACTACGCGCGGCCCAGCTATCCCCGCCATAGTTCCCCAATATCATTGGCATTTTATTTAATTAACTCTCACTCGGCTAAAGTTCATAGCTACATGTATAGCCAACGTTCTCGCTTGGTATCATGTACATGTACATGTAGTTTAAAACAGTACTACGATTACGAAAAATCCCTCCTTCTACGACCAAAGTGCTTGCCAATCACTCTTTGGGTCTTCCCACCAGAATTCACGCATACTATATCATGTATAAACTACATGTATGTGCATGTAGTAATCTGGGTTCTAGAATGAATACATCTTAAGATCTTGTAATACACAAGTATTGATGCGTAAACACATCATGCATTACATGTACATGTATGTACTACTACGGTGTCAAGGGTAAGTGAGTAGAACGTAGCAACGCAAACCGCACCGCCGAGTTCTACTCACTTACCCTTCACACCGTAGTACACATATATGGTCATGCCCATATATACGTATATACTTCTACGCTATATATCACCGATGAGGATCTGTACTACGTATACAAAAGATCTCGAATTGCACGTAACATTGATTTTTTATGTAGCCACGTAAGTACGTACATGTACACTTACACGAGCAAGTGCTATAAGTCTATAATTAATACATGTATAAATACTAATGTATACTTGCACACATCTCTCAATATGACCTATATATACATGTATACATATACACTGGGGGCCCTTAAAGTGATGCAACGAGCTCAATATTCTGGTGTCGCGACCACCATCAAAGCTAGGCTCAGTCAATTTTTTCCATTAGTATTTCCATTTACTATTATCATATAGCTCCCCCTAATGCCAACATAAATTACTTCCCAACTCTTGGGCATGGTGGCCAGTAGCTGCGAAATTAGTGGTTTCTGTCGCCGTTGCATCACTTTGAGGACCCCCGGGGTACATCTTACATACACTCTTATTGCAACAGGTCTACACCAGACTTACTTATATATATGACCACTAATACCCAGGGACTTATAGGATCTAGAAAGTGTACTATCGAAGTCGACTCTATCACCAACCCTTAAGATTTGCCGCTTGCATGTCTATATGGACGTGTTAGTGATGCCAAGCACATGTTCCTGTTTATGAATTCATATGGAAGATGTTTATGCGGTATATTTACTATGTCCCCGTTTATCCAGCGCATTTACTATATCCTCTGTTGTGCAACTACATATCTAGTCTAAATCTATTCTTCTATAGGTTAACTTGTTGATATAATAACTATAAATTAACGCCTTGGGCCCATACCCTACGTATACATCTCAAGTTATAATTAACAGCTTTGGAGACATTCCAATATTGTTCGATTTCGGGCATTCCAACCTTCAAGCCTAAGAGCTGGGACTAATACGTACCTGCGTGTATACGAGCCGGTGTGTTATACCTGCGACCTAGTATTGAAAATCCGATATCTTAATGCCGACGATCGTGATGTCACAGTACATCGCATTGCAGGACCTTATGTACCGATACCAAGGTACCTACTCTACATCGGAAATTTAAAATTCTTGCTGCCATGTCATCACGACATCTACTCTAACTTCAGCTGATGTATATAGATTATATTAGGAAGTGGTGCAGGAGAGCTACATATGTAGAGGTTTCGAATAGGACAAGCATATTCTGGTGTTTAAAGTCTAGCCCCGTTCGGTACTACTCTAGTCTCTTACCTAGCCTAGGTCGGTACTCGCCCCGCCATGATGTTTCGGAACACAACCAATATTGCATACCATACAAAGGGGGCGCTTGGCAATTTTTTGTGTGTACTCTACATGTATGCATAGCAGTCGTGTTCGGAAACGTCATGAAATTACATGTAGTAGTAGTACTACGGGTGTGTGTAGGGGTAAGTCTGTAGACAGTCTAGATCTACAGACTTACCCCTACACCCGTAGTACATATATACTGCAGATGAATCATTGAATAAATTTCAAATCTAACTTAAGAAACTGAGCGAAACGTTATCAGAATCACTTACACCATATAAATGTAGTCAAAAGGCGTTTAAGGACATATACTTCAGTAATACCACCATCTCGACGCTTTATTCAGATCAACCTACGGCCTTAATTACCGGCTCTAGGTACATACAGCAAATCCATCTCAAATATAGACATCCCGGTCTCATTCATCGAACCTTTTCACACAACATTTTGAAGCAGCTTGATAACTAGACAAGTAAACAACCCGTTAACGAAATGGAAAGTAATATCGCAGCCACAAGTGTTTTTATCGACGTAATAGCAGACCCAACGCTTCTAGAGAACTCTTGGTAAAAGCACCACCCACAAAAGAAAAACAGAGCTAGTCGCTAACCGACACAAAGGATCAAGATGCACCGGCCCGAATCGATTAACTGAAACTGCATGTCGTGGGTTTGCGGGGGACTTGGTCAAGGGAAAAGACCAGAAACAAAGGCGCGTCGGGTTAATAACCAGCCCTTTCTATAGGACACTCATCACAGCGTCGGTGCTGACATTCGTAGCACGCAGGATTGACTTCAACACACATTGGACCAGTATAGACACCGTTTTTCATGCACATATGGCAGAACCAGTTCCTCTCCCGAGCAAGAGAGTCTGGTGGCGCTTGTCGATATAGGATATCGTGGGTAGGTCTACTTGTTGGTGAGGTAGGGGGTGAATAAATATCTTCTTCGGCGGGAGAAGAGGGGTGCGCTAACTCTTTGAGAGAGCTGTTGGAATTTTCATCGAGGATTCCAGCCGCAAACAAGCCATCAGATCTAGGGGCAAAAGAGGCACTAGGAGTAATTGAGGACATGGCAGCTCAAATATTTCGTGGAGATTGATATTGAAGAAGGGTGTGAATATCGACTTTAGTAAGGGGTATTTTCGGTACTCTGGCTTCTAATGATCTTTATCTAATGTAGCTGATGGATATATAGGTGACTTCGGGGGAGAGCCGTGCTGATGAGAGCTTAAAATCCCTCTGTAGTTGAGTATATATGTATTTAAATTTCCAAGGCTAACATTTAGTCTAGGTGAGAACTCTTAGTACGCGGTCAATATTACGAACATTAAGTTTCGCCCTGAGATTAAGGCAATAGAACTATTGCACTGCCTTTGCGCACAAATAAGATAAATCAAGTCCTCTCGAAAGAATGTTTATAGTCTGAAGACTCATGAACATACGATCAGCTAGTTAGGGATCAACATAACTAATCTTTTGGTTGGATTTACTGTGTGCGAACAAGAAGGTCTTTGTAAGATTAGACACCTGTCACCATGGTAATTTTCAGGGTGTTACCAAATAACCTACACAGCAGGGGCATATGGGGCTTGCATCTCTGAGGTAGAACCACGGTACGGGAATCGTGCCGTTATGCATATATGTCTCACATAACCATAAGGCTGAACTTTAGCATTTAAACTAGTACTTGAGAGGGATCCGTCACCGCACAAGCCCGGCGCCTGGACATACCTCAGCTAAAAACGGATATACTCACCTTCTGAGATACTTGAATGCCTAAGATATTGGCATGGCTTCTTGATTCGTTGGCATCGCTTTACACCTAAACCCCCGGCGCCTAACATCCAATCAAGCAAGGTTAAAGGGCCAACTGTTAATATCAACACTCTGAGATCAATGAAGAGGGGCAGAGTTATATGATGGCTTTCATCTCTTTAGGGGTTCTAGGAATCTTGCTAAAGCATAGTCCCCTGATAACACTCATCTTAGCACCACCCCTATCCAAACCCCACAAACTATATCTGTCAAAATCTAATCATCTAAAGCTATATATACTTGTACTATTCTAGGGATCATCTTATTTCTAGTATATATTGACATTTCATAGAGCTTGTAATCTATTAAGTCATCGTATAACTAGGGTTTACAAGCACAACTGTAAATGTGCGTCCTTTAGTCCTTGTATCGCGTTATTATACGTATACGGCGGGGACTAAGGCTGACGTATTACAACGTCCACGGTAGTGGAATTAGGGAGAATTTGTTGAGTTGACATGAACAGAATATGATAATGTCTACGAGTATGGCAGGGTGGGTTCGAGGGTAACGAGTAATAAGGTGAGTTTAATATCTGTGGCAAATTTCGACTAGCATATCTGGGTCTATATCTCTAAATGGTGCCGCCTCTATAGTAATCACCCTTGTACCAATAATACAATCGGGCATCTGATGGTAATTAAGACAGTTAGACATCAGAGTACGGTTGGTAGAAGGCTTTGTCTTAGACGTTTGGGGACAGATCTTACGCAAATTGGGCATACTCCAGTAGGTAGACAAAGAAGAACTTGGTTGGGTGAGGCAGTTTTAGCCATTCATTGAAGCTGACAAACTAATATGCTCTACGAGGATGCCCCATACAGACCTACACTCATCATATTATGTGTTACTCCTAGTGCAGAATGAGGCTTAGTGCCTAGAATGGCCTTGGGTTACAGTGGAGGGTGCGAAATTCGTTTCTGATAATGATTACAAGGACTTAAATATTCCTGTGACTCTGCGCAAGGTATACATTTGTGAGTGGAGTAACGGTCAGCCCTATAGATATTTTGTGGAAGCCAGTCATCACGAGAGTATACATAAAACATATTATTCTTTTTTGATAGGCACAGGTACATTAACGTTACCCAGCCTTTCCCCCAACATGTGCGACTCGCTAACTAATAAAGGTAGTATAAAACAGAAACTTCCATGATTGGTTGCGCAACTGCACTCCAGTGCGTTTGGGATAGTGCGTTTGGGACAGTGCGCAGGCAGGTGCGCGCGCTCACAAATCAGGGAAACGGAACTTCACAGCTAAAACATGTTTGCGAAGAGAGGGATTTTACCTATGTTGTCCAATATGTGGACTGTAATTAATATTGTTAGGACCACGGCGAAACCTTTTCGGAGGTAATTTGATATTTGGACGACGTACGCGTTTAATGTTACTTACTTCATGGACAGTTACCTATTACACTAATAAAGGTAGCATATTATAAGATCTTAAGTTAGGGGGATTTATCAGAAGGGAATCAGTTCTTATGTACCTTTACCTGAGATCTGGTATGTCCAATCTGTAATGGCAATGGGGGGTGTGGGGGGTGGGGGGTGGAGGGAAGAAGGGCAGATTTTATTGAGAGCGTCCGTAACTAATTAAGGAAAACAAACAGATAACGTCGTGATATAAGTAGTCCGAAATAAGGGAGACTCTGAACGCCCCAACCCCATAATTCACTCCAAGGTCCCTGGGGAGAACATAACCACTGCCATATCCCTTCCGATAGTCGGGGCAACGATGTAGCTACACTCGAGACAATCAAACATGTGGGGATATAAGATGTGGACCCGCACCACGATCGATCTAGGGGGCACACGTAGAAATAAACACTCTATATATTCGGGAGATGTTTTATTCCCTGCTCAAACCCAAGAGATAGTCGCTCCCAGGGGTTTTTGATGGAAATATTGAGATGCTACCTCATCATAAAACGTTTGTCTGCAGGGGCAGTCTTCCCGATTTGAGGTCTGTTTGGCACATCTTCGGATATTTAGGTAAATGCGTTGACTGGGGTTAATGAACTTCACAAGGAAAGTGAAGATCTTAGGTTGGTTTGAGAGGGCTGAGCATGAGGAGAAAAGAGAGACGGTAGACGAAAATGATACCTAATTGACTGCTTTTGAATGTATCTTTTCTTGGTTTGCATTGCTCGGTCCGATTCGAATGGAGCTAACCTCTTCGAAGGATAACCTAGGTACCTCCTATATATATTTGAGAGCTATCTCGGTTTTAGTTTTGAGCGTGTGCAGGATAGGGAAGCCTTGGATAGGTATATTCTCAGGTTCACCCTCTAAGGTGGAGCCCAGTCATTTCTACGCACAATCCCATGAAAACTTCACGTCTTTATTTAATTAATAGATTTATATAGGGCTTAATTAAACTAGTTATATAAGGCAAACCTATTACCGTACCTTGCCCCCCTCCTTCTTGCTTTAGGGAGATCTTATTCGGGTCGGGTTACAGGTACGTATGTTGCTCGCAGATATACTACTAAGACTGCGCTAGTATTATAACTGCTTGAGCTCCTTCAAAGAATGACCTAGTAGGCCATTGTCATAGTGAGATGCTTGTAGGATTAATTCGGATTTTGTGCTACTCTCACATCATTCTACGAGGTGGTACCGAACCTTAGGCGTTTTCCCTATAAAGTCCTATTTAATATTAGTTTACTATAGGGCAAGTGGTAAGGGCCTCATCCTCTTTAGATACGTGTTTGAAAATAGCTGCGCTAAACTGCCTCTCCCCTAGTCATATACGTTTTTATACACATGTAGTGTGTTAATATATATGAATATGAGGCGACGTAGGTTGCTACTTACTCTTATTATATTACATATATCAGACATAGCTGGAAACATTGGTGGCCTAGTGAGCTTGTTTGGCTAATCAACTTACGGCATCTCTGAGTTGAGTCTGTACCTTGAGAAAGGATAATTAGAGGTTTTCAATGGAACCACAGACCAATTCTTCAGGGCGTGATGGTTTCGAGAGAATGCATTCTTCATTCTCCTAATAAGGAAGAGGAGAGTCTGTATAATTAAAGTATTTCTGTCACGGAGACTATGGCTTCATGAAATGGGCTAAATAAGGAATACTACATATACCGAATGTGAGTATACACATTTTTACTATTGCAGAGGTCGAAACTTTGTCCCAGACCAGAACAAGAGGTAGATAAAGGTACATGTCGAACCTTGCAATTGTCTAGATACAATACTTCTATTCCACTCTTCTAACCTACGGTTAGGCACCAGTTTTCGGTCATTCGTGATAAAACAACCCACGGTCGATCGAATGGTTGAGCAGTGGGCGGCTAGAATTCTTACTTAATCTTCCATCACTCTTTGGCCTAGTATTTGCTAATTTCATCATATATTTTATCAGAATTATTATGTAAGTAACAATCGCTGGTAGCGCGAACTAGATCGAGTTTGAGAACACCCAACTGATCAATAATGAGGGTAAAATTGTTACATGTATGGTTATATACTCGCGTACAGCGCCCGCCACCACGAGCCACAACCAGCTTCTACGCCCCGTTGTTTAGAGTCGAAAGAAGGGTTAGGCCCTCGATGTTTTGGAACTTCGGATCGCCACCTTCCGTCAAATCATACGAGGTCAAAATTGTCTAAGCCTCACTAGGACTAGCTAGGCATGAATCATGAATGGTCTGTACTTAAACCTTAAACCACGCAACAGGCTGCTAATCACATCCAGTCTTCCAGTCTTCCAGTGGTGAGGGTTTTCAATTAAGTGTTTATGGGACTGGCAACATTGGACCTTTGTATCCCTTTTATCCCATTAGGCTACTATAGGTCCATTCCTTTTGCCTACTTCAACAATCGCTACGACCCGCCCGATAATAGGAAATGTGGATTGTTACCTAGAATGAGCTCGAGGTAGGTAATCAAGGTTGAAAATTTTTCAATGTTCGATGTAGGCGACTTCCCTGAACACCCTCCTCACTCGAACAGTTGAGAGTTATTAGTACAGAAGCCGGTTTCAACAAGGATCCTTTCCTTTTTTACGCCCAATGTTCGAGTGAGATGGGTGTTCAAGTGGCTAGGGAAGTCGTCTATATTGTTTCGGATTTAAAAAAGATAACTACTCGTAGTTTATAGCGTTTCTGGGAACAACTTACGGAAACAACGCTACAAGGCTACCTTTTTGTATGGCATGCAATAGTGGTCGTGTTCGGAAACGTCATGAATATAGGAGTAAAGAATGATAACAGGTGAGGACATGTCTGCACATCATGACTGGACATCATGACTGGCTAATTTATTTAACAGAATAGTAGAAGATACATATTATCTATTAATGAATTAAACAAAAAAAGGTTCATACTACATGTATCTCCCGATCCGGTCTCAGATCAATCTTGATATGCATACAGTACGGTACTGCAGTTCATAACGCTTGGTATTAAGACTGGGCTGGTATAAAACTACACTCCTACATATGGCTACTCAACACTAGCTAAAGACGAATTCTCGAGAGAGAAAAAATAATGTTTATTTGTCAATGCGTTCAAACCTAATCTACACGAACATACTTAGGGGCATGAGTGTTATATCTTCATGCTGTCACTCGGGGGCTTTTTTCGCCTTCTTCCTAACCATAGCATAAGTTCTAAGCCTTTAAATCACCATGACCCTTACGGATCAATTACGGTGGAGCCCTGGCGAGTGAACAAACACATAACGCGGCACCTAGGCCCGTAGCACCTACCCGAAGCTGCTTGGGTAGAACCCGAAAGAACCTCCATGGGGGGATCCATGATCCACGTTACCTCCCAAAGCCTATCTATTTTAATGATTGCACTGGCCGGCACTGTTTCAGGCTCGAAGTGAGCGGTATTAATACTCGAATCGCAGCCGTTCCGAGGATTTTGAGCTATAATGTTTTTTGATTCCTTGGTAAAGACCCCGCACGCACCTATGGGAAGCTTTTGTTCCTCGAAAGTACCTAGTAGCTGCAACGCCTCCAGCTGACTCACATTTTTAAGCACCCCGCGGCGAGGCTTCATGTGGTTTTGGTATATATATTCTCGTGATATCCTCCAGTCGCTCTCTGCCCGACTGAGGTCATAGCGGTTCGGGGGGCGGGGGGACATAACTTGTATTCGTCGTAGTCGAAGCCCCGGGCGCCGGGTCCAACCCGAACACCTTATAGTAATCCACGTCAGTTCAGCAGCCTTCTGTCCGCAAATTAAGGGGGTAAGAAAAGAGTTCAGACATAAGTTTGAACCCACTGGCTAGAAAAGAGCCTCTACCTCACAATTAGCGTGGGTGATGGAGTATTGTGCCCTCGTTGATTCGGCCGGATTCTAAAGCTGTCTGGCTAGCTATTGAATGCTGTCAAGATTTTCCGTCAGACATAGCACCAATAACTGTATTATAGAGTGAATATCCGACAGCCTTTAAACAGTAGATCATATATACAGTATGAAAAAACCTACGGAACTTAGTGACAAATACAGGATTAAACCGGCGTTATAGGAATAATACTGTATCAATATCTAATTCTTACCGCGTATATAGCTAGCTAGCGTATTTATGAGAACGCCGTAGCGAATCCACGACCTTTTTGGTACTGTATGCAGTTGAACAGCATCTTCGACAGCTACATGTAGGCTTACTTATTATGAATGCCTGGTCCTCCGTTATATACAATTGATCACATGTGCCTCAACCCGACTTTATGATAGCTATAGTTTTGGAGATCAAGACTTACTAATTAGTAAATGCTTTTGTTATTTTATCGTTCTTCGAGTTTAGTACAGCGCCAGTTTCAATCATTAAAACAACCAAATCACTTAAAGCAACTCTAGTTTATGCACATCATTGAGATATCAGTTCATCTTGCCAAAACTGATAATATATTTCAAATGTTTGAAACATGAATCCATATACCCTAATCCGTGTCAAATTGCTTGATAAAAAAACAAGGGGCCCATATAAACCAATCCACTCTCCGATCCCTATAACCAAAATAAAGAAGAAAAACCACATGTATCTATCGTAAAAGAAAAAATAACAATACAAAGCGCTGCAGCTAGCTCTACCTAAACACCCAACCCCCATAGCATTCTTATTATCAGTGTATTCAATAACCTAAGGGCTAAACGATATACTCCACGTCTCGTATATATGCGCGTATATTCCCTAAAAAAGAAAAAAAGGTGCTACCATATCGTAGTCGGCCCGAACAGCCCAGTAATTATTCATGGGCAATTAACAATAATCGTGCCACAATCGTCACACCTTTGGTGCCCGCAATCTGGGGACTCGCACTGATCATACATGGCTACCAAGAGTGTCGTGCTGACGGGACAGCTTGGTAGCGTCCCACCGCAGCACACCCAGTACCTGTTTTTATCAGGGCTCTGGGGGTTGGCGCCGGACTGCGAATGTTCCCCTGATAATATCGAAGAGCTTCCTTGGCTGTCCACCGTCTGCTCGCGAGTGCTGCGGTATGTATCGGTGCCGCGGTATGTATATGTATCGGTGCCTAGGTTTGTATCGGTGCCGCGGTTTTGATGCTCTCGAGGACCGGGACGCTGGGCACTTTCTGTGCGTCCATTGCCATTGTGGAATGGGCGGCGAGAAGATTCAGATCCATTAACTGATTCCTGTGGTGTAGCAACTATGTCAGCGGAGGTCAACCATCTGTCTCGAATGGGGGTGCTACCATTGTGATGGGAGGTGTTCTTGAAGTCAGGTTGTAGGAGGTAGAGTGTTATAGCTATCTATGGACGCTGGGATAGAGCTCTCTGGACGAGATCTTCATCTCGCTATATATCTATTTGGATTGAAAGCCTCATTGGACACTGTTTAAACTAGCTTCGAGACTGTGATTCATAGAAAGGCTAAAGGATTAATTGGTTACGACTTAGTAGCGCTTTAGTCGACACTCATGGGGTAATGCTCCTGAAGGATTTGCCTGCTCGATATTGGTGTTGGTCCAGGACTTTAATTACGAAAACAGTATCTTAAACCATTTTGAACGTAGGTAGTTCTTGAAATCCTATAAACCTGCTCGCAAATCGTGAAATTGATTGCCTAGCAGATCGCACAAGAGTTAGCGCAAGGCCTAACAAACAACTCAGGGCCCAGCGGCGCACAGTTGTATTAAATAAACGTACTAGAAGTGAGGTTTGATCCGAGTTGATGGAGCTCGAGTACTCTATGACTTTTCGTCAGGCCCTAGGGCTTAATCTTCGCACTCATGGTATTCGCTGAAGGAATTATCGATCCCCGCTAGCAATTGAGGGCTCGAATGATAGATAGCTATAGAAGGATAAGATGGATAGATGACAGGTTAGCTTCCTTGTTCCTACTCTGAACCCCAAGCTAGTTAAAAGAGGTAAAATGGCAGGGAGAAGCGGGCCGAATCTTTTTTTTTTCCTCTCCTTTTTTCCTCGAAAAGTCATTAAGAACAGCCGACTTGACGAACAAACGATGTAAGCTCGAGAGATGAGGTTGACTACATGTAGCTTAGGCATAAATGATAGCCCGGGTTTATTGCGCACTTACATGTATTTAAGCTGCGCATGATTTCAAACGACCAATCAGAAGAAGGCTAGGCAGACCTACTTGCGGCGAGAATGTTTGTGTGAGAGAAAACGCTGTTGCAAGACAGAAGTGGTGGCAGAAACTTATTCTCGAGGCAAGTACATAACTTCAGCTAAAATACATGTACCTAAGTTCAGCCATGTAAGTAATTCTACTCAGGAAATTTAAAAACGGTACATACTAATGTGGCTTAAAGGACTCTCGACACATGTATCTATAAGGAGTAGGAACTGCGCCAGGCACTGAGCGCTAAAAAGCGATTTTATCTCGGCCCTCGCAGTTCCCAATCAAGTATTATGTATACATGTACTCATTATCATGTCCCCCTTGCACGTGCCCTTGCCTCGCAATAGACCCCGCATCCTTTAGCTATACGCGCAATATATCTCTTCTCTATGGTTTTATTAATTAACCGCGCTTCTGCATACAGTAGGTACACACTCTCTGTGTAACATACATGTAGAATCGAACTTATTTCTCCTATGGACCCGAAAAGAGATTATGCTTCATTGTGGGGTAGTCCACTGAGGAAAGCAAATGGCTGTGCGGAAACATTCTCGAAAAGATCAACCTGCCTGTAGTACGGCTAAGGATGAGGGCTATATATATGTTAGCGCTAGTATAAGGCATTTCTCAGCTAAGGGACGTGATCAATATATAGAATTAACACAAATTATAAAGGTGATATTTAACTCTATCATTTCTGTGTACGGTGGTGAACAGTAATGAATTTCTCTACTGAGGTGCGTTCGCAATTCGTTCCTTTATCACTTATCCAGTAAATCATGGCGATATCAATATTGGGGCGTATGACAATGTAGTTATTCGCCCAAAGGGAATTATATTAATACCGAATATCGAATGATACGTATACTTTGCGGGGCAGAGGAACCCCCTCCCCCCCCCCCCTTTTTGAGATTTAACAAAGGTTTAACTAACGTTGACTCAATACTAGATCTATCCCAGAGATCACGAGAACCCAACTAGGGATATCTTCCTTCAATTGCGATTGGGACCCAAAGTTCCTCTGAATATTTCCAATATCACAGCGATATCTAACTAGTACTACATAGCGATTACGCAAGGCTTAGCTAAAGGCCTCGCTCCTTTCAGCCCTGGGCCTCAACGGCCGGGGTTGTACTGTTGGCAAATTATACCACTGTAACATACATGTACAGGTACAGTCAATTGTCAAAACCAAAACACTCTATTTCCAGCGCCTGGGAAAAGTCCCCAGCGGCGCGGCGCGTATCACTACGTTTCCTTAATAAAAGTTGCCATGATATTGTGCAATGTGCATCTGTCCATCGGCTTTGTGCGTTTCCTACATCTGCATATGATGGCAAAACAGTACCCTGGAATGTGTAGGTTTTTACATACGTATTGCCAAATATAATTTCATCTCCCCCGCTTATCTAGCTTCGATCATTACATACATGTATATCTTATGCGACTAGAGGGGAGATGAGTACGAGTATAATACTACATGTATGATAGTAGCAAAACCAGGCGCCTATATCCACGAGCGAAATTTAAAATAATCAATTATAATAAACTCTAAACCTTAGCTAATCCCTAGTCCGTCGTTTAACGCACTACACACTAATCCCCATCACCGCCCCGGACCTCTAGTCTAAACTTGATTCTCTACAACTTCTTGCAGGTCTGTCATGAGGAAGTCTGAACCTCCCCTCTTCCTCTTCGCACCTGTAGCACTACCACCCTCGGCAATCATGAATCGCATTTTCAGTACCTGATTCTGGCTTTCGAGCTTTCTATTTTGCTCTTCCAGCTTCCTATTCCTACTCTCAAGCCTATCTATCTTTTCCTGCAACTTATCTTCCCGTGCCTCTAGTCTCCCAATCCGTTTCTCCTTTTGTGCGTTCTCGTACTGCAAAAGCTCTATCAACGATGACGAGGACCGCGGGTCTGTGGTACTCACCACTGGCTCCTTGACCGTTGGAAGAGGCGGGGGCGGTGGTGGTGGTGGTGGTGGTGGTGGTTGAGGGCGTGATGGATATTCAGCTTGGCGATACTGTCGCCTTTGGCTAGAGTTTGTGGACTGCGGGGGTGACAGATTTGCCGGCGGGGTGGTATCGCGAAGCGCAGAGAGTTCGGGGTCAAAGCGTGAAGGGGGTGGGGCAATATTATATCCCGACGATGGACCACCGCCGCCGCCTCCACCGAGATCTGTCCCGAGGGCGTCGTGGTCGGTGTTATTATCACCGCCTTCATCCTCATCGAAACCGCCGAGTCCAGAAATTTCCCAGGGGATAACTCGAGCTTCCGTAACATCCCATGCAGAGAAATTTGCCGGCCCCTGGAGGCGGTTGTTACTATTACTATTACTCACGACGCGTGAATCCCTATATTGCATCAGTCGTGGCTTTTCACTTTGGTTATTAATATGGTGTATTTCGGGCTATTAGACGCATACCACTGTTTCTGTAACGCGTCGCTGTTACGGGTTTTAAAACCATTACTTTCAGCCCAATTGTTATACTCTTCTGTTAGGCCTTGCCAGCCTTCTTGGCTTCCAGCCTCTACTGAATGCAATCTCGCGAGCCTAAGCAGCTCTTCAATCTCAGCCTCTCCAAGCCCCGTCCCCCCTCCCCCCCCGCCTTTAGAGTTTTTGCCAGCCCTCGGCTTCGGAGTCCCCGCCGCGGCCTCGGCCTCTTTCGCCTCTACACGAATGATTTGCTCGCGCTCCTCTGGTGTGAGTCCTGTGCATTCATCGACCAGATGGCGAGTCCGCTCTTCTGAACGACCCTTCGGGATCTTTTTATTACAGCGTACACATGACACTTGGTATTTGTTGGATCGGTTCTGGAGCGCGGCGTCTTTATTGAAGTATTCGGCCCATTTGAACGGGCGCGGCATCGCTGACTCTAAATGTCGATGTCTATGGTTTCTACGTTGAAAAAATGTTAGAGACAAAAAATTTACTTATGCCGCTAATATTTTTTTGGGCGGCCAAAAGGAAGAATCGTACTTTTTCTTATTATTATTTTTTTTTGTTCGACTGTTTGTGCGGCTTAATAGATAATAATAATAGAGAATGGATCAATTCTGTCAGTCGTGAGGTTGGTTGTTGTGGCGGGAAGGAATTGCTTGGGACGTTGGCAGATCAACTTTAATCAAAGTGTATCCAAGCGAGAATGTTTCACCTTTATGAAAATTACATAAAAACATCCTATTACTTGCATATCTTCATCAGAAATTTTTTGTCAAGAGAAAATATGTTTCTATAGTCCCTTTCGTTCTTTTCAGGGATGGATGGGCAATGGGGCTTGTGCTGTTGCCTAGACTTACATGTAGTAGTACTACGCGTGCTGTTTTTTGCCAAATACAGCAGCTGCAGGCAGGCAGAACAAAAAGCCTTACATAATTGAGCAGCAGCTGAAATACCAGGCCTACTACTGACTGGTACACAAGGCATTTTTCAGAAGTCAAGAACGTACCTACATATAGCTGATGTTAGTACCTTTTAATTTCCACAGAGCAGAGAATTGCATATTGACTGACTGAGTGAAAGTCAAAATTAGTTATCACCCAGAATTCGAGCGCGTATGAGTACGCTACGAATTAGTAATAATAGAAACTTTGACACTTGCGTACCCCGTACAGCAGGGGCTTGTATGTATTTTACCGAGGCTCGGCGTCAACGGCGTAAGGATGTAGATGAACTGAGTGGTCCGGAAATGACTACACGGGAAAAGTTAAGGTAAGGGCGAATGGTTTTTCTTGCTCCTATCCGCCCAGCGTCATAACATACTTTCAGTTAAGGGTCTGACAATCGTCAATTTGAAAACGCCAATAACCACTCGATGCAAGCCTCTTTATGTAGCTTCCCCGGTAAATGTGCTCGTGGGTGTAGAGATTAAATTGTGATCGTTCTAGCACGTGTGGTATATATCGCTGCGCACATAATTAAGCGATATCTGTCATTTCAAGGGTTCCGAATACCCACAAGTACATGTCAGTTTTGGGTGTCAAACAAATGCATTCCGGGTACTCCGGAGATATGTCTTCCTGATATCCTGCGTGCTACGATATCTGTCGTAGGCCAATCGTAGAGAGCGGCGCAGGAACGTCAGCATTGGTTTATACTACATTCTACTTCATTTCCTCATCAGATATTCTTCAAGATTATCAAACTGTGGGCCATAGGGTCTTCGTACCAGTGAAACTATACCGGAGGATTTCTGTCACGTGAATGCGACTAGGTGCATCAACCGTTAACAGCTCCAAGCAAACCCAACCAGATCCCCCGCAATAAGGTTATCTTATTTTCCCTCAGCACCATGGTACCGCCGGCCATGCTCGGAAATTTCGAGAAGCCTTCCTTTAACGCATTTCCCCCTGTATATCCTATTCAGCTCCTGTAATGTCAATCCCACTGTAAGGCTGGCGGGTTTAAAACCAGTGAGCTGTAGGCTCTTTTTGTGTATTGTGCACCCCAGGGCAGTTTCAATGTATGACTTCAAGCGACTCCTATCCATAACTCAGTCGTATGGGGTTTTTTTCTCCACATCAGGTACTCAACATACCTCAAAGGTCTGCAGGGTTGATGTAACGTAATACAAGACTGCAACCTGAGGAGTGGTTTTTTGCAGGGTTCTCTGACCTGGTTCTGCAGCTGGTCCATGGTTGCCTAGTGCCAGTGCCAAGCTTTCTATGAGCCTCATGGCCCGCAGAGTGCCTTATTCGCTACCCTGCAAGCGATACCAAGGCTTAAGATCATGTGACCCTCACACCACACCAACATCAAATTCGGTATATCGTGGCGCGTCATGGATTGTCACTCGATCCTATATTGTGAATGGGCTTGATTGATTGATTGATACTTCATACATGTATGCTTGTGAATGATTTATAAATTCCAATTTTCAAAGTGTGGTAGACATGTACGTACTTATAACATATATATATATATTGCACATTATAGAGCTCAGTCAGCCACGGAGCTGATTACTGCAATTCGAACACGTATTATCGTACTTACATGTAGAGTAGGAAAGCGGAAAGAGTAGATACCTAAAGCACCTCACAAGATTCTACATAATCTAACAATACTTGGGTGATTGGCTAGGTTACAATTATATTCCTTAAGAAGGCGAGATATCCCAAAGCTCCAAACTACCGGGGTAGGGAAGTTAAATCACAATTTATCACTCGGATATCTAGCTCGTAACAGGCTTTTTTTTTTTTGTTTACTTCATACACGCATCCAGCTCATAACAGGCCTGTTCTATTGCCTTAGCAATGTGAGTTAAGGATGATGAAATTATAAGGCCCTCCGGATTACTGTGGGACATTCTACTACACGCGGACACTCAAGCTCATGGCCTATGAATTGGTCGCGTGGTCATGAATTAGTGGAAAAGGGAGTCTAACAAAAGAGTTGCTGGTGGCAACAAAATCTATAATTGCTACTGCAACTGTGGATAGATATAGGTGTAAATGCATGTATTTAAGTACATGTAGTTTGTTGTGTGCAGTGTCGACTACTTTGGTCAGGAAAGTTTGTGCACGTGGCCTCAATCTACCTCATGATATGGGGGAGCAACTTGCGCAACGTCATCAATACCCAACCTTCATTTCTATCACGACTATATGTATGACTGTTAATCCTGTCGACATCAAATTTAAAGCCCTTAATACCTAAGTCTCTATCACCTAAGTCACCCAAGTTTTTCTATCCGGAGATATTGCCACCTACATGGCACACCTTTTATACCAGATACGTAGGTTATCTCACTTCTTAACTTTAATTGATCTACAGTCGTTTTTATGAATTAAACCACGCCATATATGTGTAATACAATACAGTTATAATCCACTCCTACTTTTATACCGACCCCAGCGAAAACCATACTGATATTTCTAAATTAAAGCATGTAACTACATGTAACTTAGGGGGTTTTAAGGATATGGCCCTCATCAACTAGTCTCGCAAAAAAAAAAAAAACTAACGCACTGTATATCGATTATCACTACACAGATACGTACTGGTATCACCAGTGCCACAGTGACAACTGTTGCATGGATTTCCACTTTTAGATGTCAAGACTACACCTGCCAGCTCCGGATCCTGTAGCCATAATCGGGAGGGAAATCTACCAGCAAGCCTTACAGCTGTAGGATCGATCAGGAACCCTCGATCGTCATGCCAGGCTATAGCGCAGAAGCAATCTGGCTGCATAAATTCTACCGATTCTGTAAGGAGGTAACCACGGAAGTCTTTACTAAGATCATATCAGATCATACGATCACTGCTTCTAGACTCATTTAGCGGGGTTTAAAGGTTATCGACGGAGGTATATATACGGTATTAATGCATCTTTGTTGCCTGTCGTGGGAAGTATGAGTGTGAAAGTAGCATCTGTGCTAATCTGATAGGGAAAATGAATGAATTTCCTCCAGCCCCGTTGGCATTTTAGACAGTTCAAATATCCACTTCCACTAGTCATAGCCTATTGTTTGTGCGTCCACTGCACTCCGCCCTCGGCCGAAGTGATGTATCCTGATCGACAGGATATCCGTCAACGGAAAGATAAAGTTCTACCTATAGCTACGCAACCTTGGGAGAAGAAGAAAAGTCTAGCTGGAGGTGTTTTTTCTGAAATGGAGGCTGTGTGAATGAGTGTGGTACCACACAGATATGTACTACATGTATGTACATGTGCAATACATGTTTTTCATACAAACGGTAGCCGGTGATTCCATTTTCGGCAACATATAAGTATCTAGAGCTTTGCGGGGCCGAGCTACCGAGAGCTTGATACACAAGAGGGGAACCTGGATAGAGGTTACTATTACAGACTACAACTACATCTGCGCGTGCGCACATCACGTGCACTGGTCGTCTACGAACTTTATAAAAAGACCTGACCAGGTATATGGCAAAAACATGTATTGTGCGAATATTTTCTGGCGACTACGCATGTATTGAAGTCTATCGTGTCGTATCAACTGCCACCACCACCACCACCACCACCACCATCAACACCAACCATCATCACCATCGTCATCATCGTCATCATCGTCATCATCGTCATCATCGTCCAACAACATCAACATCATGTTCTTTTTTCATTATCTTCACCTTCATCTTCATCGCGTCCCCATGAGCGGGTCTTGTGCGCAGGGGCCGATGGATTGGTGGTTTCCGGTCATAGAAGTTGAGAAAGGAAGAAGGAAACCAATAAACAAAAGATGTCGGGATTGGCAACAATATAGATTCCATAAATACAAATACAAAGATACACATAGAAATAAGCGGGCGTTCAGTCGCTGACAACTCATATTTGTTCAGTAAGTGATTGTTTTACCGGCCCCATCCTCTCAATGTTAATCATCAATAAACACTGTGTATATATAGTACATATCATTCGATGGCGTTGAGGCTACATACATGTATGTATGTACATTATGTGCATGTAGCTACGGCCCACAACATGCACATGTATCTGCATAACATATTCCGCACATGTGCGTGAACTCAACAAAAAAGCGCGGTTTGGACCCTGAGAGCGAAATGTTTGCTGCAATCATGGCTTCAACACAGGCGGAGAGAAACAACCAATGCACTCTGCTCATATTCAGCGTTGCGATTGGTTATCGTAATGTTGGGCTGGTGATGCACCGCCTTCCAGGAGACATCAAGACACACTGGGTGCATATACACTATATGTGCATCAATTATTCAACTATCCAGAAAATCACCGCACGCGACCACGCGTTGGCGAGTAATAACACAGAGGGCTCATGTACGTTGAGATCCACGGAAACCTACACGACGTTGACCCTTACATGTTTAGATATACTTACCTATTCATTAGGAACCGGTACTAGAAGTCCATCTCTTTGGAGTATAATTAGCTACTCTACTGCTCTTGAATTTTACTACTATCCAAAGAAGAAGCTCCCATACCAAGATTATCGCACGTGAGCGATCCCGTGATCTGCTTCCTCATGCAGATGAGGCTCGTCTTGAGTAAAATAACGGCTGCGGTGCAAATGCAGTTAAGGCGTCATTTATTTCAATTCGAAAGCGGAAAGCATAAGCAGTACTGCCACTGACTTGGACGCTGTGAGGGCGAAATTTAGTAGATTAGTTGTGGTTCTCTACTAACTAGTTCCAGCCTCTCCCGTCTCCGGTGGGCGGGTATCATATTATGGTGAAGTACGATAAATGTAACCCCCCCCCCCCAAAGTGCATCTTTGTGATCCCCTAGAGAACCTTTTGTGACGAGAGGAGGGTAAATTACTGATACCTATCTGCTTATGTTAGATAGGCGTGCATGGTATGCATGCAGAGTGCTCGGAAGATTTTTCGTTCTCATCGAGCACTATGGTGTTTTTTCTATTCGATACCGGGAAATTATAGAGGTCTTGCTTGTTGTCCACCGTTCCGATGGCCAGATAGAAGGAATCCTTCTCTTCCTTCGCGGTTGCGTGAGCCGCGTTTTTTTGTTACTGCAGGTCTGTAGATCTAAGAGGGAGCGAAGAACAAAACAACTCACAAGCGGCTGAATAGGCGGGTGACATCAGACTGACGTCGAAAAAGCAGAATTTTTCAATGGGAGAGAGATCTCGAGAAGGAAAGCGTTCTCTCAATTTGGCCCGCCGCCGCCGCTGCCGCGCAGGCTCATCAGTGATCACTCGCTTCAATTGTTAGAGAGGGATGCAAGGTAATAATAATTCAAGCTTTGGGTCAAGGAAGAGGAAAGCAAGGACCCAGGGAGGTTGCGTTGTCCGGTAGGGTCCGAGTGAACGAGTCTTGTTAACTGAGTTCTTGGCGACGGGTGTGACTGCCCTCTGGGGTCATTCACTCGGTCATTCGATCGCGAAGGTTCACGAATTCAGTATGAAACCTTTTTTTTGTTCACGACAAGAACCTTTTTTTCTTCTCGCCTCCTAGCTAGGAAAAAAGGGCTTTACCTTACAGTAGTAGAGGGGGGTTTGTTTTTGTTTTAGTGAGCGGAAGGGGAGAAAAAGGAACGGGCCGGGGAAAAAAAATCATTCCTTTCTTTTTTTTTTTTTGAGAAAGAGAGTCCAATTCGCAAAGGGTGAGGAGGCAGGTGAGGGTGACAGGTCAAGTGACTACAGCATGGGGGGGTTCTTACATAACCCTGTCAATATGTAGGTTTTTCTGCTTCCTGTTCGCCAAGGCCCGGAAGGAGGGGGATTGGAAAGTTCGAATCGTCGATTAGATCCATGGAAAAGCGGAGTCCGTCAAAGTGAGTCCAGTCAGAGTCAAGGAAAAAGTCACTTACACGATTCTCGCTACTCTCACTCACACCCGCCGCTTCCTTCCCAACCTCTGCTGCTGCGTTTCGCTTGAACACTTTTACCCCAACCAACAACACCCTACCAGCCTTGTGCTGTACTGCACTAGTATCTACGTTTTCTACTTCCTCATTGTGTGAGTGAAGAGGAAGAAGAAGAAGAAGAAGTGGTAAATTGGGGTTATTTCATAGGTAAAAGAAAAAGTAGGTACTAAGTAGTACTACTCTCCAGTCGGTCGCCTTTCCAACAAGTCGACGACTCCACTCTACCTTTTACCTACAGTTCTAGCTCCTCAACAACACCGATCGATACTACCATTTCTGTTCCCTGTGTGTGTGTCCGTCCAAAAAGGCCTTCCGCTGCCTGCCTGGGTCTCTCTACTCCCTTTGTTTTCTCTGATTGTCAGCCTTTGTGCCCCGCTCTACCTCTGCGTCTCTCTCTGTCCTTAGATCTGATCTTTGCGCTGAAATCTACAGCCGCCCACTCACATCCATACATTCATACTGCTACCATACTTACTATACATCTACTATACTACATACTACTGTTACTTCCCTACCATCCATACTATTCATAAAAATATCTACCATATATCCATCCATCCATTAATTAATTCCGTGCCTACTAAATTCATATACCCATCATCATCATCATACCTTTCCCTATATACCGAGTTTCGGAGGAGAGGAGGGGGGGGGAAGAAGTCTGGAGACCTTTTTCCACGACACCACCTCAATCACAACCTACTGACTGCCCTTCCCACAGCCTTTTTTTTTTTTTTTTTTTTCCTTCTTCTCCCACCACGGGTGTAGCCCGCCTCGTCACCTTTTTTTTTTTTTTCTTTTCCTTCTTTCCTTCTTAGTTAGTAGTAAAGTGTAGTCGCTCTCTCTCTCTCGACGACAACGGCCACGACCACGACCACGACCAGTCCACCGTTACCACCTCAACAACAACCCCATAATTCACCCACTCCCATTCATCCTTTCCACTGATCTTCTCTGGGTCCACTCACCTGCAAGCACGCCCCCCCCCCCTCCACCCACCCCCCATAGAGCATAGAGTGTACCTGTGTCCTTCCCCTCACACACACACACACACACACACACCCCCCTCCACCCTCCTCCTTCTTTTCTTCCCTTATCCTCCGGTCTGATCCCTCGCGGACAGACAGATCAGAGACCACAGACCTACATCAGTAGTCTAGTGACCGTGAACGACGATATTATCCTCTGGGTCCTGCGATATAGTTAGCCTTAACAGAAAATAATTCTCACCCACAACACCACTTCCACAACCTCCACCACACACACACACTACCTACTACCACCCCCCCCCCCTCCAACCCTCCCTTCCCACATACAACAGAGCCACTACCATCATCATGGCATCCTCTTCACACAATCCTCATCATCTTCACCCGCAACATCAACATCACCAGTTGATGCTACAACACCAGCAGCAGCAGCAGCAGCAGCAGCAGCAGCAGCAGCACCAACAGCACCAGCAGCACGCTGTACACCACCAACAGCAACAGCACCAACGTCCACCAACAAAACAATCCAATCATCCTATAAATCCCTCCCCATCTCCAGTAATGCCTTACCTCCCTGCTACTGCAGCGCCCTCAAATCCATCAAGTAGCTCATCCTCTCCCGCCGCACACGCATCGGAATCTCAGGACCACCATGAGCGCCCGGTCAAGCGACAACGGACGACCAACTCGAATCTGTCGATAGCCTCACGAGTCCCTCCTCAGGCGGTCAATGTCGCGCACTCGCAGCAACAGCAAATTCACCAGCGTCACCATCAGCAACCAAAATCGGATCCGCCCCCCCAGCCGACAATTGTGCAACCTCCACCACCACCACCACCACCCCCGCCCCCCCCACCGGCGGCTCCCCCGGCGGTCACTTCACCAGTGAGTGTGACATCGAGTTCGAGTGTGCCATTTTTGCGCGTCCAGGAGCAGGGATCGAGTGAGACATTTGCGCTGCCGCTTGCGGCTGTGTCAAATTGGGATGTTTGTAGACCCTTCTTTCATCCTGTCCAATATATCTCGTGCCTGAGGTATTGTTGAAAACATTATTGCAAATTCTATACATACAAGGTCAAAAGAACGCCATCTAACACGTGCGCTATATATAGACTCTAGTAACTGTTCTCCGAGAGCTATTCGCGAAGCCTCCCCATTTGACGCCGAAATTGAAGACCCATCGCGGGGACACTATAATTAAGCCGCTGATCAAGCATTTCCTCAAGGACGGCGTCCATCTCTCGGTTACATTCGACGACCACGCGCCCGTCCACCCACAGCAGCAGACTGTTGTTGTACCCCAGCCAGCGCCAGTACAAGCGCCTCAGCAGACTCATGTCCCAGCTCCTCCGCAGGTGCAGCAGCAACAGCAACAGCAGCAGCAGCAGCAGCAGCAGTCCCACCACCCATCCCCGGTGCCGCCACCGCTTACAATCTCTGCCAGTAATCTCGGCAACGGCATCAGTAACTCGAATGCGAACGGAAATGTCGGGGGCGGCGGCGGTGGGAGCAACGCCAACACCAATGGCAATGGCCTAATACCTTCCCCGACCTTCACGTCTCAACCCCTCCCTACAGCGCAGAACCCCCCAACCCCCTACTCCCCACCATTACACAATTCTTCGACAACACCGTCGACACAGTCGTCATCGCCGTTGACATCGCTTTCATTCTCCGCCCCTGCGCCAGCAACGACACAAATCCCAATGTACAAGATGTCCCGTTCGCTCACTACCGTGTCTGGACTCTGGCAGGAATGGAAGACCGGGCTGGGCGGTGAGCCCTCGGTGGAGAGCCTCGAGGCTCGCTATGGCCCCAAGTGGAGGACGTCACAGGCAGAAAGAAAGTTCTACAGCAGGAGAAAGGTCATCATAGAGGAGATCACCAAACGGATCAGCACGGGTATGGATCAATGGCGCGCCGTGGAAGAGGTCGAGGAAGTTCGTGGTGGGAAGAGTCTGGACGGGCTGAGCAAGATGATTGTGGAGAGGCGGAAGAGCGCCGTCGGGGGCAGCGCGGGCGGGCGCGGGCGTCGGGCCGGCGCTACACAGGGTCAAGGTGCCCCTGAAGAAGAAGAGGAGGAGGAAAATTGGACGGTCCAGTAGGTTGGTTGGTGTGGTGTTCAAGGTGTTTGCGACGGGGGTTTCTTTTTCTTTTGCGGCGTTTATTTTATCCTATTTTGTTTATTTTGCGCCCTTCTCTTGTTTGGACCGGGGGACGGGTTAAGATTTGTTTTGTTTATGCCTGTTGGTCGCAGATACCAATAGTATGGAGTAACTATCGTTTTTTTTTTTCTTTTATCATCCCCTCAGATGTTGTCTCGATCGGATCGGGTCGAGGCTAGGCAGGCTGCATATCCATCTCCGGCTTTCATTCGTTCCTGCATTGTTCCTTTCATAGTCAACCGAATTCCAGATCTCCACATCCATCGCTACATACACACACATCATATATATATTGTCACCCCTCCTCTCTCCTTTCTTTGCTTCTTCATCCCTCCACACTCGTTCCACCATTTTTTCTTTCTGTACGGGTTTTTTGGCCACGAAAAGTGTTTTATAGTTGGGGGAAAACTGGGGTCGTTGGGGTGTTGGGGTGTTGGGCACGGAAAAAGAGGGAACAAGAAAAAAAAATGGGAAAAATTGGGAGCATTTCATCAATTGCATTTCATCATTGCATGCGTCATTGGCAGGAGGGGAGGGAAAACTTTTTTTTAAAAATTATTCTTTTTTTTTTTGCGGTTGCGCGGGGTTTGGTCCGGGGAGGTGGGGGGTTCTAAAAAAAAAACCGGAGTTTTATTCTTTGTTTCCTATTTCAGTTTTTTTACGTTTGTCTAGTTCTATCGTCGGAGATACTCCCAGTCGCTATTTTTGTTTTTTTGTTTCTTTTATAAACCGCTGTTCGGATTTTGTGGCTTTTGGTTTTTTATTTGGTTGGGTTTTTATTTCTTTTATCGTTTTTTTTTTTTGGTTTTGGGCTTGTTTATTTTCGTTCGTGCTAGCTTGATACCCTGGAGGTTCCCTTACCCCCCCCTCCCCCTTTTTGTCTCTTCTTGTTCCCGCCCCTCCTCCTTTCCCTTATCTCTTTACGACGCTCTCGGGGGCCCGGGGCGGTGGAAACTTCAGGGTAGAAGGAAGAAGAAGAAGAAGTCTATTCTGTGCCATGCGCGCGTGCGTGTGTGCGTGTAGATATCTGATGGCTGCCGGGAAATGACATGTTTGATGCGATGCAGTGCGGTATGGTGCGATACGGTCCTGGTCCCGCGGGGTGGGTGCGGGGGGCGTGTGTGGTGTGTGTGCCGAGTGATGGCTCGTGATCGCGCGACTTGGGGTAGATACTATATGTGGTACAATAGCAGGCCCGTCCCCCTGTGTCCCTTGCGGGGAGGTGGAGGGGGAGGCTCTGCGCGGTTGGAGACGGCTTCTAGAAGCCGCGTTGTTGGGGTGGGGACGGGTGCTGCTGTTGGGGTTGGGGTTGTGGTAACTGACTGACTTGACTCGCTCGACACTCAGTCAGGGACGGACATTATTAGTCAAGTAAGCTAGTAGGCCATAGGGCTAGAATTGCCCACCCTTACTTGACGGGGGGGCATGTACGGCTGTCTAATTGGCCGGATATCTTCCCAGAGTGGGAATGTCTAGTCTAATTAATGGTCGTTTTCGTGGGCGGGGGGGGGCAGGTGGGTAGGGCAGGGTAACCAGAACTACATGCGGTAATCCATTACTGAGAACACACGGCTGTACTAAGTTAAGCACCTCACTCACGTACACCAAGGCTATGGAGGAGAGGGGGGCCTAGAGGCGCGCGATAGATGTAGCTAGCTAGCTAGCTAGTGGAGGGGGGAGGGAGGCGGGGAAAGTTACATGGCGAGTGATGACCCGTGAAGGAAGCGGGGGGACCGGTCACGGGGATGACCTAGTCACTGAATGTCATGACCAAAAGGGGGGGGGGGCAGGTCACATGTCCATTATAGCTAGAGGGGGGAATTAAAGTTGAGATGGGGTTTTTCGGTGTAGGCGCGGGGGGTTAATTTGGAGCGGTGCTGTGACACGGGGATGGCGGTGGGGGGTGGGATGGGGTTTTGTGGTGCGGCGCGGGGAAGAGGGGGGTTGCGGCCGGGAGTATAGTATGGCAGGTTGTGGAGACACAGCATACAGTGAGCGGGGGATCGGGGGAAAAAAAGGGCTGGTGTATTATGTAGTGACTAGCTTCGGGAATAGATGTGCATGTATATATACATATACATATCGACATTCTATGATATTACCCACACAGTACTTTGACCCTTCCACCCTGCCTCCCTGCCCCCCACCCCCCCCCCTCTCTCTCAATATGGCTTAAAGACTACATGCACGTATATACTGCTTAATCGCGGGGCACCAGCAGTGTGGACTCGGAGTTAGTATCACAATCACGAAATATCACTCGCACTACTACCTACTGTGTTAGATCCAAGATTAGGGCCGGGCTGGTAATAGTAACTGTAGCTATAGGTACAAGTATGTAAGTAGCATCGCAATAATTATCTATGGGCCCCATAACAACCGTGGTGCCGCACATCTTGTGTGCCCCACCGTCAGATCTAGCTGGCACGGATGTCTGGCTGGGCCTCTATACTTTAAGGACATGGTTGTAGTTTGTATGCACCACCAATTAAGCTCCGGGTCTTATGTCATCGGCCGGGAGGGGATATAACCTGGGGTTGCCGGAGTTGTAGCTCCCATTCTTTGTCGGCTCTCATATGGTGGTAGCTTGGAGGAAAGAAGGCTATGTGTAAACTCTAGGAGGTCCCTGTGGATAGGCCATCGATGGATTCGCTATGTAAATAACTGCGCATCTAATTTCCATACGTACATAACTAAAAACCATATGATGCTTTTCGGTTCACATTCAATTACCCCCCCCCTCTCTCCTCTTAAGCCATCAACAACCGCAAAAATACTCAAATACACAATACAACAGCACACCAGTCATGAGATAAAATGACGGAGAGATGGAAGAAAATGAATCCACTAAGAAAAAATATGACTTTGAAAAACTAAAAAACTAAATATACACCCAATACTCCCCCCCCCGTCCAATCTTACTAGTCTAACTCTCAAACTCCACCGTCCGTCCCTCACTAACACTTCTTCTCCCGCCCTCGGGCGGCGCCGGTAGCCCCAACCCCCCCCGCTTCCCCACCACAATTCGCTCCTCTTTGAACTCCTCTTGAGTCGTTTCTGGGGTCCGCTCCAGGATCGTCTCCGCTTCAGCCCCCTTGAGGAGGTCGCGGTCCATCTCCATGATACTCTTGCTGTCGGTCTCTCTGCCGGCATCGTCATCCTCATCCTCTCTGGAGTGGTCGACCGCTTTCTCTTCCATCTCTTCCACCCGTTTCCGGAACTCGGCGGCGACACGCATACCCTCGTCGACCATGCCATCGAGGACGCCGCGGAGGCTTTTTGTTGTACCTGCAACGATTGCAGGCGAGGAGGGGAGGGAGGGGAGGGAGGGCATGCGCCCGCCTAGAGAGGAGGGCTGTACGGCGATACCAGGACGCGGGTTGGGGCCTGTAGTTGTGGGCTGGAGGACCGATGCGGTGCCGTCGGTGCTAAGGAGGGTAAATGTCTCTGCGAAACCCCGCTCAAAGAAGCGTTCTAGGACTTCGTCGGCAAGGACTACCATGCGGAAGGTGGGAAGGGTAATGTGCAGTGGATTACTTGGGTCGAGAGCTATATTCGCCTTTTCACTAGGTGTCGGGGGTGGCTTTTCAAAACTATCTTCTCGGGGTGGATGTGAGGTGGATTGTAGAGGGTCGCTAGATGAGTTTTCATCCACTAAATCGAGGAGATTCCCCTCTTCCCCCCCTCCCCCACCGAGACCGGAGTCTCTTTCCCGTTGCGGCCGATCTGGGTCTGCGTATTCAAAACACATACGTGTGAACCCACTGACCGCACTAAGGACTCTCTCTTCGTCGAATTCACCCTCTACCTCTCCCTGGGACTCGTCGCGGTTGCCATAGCCCCGTCGCGTAACAAATAGTAGGGCCTCTGTGATCCTGAGGATACCCTCTCGATCAACCTTACCATCTCCATCATCATCATACAATTCAAACCAGTAATTAATCATTCCCATGATGTCTTTCTTTCCGCCCACAACGCTGGCAAGTCCAGTGACTACATTTGCGAGCGTCAGCTGCCCTCTCATGCCCGTATCCCACCTTCTAAATAGGCGCTTCAAGAACTCATGGTCTGCTGGCTCAGGGTTCCCGGCACCCCAAGGGTTTAGCAAGTTCTTCCTTGCTGCGGCAGTCGCCGCCGCGGTGGTAATCCCATAAGACCCGAAGAAACCCCCTGCTTGTGGTGGCTCGGAAGCTGATGGCGATGTGGGACCGTGGGGTGTTGCAACTGCCCACGGCGCAATTCCGGTCATGAATTCACGGAAGCAATCATAATCCATACCAGTCTCTCCCGGCGTAGGGCCTAGTCCAACCCTACCACGCTCGCCGTTGCCTGTCCCAATACCAGCATGCCCTGAGGTCTGGTTCTTCCTCGCCGCAATCTTCTCAAGCTCTTCAGCTATATTCTGGAGTCTTGCCTGGCGTTCATAAAGCACTACGTAGTAGCGATCGTATACTACGCTCAACTCCAGGGGTGTAAGACGTTTCGATTCGGGACCGAGATTACGAAGCTGGGTTCGTTTTGCAAACGACTCGATGGAAGAGAGGACTGCATCTTTATGACGAGCACGTTGCTCCATTATTGTGCTCTGCGTGATACCCGCGAACTCCTTGAACGCCACTACCATGAGCTCCTGGAATCGAGTGACGGCGCGCAGCTTTTCGTTGTCACTGCGAGGGTGTGCGCTCTCGTCCAGGCGACCGAAATAGCCTTTCAAAATTGAGATAAAAGCACCGTCATCTGTCGCATCAAGAAGCTCCTCGCCGTTAATTCGGAGGATCGCTAGTCCGATCTGGAATAAGACTTTGGGACCCTCAAGGAAAAAGACATCTAATACACGGAATGCGAACACTAGTGGCATAGAGTTGATATATAGTGATAGAAACCATGGTAGCGAGACTACAGATAGTTGCACGTCGGATTTTACGAGGTGCTCCCAGAGAATTGGCATAGTTTTCTCGACTAGAGACTCGAAAACGCGCTGATCAAGGAGGGTACCATACATAGTCTTACTGTAGTATCCAGGCACAAGGCGGTCGCAGAGTGTGGAGAGGAGGAAAAAAGCTTGTGCTTCCGACATATAGCTGTTTCAGGTGTTAGCCCTCAATTTTCTGCCAAGCAATCATTGAACTGGAACCTACATCAACAGCGCTGCTGTTACAATATTCATTGCCTGACAGTATCCCACCTCTTCATTTCTCCAACTATAAGCCCCAAGTACTCTCCGTAGTCTGCTTATGCCTATATCGTTTTGGAAACCGCGGTATTCTGGAAGAGACCGATTTAAATCCTTTTCGATCTCCTCGATGCTGTGGGAATGTCTCCCTTCATACTCGGAAAGAATGTCGGTATATAATGTAGGAGAAAATAGTCGTAGGTAAATCGACCCGGAAGATAACTCCCACATTTCACCTCGCAGACGCTGTGAAAGACTTCAGCAAAAGTTTTAAACGGGGAAGGGAAATATACACACATTCGGAAGCCCCACACGGATCAGCTTGTGGAATGTCGGCTGTCGAACCAAAGTGACATTTCTACCATTCTCTGTAGCCACCAAGTCAGCCACAAGGCCCCGCCACAGCTATCCTACGTTCACTATACACACCTCTCAGATACTCCGCCCATAGTCGCATTTTGCTTTTATCCCTGAGCTTCCTCGCATCTCCGGGATACTTAAACACCATGCCCAACCCGGAATTTTGGATCAGGCTCTCTTTCTTCTTTTCATATTCATCCTCGCCAACCCGTCTTATCCCTTCCCCAGGTGATCCGAGTAGGTGCTCGCTATAGCAAGTATCTACCAAAGCCCTTAGGTTCTTTACCTCTCCCATCTGCGTCCTTAACCCACCTTTTAACCGGTCACAGAATGCCTCGCAGCTATTCCGCATCCCGACAAACTGGAGAGTTATCCTCTCCTCCTTCGACCCTGCCGACCCTGCAGCTACTCCGTGCCAGGTTGTGATAGCAAGAGCAAACATGTAGCTACGGCTATGAAGCCTTTCTACACGGCGGACCGCACATAAGGGAAGAGTAAAGCCGACGCCGGCAGTTGCGGCCGCAACGGATGTTGCAGTTGGTGGGTTAGGGGAGAAGCACAGGAATGCTTCGGAAAGGTAGAGTTTTCCGGCATAGTGTTCTCCAGACGGAAGAGTGAGTTCGCAGGTGATCTCTTGGAGCGGGGATTGAGAGTCGGGAAGACGAAAATGATTGCGGAAGAGGACTGTTTTCGTGGGCCGGGAGGATGGTGGTGGTGGGGGAGGTTCGGTGAGGAGGGAGGTAGCTTTGGCAATGAAGGATGTAAACATTGTGGGGTTTGCAGGAAAGCTGGGGCCACAGCGTAGACCTTGGGTCTTGGGATAGCAATAGACCGGTGATTGAGGTTAAAGTCAAGGTGGTAGATGGTCTTTTGTATGAGGTTATATGAAGAGTGAAATCCTCTGTCTAGTCAAAGTGCCGTAGTGTGATTGAAGAGTAGGATACCTCTGCGAGGAGCCCCAAGCACCTAGATCCTTTGAAACAAGAGAGCACCTCGAGGTCTGATTAGAGATATTCCGGAATATATGATGTATAGATAGTATCCCAAGCTCGATTCGAGAGATACACAGGACCTCTTTAGCAAGTACCTAGACCGAAGGACCGAGATAGAAGGTTAAGTTGCCCCTCTGCAAGTATATCGAACGAATGAGCAGACACACATACACCGCTGACCTATGCAGCAGCAATCGGAAGGATATAATCAATATTCCAAGTTTCGTTTCGTCTAGCTATCGTGGGATGTCTTGCTGTGGTGCGTGTAGGTATGATATAACTAGTTCCGGGAGCAGAAGAGAGAGCTGAACTCAATTCAACTCATCGCTTAGTAACGGTTGGCAGGGATAGTGGTTACTGCTGTGTGTGTATGTTACTGGCTGGCTAACTTGACTGCATCCGTCATTACCGTCACTAAGAATATCTCTTCTGGAAGCGGCACGGGAATGAAATAGGCACGGACACGGATGGCTAGGTACATGTAGGTACGTCCTACATGCACAGAGTTCCTTACCGGGGCCGAGGAAGGCCCTATCATGCTGGACGTAGGTGCTTTTTAATTGTGTATGTTTGTTTTTAAATTTTGCGCAGCAGTCTGAAATAAAACAACCACCACAGATGAACTTTATTCTGGTGATATCAGATCTCACCTCGGGTGGCCTACGCACGTGAGGTTCTAGAGTAAGTAACATGTATGTTACATGTAATGTACCCAAGTACCTAGAGTACAACATGTAAATACATGTACCTAGGGGAAATCTCACGGTCCTCATCTCACAAAAAGGAATAAAGTGGTCAAGCTTACGCAGCCCTCATATTACCAGTCTCGATACTCAATCCCCACATTTCCAGGTCTCAGAGCATAGCCTTCAATCCACTGTCTTCAAGTTGTATCTTTCTATCCAATCTGCTAGTTCTAGATCTCTCCCCAGATTTCCCCCCCCTTGATTTTTTCAGCGAATGGCTAGGTAGCCGAGATCCATCATGATACCCGAGATCTCCCTCCCTCCCCTCATTTCCAATCAGCCAACCGAGACAGCATATTGATCCTAGTAAGATAAGAACAGCCAAGGATTAAGTCAAGGGCCAGGGTTATGCCACCGCAGAGCCCCAACATACACCCTCGCGCAAACACGTCGTCCTGAATTAATTTATTGGATCCTCTCCTCCACGAATCCCGTAACCACCTATCTACCCACCCCCGACGACGATGTGTGAGAGACCGAGTCCGCTGGAAGGGGATAGTAACTGGATCAGGAAGAAAAAGCACCAGCAGCAGAAGCAGCAACAACTACCTGGACTGAAGCTGTTCCTGGGGGGTGCGGGGAACAAGGGGAGGTCGCGGTGGTAAAAACAATAGACCTGTCAAGGTCAAAGAAACACCGCAATTGTTTGTCTCCTCGCCCGCCCTTGTCCCAACTAGTGGCTTTATTGCGCGCGACGAGTACTGATTATGTGTATTACAGTTTCAATCGAGAAACCTACCCCCAGTGTCCCCGGCTAAGTAGTTTCATCCACGAATTCGCGATCCGTACATCTACAATTCTTACTCACCACCACCACCACCTCACCACCTCACCACCTCACCACCACCTCACCACTACATCCACACTCACCCATCCACCCACTCACCCACTCACCCACACACACACACACTTACACCACACAGAGCTCCGATTTCTACCACACTACCTGCTAACGTTCATCTCCTACAACTTACTAATTGTTATCACCACCACTTTCCACAAACAAAGCACCGTCTAGCTCTTTGTCCCCCCAACAAAGGAACCTCGCAATGCCGCTCTCACATAGTCGCTCTATGAGCGACCTGCACTCTGAGCATCATGATTCCACAAAACCCAGACTCATACCCTCACTCCCTCCCAGCTTACAGGTACCGCTCCATTCGCCATCCCGTCGAACTGCAGCGCTATCACTCAGCCCTCTTAAAACCGATAACTTGTACCCCCGGAACAGAAATAGCAACGAGACTAGTGGTTTCGGTCTCGGTGTTAATCCTAGCTTTGGTAACGGGTACGTCCTCGCTCCGCGGCCATCCCCCCCATCGGTATTGAGCGGTAGGCCTTCTCCGGCGCAGCTACGAAAATCATTTTCGACAAGATCTTCAGGCAGCGGTGGATTCGGCGCGGTTTCTTCTGGGTCTGGGAGTAGTAGATCTCCTGAGAGAGGGAGGACGCGCATAAAAGCAACAGGGGAAAGGACGGGAAAGAAAAGGAGAGAAGGGGAAGAAGATCGAATTGGCAGTAGTGACAGCAGTGGTAGTAGCAAGGAAGTTAGAAGGAAACTCTTTATAGAAGGACATTTCACAGGCAACTGGAGCGCCATGGCTCTGTTTTCAGCGACATTCAAGCGCTTTGACCCTAACAACACCGGGAGTGTATGGCGATCCTTTTCACCCCAAGCCCGGAACGAGTGCTAATCTGTGTATAGATTTCAATCCGTGATTTCATTCCCCTTATTCGTCAGATTGAAGAAGAACTCCCAGGATGCGAAAAATATGGTATTCTAGAAAAAGACTCTGAGGGGACTATCTACAATACCATTGAAAAGGCACCTGACCTCACTCTCACCGAGGAGGAATTCATACGGGTTTTTGATGACATCAATAAAGAGCAGGATGGCATCCTGCAGCTCATGGAAATCTTCAAGAATGCTGGAAAGTTCACCCAAGAGGACGTATACGAGGATGTAGGTGACCCCGAAATGGTATCCCGGGACGGTCCGCCTTTCAGCGCTGGCTCACCTCCTCTCTCCCCTTGCTTTCATGAAGACGGGGAAGGAAACTCTCTTTGGCACGCTCTTGTCGGGCCCTTCCCATCATCACCCAGAGACGGACACAGTTTCGCGTATAGCGAGGGCGATGCGACAGGGACCCTAGAAACTCCCTTGAGCACGTCCACCCCCTTGGGTTCGGCCGCTCCTAGCCGTAGGGTCTTCCCGGGCGCGGCGACTCCTGATCGCCGTATGTCCAGCCCTGCTCGGCCTGGCTCTAACCCCACTCTACGCTCTGGTTCTCCACGCCCCCTCAGTCGCGGCGGAGGACCAACTGATAGAAGCTTTCGTGCCGGCCCGCCAAGAATGGCGCCACTCCGCCCCGCCGGGGACGATCAGGTCATATCTCGTCCTAGCTCTCGTGGACGTTCCCGCGGAGGTTCTAGTAGCTCTAGAAGCCGTCGTAGACGTAGTCTCACCGGACTTGCGCCCTTTGAGATTGACATGGAGCTTGCGCTTTTCCGCCCAAATCTTCTATCCCTGGAAACACCCACAACCATCGAGAATTTACAAACTCTCACAGCAACGGAGGTAATGACTATTATTACTGACTTTCGCTATGCATGGGCCGTCGCCGAGCAGCGTGAGCGTGAACTCAGGGATCTGCATACCCGCATTGACGAAGTAGAAAGCAAAACTGTAGAAAACGCCGATTACGACGAAGGCCGTATCACTGAGATTCAGAAGAAGTACGAAGAGGCGGATGCAGCTGTTAGCGCCGTTTACGAGAATAATGCAGCCCTCATACGGGACCTTAATAGGGCCGAGGCTCTGTATGTGGAGCTTGAAAAGGACATGGAAAAACTGACTAAGGAGCTAGAGGAAACCACCCGCATGGCTGAAAGGGAGAAGGCGGAGCGTCTCAAAATCAGTGAAAAGCTCGGCCGCAACCAAAAGCACCTAGCACGTGTAGAAGAAGATGGCCTCGACTCACTCAGATCACTTGATAAGAATAAGGAAGAAGTGGCAAAATATGTGTCCAAGATTAATAGCCTTCAGGAGGCGGTCAAGGAGCGGGATGAAATCATCAAGGAGACTAAGAATGACCTAGAGGAGTCTAACGAAAAGGTAAATGTGCTAAATGAGGAGCTGGCCGCTTGCAGAGCCGATGTCGAACACCTTACCTCAGGAGTCACGCCAATTAAGGGCACATTTAGAAGGACAAGGACATCGCTGGGCGCTATGCTTGGCGGTGTGAAGCTTGATGGGCCCAGTGATGATGAGAATAGATGGGGATACAACTCAGAGCCGTCGGCGAGTGAGGGGAGTGGTAGCTTCGGAAGTATGGGAAGTGTAGGTTATGATACTACGATCGGTGAGTACCCACATGGATATAGAGACAAGGATTTGGAAGGTCATGCATCAAAACCTACAACCGAGGATCGGGATGAAGATGAAGCTAAAACTCAAACTCAAGTCGTAGAAGAGGAGGAAGAGGAGCAGAGGGGCTCAAAATCACCAATGCTGAGAGATGCAGACACCCCAACGCAAGAAGCTCCCGGAGGTGAAAACACACTTTTGCAATCAAGGGATACAATAACCCCAATACCCAATGAGCCCTCTGATCGAGGCGTCACGGCACAGAAGAAACTCCTAAAGTTTCAGGAAATTAAGGAAATGGCAAAAGAATATCCATATCGCGAGCTCGTTTTAGATATGGCACGTGACTATCCTTTTGGACAGTTGATTGCAGATCTGGCAGACGAATACCCAGGGCTTCTTACACCACTGCCCCCTATTAGCAAAGACGACGAAAAGCTATCAGAGCCAGAGGATTTGGGCGAATTGAGCGAGGCAGAAGACCTATCATTTTCTGAAGATGAACTAGAAGAAGATGAGCAGCAGGAAGAGGAGGAGGAACTTGTGGATGTGGAATACCAGAACCAACAGGAGGAACAAGGGGAGGCGGGAGACCAAACAATTATCAAGACACTTTCAGAAACAGCCCTACTACACCCAAGGACGTCAACCCCAAAGAATAAGTCGCGCTCATCAAGCGGATTTCCCACCTGTGTTGATAGCGCTTCACAAACAGACCCTGCCCCTAGTTTTTCCGGTGGTAATCTTAGGGGTGGATGGGCAGGACGCGGTACAGGCGACATTGGTACTGGCGGCACCGGGAGTCCCCTTCCGGGTGCTACTGGCAGTTCCACCGGAGGTAGCGCAGATAGCGGTGCCTCGAGTGGGGTACCGGCACAGCAACCGGCTTCTGGCGGTACTGACGGGGAACCCGCATGGCCGCACCCGCATGACTTCGGCATGGGAATCCCAGTGGGAAGACTGCCGGTTGTCCCAGGAGCACCGCCAAGGGACCCTCAAACATTCCCTCCTTCGGACAGAGGTGTGAATGAACCTTATGAAGATTATATGCAGTACTACTTAGGCAATTATTTGACCGAGGAGCAGCGTGTGCAGCCTGGCGCTGCTGGTCAACACTACGAGGCGTATAGACAGTATTACTTTGGAGCCTATATGAGACCACCAAGAGGTAGTGGCCGTGATTTGGGGGGAGCGCGTGACCCAAGACGACTCTTCATGCCCGGGCGTGACAGGGCTACGGCCATAGGTGATGGGGCCTACATTGGAAACTTCCGCATCCCAGCCCCGGATGGTGAATATGTAGAGCGCATATCCACCACGCTTGAAACTCGAGTGCGATTACAAGAACTCAATGAAAGGCCTCGCCTCACCATCGACGAAGCCCAGGAAGTTGCCGAGTTTGTTGACAGTCAATTTAATCCGCCTGAGAATGTCATCCTAAAAACAATCTGGCTCCTAGCCGGCCGTGTGGAAAGAGCTTCTCGCCGTGCAGTCCGTGAAGCAGAGTGGCCCAGAGAGCAAAGGCTGGAGACCCTGATTCCATACAACAACCCATTCGGTGTTTTTGGATGGCCATGGAGAATGCTATGGCATATTCTAAGATCGATGGATTGGGGGGATTATCAGGCATTGGCTGGAAACGAGAACATTGCGCTTGTACTTAAGAATAACGGGATGATCGGGTTGGATATTTTCCCTTCCTTACCACCCCCGGTACCACCCCCGGTACCACCGCCCCCGGCCGGCGGCGCTGCCGACCCTCCTCCTCCTCCTCCGAGGGGGGGGCCTCCGATGATGAGGGGGGCGGCTAACCCTAGGACTCCGCGGAGGGGAACGGGGGCGGCCGACCCTCCACCGCCTCCAGGGGGGGGAACGGGGGCAGCCGACCCTCCACCGCCTCCAGGGGGGGGCCCTCCTCCGGCTCCAGGAGGGGCGCCGCCTGCACGAACGCCCCTGGTAGACCCAATGACTGGTATACGTGGCAGCTTAAGACCCTACGCACGCCGGATTCCGCTCGGACAAGCAGTAGAGCTTATTCACGCTGGTCCTCGGCCTGCTGCTGCTTGGAGTATCCTGAGCTTCATCCTTATTTGCGGGCTGATCACTCTAACAATGTTCAACGTCTACATGTACACTCAGTTGAAGATGAGACAGCGCGGGTGGGAAGACACGTTGGGTGTTTACACGAATCGCCCGAATTGGTATGATTCGTGCTATATGAGCTGTAGAGGCAATCAGTACCAGTACTCGCCGCCGCAGGGACTGCTGCATGTCTACGAGAGATTCATAGATTATGTAGGTCCGCTGTTGGGATTCGATGACGATTGTGTGGCTCTTCCCCCGACTTAGGAGAACTCCTACCCGGCGCACGCTTCCTTCTCCTTTATCTCTCTATTTGTTTCACAGGTGTTGTTAGGAAGGGTTGTTTTTTCTTTCTTTTTTTTTTCTTCTCCTTTCCTTAAGGTGCCATATCGTTCATCTTTTAGTAAAATATCCACAGTATTATATCGGTACCTATTCTACTTTTTTCTTCTTTTTTCTTCTTTTTTTCTTTTCTACGTGCTGTATTTCTCGGGGCACCCCCTCCATCGGCACCTAATCACTACGCGTGTTCGCCCATGTTTCAAAGCGATGGCGAGTAAGGTAATCTCCAGGGACCAAAGGCAAATAGGCACCATTTATCACACATTATTCTTGAGTATAATCATTTCTTTTTTTATATCTGGTTTGGTTGGTTGGTTGGTTGCAAGATGATATCATTATTCCCATTTTTTTTTTTTTTTTGCCTGTTGTGAATATATATATCATATCGTATCGTGTAATTCTATCTTTTATGGACAGGACTGGGTCGGGGGAGATATTATGAGTGATGGGCATTGTATGTATTGGTACATGTTATGTAGTTATGCGACCACTGAAAATATCATTTGATGGCCTTTGTTTCATGTTCTAGAGTACCTGGTGGGCAGACATTTCACTCACATAAGCAGCTCAAACAAAACATCACCGAGTGATCCCCGGTGCCCGGGACCACCCCATCATAGCTCTCCATACGTGGGCGCACACCTACAAATGGCAGCGAAATGGTGGGCAGGTTCTATTATCCCTACCCTACCCTACCCTATCGGCAATATACATCCCCCCCACCCCCTCTCCTACTCATCATCAAACCCAACCGGAACAGACCTCGGGCGACTCGGTACTACAGCAGCCAGTCAGTCACCTTCTTTCTCCCGCGGGGGGGGGGGGGGTAAGGCATACTGGGATACGTCTGCGGGATCGGCGGGCGTTCGGTAACGCCGAGGACGCGCTTGAGCGGGACGGAGGCGAGGAAGACGGCGGGGCCGGCGGCGCCGAGAACCACGGACCAGAACAGCGCGGGGCTTGTGTGCGATGCGTAGCGCATGTAGCGCAGGGGCTGGTGCCAGAAGTAGGGGGTTGTCATTTTTGTGTGGGTGTGGTGGTGGTGGTGCGTGGTGCGTGGGTGGTGGTGGTGGTGGTCCGGGCGGTGGTCCGGGCGGTGGAGTGGTGGAGTGGTGGAGTGGAGTGGTAGGGAGGGTAACTTGCGTGGGGGTGGTGATGCGAGTGATGGGCGGTGATGCGTTTGCATTAAAGCTAGCTAGCTCTCCCTATAATCTACTTAATTGCAATTGGTGGGTCTGCTCCGCCGCGCCAGCCACACCCAAGCTTTGGCCATCCGCCTGCTGTTAATTCCTAAAGACTATGTATCTACATGTACTTATCCACCGCCCCAGCGACCCAACAAAGCCACCAACTCTCTCCCCTCCCTCTCCCTCCAGGCGAAATAGCAGCATCTCAAACTCGACTGAATAAAAAAATAGCAACCCTGGACCCCTTCGGTTTCTTGCCTGACAACTTACATGCAAGACTGTGGCACTACCACTCCTGTTGCCGCGCGACTAGCTACCAGGAAACACGGAAGGCCGCGCGCACGATACGGCTGAAACCCTACGATCGTCGCGTATACGCGGTACAGGACCCCTTCCCTTCACTACCCGCTTAGAGAACAGACACAGAGAGAGGGCTCTGGAAAGAAAGAAAAGAAGGGGAAGGCATGAAAGGGGGTGGTACAGTGCCGTGGCGCCGCGTCTAGCTGTTTTTTCACTACCGGGCTAGAGGCATTAAGAGAGGTGATGATGGTGCCCAGCAAGCGCGCTGGAATGGGATGTCTGCACTGTTGCCAAGCGGCGTTGTGGGCAGTACAGTAGTGTTGGTGGCTACATACATACATAACTATTTACATGTAAATAACGCCATGGCAGCATGGTAGGCAGGCACAAGTGCGTCCCCCCCCACCGTACCCGAGTGACGCTGCGTGATGGACAACGTCACACGCTATCACTCGATCCGCTTGGGTCCGTACCCACCGCAGCTCATGTTACCATGAAGGGGTCTATATACACTGCGGATGCGGTAATATAATGTAGCGTACGTACCCGTCACTATGGCCCAGCCCGCGTAACGTGCGTGTATCCTGAACGCACCCCAGACTTGGAGCGCCGGCGGTCAAAAGGTGGTGTCTCTCTCTCGAGGCGGATGTGCCAGCCTGTTCTGCTCTGGATTGTATGTGCGGGTTCCTAACATCAATTAGTGCGTGGGCAGCGAGCGAGTGGGCACGTCGTCTTCGCTGGTTCTGTGGGTGGGTGTGGGCTTGGTTTTGTATCGGGGTGTAGGCCTTTCTTGCATCGTAGTGTAGTGTAGTGTAGTGTAAAGACTGCCCCAGACGCGGGCCAGGCCAGTGCTGTATGTAGTCGAGTCGAGTTGGCCCCATCCATCCATCCACCACAAAACAAAAGCCTAGAATCACCATCGACCACCCCCCTCCCTCGTGGCACGCTGCTACTCGCCGACGGAAGGCCCCGCCAACAAGCCAGACGCACAAGTAGTGGGCCCGTACTACACCATCTAGGCTGTTCTGTCCCGTATCGTATCGTCTACTATCGAGCGGGGTCGAGGGGTTCTAATTCTGTCCCCCGTATCGAGCGAGAACTGCAAGGCTCTCCTTCCTTTCCCCTTTGCTTTTCTTCCAGTGCTGCTAAGGCACTCGGTTTAGCTATCCTCACGGGGCCTCACTCGGACAAGGCGGTATATATCGCTCACGTGCGGGTGTGTGGCTTAGACTAGAGTGTACTAGAGTGTACATGTACTACTGCCTAGCCGGGGTTGTAGCACAGACGTGGTGGTACAGGTCGCACGGACGGGCAGTGCCGGTGTGTGCGACATTGTGTGTACTGTGTATGTAGTATCTACATGAGCCCAGATACTTGTGTAGTGTTGAGGCATCAACTCACCCCCCAAGGCGTTCTGGTAGTGGTAATTGTGGTTTGTGTCTACTCTGGCACCTACGGCTGGCACTGCAAGTAGGGGATGGGTACGGGACTACATGTAGTATCTACTCTATCTCGCGGCAGGGGTGGTGTGGATACTTGTACTTGAGGGTTTCGGAGTCGATTATGCACATCTTACATGATGCACTTGACTTATCTCCCCGCGACACAGCTCCTATCTACTCTACTTGCCCGAAAGCATCGGTACCGTCTCCAAGGATGATGGCACGCGATGGATTAGTAACTATGTACACCCCTCACAGCCCAGCTCTGGTCTGATCATGGTGTGTATGTAGTAATTGCTACAGGTTAATTACATATAGCATGTAGATAGATAGAAAACGGATGCCCTCCCCCCACGGCCTTCCCGACCGGTGTACATCTAGGTACTCTACGAGTCTAGCTGTGGAATCTTGTTTACCGCCGGGTAAAGTATCTTCCTCGCTCAGTTGACCGTGGCAACGGCTTTCCTTGGCGCCGATCTCGCTCGCTGCGTTGTGCGACGCGACCAGCGGCAGTGCTATGCTGCTTGTGGTGGTGTTACTATTTTACTTGAGCTCAGGTGGGAGAGAAAGTGTTGTTTTGGAAATGCGGGTTAATAATAACAATTGGATTGGGAGAGGGGGGAAACGTTCGCTTTTCGTCGGGAGGAGAGCTTATTTGCTTGTTCGTGGAATTAGGGTTGGGGGGAGTGTTACTGGATTGAGGTTGAGCTCCGGGGACGCGCCGCTGGTTTGCTTTTCCTCTGTGGGTGTGTGTGTGATGGATGATTGCAGGCAAAAAGGCAGCTTCCCAAGGCTCTCGAGAATGCTAATCTGGTAGCAATAGCGACAGCTGTATCTGATAGGTTGATGTGCCTTATTAGAGTTAATTGCTGTAATGTGATGTCTGTAGATACCTTTTGCGCAGTTGGTGGTTGGTTGGTTGGTCTAACTCTCTCCGTATGTAGGTGAGTGTCTATGTACACTTTGGGAAGGAGAGAGTGTGAGAGGGAGATAGTAAGAGAGAGAGCGCCTCGCAGCAATCATCATCAGCACCATCATCATCACCACCAGCTGTGAGGCAAATTAGTAAAATCTTTTCTTCCCTGCCTGCCTTGTACATGTGCTTTGTATCACGTTACGTACGGGGCGAGTACAAATCAAATCAAATATAATACATATATCTTGCCCTTTCCCGCCCCCCTCACCAGCTCCCCCGCAGTGTGTCTTTCCATCCATCCAGTCAAGAGATCTAGAACAGCCTTCACTTGGTTGGTGCGCTTGCCTCCGTCATCATTACTACCAATACCACGGTTACAGCACTGACTGACAAATTAAAAAGGCCCCTACGCAGTACTTGTCTATATATTTACCTATTTATAAGGGGACAGACACCCACCCACCCACCTACAGCTAGCTACATAGCTAGGGAAGATACCAACCACCATGAACCGCAGAGCAGGAACCGGCAGCATCTCCTCCTCGTCGGAGGAGAGGCAGCAGCGCGGCAGCAACGAGAAGATTGGCGAGCCCGTCACGGAGCTGATGAATGAGGGCGAGATGGACCTGCACCGTGGGCTCAAGGCGAGACACATCACCATGATTGCCATCGGTGGCGCCATCGGCACGGGCCTGATTATTGGGACGTGAGTACATAGTTTTCTGGGGTGCTTTTTTTTGCTTTGGGAGGAGATGTGTGTGTGCGCGGGGTGCTAACTCGATATGTGTTGTAGTGGTGCGGCGCTGGCCCGTGCGGGTCCTGCGTCCATATTGATCTCGTATACGATTGTGGGGTTCTTGGTCTATCTGGTGATGTGTGCGCTGGGGGAGATGGCGGCGTGGTTGCCAATGTCGTCGGGGTTCACGGGGTATGCGGCTAGGTTTTGTGATCCGGCTTTGGGGTTTGCGTTGGGGTATACTTATTGGTTCAAGTATGTTGTTCCTTTTCTGGAGTTATTTTAATGTGCTAGTACTAATAATAATGGCAGATATATCATTGTCACGCCAAATCAATTGACGGCTGCGGCGCTGGTGATACAGTACTGGGTGGATCGAGATAGAGTCAATCCCGGTGTCTGGATCGCTATATTTCTGGTCGTTATTGTCTGTATCAATTACTTTGGCATTCGATTCTTTGGAGAGTTTGAATTCTGGCTATCTAGTAAGAGAAGACCCCTATGCACTCTTTGAATGTTTTTTAATCCTCCCTAGGTATCAAAGTCGTAACCATTGTCGCCCTCATCATTCTCTCCGCCGTTCTCGTCCTCGGAGGTGGCCCCGACCATGACCGCAAAGGATTCCGCTACTGGAGGAACCCCGGCGCCTTCAAGCCCTACGTCGACACCGGCGGCACCGGCCGCTTCCTCGGCCTCTGGTCCACCTTCGTCAGCGCAACCTTCGCCTACCTCGGCACGGAGCTTGTCGGCGTGACTGTCGGCGAGGCGCAGAACCCACGCAAGACGATCCCCCGCGCCATCAAGCTGACCTTCTACCGCATCGTCTTCTTCTACGTCTTCTCCGTCTTCCTCCTGGGCATGCTCGTTCCCTACAACTCCCCCGACCTCATCTTCGCCACCAGCCAGAGCACCGGCGCCGCCGCAAGCCCCTTCGTCGTCGCCATCCAGCTCAGCGGCATCCCAGCGCTCCCCGGCATCCTCAACGCATGCATCCTCATCTTCGTCTTCTCCGCCTCCAACTCAGACCTCTACATCGCCTCACGCACCATCTACGGGCTAGCAAAGGAGGGCAAGGCCCCCGCCTGGCTGGCAAGAACCGACTCGCGCGGCGTCCCCTACAACGCGCTCGGCCTGTCCGCCGCATTTGGCCTCCTGGCCTTCCTGAACGTGGCCGAGGACTCCAAGACCGTCTTCACATATTTTGTCAACCTCGTCACCATCTTCGGCATCCTGACGTGGATCTCGATCCTCGTGACACACATCTACTTTGTGCGCGCGCGGCGCGCGCAGGGCGTCACGGACGACCAGCTGGCCTACACGGCGCCGCTCGGCCCCGCGGGCTCGTACGCCGCCCTCGTCATGTGCATCCTCATTGCGCTGTTCAAGAACTGGAACGTGTTTGTGCGCGGCTCGTACGGCGCGTGGGACTACAAGTCATTCATCACGGGGTACCTCGGCATCCCGCTGTACCTCGGCATGATCTTTGGATACAAGTTCTTGTATAAGGGCTCGGGGCTGGCGCCGGAGCAGGCGGACCTCTTTACGGGGAAGGAGAGGATCGATCGCGAGGAGGAGGCGTTCTTGGCGGCGGTGGAGGAGAAGAGGGCGGCGGGTGGAGGGGGGGGCGGCGGTGGGTGGGTTTATAGGACGTTTGTGGCGTGGCTGTTTTAGGGTTTCTTTGGGGGGATTTCTTGCTTTCTGTATTGGGTTGGTGTATTTAGTTTGGTTGTGTGGTGGTCGCTGCGGGCTGAGCTAGAGAATATATACATCTATTAGACACCTGGTTTGGTCGAGTAGCTATGAGTGAATCAGTAAGTGATCAGTGAGCCAGAGTGGAAGTGTGGGAGGTAATAAATGGGGGAGGGTCGCGGCCCTAATCTGGAGCTAGCTGGGGTAGAGCGAGTGAGGGGCTGTGAGCCAAGACTGTGAGTGGGTTGGGTTTGGGACAGGGTTTGGGCTGGGGGTGTGTCGGGTTTGGCAGTGGCTCTTCGTGAGCAGCAATCCACTACTACTACTAGCTAAACACTGCCTGTCTGGCTGTCTGTCGTAGGCTACGGTAAATGGCCTACGGTAGATTATAAATGGGTATACGTCGTTTTTCTACATCCGCCATTCTTGACGTATGTAGGGTAGCTGTGGGTCGTGCGTGTGTGTGTGCTTGTTGCGTGGTGGTGGTTGTGTGGGGGGGGGGGGGTCGAGTGATGGCCTGTGACGGCGCGTCCCCTTCCCTCCCTCCTTCCTTTGGGGGGGGGGGGGGGGGGATGGTATACAACGGCGACAAAACCAGTACACTAATTCGCGCTACTAGCTGGCTGGCCGCCTGCATGTCCAAACGTTGGGGGTGGTTTGTGTCGAATTGGAGAATACGGGCGGGGGATTGACGGGTCGTGATACTAGGCTAGGGTCTTGAGACGGAATCTCTCTAGTGTTGGCTTTGTAGGGGGTGGTTGGATCAATTGCAATTGGGGCAGCATTCAGCGGGGTGGTAGATGACGTGGGCTTCTCACGCCTGACTTGCTACGGTTGGGTCTGTGGGGGGCCCTTGTTGAGAGGTTTGGGTGGGGTTGTAAGGGGGGGCTGGCCGTTGGGCTTATTTGCGTTTACACGTGACCGTGGCTGTATGGGTGGCTGCTGCGGGTAATGGGTTTGTGGGTGGATGTTAAGGGTGGGGAGGGTTCTTTATTTTTGTTCTTGTTCTTCAGTTGGGTACTCGTGTTTTAGGGAGATGTAGTACAGTACAGGTATTCTTGAAGGGTCGATATGGGGGGCCGGGGTTCTAGTGGTGGGATGTATGTAGATGTGGATGTGGATGTAGATGTAGATGTAGATGTAGAGTGTGTGCTTTTTTGCTGTGTACTTTGCTATATTGCAGAGATGCTTCTTCTATGTGCTACCTGTATACAGTATGAAAAAATGGGGTGAAGTCACTGCCATAGGACTACGGAATTTAGTGATAAATACCGAATTAAATCGGCATTAGGGAAGAGTACTGTACAAATACCGTATTCTTATCGCAATGCTAGCGTACCAGCGAGAATACCGTAGTAATCCCACCCCTCCTTTTGGTACTGTAGTTATTACTAGCTAGTGATACTCGGTATAATATGTAGTGATATTTGTTGTTTTTTACAATGTTTGCTTTGCTGTCTTTGATGAAGTGTTTTGTCCGTACTGAATGTGTAGTTGTCACTTCAGATACTTGTGTCCCAAGTATACACAGTTCATCTCTCTACTCTTCTTCCCTCGCTCGAAATACCACGCACTAATAATATTCGCCCTGTAATACTCGGGACGAGGGTTAGGGCCAGGGCATGCAGTGAGGCCATTTGTATGGCAGGGCGGCTGGTTCTTATTACCACCCCCGAGTATAAGGATTCTTGCCGGTCGGTCCCAACTTTTCAGTAAAGGAGATAAAACCTCTTTCTTCTAGTGATAATCTTGCCTCGACCTCGTAGCTGGTTGATTGTGATCGTGATGATGCCCTTATAATTACATGTTGCTGTGCAACTCGCCAGCCAACCAACCATTTGGCCTGGTACATGTCAAACTCAGTGAGGATGCAATATCGCAGCCTTGTCCGCAGCGCAAGGCGGAAGCTTGGGGCCCATACATGTCTACCTCTGTACCTCTCGGGAAGCAGGGCAATGTGTAGTGCCATACATACATACATATATAAACCGCCTCCGAACCTTCTCCTCCTCGCCCGATCCTCCACCACTGATCTGGCGGATGGCGGAGACTGGTTGATCGTGGTGGTCCGGTCATACCTCCCCGTACAGCAGAACCGATACCGACCGGCCGAGAATGAGGCCTGCCTTGCCCTACCCCAATCCTGGTCGACTTAGGCACCAAGGCTTCCGTTTTTTGTGTCGAGAAGCTATCGCGGATGTCCCGTTGGGGGAGTGATCAGCACCAACCCAAAATGACTGTGGGGTCGGTCGGTCGGTTGTCGTCACCTCACCTCATTTCACCTCCCCTCCTCTTCGCGACAACTGAACTGACACCGTTAACTAACTACCAACTACATACATGATGTATGTCCGCCTGATGATGTGATTAAGAAAAAAAAGGACCCTGAGGGGCTCTAGACGGCAGACCCGATCGAGCAGCATGTATAGAAAACGGTTCTAATTGATCTAGACGCTTCCAGGGCTAATAATGGTAGTGGTATTAATGCGACCAATCACAATCCTGGAGCCATCAGGGAAGTAAGGCGGCCAATCATCACGTGAGATCACTCGGACAGGCAGGCAGGCAGGCAGGCAGGGCTGTGCTTGCCTGATGATGGTGGTGATTCATGTTGGTTGTGTCTGCTTGGTTTCGTGGGGATCTCTCTCTCTGTCTCTGTCTATGACAGACAGTGAGTGAATGAGTGGGTTTAATTGGGGGCCTTAAACATGTGGCGCCTGTCTCTGTATATATTGAAGACGGACTGTGCGGGTTGAGGGGCCTCTCTCGCTGTCTATCAATCGATATCTCGCTACTTAAACCTGCTCGCGGGACCCTCGTTTTCTGAACCCCCCCAAGCGAAAAAGGTTGTTGGTATACCAGTACTGGACTTCAGCTGCTATTATCATTATTACCACTACTATTATTTTTTGGTTGCAACAAACAGGTAATCCCGCCCCAGTCCACTAGCTATCTAGGATACTGACATGGTTTAATAAGATATATAGAAAAAAATGTCTTCCAACCGATTTGCCATCCTTGAGAACAGGAGCGGCGACCCAACAGGGTTCAAGAATTCCGAGAGACCATGGCCGGCGGCGAGAAATCGCCCATCGATGCCCAAGTGGTCCGCTGTAAAGGCGTATCTCGAGGAGAACGTAGAGATATATAGAGAGCTGCAAGCCATCCGCACAGAGGTACATTTACACTCATATTTTGAACGCTGAACATATATAACTAAGCCATGATGTGATATCCAGGGCTGGGGATCCGAAGAGACCGAAACCTTCTTCAAGAATCAGCAACTGGCCGCCGACACCGCAAACCTGCAAAAGCAAAGGGGCTTCTACAGCATGATGATCAAGATCGCCTCCCAGATCAACGACGCTACGCAAGCCTTCAGCCATACCAACTGCCAGTCCGTCCTGGACCTCTGCATCGCCCCCGGCGGCTTCGCCGACTACGCGCTGCGCCAGAACTTCCGGTGCGTCGTCGACGGCACGACGCTCCCCATCACCCAGGGCGGCCACCGCGTGCTCCTGCGCACGCAGGGAAGAAGCAGCGTGGCAGTCACATACACAGACATCACGATGCACTCCGAGTTCCTCCCCGCAGGCGCCTCCATCCCCGACGACTCCCCGGACAAGGAAGAGTTCCGCAAGAACCGCCCGCTGCCAAAGCTGTGGAGCTACGGCCTCGTCATCTGCGACGGCAACCGGCTGCGCAACCACGAGCACGGCATGCTCAGGAAGTGGGAGCCGCTGCGGCTGACGCTCGCGCAGCTGATCCTGGGGCTCACGCACGTGCGGGCCGGCGGGTCGATGATTGTGCTTCTGCACGGCGCGGACCACTGGGACACGGTGGCGCTGCTCTACCGCTTCGACAAGTTCGCCGATATCCGCCTGTTCAAGCCGTTGGCGGCGCACCGGAACCGCTCCAGCTTCTATCTCGTCGCAAACAACGTCAAGCCCGAGCTGGCGGCGCCGTGGGTCGAGCACCTGAAGGAGTGCTGGTACCGCACCACGTTTGGCGGCGAGGACGGCCTCGGCGGCCATGTGGACATTGAGGAGGGCCTGGACGTCGACCTGGTCTTGAAGGAGTTTGGCCCACGGCTCATTGAGATGGGGAGCGAGCTGTGGCGTATCCAGAAGGAGGCGCTGGAGTCGTGGGATTGGAGCGGGAATCTCACGTGGACGCCGAACCCGGCGGCGGCCCCGGCGGCGGCGGCGGGAGGGTTTGTGGAGAAGAGTCGGGCGGGGGCGGGGGCGGGCATGGCGGACTTGGTGGTTGGGAGAGAGGCGGCGACGGTCTAGCTGGGTTTCTCCTTTTTTCCACCCCTTGACTGTGACGTGATCGATCGAGTGGGATGGACGCTGCGCGGGGAATGAACTACATGTACTCTTTCTCTCTCTCTCTCTTATCTTTAATCATCCCTTTTTTTATTATTATATGATCCCCCCCCCTCTGCTCTTTATTTTATCTATTTCGAGGGCGTCTGGAGTTTCGTTTTTTTTTTCTCACTACCTTTTTTTTCTCACTACCTTTTTCTTTCTTTCTTTGGGGTCATATTTTAGCTAGCTAGTTAGCAGAGGCAGTTTGGGGGGGGGGGGGGCAATAAATAAATAAAAAAATAATATTCTTCTCTTATGAATTTTTTGCAAATTGATTTTGGTACTCACCATGTTGATCCCCACGCACCCGTGAGCGAGTCTACCGTGCAAGTAAGGTTAAGATTAAGATTAAAGTTTGACGCAGGGGTGGTGTGGCGCGTGGGGCGGTGGGTCGGTGGGTCGGTGGGTCGGTGGGTCGGTGGGTCGGTGGGTGTGGGTTGGGGGGGGGGAGTGTGATGTTGCGTAGGTACATGTAGGTATTAATTGTATCGGCCGTAAGTATCCCACCAGTAGCGTAAAGAGCCACAACCTGTCCCGTGCCGCGCCCAAATTAAACCAAACAACTACAACGCCGAGTCAATCACGGAAACACACGTTTCAGGAATAGACAGACACCGTGCTTAACTTTTCCGCCAACCGCAAAAGCCAAACCTCTCCAAAAGACACCAGACACTGAATCGAAGTTGTCCACCCCATGTACCTTATCTGCCCTGCCAGAATAGATAGGTACCATGGCACCCGGACCCGGTATGCCATTGCCGGCCGAGGTTCATGGGGTGAAATCACTACGGAATTTGATGACGGATACCAAACTAGAGGAAGAGTACTGTGTCTCCCCCCCCCTTTTTTTGGTACGTATGTATTCACATAGCCCTAACGAACGAACGAAGAGGGGGGGGGGGGCGCGGGTCCGTCCGTTCTGTGTCACGTGTAATGTATGGAGTTATTAGTAGATAAATAAATAAATGGATGGATGGTGAGTGGGTCCGCCCCGTCATAGCGCGTCACTCGGGTGTGTAGGGTTAGGGTTAGGGTTATTCTGGACTGCACCCCGGAGGCTACACTCGGACGCCCCCCCTTACTCGGACAGTCAGTGATGGTTGGTAGAGAGGTCCTCCCTTTTTGCGTTAGCTGTCCGAGTGAGGGGGGGTGTCTGGGTGGCCTATGTATGGTAAAACCTCACTTTGATATCCCAGAACCGTAGCTAGGTGGGGCTCTGCTAGAGTAGATATATTCATACTTCCGCCCCAGGCATGGAAACCTTTTCCCTTCTCTCTTGTTATTTAAAAATTGGGCGTTAATTGATAATATATACATTTCTTGCCTTTGGGGATTAAGAGCTACGTAAAAATGTCGTGTACAGAGAAGATATAAGGGAATTGAAATACAAATGAAAGGAAACACAAACGAAAAAGGGAGGGAGAGGTAGCTCCCCCCGACTAAGTAAGTAATGTAATGTATATATAGCCAGACAGCGATCGATCGAGAATCCTCGCTCGATGCCCAATATTGCCGTCAAATAAAGCACATTCGAAAAAAAAAGACCAACTCCAGACCCTACGTTAGCCTACATAGTACCAGACGTCCACGTATCCACGTTACCTTTTTTTCTTTTCTTCCAACACCACGCCCGCACCAAAAAAGATATCAAAAAAATAAAAATTAAACAAAAAAAAAGTGATATACTCTACCAACTCGCCCCTCTGTCTGTGCTCGTGGAATCATCCTTCACAGACTCACTCTGCACCACAACCTCTACCGTCTTGTTGACGCTGATGCCCATCCCCTGGTGCGCCTCCCCTCCCTGTAGATCATGCATGATGTACTCCTCGCTATCATTGTTGTGCGTTGCGGTGATTGTGCACGTTGCTCCCCCGCCCGCCGACCTCCCCAAGCCCCCCAAATGACTCTTCCTTGAGCCGGCGCCGGCGCCGCCGGTGTTGGCCCCGCCCTTGCCGTCGTTCGTGTGGTACCTTAACCCGTTGCTCCCGTAATAGCCGCTCTTCTTGACGCTCGAGCCCATGATTCCTGGCGCGACCCACGTGAGGAACTGCTTGAAAGCCGGGGTGCACGCGCAGATGATGGCGACATTGAGCTCGACGGCCGACCAGGTGCTGGACACGGCGCCGGTCCAGCTGAGGTCCTTGCTCACCATGGCGATTCTGACCATGTGGATGCGGACAATGCTGATGCAGGTGACGAAGATGCCCATGGAGAAGACCATGACGAGACCGATCTTCTGGCGGAGCGGCAGACGAAGCTTCCAGATGACGGGCATTGGGAGGAAGAGCAGTATCAGGTCGGTCACTAGGTTGTTGGCGCCAGAGAAAAAGTATAGAGGGGTGGTCTTTTCGAGTTATTTTTAGCTTGTTGCTTAGAGGGGGGAACATATGTTGAGTTGGGGGGATTTCTGGGCGAGTGGGGACAACATACATTAATACATTTCCTCCCTGGAACCGTATAATCCCACCCTCCACGTATCGGCGAACACTGAAATATGTTTGAGAAAAAGATACTCGTGCTGCTGCAGACGACATACGCCATCATGACCCAGCACACCCTCCGGAACGTCCTCTCGCTGCCCAACTTGTTAATGTAAAAGGCGAGGATGGACGTCTTTGTCATCAAGAGCGTCGGGTTATACAGCGCCGTGAACGTGTACGACAGCTTCCACGCCGGTTTCCCCCATTCAGCAGGTATATCCCATACATGTCGGCCAGTTCCATATCTCGTCGCTGAGACTTGTCAGTAATTGATGTATGAGCGAAGGAGATATTGGGAGAGACCAACAGAGTGCAATGGAGAGGCACATGCCAAAGCAGAACACCTATTAAACTTGCGTGTCAGTGGAGATCCGTATATACATTATAAACGACCCCGCATTTCCACGGGAAGGACATACATACCCAGGCTATACATATCAGAATGTCATCGAGGCCGAAATTCCTAAGGTTATACCTCGTAAATACTCGCAAGCTCACGAAGAAAAAAGATACACATATCATCCCCGCATTTGTGGCCACGACCATCGGAGCACGCGTAGGCGGGTCAATGTAGTTCGGTGTAGGGGTTGTCGCCATGGCTAGAGAAGTGACTGGAGCTGACTAGCTTGCAGGCCTTACTCAGTGAAGTAGGATTAGGTTCCAACTTCTGGTCGATGAGAAGTGAAGATGAGCGGGACAGTCGGGAAATATGGGTGGGATCGAATTCATAGATCTTGGATATCGAACATGTACTAGCTAGCATCCACTTACTTGTAGTGTAGTGCAGGGGAATTAGAAAGAAAAAAGAGAAAGGGAAGGACAGAGAGAAAGAAGGGGAAAAAACAAAGCAAACGAAATAAAAAAGATGATAGGTGCAAAAAGGTAGTAAATGAATTACCACACATAAGAACCTTCTGATTTTGTCCCCCACCATTAGGGTGAATTGAGTACATATGGTACTGTACATGTACCCAGGTACCACTATCCCTACTCTACCATCCTCTGTCTATACGTCTTTAGCCTTGGTATATTGTTTTATCTACATCCCTGGAAAGGTGTAAAGCATCCACTGTTTGAGCATAGTTGCCCCGATCCCAGCCATGTAAGGGACGTAGAGTAGGTAAGATTTGCTATCTAGTTGCTTAGTTCTCGGACCTTTCCACCCTTGAAGACTTACTCTCTGCTGTGCATGTATGTAATCCGAGGCAAACACCCTCCAATCACATCCCGAGGGTCAAAATTTTGAGACTATTCCGCTCGTGCGTGCACCTCGTGGGAATTGCGAATTGCAAACCCAACAGACGGGCATTCTGGCGCAAACCGATCTACGAGAAGACAAATACTATTGTAGGAAATAATCTTCATAGTCCACTGCTTCTAAGGTCAAGACAGAAGGGGATATCGATTGGTCGGTAGATCTGGAGCGACTTGCGCGATTATGTCCGCTTCAGTGGATGTTTCACTTGAAAACCGCTACACTTACTAGGCAGAGAGCACCTATTCTGTAGTACTTCTCTATCCAGAGTGCTGTAGGTAAGCAGACCAAATGGACTGTCCCTAACTTAACCGACTGTGGGAAAAAAGAAAAAATGTCTCGCGGCCGCGGGACAGCAAACCATTCCACAGAAGCTACCTAGTGCCCAGTCAGTAAGGTCGACACTCCTATTACCAAAAATAATTGCCATGTAAATGAGTTACCCGCGCGAATATTCCGACTCTAGTTTACGTACAGAGTGGTATAATCTTCAGACTTATAAGCTGTTCATGCAAATAATTGCCCCACATGATTGCAGTGTTAGAGAAGCCTGTTTCTTGTGGTGGTAGGTGCGGGCGTTCACACCACTCATGACCCGACGCAATGACTCTCATGCCACTGCTCAACAGCCTAGGATCCCAGATAGATAGCTACCAGCAGGGGGTACGATGGCTCGGGTTCTTATTCTTCTGCTCTGCTGTAAGCGGTCTGTGGCATTAAGTCGGGCCAGTCCCGCGGCACTATTTAGCGAAGACATGTAACGTCGCTAACGCTCATATGTAGAGATCTGATTCATGTCTTAGTGTTAACCATTCTCTACGGGATGTCCCAGCTCAATGAGTATAATAGGCAAAGTGTAGGTGTGTGAAGTAATCAGGTACACCTAAAGTAGGTGCAATACCCAAGAACAGCGTCCCGGGAAAGCTTATCACACTGGAAATGCAAGGCGTCCAATTCTAGAATACCAGGAAAAATGAAGGTTACTGGATGGAATCTGGGGGGCGGAGGAGCGGAGGAGGAAAAATTATGTCTTTGAAGCATGCTAGGATAATATAACCACACATGTAAGTATATGTGAATAGAGCTAGAGAGAAACCGATGTCCTGGATACATGTAGATACATGTACTATGTAGCTAGGTGGTGAGATTGGGCCCGGACCGCCCAGTAGATGGACGTAGGCTCTTCAGCTCATATTTTGTGGTATCGTACGTTAGTCGTGGAAATGAGACACTCCAGAATCGCCGTATAGTAGGTACATGTATGTAATCATTACTACATGTACATAAATGTGCTCTAGAGCACGTACATGTAGGAACTTGCAGTCGGTGCAAAGGGCGGGAATACATGTATACGTAATCACTGAAAGGGGCGATTAGGACACATCCGTCAGACAAACAAACGTCTTCCACGAGAACTACACGCAGCACGTACTGAACATTAATACGGAGATCATAACAAAAACTCCGAGTTGCGTAATTCGGGAGGTATATGTGAGTATGTATGTAAATCCTCAGATCTCTAAGCTTCTAGCTTTGTCCATACATAGATCAACAGATGACAGTGTGCAATACTCTCTACGCACAGTGCACGTTGGTGGAATGCTAACTTGTAGCAATACGCACGGATATTTCAGAGCAGCTTCAAACTCCCTCCCTCCCCCATCTCTGGACGGATCTTCCCAGTACTGAAATATCAACCCGTCCTATACGTATCACAAGCGCACTTCAGGCTAATATATAATCTAGCCACAGAATACACAAAATAAATGTACGTAGGTAAGCGTAGTCAAGCCACCCTTCTTCCCCTCCATCAAACAACCATCCTCACCATGCTATCTCCAACCAGATCTCATGATTGAAATATTAATGTATTCCATATATACAATCCCAAAAACCCCATCCAGACGTTTAAATAAAGTGTGGCGCCTCCCCTCCCCCCGCCAAGCCAAGCTTAAAAAGGAGGCGGAACAGGCAGTACTGGCTGGGCACTAATGCTTGAGTGCGCCTGACAGCCTCAACCCACGTCGGCCGGCCGGTAATATAAAACCTACCAGGGTCAGGGATGAGGTATTTAGAATAACATGCACCTACATGTAGCCAAAGATTCCTATCCGTTTAATGAGACAGTACTTATGTATCTACTACTCTAAGTACTTTACCTACCTTGCTCTACGTTTACGTTACGTTAAACTCCCCCGCAGGACCGGGGTAGTCTAAATGGACCTTTCCACAGGAAAAACGGGCCGTAGGATTGGGGGTCCGATCCTATTCGACGAGATTCTTTTCCTTCTCTGAGCTTCGCCCCTAGATACGGGGAGAATTAAGACTAGAAATCATTATGGGTTCTAGCCACACCTAGGCGCAGACGGCACACGAAACCTGCATCTCATCCACTGTGGCCCAATTGAAACTCGGCCCAGTACGGAGTCCTCCCCTTGAGCATCCGAGATCTCAAGCCGGCGCAGGAACCAGAAGGGCCCCTTGACTGGGCTAAGAAATTACATGCAACCTGGATTTCATTTCGTTCCTGCACTGTCTAGCTAGATTACACCGCGCTGGCTTTTAGTATCCCGGAGGTTTCTCGACCGACCGGGCTGGGCCACACCCGGTTCCGTCGTTGACATTGAGCATGAGGCGTCGGCTGCACCTCCGAGCGTGAAGAGACACACATGTGGGGTTACATACGATCCATAGGTGGCATCTCTATAATTAGGGGCACACCACCATAATATGATATCGAGATAGAAGGGGGAACTGTTGTGGATATATAGCGTGTTGACGTCAATCGGCACAAACTCGCTCGGCGACTCGGGGAAACCGGTGGGTTTAGATTGTTTAAGTTTTGATATGAAATATTTGTTTTATATTTTAACGAGCGTTGATCGTGTCCCTCTTAGGTGTTTGCCAATCAACCTCTACCTACATGTACTATGTACATACAGCCATTCTTCAAAAGTGCTCGTGATTTATATATGAGATAGTTAGTGCTCAATGTGGCTTACAGAGTTAAATCAAAGAACTCAGATGTATCTATAGAATTATAGAAACTGATAATAGAGAATAAAAACGCCATGAACATCTAATATTGATTTTAGCCTCCACTAAGTACTGGTGGCTTGAGGCTTTAAACATTTCGATGCACAGTTTGATAACTGACTTGAGCCCATATTAGACCCGGATCACGGGCACTTTTGATGAGTGGCTGTAGTTCTCCCTCCCTTTGAACATATACCCTGCTCATAATTTACTAGACCACCAATCTTCAAATAGAGCTACTCTAGCACTCTAGCTTGTGGCAAGTATTCACGGTATACTCATGGCGCACAAACCTCGATGTGACTTGCTACTCTTTAGCCCCCCAATATATTTTTGTTCGACAGTAATATCTGGAGTACATGTACCAGTACCTAGAAAAGTGCATGGATAATTGATATGAGTGCGCCTTTTCCGACCAGTCAGCCAGCCACTCAGCCAGCCAATTACCTAGAGCATATATGTCCTACCTGCAGCCGGCGTTCTCCTTTTTTTATAATACTCCACTCCTCCTCTCATTTCGCTAGTGTGCTGAGTCGAGAAGGACATTTTGCTGCGGTGGGGTTTACACATGCGAGCTGCGTAGCCAGGGGTCGAGATGTCCTAGTAATCCTCTAAGTTTAATTTTGAGCATTGAATGGCTAGCTTGTACAAGTGTAAAAATCAACACTACAGTACAAAAATGGGGGTGGGGCACCGTGGAGGGGGGGGAGAGGTGGGGTCACTACGGTATTCCCGTCAACACGCTAGTATACGTAGTGTGGTAAGAACATGGTATTGGTAATATAGTATTCCTCCTAGGTAGGATAGTTAGGATGGTGACTTCACCCCGTTTTCTTCATACTGTATCTTTAAACAGGGCTCGTCAATTGTAAAGAACCTCGCCCATTTTCAACAGTACGTAGTACTCTCCAGCTCAAACGCAGTTTATATTCTGAGAACACGTCCCTCGTGAAATCCAGTGGGGTAGTCGTCAGGCCTGTGTTTGATTTCTACCCACACCATCAGTAACATAGTACTATGATATGACATGGGTTGTTGAATATCTGATCCTTTGTCGCTTAATGTGACACTGTAGTAATCTGGGGGTGCGCCTTGTTGCGGTAGAGACATGCGTTTAGGAAGCATACTCTAGAGGTAGGTACTACAGCAATTCATAATAATTTGTCACCCCTGAATATATACCTGTTCACTCTACTAATCTAATCTACACATGGAGTCTGTGAAGGCCTTCTACTCGCTTCAGACCGAAGATGCCCTAGCTAGCTAGCTATAGATTAACAAGATGAGACTCCTTGTGGTACACTGCCCACGAGGGAACCGCGTTACCCGGTAGTCAAAGAAAAAACGTGGCGTACCTCAATCAGTAGCTCTCTAGTACAGTACGATATCGCGATATGGTATGGTATGGCATGGCATGGCATCGTGAGTACGAATATGGTACTGTGGATGTCTAGCCAGTCTGTATATAAGTTCTCTATGATCTTCCCTTTTCTTCCTTCCTCATCAATTTCCAGGTCCATTAACTCTCAGTATATCTAATATACTCCTTTCTTCTACACTCGTTTTTTTCCCCCACTCTCTTTTAAAATGCCTGGTCTATCCACTTACCTAGTGTCCGCGCTCTCAATCGCATCAGTCGCCCTCGCATCTCCAATTGCAAAGGCGCAGCTTGTCGGCCGTGATACCTCTCTACTCGCGTCCTACGACTATGTGATAGTCGGGGGTGGCACCAGCGGCCTCATCGTCGCTGACCGTCTCACAGAGAACTCTAGCAGTCAGTACTTTCACACTCCAATTCATCCCTCTGATTTATACTGATTTTGCGATAATATTAGAAACGGTGCTTGTGATCGAGTCCGGAAACCTGGATGATCAAGAAGACGGGGTTCTCGTCCCAGGCATGGCCGGTGGGACGGGGAGGAAGTACATGTACAACATGACGTGCATCCCGCAGAAAAACATCAACAACCGCACGTACAGTCTTCTTGCCGCACATGTTGTTGGTGGCGGCACTGTCGTTAATGGTATGTTCTTTGACCGTGGGTCAAGGGGGGATTATGATCTGTGGGAGGCGCTCGGGAACCCAGGGTGGGGCTGGAGCGGCATTTTCCCGTATTTCAAGAAGGTTTGTTTGCTTTTTCCATACATCAGTCTGATTGATTTTATCAGAGCTCCAACTAACATTTTCACAGAGCGAGACGTTCTCACCCCCGGATAAGGCTCTAGCGGAGGAGTTCGGTATCACATACGACGCCAACGCCCACGGCTTCAGCGGCGTAATCAAGTCCAGCTTCCCCAAGTTCCAGTACCAGGCCGTGAAGGACTGGTTCAAAGCTTTCAAGCAGCTCGGAATTCCGCTGCCCAAAGATGGTGCCAGCGGTGACGCCATTGGCGCATTCTGGGTAACCAACTCTCTGGACAACGACAACCAGACACGGTCTTACGCAAGACGCTACTACGAGGAGGCCAAGAAGAGGTCGAACTACCACCTCATCACCGGGAAGACCGTTACCAAATTGATCTTGTCCGGCACCACAGTGACGGGCGTTGAATTCGCCAGCAGCGCGGGCGAGACCACTACGAAGGTCTCGGCGAAGAAGGAGGTCGTGTTGGCGGCGGGAACGGGACATACACCGCAGTTACTGCAACTGTCGGGAATTGGGCCGAAGAAGCTGTTGGAGGGCTTGGGTATCAAAACAGTGGTTGATCTTCCTGGCGTGGGGAGCAACTTCCAGGACCACCCTGTGCTCTACTTCGCGGGGACATGTAAGTACCCTTCATATCATTCTTTGAGTACTATCGCCGAGTATCAATTCTAACCTTTGCTCAGTCTCAAACGACTACCCCATTAACCCCGCCAACCTCACCACAAACGCCACCTACGCTGCCGAGCAACTCGACCTCTACCGCACCAAGCGCGAAGGACCATATACCATCTCTCGTGGCAACAGCGTCGCCTTCAACACCCTCCCACAGCTCAGCTCTGAATCCATTGCCAACACACTCATGCAAAAGGCGCTCTCCCAGAACCCCGCCGACTTCTACCCCCCCGGAACAGACGGCACCATTCTCGAAGGCCACCGCCGCCAAACCGAGCTCCTGGCAAACTACATCTCCAGTGGGCGCGTAGCAATCCAAGAAATTGCCTTCGGCGGTGGAGCCGGCGGCGGCAACGGTCTTGAGAAGCCCTTCTCCCGCGGTAGCATCAACATCAACTCCACGGATCCGTGGGCGGCGCCCGTGGTCGACTACGGCGTGATGAGCAACCCCGTTGATATGGACATGATGGTACAGCTAATCCGCTTCGTATGGAAGCTCTACGACACCCCAGCCCTGCAACGACTAGGCGCGAAAGCGGTGAGCCCGGATCCAGCGGACAATAGCGACGAGGCAATCAAGGCCGCCATCAGGGCGTCGCTGACACCGACGTTTGCGCACCCGAGTTCGACATGCTCGATGATGAGGAGGGAGTACGGTGGTGTTGTGGATAGCTCGTTGAGGGTGTATGGTGTTAAGAACCTGAGTATCGTAGATGCGTCAATAATTCCTATGACGCCCGCAACGCATATTCAGAGCACAGTGTATGCGGTGGCGGAGAAGGCGGCGGATATCATTAAGAGCAGGCAGTAGAGAGGAAGGGGGATGAGGGGGAGGGAGGGCGAGTAAGTGTACTTTTAGCATAGTAATTAGTGGTTTTTATTATTATTTAGCGTCTGGTATCCTAATAGATTAAATAATACAATCCATCCATACATCATTGCATGTATTTATGCATTGCAGTCACAGATTATCACTCGTGCCTTGGCACTCTACTACGACTATTAGACTAAGCACCCAATAACAGAAGCCCAGGAGAACTTGATATCCATACTTCAAAGTAGAGAAGCACCTACGACTGGCGGTCGCGAGGTAGTAGTAGTACGTACCGTGGAGAGAGGATTGAAACTTACACAACTTGCGGTCACGAGGTGGTAACCCGAACCATACAGAGCACCCAAGGCAAGGCTAAAAAATAATTAAATGATAAGAAAGCCGGCAACAAAAGTCTTACGTGAGTGAGTATCATCCCTCAAGAGCGTCGCTACCATGTCGGGCATTCTCATCACTGCTCCCACCAGGGATTGAACCTGTATGTGGTCATATGACGAAGCCCAGTGTATTACCACTAGGCCACGCCACGATGCTTTTGTTTGTGTCGTTGTAGTTTATGAGCGAAAAGATCCTTTCCTTGGCAACGCATCAAAACCTATGAACTAATTTGCATCACAGGGCAATGAAATATCTAACTGGCAGGAATGGTAGTGGGGGGGGGGCCGAAGGCCCCCATAACTACATGTAGAGTACATGTATACATGTATGTACCTACCATAGAGAGCTAGAGGATTCAAACTTACACACCTCGCGGTCGCGAGGTGGTAACCCCTAGTGTAAAGTACTTGAATCACGGTATATTTAAGAACACGTCCCTTTAAACCAAACGATCAATCTGCCGTGCCCAAGGTGCCTCGACTTCCCTCCCTCGCCCCACGTATTCGTTAACGCGAAAAGAAGAAAGAAAGAAAAAAACCACATATTCACAATCCCCCACAGTACAGACCACATCATCTACCCACATCTACCCTAGCCACGTATGTCACGCACCAACATATATATGGACAAATGGAACGTGTCCCAGCTCCTTCTCTAAATCACAACCACAATACAAAGCGCAATACTCTATTCCGATTTATGCCCCGCGGGGAACGTAAGCTGCACCGAGGATCATCTGCCCCGCCGGCACACGATCCATTAATACCGTCCAGGGGACGATTCCAGTTTAAGGGTAGATTTGCTTATATAAACCTCGGTGCAAGAGGGCTTAACAGGCGGAGGGCAAGGGCAAGGACAAGACGTACATATCCAGGAGTAGTAGCAATGGCCACAGGCTCGGCCACTCCCATGAGCTCGACCAAAAGTGTAACGACTCCAAATATAGTGGCTCCGGTGGCAACTCATACAGAGGGAATTATTCCAGAACCGGCCACTCCACAACCAGAGGCATTAGAGGCAGAAGATACTCCAGAGCTGGGGACCTCAAAACCAGAGACTCTAGGAGCGGTGCCCACAATGGCAGAACCCCCTGCTCCAGAGGTAGAGATCTTGAAATTAGATGCCCCCGGGGTAGAGATCACTAAGGAAGAGCCCCCTATCCCGGAGGTGGCGGCCTCAGAATCAGCAACCATAGAGAAAGAGTATCCGGAATTAATAGGGACCTCCCCCGTCATGTTACCATTTCAAGAAATTCCAGATGTAACTCCTACAAAGAGACTCACGGATGGAATAGGTAGCTTAAAAATAGGCGATCCAGTGGATGCAGTGGTTATGGATCCCGAGATGTTCTGGTCGTATTACGACTTTGATGAGATTGAGGAGGAGCTTGCACAGGTTTCTGGGGCTACTCGGGCTCAAATTGAGTACGCAAACAAGTTTAGATTACCAGAGAAGAAAGAGCCCATGGGCACGAAACTGGTGATATACAAGGAGCCTGTCGAATTTAAACCGTCAGCTCAAGCACAAGCGGAATTAGAAGAGCTATATATCAATCGTCATGATCTTTTAGATTATAACCAACAACTCCTCGCCACCTTTCTAGAGCCTCCACACTCCTCCCCACCCTCTTCGCCCCCGCCCCCGCCTCCGCTCCCGCCGCTCGCACAGCGGTTTGAAATACCCTCAAAACCTCAGCAATTTCTACATTCTCCACAACCTTTGCATCCTCCACAATCTCTGCAGCCCTCACAGTATATGCATCCTCCACGTCCCCCAGCCCCTCCAGTCCTACAGCACTCTTCACCACCCGTGCACTATACGCCCCCTATACCTACTCAGTATATGCCTTATGGGAACTTTTCACAGTACCCGCGGCCCACACGACCTCTGCACCATCAACACCAGCATCAGCAAAACCCACAGCATCCGCAGAATCTCCAACGCTCTCAACATCCTCAACATCCCCAGCATCCCCAACATCCCCAGTATCCCCAACATCCCCAACTCCCCCAACTCCCTCAATATCCCCAACACCCCCAACATCCCCAGAACTCCCGATACCCCCGACAGCCCCAGCAACCCCAGCACATCCAGCATATCCCACACATCCCGCAGCATCAGGTCCAGCCGCATCAACCCCAGCAGGTCCAACAACACCAATATCTCCATCATCCTCACTATCAGCAACCCCAGCACCCTCACCATCCTCAGCACCCTCAGAATTCTCAGTATCAGAACCCTCAGAACTCTCAGTATCAGCACCATCAGGATTCTCAGCATCCTCAGCACCCCCAGCATCCTCAGCATCCTCAGAATCATCAACACTTGCAACCTCCACGGAAGGTCCATAACCAGCTTGGTCATGGGCAGTATGTAACTTTCAAGACACATGTACCACCTCTACCTCCACATTTACAACCATCACCGCCACAGCTAGATGATGTTGGCCAGAACAACTTTCGACAGGAAAATCTTCCTCCGGCACTAGAAGTGCTCAGTAGCCACGTTCTGACCACATTTGAATTCTGGCTTGGTGACCCTCTCGATCCACCTTTGATAGCAGGGGACTGGGAAAGACTCACCATTGCAGCTTATGGTGAAATGACGCTCGCTAGTCTTTTTGATGACTACTATATGAAGAGTGGCCATCATCTTCTAGGCAAGGATCCAAATGTGCGACCTGACCTGAACTTCTATCGAATAAATATAAAGTCGAATGGGCAAATATCGATTGGAGAAATATTCAATTACAGGGCTGTGAAACAAAATTTGAAAATGATCCAGGATACGGCGTGGTATACTGGGCAGAAGGTTTTACTGGTTGGGGGCGATAGAATACGTGCTTTTCAGAGCACATATGGGGAGCTCAATTTCCGCCGTAGCTAGTATATAAAGACTAAAAGTCTCGAGACTAGGCCTCGGTGTATCTTTATTTTTGGGTTGGGGGGGAGGGGCAAGTGGCGTGACTTTAAAGGAGTTTGGGATGGTTATTACAAAATTACAACACAAAAAGACCTCTGTTGTTCCTTCAATGTTTATGATAGACAATATTACAGATGAAAAGATTCTGTTTTGTTGCCGATTGGTGCTTATTCATTTTGTCTCTTATCAGTCCAGCGATAACGACAAATACCTGCTAACCGATCATTGACACCTTACTATTTGGGTCACAAGTACTGAAAACGGATGGTCCATGCACAATGTCGTCATTGGGAAACAAAGAAGTCGAGTTAAGCTTCTTCTTCTGCCTGGGCCCGATGGACCCTGGAGGTTTTTAAAATTGCCGGGTAACCAATCAGCAAGGGCCCTCTTCCAAAAAAAAAACATGCATGTCCCCTCGGGTTTTGAAAAAGCTCTACTGGGCCAAACACCATTAGTACGTCATATATATCCCCCCTAACTCACCTCCCAAAGACTAACACTACCACAGTGTCCCGGCGCCACAACAGGATCACCCCCCCAAGCACCGATGGTTGGTCCCACGTCGTTGGCAAAGGGCGTGCCCCCCTCCGAAAGCCCTCAGAGCTCACCAAACCCCAGCACATCCTCACCACCTCCTCCCCCGCCGCCCCTGACTACACACTCTGGCACCCTACGGCACTGAAGCAACTCCACACCGCAGCGAGCGCCCTTAACGCCTCCCCGCTCTGGCAGACCCTCAGCGCCCTCCTTGCCCCCACCACCACTACAGCTGGAATCACAACCATCGTCGTCCTTGGCCTCGGCAGTCTCCACGGCCCCACACACACGAGCAGCTTCCTGCAGCTTGCCCTCGCCGTCGCACTCGCAGAGCTGCTGACCGCAACACTGGTCATGCAGGACCCCGCGTTCAGTACCGCGGACGGCCGCTTCCTGGTAGAGGAGCTCAAGGCGGAGGTCCTGGTACACCCGGGGGCGCTAGACAGGATCGACACAGGGGTATTGCTGTTTGCGCCGCATTTGGAGTATGAGGTGTTGCAGGGCGCGTTGCGGGGTGCGAGGCCGAGGGTGATGCTGGCGAACGATCTGGGGGCGTTTGTCGATATGTGAGTTTTTTCTTTTCTTTTTCTTGAGGTGGTGTGTGATGTGTGGTGGTACTGACGAAGGTGTGGGGAGGGGATAGGAAACGGGACGCGGAGAAGGAGTTCCCGGAGTTTCTGGGGTGCCTGCAGGAGTACGATGGTACCGTGCTGGCGGGCGTCGACGGGAGCGAGGATATCGGCGGCGGGAGGGCGTTCAACCATACTGCGCTGTATATACGGCGCGCGCCGCTGCCGCTGCCGCCGCCGGGGGTGCAGGGAGAAGAGGAGGTGGTTGGAAAAAGGAAGAGGAGGGGGAGGAGAGGCGGGAGGAGGAAGGTGGGTACCGTAGATGTAGAGGTAGAGGTAGAGGTAGAGGTAGAGGAGGCAGCTGTTGATGCTGTCGTCGAGGGGCTAGATAGTATCGCTCTAGACTGAGTAAAGCGGCCATGGCGGAGTACCAAGGAGTGATTATTCGTGACTGTGATGTTCTATTTACTACAGATGATTTTCCGCGTGCATAAAACGGAGACAGAATTTGTGTTTTAACACTTGGTAAGACACAGGGACGTACGGTCAAGAATCAGCTACATACTCGTTACGAACCCGGGGATGCCAATTATAATTAATGGATATTAATATCAACAGCTAGATCACTCCACAGCGTTCAAACAGTATTTGCAAAGATACAGACCGCGAAAGAAAAGAAAAACCCATAAATGAGCGATCATGCAATCATAGGTATCCGCAGAAATCCACATAAGTAGGTATGTATATATACACTCATCAATTCATATCATTTGCTCTCTTGCTCCATAACCCCTCCGAAAGAAACAAAAACGACCAGACGAAAAGAAAAAGAAGGAAACATTACAAAAAAAAAAAATGCACAAAAATGATATCATCCCAGCGCCGTTTTTGAAAGGAATAAGAAAGAAAAAAAATGATAGACCGTTTCCGTTCCAGCTCCCTTTCCCCCGTAGTAATAAAAGAAAGCCCGCCATTCCCGTAAATCCCATTGCTAGCTAATAGAAAGATAAGAAAAATACACTGATACATAATATTTATCTAAAGAAAGAGGTAGCGTAAAATTAACTCTTCACCCCTCTCCCCCTATAGATGATGATCATCGCCCATGGAGACAGCTCTTTCCATGGGGATGCTATCGACCTTGAGCCACTCCCTCTCCTCCTCGCCCTCGGTGTTGCGGCGTTTCCTTTCGGCTGTACCGGGGGCGCCGTGCGTGGGTCTTAGCTTTTTGCGGAGACTCTTGATGCGGAGGTTAGAAGCAAACGGGGAGTTTTCTGGGAGTTGTGTGTTGGGTCGCTGGTCTATTTGGGGAAAAAATCATCGTTAGTGTGCTGCCAGGTGTGTGACTCAGAATGGGAGAGGGGCTTCTTACGGAGGAGGTAGTTGTCACGACGGAATTGGCCAACAAACACTTGGGTGTTAGAGGAGGAGGGGTTGCATATGTTGCTTGAATGATTTTCAGGCTCGTGGCTTGTGTCGAAATCGTGGTAGTGGGATTCCTCGCTGATCTCGGAGGCAGCTGATGCAAAGTCCTCGTCAGAGACTGAGGAGCAGGCATATGAGTCGGGATTTTCCCAGATCGCCGCCTAATAGTTAAGTGAGTCATCCAGTTTTTAGTCGGCCTTTTAAAGGGAAATATTATACCTTCTCTTCATCAGTAGACGGTTTACTCCAAAGCGAGTGCGAAGCACCCCATGTAGGAAGTGCTTGCTCTTTCTGATCTAGCCCGGCGGTCTCCTTTCCCTTTCCCACTCCCTCCGCCGCCCCAATAGGCCTCCACAGGTTCTCCCCGGCCGCGGAAGAGACGCTAACCTTTGTGCTGTGGATCCTCATAACCCCCGGTTCGAATGTATCCGCATTGCTTGTCGTCAAGGGGGACTCGGTTTCGTCGCTCGCGTCACTGATTGTTGAAGCGCGGCTCACACCGGGAGAGATAAATTCTGATTCCAGAGAAGAGGAGCGAGAGGAACGTGTAATCCACATGATACCCTGTTCGTTTTTCCCATCCACACAGGGCCTCCATAGACTGCCATCGACTTGTGGTACAGGGGCTGGTTCGGTGGTTTTGACCTTTTTCTGTGGGGCTGTTGGGGAGGAAGTTATTTTGCTGATGTCAACTATAGTGGGCTTTGCAGTCAACACGCTGCGACGCTGCCACAGCTCCGTCTTGTCTCGTCGAGTTGCAAGAGCAAGGTTGATTTCTGCCAGGGTCGGCGTACGGCCTTTAGCATCCCAGACACCGCTACCGGGGGTAGGAGTGGCAGGGCGAGACCAGAGGCTGACTGTTTGCGGTGTTGCTGATGAGGGGGGCATCCAGAGGTCTCCGGTCGCAGGTGCGAGGACAAAAGACTTTTCGTCGACAACCTTTGGAACGAAAGGAGCACGCTCTGGTTTTGCGGATGTTGTTCGAGAAGCAGACTCCTTTGACCATAGGGCCGTTGTGCTGGTCCTACGGTATGTTGCGACAGTTGGGATGGGACGTTTCCAGAGACCTTTTTTAGGTTCATTAGATGGGGCCTTCCACAAAGTACCGCTGACAGTTTGTAGGGGCACTTCAATGAGACGTTTCGGCACTGTGGTCCGAACCGGAGCCGCGGCAGTTGTGCGTGCTGCCGAGTGGGATGCCCAGAGGAGGCTTGCACTGCGGGGTCGGCGGGCTGGTGGAGCTGGGGCTTTCCAGAGACCCTTCTTAGGGGCGCGCTTAGGCGGCTGCCAGAGTGAACCTGTTACTGGAGGAAGGACGGTACTCCTCGTATCTTTCTTTTTCGGAATAGGGAGGCGCTCAGGTACTGTGTTGGTGGTCCTGGATGCTGTTCCTGCTGCCCATAGAGGTACGGATGGAGTGACTCCGGTTGTGGCCGCCTTCTTGATTGGGCGCTTCCAGAGACTGATTGGTTTGGCTGCCGGCTTTGGTCTCCACAGCGAACCAGACACTGTAGGAAGTGGGTCATCGGATGGGACGAAGGGAACCTTTGTTCGCTCTAGAACTTCAGCGGCTGCTCTAGACCCAGATCCTTGACCCCAGAGAAATTTCGCAACTGGCTTTGTAGGTTCTGTAGGCGTTGCAACTTGTTTCGGGGCTGCCCAAAGCTCTGGTGCTTGACGTGCTGAAGATTTTGGCTTCCAAAGATCACCCGTGGCTTTGGGGAGAGCCAAGTCATCTGGGGTACGGACGATGGCAAGCGGTGATCGCTGAGGAACTTTTGCAGTTGTCCTTGAAGCCTTTTCCTTTGACCACAGTGGCTTCTTTGTCGCCTTTGCTTTCCTCTCCAAGGATATCTGGGCAAGCGTTTTGGTCTTCGCATTTGCATCCCATAAACCTGTTGCTTTTGGAGTTGGTTTCCACAACTGAGGGCGCTCCGGGAGTGCAACCTTTTTCCTCCACATACCCTCTGAGAAGACTGGAAGGGTTGCAGTAGAGTGATCCTTCTTCGAACGGAAAGATTCAACGGGTAGATCAGCGAAGATTGGTGTCTCTGTATTGCCCTTCTGCCAAAGTGCCTTAGTAGGGACATTCTTAGCAGCTGGTGTAGTCTCAGTGGCTCCCCAAAGACCAAGCTTTGGCACTTCGGCAATCATCGCTGATGGTTCGCTAGTGAAAGCCTTCTTCCACAATCCCTCAGGCGGGGCCGAGAATGTTTTGGGGGTAAACTCTCTGCGAGATCGAGAGGATTCGAGCGAAAGGTCGGCGAAAATGGGTGTTGTGGTGACACTTTCTTTTCCCCACAAACAAGTAGTTGCGACAGGAGGAGCCACCCCAGCGGTGATAGTCATATCACTGCTGCTATTGACATTATCGGCTGACCACAGTCTCTGTGGGATTTCTGCTTTGCGCCATAGCTTCGGTTTCTCTGGAGTAGTATTGCTTGATTTCACCCAAAGTGATCCCTCCATGGGATTTGTGATGGAATTGTGGTTCCTGGTGATGGTAGTATTAGACCTGCGAATTGACTCAACTGACAGGTTATGAGGAATTGATTGTCGGTTTGGTTTTGTCCCGGAAAAACTCCAAAGATTCAATTTTTTCTCCGGCAAGGTAACTTGGTTGATTTCAGTTAGAGTACTATACTTATTAACTTTGGGTTCCTAAATACCTTTCGTTCCTGTGTGAGCCTCGTTTTCCGTTTGACGCCATGGTACACGCGGACGGGATTCTCTCGTTTTATCAGCCGTCCACATTGGGCCACTCACACTTGCCAAGAAAAGCGGGGGAAGAATATTCGATGCTGCTCGCTTATTCGATCTCGATGGGACTACAGGGATTATCATTACTGATGCCGGAAATATCGGTGCTATGGGTTTGTCACTTTTTTGCCAAAGGGTGCAAGTCCTCGGAGTAACAAATGTCCTTTCCCGAGGAACCGTGTCTGCACCTCCAACGAGCGGATTTTCTTTTGCCGGCTTTATCATGGTTGTATGCCATAGCCCGTTATGATGGACATGATTGACACTACCCTCTTCTGTTTCGGCAGAGATAAAGGCCTCGAGTTGATCGGAATTCACGGCGATGAACGATCTATCAGTGGTGTTCGTTGTTGTTTCCTGCCTCACCGCACCTCGATCCTTGCCAATGACAGTGTGTCTATGCCACAAAGGAACTTTTTTCTCCTGCTTGGCATGTGTTCTGGCCGAGTTCCACAGACCGTACTGAGGAGCTTGCTTTATCCCAGCACGAGGTGCTGATCCTCCGGATAAAAGTGACGGGCTCCCTGCGACCCAGAGATTGCCTTGCATAGGTGTCAGCGTCAAGTTGGCAGTTCTAGCCGATTTCTTTTGTTGAAGTTGAACTGCTGCGACTGAGATGGTTTCCCGGCAGATTTGTATCCTGGGTGCTTCGAGGGGAGATGCCGTCCAAAGTACGGCAACGGGAGCTATTAGATTTGCAGGAGATGGTGAGGAAACAGGAGATGGGTAAGCCCATAAACCGGGTGATACTGAAGCAACATCGTCTCTCTCCTGCAGCTCACTCTTGATTTTGGGCAGTTCGCCGATAAGTTCAATCTCTTTTACCCAAAGATGGCCAGCAGACTTTGGTCGGATATCTACCGATCGACTCCACAGCGAGTGCGATTCTAATATGGCCGTTATTGCTTTTCTCTCATATCTCTTCCTTCCCTCAACAATTTCTAATTTCAATGTGATGTTTCCCCTTATGTCAATTTGCATGTTGCTATCGGCGCTCCAAAGCCGTTCCTTCCCAGAATTATAAGCGCCCTGAGGCCACAAACCCCTCTGACCAATTGATTTTTTCCAGAGTGACTGACTAACTTTGAAATTGTCCCAAAGCTCACGAGATTCTAAGGGTGCTAGATTGACGGGGCTGCGTTGTTTGGGGCGAATCGACGTGGTTGCTGCGTGCTTTAAACCAGCGGCAGAGGGCCACAATCCAACAGATTCTCTCTTAGCCACCACTCCATCGGGCCATAATCCTGTTTTCTTAGGAGGTGGTACCCATAATCCTGCTTTTAAAGCTGAATCTGCGCTCCAGAGTTGTGATGATCGTATTTGCAAACCGCCAATGATTGTACGGAGGGTGCGGAGAGTCTGAGTCTCTGCGACTGCAAGTGGGCGCGCAGATGGCCATAGTGCCGCCGTTTGTGCATGTTGAGGTTTTCCATGAGGCCAAAGTCCAGATTCAGATTCTGGAGCAGACCAGAGGCGTGGAGTCAATTCTGGTGTCGAACTCCAAAGGCCTCCAGAGACAGATACGACTGGGTTCTTCGTCGATGGATTTCGAGACTTTATCGAAAACGAAATACGTGGGAGTGGAAGGGGAGGAGCTAATGGCCAAAGATAGCTAGGTATCAACACGTGTGGAGCCTTTTCGGGTGCAGTCCAGAGCAGATTTGGGAGTGTTTCCGCATTCCGCTTGGCGACAACGGCTTTCCACATCCCCTCTGCCTCGAGTTCGGGTCGAACGTCAGGGCGAGCCCATAATTTGTTCGATTCAAGCTCATCAAGACCAGTTGTCATAACCTTTGAACGTTTTGGTGCGGTTTTTACGGGAATAAGGGTCAGCGGCAGTGCAGAAGGCCAAAGGGAAGAAACCGCTTTTACAGGCTCTCCATGGGGCCAGAGCCCATTCAATGTTGCCGGGGTTGACCAGAGCCCAATTACTTCTTTGGTAGATGACCATAATTGATTAGATTTGAGAATCTGGGATGTAGTTGAGGCAGCGCGAACTCGAGTAATTGGCGAATATGTTGGTAATATAGGTAGCTCAGGTGCACAGGGCCATAAATGTCCAGAGGCAACGGGCGTAATATGCTGTTTCTTAATCCAAAGCCCTGGCTGGAATACTGAAACCTTTATTCCAGAGTCTACGGGCTTCCAAAGTGTAGTGCCTTTGTTTCCCCCGTTCTCGCAGGCTGGAGCAGGGGCCCAGAGCGAAGATGACTGTAGGCACGTGAGACGAGTGATCGCTCGTGATCGAGACCTGGATTTAGTAACCTCAATTTCTTTGGCGGGTGGGGCAGAGGGCCAGAGGAAACTACGAACAAGTGCTGTCCCTTCACCATGGGGCCAGAGATATCCAGCCCTGGTAGAGCTAGTTGACCAAAGTGATGGCACCATCGGCTGCTCTGAACAAGGTCTCCACAACTTGTTCGAAGTAATATTTGGCAAGAATGCTTGTTGAGGGGTCTTTCTGCGGAGCAAAGATATGTCTTTGGTGAACAACTTTGTATTGTGGGATTTTTGCACAGGTGTTGGGTTCCACAGCAGCGAAGATTGAGGAACAGCTGGGAGACTAGGTTGTTGTGACCAGAGGTGATTGCAGGTCGCATTGCCGGGTACTTTATGCTTTATGGTATCTTCCTTGGGAGGAGGAGGCGGAAACGTCTTGTTTGCGTATGTCACGGTAACAGAGTCCAAGGTTGTATTCATGGGGGCTTCGATATCCCTCAGGTACCCCGGAACAACGGGACTGTCGGCAGAAGGAGATTTCGTGCGGCCTCCCCAGAGTTTTTTGAGTTTTCCGAAAAAACCGGTTGTCTCGACTATATATATGTTTGTTAGGTGATTGTCTTAAGAGAGAATGGAATTAGTACCTGTCATCACGTCCTCCACAAACGTAACTCTCTTAAGCTTCAGCGAGCGAGTCCTACTATGTCCGGATGAAGAGGTGATAATACTTTTCAGCTTTTGTTCTTGAGGATTTCTCCACAAGCCTGTGTTAGATTGGGTATGGGGGTTGCATGAGTTCACCCATAAGCTTGTAGTAGCTTTTGAGATAGGCGCATTTGAGACACGACGTTTTGGTCGGAGATCTAGTGCAGCAGGAAGACCTAGGGGGGTTCTTGGCAGGCATACATGGTGTGTCCATAGCTGGTTAATCAGAGGAGGGGGACTTTTCTGGATGAGGCGGGCGTTCCAGAGGAATGAAATTGGGGACGGACTTGCGCCTAAAGAGAATGATTCTGAAGTGACGGAGTAGATAAATTGAGGATGGGGAATTATGCTAGTAGAGCTAGGACAGTAGACCGTAGGTTCAAGAACTTGAATCTCACTGCTGTCTTCGGACATCTCTTCATATTCTGTGTATTGCTCGACCCCTTCGTCCTCCTCTGCGGTGAAGTCTGAATTATCACTTCCGTATAAGGATTCCCCCTGAACCTCGTGGTAGTCTGCGCCATATGGTGACTCATCCCCGGAATCATACATCTCAGCATCCGACACGATCAATATTGGTGTGTTTTGACTTCCGAGGATAGAGGTTGGTCTATCAAAAATATCGCCCGAACTCCCCAACGGTTCCTGAGCAAGGTACTTCATTTGAGCATGCCACGCGCTCTGGTTGGTACCTGAACTAATCGGCTCTTCGTCAGGAATACTCAATCGTCTGTCAACCACAGCACCCTCGTTGATCTCCTCGAGAGAGTAGCGCCGTTCTGTGAGATCCTGGGATGTGCGTAAGGCCCTATGCTCAAGGGCTTCCTCGAGCGACCCTATTGAACTTCTTTCTAATGTCTTATGCAATCCCATCCATTCATCCTCCTGCTGTCCCATTTCCATCTCCAACTTGGCTAACAAAGAGTTTCTACCGTCAGATAAATAACTCACGCGTGAGTCGCTTTTCTTGTTGACAGGAAGTTTATTCAAGAGGTCTTCAAGAGGGGTGGGATTTCGGGTCCCAGCGAATATTGTCAGTCGTGCCTCCATCTTTTGTTTGGGGTTGCCTTTCTGTTGGACTAAGAACCCTATCGGGGATGGTGGTGGCTTCCTCTTAGTTCCATATTTCCGCCTGCTCTCTGAGAAAGTAGGGATGCTATCTCCAAGCCGAAAATGAATGGTAACTGGAGTAGCGTTTTTTAAGGCTTCGGTGGTTTCCTGTACCTTGTCATCAGGCTTTCGTTCTGTGACTGCGATCCTATCATAACTCGTCCCTTCCTCCATGTCCGAGATTACGATTCCATCATCGAGATAAGACCCTTCCTCGCTCTCAGTGAATACATCTTCATAGGATTCGTCTTCTGTAGAGTAGCCATCTCCTCCGCTCATAATCATTTCATCTGCCTCACTTTGGGTCTGTTCGTCGGACACGGATCCCACATTAGCCACTTCCAAGTCTTGGCCGCCTCCATCTTCGGAGGCGGAGTCCATTTCAATGTCTGTGAAGACATCGTCCTCCACAGGAAAGAGAGGGGATACGGTCAAGGCCATTAAACTCTGACGCTTATGGTTACCGTCCGAGATTGCTGCAGCAATTCTCGGGGTCATGTCGTCTGACATGTCGTACGCGACTGGTAGGAGTGGTTCTATTACACTCTCTACATATCTGGGCTTGTCATTTGCAGCAGATACGCTTTCAGCCCATGTTCTTGCAGTCTCGTAAGCAGAAAACCCAGCTCTCTGATCATTGACTGCCGGGGTCATTAGGCGCTTTTCTGACTTTTCGGGAATTGCCGGTTTAGGGCTGGGATTTGACTGAGCATCTTCAGTTTTACCAGAAGCTGTGACTTCTTGGATTATTCCAGAAGGTAAAGAAATTGGGATGGTGATAGTAATTGGTGGGACACCTTTTCTGGCGGAAGATCTCGGAGGAGGAATAGGAAACACGATTTCTCTCGTCAGCTTATTTTCCATGCTCACCCTTTGAGTCGGAACTTCAGGTAATGGCTTTGAATCAACTTGTGGAACCTTAGATTCCCTCCGTATGATTGACTGTTTCTTGTATTGCATTTGTGCTGCCAACTCAGAGTCCCTATTTGGAGGGAAGATTCCTCTCTCTGCAATATTCTTCACACTCCTTGGTCTATCCATAACTGATGATGCATCCGTAAATGGAGGCGAGGAGACGTCCCAATCATTCAATCCCTTAGTTGGTGGGAGACTTGGGGACCGCTTGGGAATAGATGAGGGGCTCCTTCTGATGGCTCCTGTTTTGGATTCTGAGTACCTGGAGGTTGTTGAAGAAACATCCGACTTTCCCATTATTGACTTTACCAACGCTGGATCATCATACACAATTTCTTTGAGAAGCATGACCTTTGGGCCGTCACCCAATAAATCAATTTTTGGAATTCTTGGAGGTGCAGCTAAAGTGTATGGCGCATGTGAATTTGCTGTAAATCGCGTCGTATCATCACTCCCAAGGCTACCCACACTATATGCCGTCCCCCAATCCGACCCCCCTTCCGCTGCTACAAACCCAGACTGTTGCATACTAGATGAGCTTTCCGATCCATTCCCCTCTCTCTTAACAGCAGAAACCCTAAGTGCGGCAGGTCCCGACGGAAGTTGCGTTCGTGGGGGCGTTCTCTTGACGCTCCTTGAATTATCCATTTTTAGGCGGTCTGCCGAAGATTTCAACGTACTGGTGGTCTCGGCGCGGGAGCTTTTACGTTCCTGTTCTCCCTCAAACTTGGCATCGATACGTTGTCCTGCTGCTGTCTTCAGATTTCCTGCCCTGACCTCTCCAAACGAATTGCCCGCTGGAATCTCCAGAGCCCGCTCTACGGCGCCCAAAGAGCTATTTATCACTTTTGAACCCGTTGGTACTGATACACTATGACTCGCACCACGAGATGCCACAACATTGGATCTTCTACTCTCCGGCATGGCTTTTGTAGGCTTAGGTCTTGTAATGCTCTCCACATTGTTGGCTTCTAGTGACCATGGCGTGGTTGTACCAGGGTGAACAATCGGTGCCCCAATAATAGACCGAAACATCATGTTTGTTCGCGCACCGTTGGAGTTCTTGTCGATGCCCATGCCATAGGATGGGTATCGATTGATTCTGTTCGACTCAATATCCCTATGGCTGGAGTTTTGAGAGGCCATAGATTGTCCTACTCTTGTGGAGCTAGGCTGCGAAGAGCCGAATCGACTAATTCCGCGATCGTACAACTTATCTGATCTAGGGATAGGGACAGAGAATACAATAAATGGAAAACAACCGAGGACTCCTATAATACATGATCGAGGTTAGTTTAACCCTCTTTTTTATCTCTAAGATATAAATTATATTCTTACCGAGAGCTAAAACCAGGGTTATGATGTAGGGGACCATCTTAACGAAAATACTCGACCCTACATTCGTCAGATATGGAAAACTTCCCTAATTTCATTAGGTTTGATTAGCCTGACTTCTTTCCCTATATTCCCCTTCATCAATCCTGCACTTACAACTATCCACCCAATAAAACTCAATACGACCAAGAATAGCCCATAACCCTGACTCTTCCCGTCCACCTTCCCGCCCATTCCCTGATCTACGAAAAGACCCCAGGTTGTAACAATTCTGAAAAGTAAGAAACCCCAGCATAGCCCATCAAAGGTCATGTTTACAATTCCTGTCGCGAAATGTATTGGTTGCGGAAAGCAAACTGGCATAAATGTCCATGTCGTAAAACCAACAGTTATCCCGCCCAATAGTATCCGCAGCCCAAGAACTACCACCCAACATACTTTTTCGCTTGTGTTGTCCGTTTCGTCACACACCTTCCAAACAACAAGTGCAAGTATGGATATCCGAGCCGCTTGATCAAAAAAAAGTGTAAATCGGACTATAACACTGCATGATGCATCTTCCAGGAGTAGCAGGGTAGCAAACTGAAAAATAGAGTATATTGAAACACATGAAAGGAATGAGAGAAGGACCAGCCTTCGACGATGGAGGAATAATGTCTTTATATGGCCGTTGATAGCTGTAAAGAAGGCTGCTTGAGAAGAATGTAACAAAATCCCTCTATAAATGTTTTGTCAGTATACCAAGCTAATTAACCATTGGCGAGTTTGAAGTGGATTAGTTACAGTCCAAAAGTGGTGGCCAGTACGCCCGCAGCCTCCATAATGCCTACTTGATGTTATCGTGTTTCCCCCAGGCTATTAAAGCTTAGTTTCTTACAGCCAGCTTAAAAGTATTAAGTAAAGGGCCCCTCTTTATCGATAAATATTCAAAATTATTAACCTTTTAGGTCTGGGAGGAATATGTACTGTGGATTAATCGAACCAGTCGTAATTATTTGAGGACTTGCCTCGTATAAGTTTACCTAGCAACAACGTCAAAATAAAAACCAGAAAAAGAGCGGAAGTCGAAAGAAAGAATAGAAGGCAAGTAAAAAAAGAATGAGATAAGAACGGGGCGTTGATAATTATTGAAGGTTAAGAAGCTTCTATTCACTTACAGTTCTTACTAGCAACAACCTAGAACGGTAAGCTCACGACAACACTAAGCGCCCAGGGCTTTTTTTCCTACCCCGAGTAAGTAAAACAATTGGCCAACTTGACGAAAGCGGTAACAGGTAACAAACTTAACTGCAGGGCGGTCCCTTGATCCAACTGATGTGCTCAATCCACTTATATACGGCGCGTTGCAGGCCGTACTGTGTAGTGTCTATTCGTAGTAGGGCCTTCCACCAAAGAAAGGAGAAAGATGAAAGACAAAAAACTATGTACCTACAAGACTAAAAAAAAACCTGCAGCCACAAATTAAAATGTAGAATGTATGAGTGCAGCAGAGAACTAGCCTGCGCAAGATAAAGAGGGAGATCGCAGTGTCGGTTGCCTATCGCCTCTAGGACGCGTGAGCGGGGAGAGAAAGGGAAAGGAGAGAGACGAAGACGTGCAGTGGTATGGCCATTTGCCATCTGCCATTTGAATTCATCTTTGGAGAAGGAAAAAAGGTAAGCGGAAACGTCAAAGTATAACTGTACGACATCGGTGTACCTTGCGAAACTGGAGAACTTGGTATGTGGGAGTAGATCAGGAGTGGTTCCGTATGTGAGACAAATTTCTATGGTGTTGAAGTTCGTGAACCATATAAGAGCTAGAGGGGTAGCCGCCATTCCTCAACATCAGGAGGTGGATCTAGCTAGAGTTTGCCGAAAAGATTATTTGCTCGTGAGCATAGCTAGGATATCATAACGCCAAAGGAATATGTAAGGTCTATGCGTGAAACAAATTTTTCACAAGGTAAAAGTGCAGATTTTTGTAGTGCCTCAACTCGAAGATTCATCTCGAGCCGAGGAGTGAAGCGCCGATGACGGCCAGCTGGATTGCATGCGCGCGGCGTTTCACCTGGTGTCCGAGCCCCGTTTCAACAACCCAGACAGAAACCGATGATGCAAAGTAGAAACCACGCCGCTATCCGAAGGTTCCCAACTGCCAATTTTTGAGCCTAATACGTATTAATATTAAGCTTAAATGCTGCCTAGAAAATTTTCTTAGTCTTCGTGTTGATGGCCGCGCGCATCCTCGGTAAGTACAACCTACATGCACATGTATTTTGCCAAGACTACATGTAGTAGTGATCTTGGAACTCTCGATATGCACGTAGATACATGTACTGGTAATTGTAGGTCCAACGATTACGCATGTTATCTTGGGCTAAGTACGTACATGTAAGTACATGTGGTGAACCTGCTTAGCTTGATACCTGGTGAGCCTACATAGCTATATTTCGGTTTTATGTCAATTTGATCCTTGAGCCGGTCAGTTGGTACATAGCGGCTCACGCCAAAAGATCTATTTACCATGATAAGTTCTAAACTTTGCTAAGCCGTCAACCAACAACCAACGGTAATTCCTACACTAAGGTTTCTTGCCATGTAACTTAGATGTGGACAAGTTATAGTTGAGAACGGGATATCCCTTATAAAAGCTGCAGTAAAATGCTGACCCCCTAGAAAAAAGCAAAAGTTGGTAACAGATCTTGCTATCACCCTTATCAAATAATTTAACCCAACCCTCTATTACGGAGGGGGGTCAGCATTGACAGCTTAAGGGATAGGGCTAGGTTAAGATATTCCTATTCCAGTTGAAGATAACAGATAGATAACAGATAGAATCACGTTTTCTCACTCTGTTTCATTGTTCGCTGGCGAGTGATGAGTCATGATACATGACGTAAGTCCAGTTGGGTCAATGATCTGATAAGGTTAACTACGAATGCTCCCCAAACACCCTTTATTTTCTTTTTCCCCCTTTCTTTCCCTTTATCAACTAACCTTTTGTGATCTCATGTAGCACTAAGGGCTGATACCATTCACCATTTCATTAGTTGCTTTCAGTACGGCTGAGATGAATCCTAGCTGATTTATAAGCCTGAAGGTTTAAAACACACAATCTTATTTGGTGGTCATCCCGATCTCACCATGCACCAATCGATTGCAGATGTGACGACTAAAATGCTTAAGCATCACCGATCTAACAATCTTACCATCGAACCCAAGATACATGTACCGTTAACAAGTACCTACATGTACCCCGGCCCTTAAAGTGATGCAACGAGCTCATATTCTGGTGTCGCGACCACAATCAAAACTAGGCTCAGTCAATTTTTTCCATTAGTATTTCCATTTACTATTATTATATAGCTCCGCCTAATGCAGTTCAACATATATAAATTACTTCCCAACTTTCGGGCATGGTGGCCAGTAGCTGCGAAATTAGTGGTTTTTGTCACTTTGAGGACCCGCGGGGTACATGTACGGTCCAGGGGTACCGGAAGGTGATGCAGCGACTCGATTTACCACTCACGGTTTCAACCACATGCGACCCTAATGAAGCAACAATATATGGTAAACAGAGTATAAAGAATTCATTGATCATATTTAGACAAAAGAAATCGAGGTGGTTGTGAATTTACTAAGGCCTCACCTAATAGTGTAATCCCAAGCCGTTGCATCATATCACTATTGGGACGGAACCCAGGTGCATACATGTAGGTACATGCAGCACTGCATAGTCCCATCATGTAACAGATAACTTTGTACCTTAGGTCATGCCATTAACAAAAACCCTAGGTCTTTCATGCTACTACTCATGGTCGCGCAGAAAGATCAAACTTTAAGCACGTGTGCCCAAAACTCCCCAAGGCAGCAGTTCTCTTCATGGCCCACAATTAATGTCTGATATCACTGGGTCTAAGTACGGGAGCTAGGAAACACCCGTAACATAGCCTAGATGGCTTGGCCGGTTGAGTGGTAATCGTTCCTTTTCCGTCTTCTAGCGTCTGGAAAATAGAACACTTGATCAGATCGGTCTCAGGTTTCGGGGTGCCTCGAGATGTGTTTGATGCAAGATTCCGCGACTATCACGACATTGATGGTAAGGGTTAACATTCCAAGCATTGCGTGTGAAATCGTAGGTTAATATAATACCTCAACCACCACAAGTATATAATATAGACAGACTTGATCCCCTTTAAAAACCCTTTTTCACGACATACATGAGCTCTTAGATCAAGGCGTAGCGTAATATTATTGAGGTGATGTGTTGCTGTAGCCTTGTGACACACTGCGTTCCGTCCTAGCTCTTCCCTTATCGGACGATTTCACCGATATCTCTGCAGGGCCTATAACACCTTGTTGGCTACGCACCAAAAGTGTCGCGCGCGCCGCAGGGGTAGAAAGGACCTGGAAGGCGCAAAATGACTGAGAATCCCCGCAATCTACCGCCGCATAGAGTACTCTCGGGTATACGAGATAGTTAGAGCGGACCGCAACCTGCTCTTCTCTATTTTTCGTACCTACAGATGATTATGCATAGGAGGTCATCCTAGGTACCTTGGGGGGTTGATAAGCAGTGCTCTTCCCTCCTCCCTCCTGTTCTCCCACAATAACCCTTCCTCTCTCTTCCCCCACTCCTCTTCCATCCTCCCCATCATAGAAACAAAAAATGGGTAACTCAAGCTCCAAGTCGCGTTCTGCCACCTACCCCAAGCAAGAAAAACCCAAGCTACATTCAAGGCTTAGCGAAGTCACATTACATGATAAGGATGTTGATGTGCAGCCCTCCCTTTCTATACGGATAGAAAACGCAATTAAATGGGAACAGAAACTTCTTTCAGATCCTAAGGTAAGCGGGCATCTATTAATACTATCCCTATGAAGAAATCAATCGCTTATATAACCTATTCTTTCTAGAATCGGCTTGCTCTTGCGGCTCTTAGTACACATGCAGCCACATCGATTCTCCAAAACCCATCTGTGTTGCTGAGTGATACACATATATTCAGCGACAAAATTGAGCTAGAGGGGACGCCGGTTACAAACCAACGTTCAACTGGAAGATGCTGGCTGTTTGCTTCCACAAATGTTTTCCGAGTCGGATTGATTAAGAAATATAAACTTTCAAATTTTGAGCTTTCGCAGAGCTACCTGGCCTTCTGGGACAAACTCGAAAAGGCCAATTTCTTCCTCGAGCGTGAGTTCATAATCGTTGAAGCCCTGTTGGCTATGTTGCTAACAAAAATGTCCATGTAGAGGTTATCGATACTCTCAATGAACCGCTTGACGGAAGACTGATGCAGTACTTGTTGACGGGGCCAGTTAGCGACGGTGGCCAATGGGACATGGCGGTCAACTTGGTCGAGAAATATGGCTTGGTTCCTCAGGCTTTGTACCCTGATTCCTTCAACGCAAAGGCATCGGGCCGTATCAACTGGCTCATCACCGCAAAGCTGCGCGAGGCAACCTTAGTTCTGTAAGTCTAAGCTGTTTATCCCTTATTGTTGTACAAGACTAATACCCATACAGACGTGATATCGCTGGCTCCTCGGCCTCTGGTACTAAAAAGTCTGATGAGCTCCAAGTTTACAAAGCTAAGGTTGTCCAACAAGTCTACGGGATCCTTGTGCTCGCGCTTGGCGCACCGCCGAAGCCAGAAGACACGTTTACATGGACCTACTACGAAAAAGACGGGAAGTGCAATACCATTACGACCACTCCGGTTGCTTTCTACAAAGATAATATGGGTGCCTGCTCTATGGGAGCTTCTGGGATGCTGGATACCGTTAGCGGCGTTCTCAGCAGTGACAAGGGTATTGGCGAGCGTTTCTCCCTTGTCAATGATCCTAGAAACCCCTACAATAGACTCATGACCGTCGAGCGCCTTGGGAATATTGTTGGGGCTCGAGGTGTGACATATGTCAATGTTGATATGGATGTTATGAAGGCGGCCTGTATCGCAATGATCAAGTCCCAACGTCCCGTCTTCTTTGGATGCGACGTCGGAAAATTCTCAGATGTTCAAAAAGGCATACTAGACACAGACCTTTTCGATTATGAGCTTGGATTCAACGTCACGTTGGGTATGAACAAAGCCCAACGCCTCCTCACTCACGAGTCTTCTATGACCCATGCCATGACTCTCACTGGTGTGCATATCGTCAACGGAAAGCCCGTGAAGTGGCGTATTGAGAATTCTTGGGGCGCCGACTCTGGCGAGAAGGGCTACTTGGTTATGAGTGATGATTGGATGACTGAGTATTGCTACCAGGTAGTTGTAGATCCTGCATTTGTTAGCAAAGAGATTCTGGACGTACTCAAGCAGGAACCAATCGTGTTACCGATTTGGGATCCAATGGGAAGTCTTGCTTAGTATGAGATGATTGGTTCGCAAATCAAAGAAGGGGTCATTCCATTCCTTTATTTTTACCCTTAATGATGTATGTTAAAAGTTGGATGTGGGTTCGGGTTTCTTTTTCGGATTTTAAATACCTTTTTTTAGAGGGAAAATAATGATGAGGTCTTGTACATGAGTTAATCATTGATTTCAGCGAACATATATCCTTTCTACGATCGTTCTCGGGTGGTAACGTCGCGTCTGTGAAGCTTTTAGGTACATAGCCTGTGATGCTGTGTGCGGGATACGTAAAAAATATGATTCTGTGTAATGTTTCAAGTGAGTGATTTTTCATGACGCGAATAATGGCACATGCCAGTACTCCCAATACATGTAGGTGTCCCCCCCCCCTTTTTTATTTTTTATTTTAGCTTAATTCATTTATTACATGTAGGTGTCGATTAGAGCGGTTTAGCACCTTTTTTTCTATACACGTCACTTACCCTCTACCTCCATCCACCTCCTCAAATACCCAGAAACCAAACAAACTGGGGAGTTCCCCGACCATCTTAAGATGCTAAAACGCCGCAACACCGTCTCATCACCTAACCCCGCTACTGCAACTATCCGCCGTAATGGCCGAATCCGTCGGTCAAAGACCGTATCTCATGCAGCTACGGCGTTGACAAAATCGGAAATTATGGCACCTGAAGAAAGGAACCAACAGGCTGTTGCTGCTGCAAAACGTGCCTATGGCGATGACATACAGCGTCGTCGGTCTCAGATTGTCAGATTTGAGACTCCAATGAGCAGTAGCGAAGACCTTGAGGATATCAACCATCCTCAGGCCACCGTTGAAGGTTCGGATGCAAGAAGCAGGACCATCAGGGTTGTTGGTGGGGGTGAAAGCAGCAATTCCGCCCCTGATTATGATCTTCCCGGGCCTTCTGAAATGGAGAATACTAAGATAAAGAGAAGATCTGATTGGCATGAAAATATGCAGAAACGGTTCACGCCCCGTGGACGCCGTTCCATGAATTTCACAACTACAGACGCCGAAGATTACCCTGGCAGTTACCAGTCTTCAAGTCCATCCTCATATAAAAGGCTCCAGAAAACACGAAGCATGTTTAGTGTTGGCCAAATGTTCTCCAAAGATTTGTCACAGGATGAGTATTCATCATCTGTTATATACTCATCTGAACGCTCCCCTGATAGTATGTCGAGCAAAAACAGAAGAAAATCTACATCTTTTTTGCGAGGGGGAACAGATTTCGTGTCAGATTCAGTGAGAAGGAGATTGGAAGAGGAGAAAAATACACAAAAGGAGCGAAAATCCTTTTATTTGCCTGGGCCTGCGAGGCATGGGGTGTTTCCAGAAACGGTACGCAGGAAAAAGGATACAGAAGAGCCGGTATCTCTTTCAATGCGGAAGGTAGTCGGTGAAAAAGCAAGGAAACTATCGGCCTCCTTTTTTGGAACCATGCGGAGGGCATTGGGAAGAAAAGTCAAGCCTGAACCAGCATTCCCGGAGCAACATGTCACATCCACCCGGCAACACTTTCGAGATTATGTCAGTCCTTCGGAGCTCCACGAGAACATAATGGATATCCCCGAGCCAAATAATATAAAAATCCGTCCAGCGGTTATATCAAGAGCCCCGACATTTAGACATGTTCCATCATGCGAAATGTTGCACTCTGTCGCCGGGTCTGTGGGAGAGGCAACTCCTCCAATAAAGTTGCAGCCACCACATAGGATTTCATCTACGACTACAGATGGCAAGTCCACATGGAATGCTACCCTAGGCGCTTCATTGAAGAAGAAGCGACTCTCTATAATTGACGAAAACATGCCAAATAAGGTCAAAGATAATATTTACTCTCCGCCTTCTGTTGGAGAGCAGCAGGTGCAAAAGAGCTACGAAGCAAAAAGAGTTTATTCTGCGTTGATGAGACGCCTCGATCGGGGTTCACCCAGCGCAAGAAGGGAAGAGAGCGAGTATGTTCATGGCCCTGGATATGTTGGGCCAGGGTATTACATGGCACCTGGGTTAGCTTTGAGGCCAGAAGAAGAGAATATGTTTGAGAGACCCTATACAGCCGCATCCACTAGCACTGTAGTGACAGCTATTAGGAAGAATAGTGGGAAGTGGAAGCGTGACTTAAAGGTTGGGAACGAAGTTCCACCGCCTCTACCTGCGCGGTCATTACCCTCTCCACAAGGAGAGAGCTGCGCGAATAATACGAAGGAGTGGGTTATTAGCACTCTTGCTCAAGAAGAATTACAACATATGAGCACGGATTCGCAGCTTGCAGGGCTGGCTAACCAGGTTTCCGAGCTGGCTATCAAACCCGATGTAGACTCTAGGCAGCGGGTCGATACTCCTATTACCCCTCAGAATATATCCAGGAGAAGACTACCTGTAAGTAGGTCTGCATCAACGTTTTTTCCATACTCGAGTTCGCTTGATGAACTTGTGAGGGAGTCGACTCCAAGTCCTTACCGAAAAGCGACGGGTATTATGGATACTGGGTCAAAATCAAGTGTCTACACAAACATTACTATCACACCTAAAGCATTGAATGAGAACACACAACCACCCCAGATGGCGGCATTAACACAAGAGCCCGATGAATATACATACCGCGGGGTGAACATCACTCCAATTGCGCCAAAAATGAAGATTAGGAGCGGTCTTAAGGTCAAAGACTATAACCCAAATTGGAATCGTAGCAATGCTCTCACCACCAATGAGAATTACAAAAATACCCCGAGGAGCACTCCCAGAAGTACAGTTAGTAGCATCGGGATGAATGAGAACTACACTAGCGGCAAGCTTAATAGAGAAAATGAGACAAGAAAGGGGAAAGCTAAAGCTCTTCTCAGACCTGGTAGTCAGGGACATGGAATAACACCTGCGGTGTACAGGTCGCGTAGTGTATTATCACAGATATCTGCTATAGACATTGAGAATGCGGTCAATACACAATTCGGGCCGGTCAATGATGATGAGCGAATGGGTTGGAAGGGAAAGTCAAAGGAAAGAATTGAGGATGAAAGGGGCTTTGTGGAAAGGCGGATGGAAAGCTATGCAGCTTTTATTTGAGTGATGGGTTTGTGTGCGAAGTGAAATTTGCGAGACGGTTGTTCTGATTTTTTATTATTATTATCAGCTTATTATAGGTTTTTATGGATGTTTAATGGGGTCTCGCGGAGAGCTTGTTGGGGCGTTCAATGGATATTGAATACTTGTAGTTAATTGTAGTCTCAGCATATTTCTCACTTTCGAGGCATTATCGTTGATCGGAAGCGCTACAATAAAAACTGTGCAAACCGTTTAAGGAGAAATCTCTGCAATCAAATTAATAGTTTGCAGACTGACAGCACTCTTGCCCCCATTCTCCTGCCAACAGGTCCAAAACGATATGCTGCTACAGCCCCATTTATATAATACTGCCTAGGCTTATACACTCTCTGTACCTAGAGGTATGGAACTGACTGTCCATGTAATTTATCATTCGCAAAATACATCATGTATGTAGGCATATATGTATCAGCTACTCTCTAATTGTTCGCCTAGAACCGAGTTGCTCTTAATTTAAGGCGGATAGTAAGTCGCGTCAGTAGATACTATCACTTCCGCAAAGCTCCGGTTAACAGTTGATCGATTGAGCCAATGGCTATTGGGCGGTCAAGAAATTCCTATGTTGCGCAGATCATTGGGCCAAATGCACTACTTAGCCAACCACTGATCTGTCGATCCTTTGATTTACTGGCCGAGTTTAGTTAACAACAAGCCTTGCCAATCACGTCCAATCACTCGCTCAACCCAGCCGCCTTAATATTCCGCCAACCACTGCCGATCACCAAAAAAGAATATTGTCAACAACAACAATAACAACAACAAACAAAGAAAAACGAACAGTAACAGGTGTCAGTGATGGAAAAAGATAACTCCCTCCGACCAGAGTCGAACTGGTGACCAACCGGTAAGCAAGCAATTACAGCCGGGTGTGATACCAACTACACCACAGAGGGATGCTAGCGAGTCGCAATTAGACATATTTATTGCAAACATAGGTTTATATGAAAACTGTTAAAAGTCCAGGAAAAATCTCTTTTGCACAGCTTGGACGGTTGTTTTCGGATACAGGGTGTTGACTCTTTGAGATTCACTTTATCCGAGCACCCGACCAAAGTTCCCCTGCCCATGCCCATGTCGACGATCAGGTAGAACTGTATTTTTAACCTTATGTAAGGGTAAGTTAGTGTGCACACGTGACGATGCATTAGCGCAATTTCCCCAGATTCGGCAGGCAACACACAATACACCGGATATCGAGTGGCCGAGTTGCGATCCGAATAATAAAAGGATGGTTGCACAATGGCGGTGCTTACTTGAGTGGGATGGAATGAGAAAGTATATATGTAGGTATCGCATGCTCATAATATAAACGAACTCATACGGATATTAAGCTAATCGCGGCTGTATTGGTATGTCCTACCTAAGTAAAGAGCCAGGAATAGAACGGAGAAGGAGGTGGGTTAGATGCTCTTTGTTCTTGCCGGATACAGATTCAGGTACACACAGCTCGATCGACCTCCTTTGCGTGCAAAACAGGTACTGTAATTAGATACATACATGTAGCTTAGACTGAGGTCCCAAAATTACATAAGTTCGTGGAACTCGTTACACCTGGCGACGTCATGGAGTGCATGTATGCATGTATCCAGCATCTTGATATCCCTAAAGTATCTCTCCGAAGTTGTTTTCAAGTGTGACTACCATGTGCTCCATCAGGTGTAAACTAAGCCGCATATCCTTTGTCTTGTCTGACTGTCTGTAAATTAGATTCCAATGTCAGTGGAATTCTCTTTTCTCTTGATTCAGGAACGCTGACAGACCCAATTAAAAGCTCTTGTCGAATTACTCAATGAAGTGTAGTTGAGGTCCCAGGATGATAGCCAATTGCATATCTATTTCCCCATAAGGAACTTGCTCGCTGGTTGTCCCGAGCAACGGGCGCACCCCAGATTTGGTGATGGTATCAACACAACAGTAGCTCTTTGGCAGGAGGCTGGACGGATGACAGCATGAGTTTCGCCCAAGAGTTGGCGGGTCTCTGGTTGTCCCTGCAGGCAACCTCCCGTGTATTTACCTATTTTTCTTTACTACGACGTATATTGTTATTTTCTCTCTCTCTCTCTTTCACTCTCTCTCTCTCTTTCTTTCTTTCACCCCCGACCAACTTTTTCGACCCCCGATACGAATTCTATAATTTGCTGCCTAGTGCTCTGTTGTAGTGTCTACTCTTCGAGTAAGTGCACACCCCCTGCCTAGGTAACACATTTATGCGACTGTTATTACGTTACTTCCCAGCCTCTTTCATCTATTATCTTCTTGACTGCTGACTCTATTCGTGCCAGCTACTTCTACAATCTACATCCATAGCCACTGACCCCCCCCCCCCCCACCACTACCACTACCCCAGTGTGTAGGCAAGCAGGAGTAAGAACAACAAAGCAAGGAGTCTCAAATCACTTAAACACTTATCCCCCCTCCCCCCCCCCCACTACCTGCACGGTCCACGCCGCAAATAAGAAATTGCGTGGCGGGGCTACGTTGGATAAAACAAAAATAAAAGAAAACCTTTGAAGCCACCGCAACCATGCAGCGTAGCTTTTCGTTCCAGGCCCACGACGATGACCTCGAATACCGTGACCCTCACCCACTTCTTCCTTCCACTCCATTGAACCAAAAGAGTGCCCCCAGGTATAGCGTTGATCATGATGAGCAGCGACAGCCGTTGAATACTCCCCAGTACACAACACCTGTACAACAGCAGCGGCAGTCAAGATATAACGAGTACGGCCATGGTGGTCATGCAAGACACGATTCGACCTCTAGTATCAGCTCGTCTGATTCTAGCTTTACAGCCTCTTCTGTTAGCCGTGCGCCAAGGACTGCAGACGTTGCAAACCGCCAACGAGAATCGACGGGAAATAACACCCCACGTCGACCAATCGCTGCTGCCGCTGCTGGTGGAAACATAGGTGAGACGAGACCACGAGACCGAGCGCAGGCACAAGTGTCATTACCCCAGACACGAAGCCTGCCCGCACCTACTGTGAAAATTTGTTAACAACATTGCTCTGCAGGCGGGTATCAGGATGAAGACGACCAGTGGAGGAGAGGAGGCTCTGCAAATTTTATGGAGCCTGAAGACCAGTATTATACATCACAGCCAGCAGATACATATAACCAGTATGCACAGGGATACTCCGCGTCTTCTATATCGCAAATCAGTACCCCCCTGATCCCCGGGAGTCGCTTCGCAGACCCGTCATCCCCGCCCTCGTATAATCAACCCCCGCCTGCCCTGCATCATGGAAAAATCAGGGGATCATTACCACCCACCCCACTTCAAGGATATAGGCCTGGAATAGTGCCGGACCGTCCGGTCCTCAACGACCCTGTTGGCGGCCACTATACTGATAACCCGTACAAGCGATATAGCACCACGTGGGATCCGCAACTGTCAGCAAGCCAGGTGCAAATTGATGGCACTGCGAGGGATGCGGAAACTTTCGTATTTAGCGATGATGAAGACCAAGCAGCATATAATAGTGGTGGTTATATTGCAGCTGCAGCTGCAGGAACAGGGGGCGCAGCCGCTGCAGGGTTGGGTGCTGGGAAAAGTGCAAACACACCGCCGAGAAGTCGTGGAGGTGGGGGCGCGTTGCTGAGTGGTACAGGTGCTGCAACTATGATGAACGGTATGTATATAATATGATCAGCCCTCCCCACCTTCGCTCTCCCTTTCACCCCCGCATTTTATTTCAGTCGCTGATCATGGAACCTGCAACGACTACAGAAAAGGCGCCTTCCTCGGATTGGCTGGCGAAGCAGGCGCACCAGCGGAAGAAGACACGATGGATTTGGGGACTAGTGATATTACTGATCATTCTTGCGGCCGCCGGTGGCACTGCAGCTGGTGTCATACTCAGAAATAAAAACAAGGGCTCCAGCGGCGCATCAGCAAGTAGTTCAGATAGCACCAGTGGCGGGAGTGGGTTAAGCGCAGACGAAGATGTCAGACAAAACGGCGACCTCAACAAGGATTCGGAAGAGATTATCGCGCTCATGAATAACCCCAACCTCAAGAAAGCGTTCCATGGAATGGACTATACCCCCCTCAACTCGCAATACCCAGCCTGTAGGTTGTTCGTCATGCTTCATCACTCGTACCACACTAACTCGTGCAGGTATCGATAATCCACCTACTCAGAACAACATCACACGTGATATCGCTGTCATGTCACTTCTTACAGACAAGCTCCGCCTCTACGGGACTGACTGCAACCAAACTGAGATGGTCCTTCATGCCATCGATGTCCTCGGTGTCTCCATGAAGATTTGGCTCGGCGTCTGGCTAGACTACAACACCACTACGAATACCCGCCAGCTTAATCACCTCTATACACTTCTCGCAAACTATCCAGCAGACCGTTTCGAGGGTATCGCTGTAGGTAATGAAGTCCTGTTCCGCGAGGATTTGACAGAAACACAGCTGTTTGGGACTATTGCCGATGTGCGCACCAACCTCACCGCCCTCTCAATCAATCTTCCTGTCGGTACCTCTGATCTAGGGTCGAATTGGAAATCTACTATGGTTCCCTATGTTGATGTGTTAATGGCAAACGTTCATCCGTTCTTTGCGGGTGTGACCGTGGAGACGGCTGCGAACTGGACGTATACGTTTTTCCAACAGAATGATGTGATATTGACTGCTGGTGTCACGCCCGCGCCGAGGGTCATGATCAGCGAGGTTGGCTGGCCAAGTGGTGGCGGGAAGGATCGAGGGAGTGTGGCGGGTATCGACGAGATGAATTACTTCATGAGGGACTTTTTGTGCACAGAGAATGAGAGAAGGACTGAGTACTTCTGGTAAGCCATCTCCTCTCAGTAGTGGTGGTAAGGATAAAATTGACATGAAAATATAGGTTCTCGGCGTTTGATGAGCCTTGGAAGGTAGTGTACAACGAGCCTGGAAAACAGTGGGAAGACAAGTGGGGTCTCATGGATGTAGACCGGAACCTAAAAGCTGGATTGGTTATCCCAGACTGTTTAGTGACATGATCTGGACTGGGCTGAGTTGAGTTTGGTTCCTAGACGCGGGGGGGGGGGGGGGAAGAAAGAAGAAAAAAAGAAAAACGGTGCCCTTTTGACCTGTGGGGTGTTTATTTGAATTATTTCCTTACCGATCTCCTTTGGATTCTACCGGTGTTGTGTCATTTTTATTTTGCTTATTTCACCTTGGGGGGATATTTAGGTTCATGATTATGCTAGTTTATGATGTGTATGATGCGCGATGACAATGAGCAGTGGAGGGAAGGGAAGGGGGTAAAGGGTGGGAAGTGATGGGTGGGATAAATCACTTAACTACAGAGCTGGAGAGGGTTGTAATGAACAGTGACATTGTATATTGGGGAGTGAAGACATATACATGTAATCAGCTATGTATCTCGTCAACCTTAGAAATAGATATTTCTATATAATCACTTCTCATGACTGACTATAGAGTGTAAGGTGTGGGTGGATATATTTGTATGAGTACTACAGTAAACTAAAGGATCCGCCAGAGCGTAATGCGGGGTGCAGCACTACGGGGACCCCAGCTTCCCGAAAACGGGCCTGTGTTCACTACCCCTTACTCAAGGACCCCCCACACGCGATCACACGGGCAATGGCCCTGGCAGCTACCGCGATCTAATCTTTTTCTTGCAATTGCTCTTGTTGTAGTGTCGTGGTCAGTGGGTGGCGGGGGTAGGGCTAGGGTCAGGGCGTTTCGAGTGATGGCTTGTGATTCAGATGACATCCACGGATCTACGGCACTGGGTGGACTCGTCTGTGCAACTTAAGAGTCGATGTAAAGCCCTTACAGAGGATTTCTGGCGAGATCAGATGAGACTCAGGCCTAGTCGAGCTTTTCCTCCCTCCCACTTATTCGCCTCGATCGAGCGGGCTCGTGGTCCATACTATTCCCCCCACCCCCCTCTTTCTAACCCTCTGTGTCTCCCCGCCGCAGAAGGCCTGTATAGAGGCTTTGGATTGGGCTATGCTCTGTGCGTAGGGGACGGGGAGTGTCTGTCTATACATCTGGAAGTAGGTACCTGGGTCAGATTTTACATCGCGGGTAAGTGCCGGGAACGTGTTTTCAGCTGTAGGCAACCTCCCGCTCCGCTAGAAAGAGAGGTGAAAGCTCTGGCGAATCCGAGTTTGCTCGGGCCTGCACTGAGAACAGTGCGGCCTACCGACCGTTGCTATTTATCAGCGTGGCGGCACTCGAGGTGGGGGGTTCTGTGAGCCAAGAACAAGCGAGGCCTGTTTAGCAGTGGGTATTATCCTTTGCGCTGAGTCTTTTTTGACTCCAGCGTAGGTGCCTATCATCGATATTTGAGAATTCTCTAATACGTACCTCCCACATCACTCTTGCTACGGTGCCGGATCATCCGAGGACTACCGAGACATATGCCCCTTCCTACTCTTCCATCCTGTAGCTCCGGGAATGCTGGGACAGCAGGCTGTTGAGGAGTATCTGGATGAAGAAAAAATAATTTTTGAGGTTCACCAAGAAGGAAAAGCTCCTAAACGGCCATTAGTGCGATCATTGCAAGAACCAAGAAAGCAACGGAAATTAGAAGAATAGAGCCGAAAATTCTCTCTATGGTTTTTGATAATTCACCAACTACGTGCTTTTTATTCTGACTATGTAGAGAGATAGGGCATCGTGCCCCACAATGTGTAATTTGCTATAACACTTGCCATAGTCTAACATGACTCATCTACTCTATATAGTAAGCCGCTGCGCCGCCGAGCGAGGATCATCCCTCCTTCACACCTACCTATCAGCACCGTTCCCCATGTCGAACAACCAGGAAGTTTGTTACAAAATCATCGATTCTCCAGGCCAGTGGGATACGGTTCAGTTGGATGGAGTCACGCATGTAGCCAGTCTAAAAAAAAAATCAAAGCTAAAGCAGGACTCGACCCTCCCGCTATTAACCTCATCGTTAAGGCGAAGAGGAAAGTCGATGGTGATGACGGCGCGAAGGAGATCGATGCAAGAACGACTCTCGCATCGGTTTTCCAGGAATTTGGGAATGACGCCGAGTTTCTAGTCACTTTGCCCCCCGGTAAGTAACACTCATTTCGTTTTAACGGTATTGTACGCATATTTGCTAACTGTAGTCGAAGCCCCCCTCCAGCTGGTAAGTGAAACGTATTCTCTTTTCTAAGTATGCATCATTTCATTTTAGGCGATCTTATTGTTTTATCTTTATAGATAAACTTACGGAGATATAACTACTTGTGCTTGTTTCCTCGAAGGAGAAGACGAAAACTACGACAAAATCAACATGGGCACGCAGCCCCAGTTCCATTAAAAAGTGGAATGACTTCATACTTAATGCAAATGAAATGGCCGTGGACGACACTGCTCCGCGGCATAATAGGCCAAACTTTAGGGACTCCGAGGCCTCAGGAGAGAGAGACGTACTGACTGCGCTCTGAGTCAATGTATTTGACGTCCTTTCAAATCCTATAGGACCTCAGTGACTGTCAACAGAAAGGTTCCACTACTCGTCCGATGTTGGGAACACCAAAGGGGATCCAGACTTTGTCTTTCTAGCTGATGGCAGCCTCTTGCTCCCTATTGAGGTGAAGACGAGGTGGATTTTGTCTGATGACAATATGGTGGGAAGATACAACGCTAGCAATCCTCCAGAATGCGTCATCGATTCAATCAGGAAAATCTTTGGATACATGGCGCACAACGAGCGTCAATACGGTGTCCTATCCACTTACGACAAAACATGGTTTCTCTGGAGACCCAAAGACGGACCCAAAGACGACCCTAGTCCGCTCTTCGTATCAGACGTCGTGAAGGTTGAAGCTACCAGCCCCACCTTATTAAGGTGTTTCGCGTACATCATGATGTTAGCATGTCAAGATCCCCACTGTCCTCCACCGCTGAGTCACGGGGATGACTATGAGCCTCCAGAAGAAAGAGAACTCAGGCTAGAGAGGTTCGACTGGGATAGCTTCGAGACGACTGGTGTACTTGGGTACGGGCGTAGTGGAACGGTGTTTGAGGCGACTTTTCGAGGAGAAAGAGTTGCGCTCAAACTCTGCGATCTGTGGCAGCACCCCGAGTATCATGAGATGCTCACGGAAGTCAGGACTTATCTGGCATCGGAAAAGCTCCAGGGACACGCCCTTCCGAAGCTTAAGAGTGCCGGTTATACGGCGGGAGGTCTTTTCGCACTTATGACGGAGTTCGCAGGCTCACCGATCGAAGTAGAGGATTTAAGTGACAAGGAGCGTGAAGAGATCGTGAGATTGCTTGCGGGTATCCATGGCCATGGCTTTCTACACGGAGACATCCGCGTAGACAATATTCTTATTCACAGGCCTAAGATCATGTTCATCGACTTCGCCTTTTCCAAGAGAATTTCGGACCAGGGGGAATCCAAAAAAGAGATGGCTAGTCTCAAGAATAAGCTTAGATTTAAAAAACCTCGTCTTGTCTAATTTTTTTTTTCTTTTTTGATTTTTCTTCTTGTACTTCTATTATTTCTTTCTTTTTTTAATTTGGGTATCTCATGCCGCGGTGGCCGGGAAAAAAAAAAGAAAAGGGTACTTGAGACCTTTGCTTAGACAATATTCTCTTTGATCTTGCCCCAAGAGCACGTGATTCTATCAACGGAGAGGTTACGAGTGAGAGTTTGTGAACATATGTGGTTAGGGTGGCGGAGGGATCGGCAGCCAGATGCATGCAAGGTGGTGAGATTCTGCGCCAGAGATCGAGTTTCCCCGGGTGTGTGCGGCCCCGCGTATTGTGTGAGGGGTAGCTCGTGTTGGAGCTTGTAAGTGCTCTCCCCCATCCCCTGTAGATACTACCTGGTAAGGGCCCTGTGGGGATAGGGAGCTGGAAAGGTTGGGGGTGAGCTTTAACATAGTGAGATTTTCCCTAATTGGAGCTTAGGGCCCGCCCCAGGGGTTATAGGGGTGGATCGGGAGTCTTAACGCAGTGAATCTAGATGGTGTAAAGGACGATTTTAGGGCGGGAATGTGGGTGGTAGGGGTTTATAAGGGGGATGGGGAGTCGGTTATAGGATTGGAAAGCGAACCAGAGAAGGGATGGGCGTGGAAGAGTAAAAACCTATTGATGCCGAGTTCGCAGGGCAGCTTGGTGTGGCGGGAATGACTGAATAAGTTGACTCTACTACATATATTCTTCCGGAGATATCTATCGAATCCCTTAATGGGCTTTTACGGGAGCAAGGAACTCATACTTTTGGAGGTATTGTTGTAATATCCCCCCCCCCCCAGAGACCGATATATTTGCTCACGAAGCGCGAAGAACCATGATGGGAGATATATACCGAATCAGCGCAGGATTGAGTAGGGTCTGATTCCGAATTGAGCACGGCTCAACTGGACAGTGGTGAGCGCTACATCGGAGCTGATATAAAGTATGCATCAGCGCTCATGAGAACACCCGCTCTATCCCTTACGCTGTTAAAGCTGTCAACTTTGCCAAGCCCGACGCCTCAATTCTGTAGCTTGCGTGCGAGAATTGCGCTGTGCTACCACGTCTCAATGTTGGCAACACTTAAGTAACAACTTAAGGGATAGCCGCAGCAGCAGCACACACTAATCCGTATACGCACGGTGCAGGAATCCTCAAGAAGGACTTGAAATTGGTACCTGAGTAGGTAGACGGAGGGTAATCACATATTTTATCCTTTGCACTCTCTCCGCTACAAAAGATACAGGGTTGATATTAGTTCATATGCGATCACTCGATAATCGATAACCCCCATTTGCGGGTTATAGCGCCGAAAGCATGTGCAGAATAGTGAGATATATACTTCTGCACTACCTTACCTCAGTTTTTGATACCGCAGCTTTGTTTCCCGGAGAGAATTGGCGTTTGGTTAGCCTGTTGTGGAGGTGAAATGCCGATGGTTGGAGGCTTTGGGAATCATTGCGCTTGCAGGTGCCTCAGAGATCCTGAGAAGTCGAGCCCGGGCGTATGGTTGGGAGTAAGCGCCATAACTACTTCTCGGCATTTACAAGGTAGCTCTCTGGCCCGCTATGTTTTGTAGCGGGTTCGGGGTCGATAGGATGCAACGTATATGTTGAAAGATATAACAAATTTCAGGTATAGAACCCTATTGCTTTGATTAAGAGTCTGGGCGATTATCCGGAACTGGGTATGAAGGGTTGATCGGACCGTTTAGGGGCGGACCCTAGGTTAGGCCCGAATGCCCGGGCCGAGACGCAGAACTTCCGAAAACTTGAGGCCCGACCATGGACCCGATTAAGCACCGGGTGTCTAGTTTTGATTTTGAGTTTAGGGGAGATACTGGTTTAAAAATGCCGGAAGCCCCTGACTCGTGTTGGGTTCGTGAGCTGGAAATTTTTACTCGGCCAGGACGCGCCAGAAGCCGTTTCAATTCCAGTACTGCGTCGGCCCGTTTCCGTCCCGTTTGAGTATTGATCGGCTTCCAGCCCTTTACAGAGGTTTATTGGTGGCAAGATATTAATAGTAGGCTGTATCTATGATCATTGATCTCATGTTGATAATCCGGACAGACTATCATTGACCTTAATTCAACGAACATATATGGATACGGGTTATAATTAGGGCTACCGGCGCTACCGGCTCGCGTGGTGCGTAGCGGTAATGCTCCTCTATTATAATTATGGTGTGGCCTACGAGCCCGCTCGAGACGAGAAGGAGAAAAGATTCGACTCGGCCTATGGCCATAGCTATTTAACTTGGCCCGGCTACTGAGCGCTTGAGTGACTCGAGCTAGTTTCGAGGTTTTAGTTTCAGAAAACACTAAACAAACAAAACTGGGTTGGTTTATCATAACTAGGGTTAGGGTTTTATTATCGAGCAGCGAGACTGTGCAGTTTGAAAACCTATCATAAAATCATTTTAGGATCTACTCAAGCCGATTCGTATATATTGTGAAAACACCTGGGGCAGGGGCTCCCACAGCCTAGGGGGGGTTATACTGGGGTTAGGCTTGGTGGGATGGATGAGTGGTGGATGTGACGCTGGTGGGAGAGTCGGTCTAATCTGGATCCACAAAACAGATAGGAGCCATTATGTTGAGCTAATTAACCTGCGTTGAAGGGAAAAACGCGCACGCATTTATCTCTGTTCCTTTCACCTCAATAGCCCGCTATATCATGTCAACTCAATCCGCCCGGAAATCAGCTAGCTACGCATACCGCCAACTTCAAGTATCCGTCACCACGCAGAGGGTAGGTGGAGCTGCTGACCCAAAACCATCAAAGTATCTTTTCTAGTGTCGTTGGATCCTCTCAGTTTTTATTTCACCCTGAAAGCTAGCTAGTAGGGTATGTATCCGAATTACTTGCACGAGCCAGCTGTATATATGTCCTGATCTGAACGCTGGACGCAACCTACCCACCAACGAACTAGACAAATTACCCTTAGCTAATATGAGGGTTGTTTGGGGAGGTTTCATGAACTATTGATGCATTGGATACTGGATTCCGGTCCGGTGGTGATGAAATACTCAAGCTTGCTCCAACATACAGCCCAGATTCCGGATAAAGAAGGCAACCCCGGCCCCACAAACAATCTTATGGGTCATTATTGCCCAATTTTTCTTCAGGTCTCCCGGTAAGTAATACAGCTCTGTTTATTGATAAACCAGATACGAAGTGTGAAACAATGTATTAGGAAAAACTTTGTTTCGTTTTGACTTGTTTGTGTGTAGTAGCCCCCTAACTAAGGTCAATTCTGGCATCTTGGAAGCTAAACCAAGGATGCAATTTGCCAGACGAGCAGTTATATAAGAACCCAGATATTTAAAGTGACGGTTTCGTCGCGTGGTGGGAGGTACTATTTGCCACCTATGTCGATTTATATATCCGTTCTAAACCTTTCAGCTTGCCATGACTACATGTACTCGTCCAGCAAAAGTTACCCTAGTTTTAAAGTCTAGGGTGCCAGGACTAGTATAGGGGAGGTGGATCTGCCGGTAATATTAGTTCTGACATTTTGGCTACTATTGTAATACCTAGATGAGTCGAAACGAGACCTAGTTTGCTATTTTGGGGGGACTAAAAGGAGATATTCAAATTGTGAAGAAGTTGTGGCTTGTAGCGTGTGATTAGGGGTTTTGTAAAGGAGGTTAGTGTCCCGGCGTCTTGGCATCTGTCCCGGCGATCCGGTGGGCAATGCACGATTGCGCAGGTTAAGGAAATGTTAAGCGAGGCAGGGATGCGCAATAAAGGAGGTGTCGTCATAGGGTTCTGTGGGTTTCTATGGCGTAATGGATTGGTAATGTAAATATTAGGGAAGATGGTGGAAAGGAATACGAGGTGTGGTTGCGATGGAGTTCTATGGATTTCTACGGGCGGAAATACGAGTCTTGACGGACTGGTGGAGGATAATATTAAATAGCGCAGGAAGACTTTTCATTTAGTTCATTTCTTTCTTTCTTCTCTGTCTCGTCTTCCTGTTATCTCGGTACATAGGAATAATACTCCTATCCATAGCCATAGTTCCTTTCGTCTAAACTCGCAGAGAATCTTGCCTTTCTCGATCCTCGTTGAAGTCTGGCGCAGTCTTCACTTTTCTTTCTTCTGCTCCTCTGCTCTATTTTTATTTCGTGTTTTTCTTTCTTTCTTCTCGTCTTTGGCTACGTCTGCGATGTGACGGAGTAAAGGACAGCCAATGAGACGACAACGATAACTTATGAGTACGAGTCTGTTGCTTCTGTGATAAAGAGACGACGAAAAGCGATGAGATGATCAAAGCAGAAGACAAGCAAAGCGAAAGCGAGAATAGAGGCGGAATCAGAGCAGAAACAAAGTGGAAGCGAGAGTGAGAATAGATGATGTCGTCAGCAAAGGTGGAGAGAACTATAAGGAACCGCTCTGCAAAGGCGAGTTTGGACGTGGGGAATTATGGCTATAGGTAGGAGTATACATCAGCAAGACTTCATTTGTCTCCTGATGTCTCCTGAGTCTCAGGAGAGTCAAATAATATCCAGAAGTCTCAGGAGACTCTCAGGAGACCCGGGAGACTGTTGGGAGACTCCAGTCAGAAGATGAGTTTGCTGATGTATTCCTAGATGATAGGAAGACGAGACAGAGAGAAAAGAAAGAAAGAACTAAAGGAAAAAGCTCCCCGCACTATTTAACATTATCTACTACCAATCCGCCAAGACCACATATCGTCATTCATAGAAATCTATAAAACTCTATCGCACCCACACCTCGTATTCCTCTCCACCATCTCCTTTTACTATATTACAAATCCATCACGCCATAAAAACTCATAGAATCCTCATAACGTCATCCTTCCATCAAGATCCCCTCGCTTAACACTTCATTCATCATAACCACGATCACAGTCGGACCATCGGACAGATCTTGACGACATCATCTTGGCCATACCGTTGTCTCGTCATGTCGCCGTTATATAATCTTTGTATTTTAGCGCTTGCATATGTCATCATCTGCGCCGTTCTTTCTGCCGATTATAGGTTTTGATTATTCACTATCCACTATGCACCAGACGATTCCTGCTCGAACCGTGCACAATAAACTGTTTAATTGATGATATTGATGATGATATGAACGAGGAAATGAGCCAATAGTTAAGAGCATGTAATCAAGACACCAAGATCTTAAGTCGTCTTAACTAATAATCAAAATCTTTAAGCGTTCGAGAACTTACTTCTGCGCCAACAAGTTAACTCTCTCTATTTAGTTCTATACGCTATCATCAAACTAGCTTCTAAACCACCACTTTTCTAGCTAATATTTTAAATGCTTTGAAGTATACATTATTGATTATTTTATCATTTGCCGCCTATTCTATTATCATCTTATTACTGCCCTTTGACATTATATTTGCAGACCGCCGTGTCCCGGCGTCTTGGCATCTACCCCGACAGTCCGGTAGGCGATGCAGGATTGCGAATATTGGGAAGTGTTAAGCGAGGAAGGGATGTGTGTCGTAGGGATGACGTTATTAGGTTCTCTGGGTTTCCATGGCATGATGGATTTGTAATGTAAATAATGGAGAGGGTGGGGAGGAATACGAGGTGTGGGTGCGATAGGATTCTATGAGATTCTATGGGCGGTAATAGGAGTCTTGGCGGATTGGGGAAGGAGAATGTTAAATAGTGCGGGGAGAGGTTTTCTTTAATTCTTTCTTTCTTTTCTCTCTATCTCGTCTTCCTATTATTTTGATACATAGGAATATACTCCTATTTCATCATTAAAAGTCTCAAGTCGGTCCCTTGAGTCAGCCTCTTGGCCGACGACCTCAATTCTCGCCTCACTCTCTGCTTTGTTCTGCTCTGTCTCCTGCCCGCTGTTCTCGCTTCTTTGCTTCTTGTCTGCTTTTATTTGTCGCCGTTGTCACTCGTTGTGTCATGTCCTCTTGGTCTCCTGCATCTCGTTTAGATTCGTCGCTGTTGTCATGATTCTTCACGTCAGCTTTACTAACTAAAATAATAGAAATCACCTCCAACTATGTCACGGCTCAGCATCCTGTACTTTGGTTTCCATCAAGACACTTTGATAACAGAGTTATTGGATTGAATCAGATGATATCAAAATTAGGATAACGGATTAAGAAGGAGTCTAGACAATAGATTGTAAGCACTAGGGATATTTAGGTATTCAATGAATAGATATATCAGTATTGGGTACAGTGTAGGTGGCATAGGAGTTTATAGATTCCTATAGGTTTTTATGGAATAAGTCAGTGGTTAAGGGAATAGTTGTATATATAGAGCTCTATTTTCCCTTTGTTTTTGTTTCTCTAAGCAATGTTTTCTTTCTGTTAGCATTTTATATTTTTGGCTCTGGTCTTTTGTCCATTAAACAGTTTTTACCATTTACTGTATTTAGAGTCTCACGGGTCATTAGTAAAACTCATGTTGAGGTCTCCCAACAGTCTCCTGAGACTCCTTGATATTTTTTGGGTCCCCTAACAGTCTCCTGAATCTCTTGAGACCCCTACAATCTCTTGAGACTTGTGAAATCTTATTGATATCCCTGAATCTAAACCTGTATCTGTACATCAGCAAACTCAACTTATGACTAGAGTCTCTCAATAGTCTCCTGGTCGTAGAGTCTCAAGACTGAATAATTTTGAGTCTCACCGAAACATCAGAAACAAATTGTCACCGTTAAAGGTGTTTGGGTTTTAGCGAAGGATTAGTAATTACGTCGGAATTTCTTGAATTAATATCGGGTATTAGTATGAGGATCGGTTATGGTTATTGGAGTTTCTTTCTAAGGGTTTCTATGGGATTCCGGGGTACGGATTAGTAAGCGGTGGATCGGGATGTATATATATAGGGGTTGGGATTTCCTTTGTCTTTTTTCTTCTTTCTTCTTCCTTGGCCTCATATCAACCTTTCCTTTAGGTTTTGTTCTTGTCTTCTTTCTGAATCTTTTCTGTGTTCTTCGTCTGAAATATCTTGGTTTCTACGCCGTGTCTGTCTTGTTGTCTTTCTTAATCTGCATTTCGCCTGAACTCGCGCCTAACTTGCACTGTCGCCTTCTCATGTCACCCGCGATCCGTGATCGTCTCTTTCGCCTCCACGTATTCATCGAGATAGTCTGTGACGCTTCTCGACCTCTTCTCCCTAAATCTCTCATCCTGGATTCACGACCGCAGAAATGAAGTCTTGCTGATGTATCTGAAATTGGACAAGACTTTGGATATATTCTGAGTCGAATCCGTCCCTGTCCACGTCTCATTCAAGTTCTTACTTCTGTCCTTGACTTTGCCCTCGTCTCCGAACACGATTTCGTTCTGCTAGAAACTACTATAACGATGTATCACGGCATGGGATATACTTAGTCACATTGTGGGAAGAAGGATTAGTTAGAGTTTTCTATGGTATTTTATGGGTTTCTGTTACAGGGTTTTTATTAGTCAACAGTATGCATGTAATTCTAATAGATGGATTTCCTTGGGGTTCTATAGGTTTCAATAAGATGGTCGTGAAGGATTTTGAAATTTATATATGGAAGCCCTCTACCATCAGGATTTCTCTTCCGTTTTTTCTTCTTCACGCATTCGTTCTTTTAGTTAATATCTATTTTGACTCTTAGTGATTAAACGCGTTTTTTATCTTCCGGACGAAGAATCTATAGCCTCAACCTCACGTATGCTCAGATACTTTGTCATTTCATCTCGTACCTTCTCTCCCGTCTCGTCTTGTCCCCGCGTTTTAGCATCGATCAAAGGGTTCGATTGTCTAAGTCTTAATAAAAGGAAGAATGTTAAGCGAGGTTGGGATCTGATGGAGTAGAGTGTTTTCGTTAGGTTATTGGATTACATGGCGTAAGAGATTTGTAAAATAATTAGAAGATGGTAGAGAAATCTGGCGATAGTTATGATAGATTTCTATGGGTTTATAGATAAGTATGAGTCGTAGTGAATTTGGAGAAGAAGAGTGTTAAATAACGCTTGAGGAACTTTTTTCTTCTTTCTTTCTTTTCTCTTTATGCCGTCTTCTTGCTTTCTTAAGTCATAAGTGTCGCGAATGTCGGTATGATGTAATAACAATGATAATCTGAGGTAAATTTAGAAATGTTTATTACAATAAAAGGCGTTGGCGTGGAAGATCGGTAGAATAACATCAAGAAGATTTCATTTGTCTCTGATGTCTCTGGCTCGAGACTCAGAGATGGGAGACTCAGGTCGTAAGTTGAGTTCTTTGATGAAGCCATCGGCAAGAAAGAAGGCAGGAAAGAAAAATAAGGTAAGAATTCCCGTGAGAGTTAAAATGGCTTATGAGAGTGTCTCCTGCGAAGGCGAGTTTAGAGAGAAGAAACTATAGCTATAAATAGGAGTATATTCCTATGTACCGAGATAACAGGAAGACGAAACAGAAAGGAAAGAAAGAAAAAATTAAAGAAAAAATCTTCCTGTACTATTTAATACCCTCCTCCTCTAGTCCACTATCACTCACACTTCTACCTATAAAAACCCATAGAATTCTATCGCAACCACACCTCATATTTCTTCCCAACATTTCTTCTATTTACATTATCAATTCACACTATGGAACCTCCCAGAATCCAATGACAATACCTTATCCTTGTCACGTTCCTCTTTCATTTAACATTACTCCAACCATTACTGATAAGACTTCTTGTGTGAATTGGTCAAAGCAAGACGGATGAATGATATTGTGATAATTCGAGGCCTTCTGTGAGGATACTTAACGGGAATGCGTTAGAAAGTGTGTACGAAAGCGAGGTAAAGAGCGAAGCAAGAAGTCGAGGCCTTGAGGCGAGGAGAGGCGAAGGCAGGACTTCACCAAAGATCGTGAGAGCTATGAGGATGCCTCCTGCGAAGGCAAGTTTGGAGGGAAGAGGCTATAGCTATAGATAGAAGTATATTTCCTATGTACTGAGAATAGAGGAAGATGAGACAGAGAGAAAAGAAAGAAGAAACTAACGGAAAAGTCCTCCCCCGCTATTTAACACTATCTTTCACCAGTCCGCCAAGATCTATTTTACCGTCCGTAGAAACTTGTAGAATCCCATCGCAACCATATCTCATATTTCTCCCCACCATCTTCTCCAATTATATTACAGATCCCTCACGCCATAGAAACTCCTAGAACCTAATAACGACATTCCTGTCCCGGCGTCTTGGTATCTGTCCCGACGGTCCGGTAGGCGATGCATGATTGTAATGAATGGGGGAGTGTTAAGCGAGGTGGTGATGTGCGGTGGAGGAATGATATCATAAGGTTCCCTCGGTTTCTGTGGCGTGATGGATTTGTAATGTAAATAGTGGAGATGGTGGGGAGGAATACGAGGTGTGGATGCGAGAGAATTCTTTAGGTTTCTATGGATGATGCTATATCGTTTTGGCGGGCTGGTGGTGGATAATGTTAAATAGTGGAGGGGAGATGTTTCCTTTAGTTCTTTCTTTCTTTTCTCTCTATCTCGTCTTCCTGTTATTTTGATACATAGGAATATCTTTCCATATCATAGTCACATCGCCCAACGCGCAGGAGAACTTCGCCATCATTCTTACCATCTTTGTCGGCACCTCATCTGGCCTCTCATTTCTGCTTCTGCTTCTGTTCTGCTCTTTCTTTGTTACCATTGTCTTTCTTTCTTCTTCTTGTCTCTGGCCTTCCGTCTGTATTTATCTTGCCTTCATCATCCTCTTGATCTTGCCTCCTTGTGAGCGGCCGTCTTTCACTATCTCGCGTCCTCGTTTTAAATTCTGTCCTCTCGCGATTCTTTCTGTCGCTTACATTCTCTCACTTAAACTTAATCACTACATACCTTCAGAAACTTCATTTGTCTCCTGGGGTCTCCTGGCCTCAGGCTCCATCAGTCTCAGGACCTCCCAGTTGGGAGACTCGAGTCGAAGTTGAGTTCTTGATGTAAGCGTCCTACATGTCAAGACTTCATTTATCTGGTCTCCTGGCCTCAGGACTTAAAATTTCAGGGTCTCAGGAGACTCGAGACCCGAGACTGTTGGAGACTCAGGTTAAGTTGAGTTCTTGATGTCTGGGACCGTCGGGATAGATCTTGCAGCAACAACTACGTCTACCAAACCTTCGGTACTGATTTTAAGATACCGGGACAATAGGAATACACTCCTATCTATAGCTATAGTTCTTCCTCTCCAAACTTGCCTTCGCAGGAGGCAACCTCATATTTCTCCTGATTGTTGTTGGTGCCCTTACTTGGTCTTCGCTTTCCCTGCTTTGTCCTGCACCCTCTGCCTCTACTCTTGTCCTTGTCTTTATCTTTATCAGTATCTGAACTTGTGTCCACTCAGCTCTCTTCTCTTCCTCGTTAGTGTCCTCGTTGTACTAGCTGTGCTCCTCGAGTTCTTTTGCATCATCATTATCATCTGTCACGTTGCACCTGGTCACTCCGTTATACTCACACCTAAGGAATCTCAATACTTTATCCGCGTCATCATCTTGATCTATTGCCCGTATACTTCTAGTCCGAGGACTACTAGAACACACCTCTTCCCACTAGTACCCTTCTATGTTGTAGCTTTAGAAAAGCCAGAATATTAATCGTACAAGTCTTGCTTTGAGAGTTATACCACCAGAAAACTCTTCCTCACCTCTATATGCAATCCTTTTTTTTTTACCTCCACTCCTTCCCTTTTTTCCTTTTTATTTTTTTATTCTATTTTCCTTTTTATTTTCTTTCGTTTGCTGCAACAGGTTCAATCATGGCCATAATGCCTGATGAGTGCGGGCCGGTGCACAACGTCAGTCATGGCAACGGGTCGAATTCAGAATATTTTCCAATTAAGCACGGACTAGTGGCGGATTGTCCCCATTACATTGATTCGGGCCCCAAGCGCCGAGCTATGATGGCGGGCTGAAATGTTTGTCTCCGCAGCTGAAAGTGAGATACCGGTCTTGATCGAAGTGGTTCGAGTATTCCGCGTCGAAATCCTATTCAGCACTTTGTTTGTGACATAAGCACTTTTTTGATTTAGTAAATCTATTGTTGTGTACCCCAATCATCGCTCCACACGGCCGGATTTCGGTCTTAACTGGCCGCGCTCACCAATTGGCAGTTGCCTATGTCCCCCAGTTTCCTTGATCAGAGAAAGAGTCGGTATTAAGACAACGTATTTAGATGTTTATGTGATCGACTCGCTGCCCTCTGAGTGTTTCACTCAAGCCTTTCGCTACTTGTTCACTCAGTGTTAGCCATGCTTAGATTGCAATATGCGCCTACGTACTGCACGTACGTTGTAAAGTAAAACAAAATTACAACAAGATCTCTCTGTGTAGCCAGATTACTTAGCACCCCTCATTTCCAAAGCCTGAGTTTTTTCACCTTATAGTGCTAGTTTTCCTCATACTGTACTCAGGAAGCACAATAGTGAGCTGTTCTCTAATGCTATGCTCGGTCGGCATAAATCTCTCCAAAGGCCCAGGAAACAGACAGGTCCGAGTGATACCCGGTGTCCGCGAAAAAAAACCTGCAACGTGGAGTAATCCCATTTACTCTACTCCACCCACGCAATCTTCTTCCTTTTTTTTTTCTTCGCTGCTGCAGCACGTGAGCATGTCTTACTGAGGGAATAAGCATAAGCCGCATACATACTTAGCCAGGAATCGGTGAACGTCGGCTTTACAGTTAATTGGCGTAGAGGGTACTCCGGCCGATAGATAGTATAGTGCACATATAACTATACATCGTATGATGAGAGTGGATTCGGGGGCCATTGGATAGCTATTCCCCCCCGGGTGAAATCGCTAAACTAATTAACTAACTAAATGGATTTTCTTGTTTGGCTGGGGCCCCGCCCTTCTTAGTCCTCTTCTGCCTTTAGCTGGCTGGTACTATCGGGCTCTACTCTGACATAGCTGTGGAAAATTCCAAATATGAACCGCATTTACATTTGCACTTTGGATCGGTTCCCGCGAGAGAGGAAGAAAAAGGTACCAGCCTAGCTCTCTGCTCAAGGGTATAATAGCTGGTTAGGCCCGATAAACGCAGCCTACTACTAGGTACCGATTGCTCTTTACTGGCAGAGTATCTCCCGGCATCATGGTGGGTCCCTGGATGCAGCCCTGTTGGGCCACTCTTCACTTTTCAAATCCTTACCAGGCCAGGTACCGTACCATAATCATTGATTAAGTCCAACGGCCTGCTTTGCGAAGAGCGCCCAATTGCATCAACTACTAATCAGGAACCCCACTGCAATCTCTTCTGCGTTGGAAGCTTTCGAGAAGCTCGATAGGGTAGGATAGAGTACCCAGTATCTAGGGTATTTGAATGTCCAGGTATCTAATTCGCAGCCAGAAAAGAATAAAACTCCCGAATACTTGTCTGTCTTTTTATCTGTCGACTATTGTCGGTAGCTAGATCCTATACAAGAACGCAGATATCCCTATCCATATCCATATCCCTATCCTATTCCCTATTCCCTATTCCCTACCTTTCACCTCTGGTTCATCGGCTCTACCCGCTTCTTCTTCTTTATAAAGTATCAAACAAACCTTAGTCCTGACGTACCCGTGCGGCGGTGATGCGTCGTAGCGACCGAAAAAATCTACAAGGCATGTTTCCCCACGTTTCTCCATCCTTTTCTGGACGGGCTAGCTTTCCTTTAATCTCCCACCATTCAGGCAGCGGCTACGGCTACTACCTTTATCAATCTGAGGGACCTGCTGCTACAAATTAACATCCTGTTTCCAGATCGAGAGAGGCGCGCGTCATCCTGGGGCCCCTCTTTGGATAGTAGTAGAAAGTAGTATCATACCTCTATCCGCCACTACTTCATTATTTGCACCGCCCGGATGTTACTTCTCAGACCGTAACCGATAAAGGGCTTCTTAGAAATAATTATTCCCTATCAGGCCAGAGCAAGAAAATTATTAGAGATCGGACCTCCCCTCACATTTCCTCCTGAGACACTGATGGACCCCACTTTACTCCAGGCCCTCCCCGCGTTTCACGAGGAGGACATTAGATATAATTAGTTGAAAGGGCTTGAAAGAAGAAGGAGAGAAAATACCTCATGCATATTATATTGGCTCTACATACTTTTACATTCACTCGAGCATCTGATCTGATCACATCTCGATGGCATCAGTAACGGGTACTAGCCCGATCATTTCTCTTGTCGATTGATGATTTAGGTCACATGTCTATTTTCCTTTATCTACTTTGTATTGTGCCGTAGTTGGCGGAGTTTTATTTACATATCTTACATTCTCTGTGTGTGGTTGAAGATGGCCAAGCAGCAAGTACCGTAGACCATACCCGATACCGAAAGAGGTAGAGGAAGACAATCAGAGAGTGCATCCCTCATGCCGAAAATACGCACCGGAGAATTTACCGCCTACCTTCTCTAGCTGAGAGGGACGAGAACTTTTCGTGGGGGTTACATACGTGATGAAATACGAGAGGGGGTGGGGAGGGGAAAAAAAGGGGGGGTGAGGTCATGATAGGCGACCTGGATTCAATCCTACCCAATGGATAGAGGAGGCAGAGGTTATTGTGACAGTTATGCTAGCAGATGCAGGACCCAGCCTGAAGAAATTGGGTGCTGTGATATCGTATTTTATCCTACGTACGTAGGAGCAACCAGCAGCACATATCCGCCATCAAGTGTAAGAAGACGATCAAGAAACATTACATATGATGGGGAAGGGCGTAAAGAAGCTTTTTTTTGCCCCCTTATGCTCCCCTGACATTCTTCATGGTTCGTGATGCTGGTCCTTGTCGTGAGGATGATGATGAATCCTGGGGAAAAGCGAGGAATGTGAATCCCAGGGAAACATCCCCAATCCTGGCCGTGGCTTGTTTCTGCCTATGTCTCTTGTGTTTACTTTTTTAGGCTTGGTTTGGTAATGGGTTGGGCGCAAGAAACTCCTATATGTAGAAAACTCCACATAAATTAGATTAGAGAACAAGACAGAACGAGTGAGTGACAGAGTGACAGCTGTGAGTTGCTGCTGCTTTCTCACCGGTTCTTCCTGCACTGGGCGGTGGGGGTATGAGTTGTTCTTCGCTGATACATCCACAGGTGCCTACTCGTACTCGGGATGTCCTTGCCAGAGGGTTTTCGGGGGGCCTCCGAGTACTTCCCGGCGTAAGCGAAATTGTCGGAAAACGGTTTCAAGGGAGGAAACTCGACTCTGGCCTAGGCTCGCTATAGACCGAGACAGGCACGGTACTTGGGGAATACATAATCAATAAAAAGTTCTATTATTACCTCTCTAAAGAAACGTACCTATGCGCATATGTGTAATCCAGAGAACGTACCAGTCGTCTAACAATGCTTGAATAAGAAGTATCAATGGTAATAATAACCATGATCCTTAAAACCAAGATTACACCTACCGTGAAATGTATGCAGGTTCTAGACTCCGGGGTATTCCGGGCCATACTCGCTTTTGCGGTATACAATGGGAATAATCGAACTAGTAGCAATCTTTGTAACTGATTTGTGAAATTTTTTTTCTTTTTCTTTCCTTCTGGTTCTCGAAATTATTCACGTGGCCGCACAAATGTATGCGGTAAGTGATAAATTCAATTATTCACAACTTGTTTTTTTTCTCTGAACTCACTACTTTCCGGAAATGCACTAGAATTGTACGTATGATGCAGTAAAGTCAGGACAGGTCGAAGTCGGCCCGGCTCAAAGGCCAGGTGGTTGCTAGTATGTATGTATGTGTCGGTTTAGGTACGGTACGCAAGATATCGCGAAGTTAATCTCCGGCCAGGGTGCAGCTGGGCCGGTTGTGTTGATTGTAGCGAAATTTGATGAACTGAATCATGCGTTACCTGCCTAACCTCTCGGTTCTTTTCCCCCTCCCCCTCCACCAGTGGTGGATCATCGTGTTTGAGGAAACGATGTGGCTGGTACGATAGGGGAAGCCCAGCCAAGTGAGCGTCTGAAGATAAACACCAGTATAGTGCACCACTGCTAATACGGCCAGGATATGATACCTGGAAATGTCACCTCACGCAGTCGCCGGTAAGTACAAAATCCTGTTATTGTTGTTTGCGGGGACCTGCATTATTCACCAGTGGGACGGTGGTAGCATCCCATCCATATCCATCACCAACCCTATGAGGTGTCTCGGATATTTGTTTTTGCGAGCCCACTTTTTTTTTGCCCCCCAGCCAGTCGATATGCGGCAAGGGTTCAAGCGATCGTGAAAGGGAGGGATGGGCACAGGGTATCTCGGATATGAAACCGAAACATCATCCCAACTTAACCTTAGCCTACCTCTCTACTCTTAGAGTACTCCTCACCGGTTCAATTTCCCAAGTGATAGATTTGTTAGGCAAGTAATCGTTTAGGTGGTTGTGGGAACCTGGTTAGATATATCCGTAAAAATAACATCTCAATGTTTTACTTCTATAGATACCGTTAGTGAAGCTCTTCTCTTACGTTCCACACCGCACGCGATGATTCCTAATAAATATTCCTAATATTGGCTATGACGATGGAACAATGTCTTAAACGGTTAATGTTGTGTTGTGGAGGACATGCAAAACACAGCGAATAAGCCCCGGTTGTCAATGATTCAGAAAGCAAGCCACAACCATGAGAGCCAAAACCATGAAGAGAGTACGGCAATTGGGGTTTATTGCGCTAGTTCGCTAGCCATCTTTGAGGATGTCCACGAGGGTCCCTTGTGTTCTCATCCCAGCGGCCGAAACCATCGAAGCTCGCTAGAAGCAATTGTAGAACTTGACTGGGACACGGCAAACCGGTGTTCGGTTTTCTCACCGCACACACACACACACACACGTTAATACTGCGTGTGACGAGATGTGACCAGAAAAGAGACCGAGCCACTGGTGTTTCTCAGAATCGAGACACGAGAAAAAGGAATCAGGAAATCGAAGTAACTACATGTATGTAAGTGTCTGTCTGTCAGTCAGTATTGCGAGTTGAGAAACCTTTTTTTTTCGGGGTTGTCCACGTCATTTTTTGTCAAAGCAGGACGACCGTTGCACAAATGAACGGGGACTTCCCGAGTCTCCCCTCAGGTATGTAATATGTACTTTACCGTAACTCACACTTTTTTTGCGCGGCAGAGATGACGCATCCCGCGTCTGTCCAGCTGTTGTTGTTCTGTTCCTCGCCCGCCGCACAGCGTCGGTTTACCTCACCGCAACAGCTACCGCCTGTAGCCTATGTTGGTTCCATCCGAACATCCAAACGATATCCACTAACACTCGCAGACGGGAAATAGAAAAAGAGAGAAAACCCGTCCATAGGTTGCACGTGAGTGTAAAGCACTCTACTGCACATATGTAGTTAATGGCACACAGCAGCGCTCAATTAACCCTCCAATCGCTTCACATATCGTGAGATGCCTTAACTTGGCTGGCTGACTATCATAAGTCATGTGTCGGCCGGGGGACGACCTTCCAGTAACGCATGGAAAAAAAAAATAACCCCACCTTTCCATATTACAGCCTGGTAAGGCAGGTTCCATATGTATCCCACTGGTGCAAGAAAAAAAGCGCAGATAAAGTGGTATCCTATGTACCGAGAAACATCTAATTCCGGGAAAGCTATCCTTGACCGTGTGCAGCTGTGCGCGATTTGCTCTGCAGAAGGGTATTTTATGGATGATTACTACTGGGTACGTCGAGCGAACTATTACCAATCCTTGCCTGTCCAGGCGGATAGGTTACGATGCTTTTTTTTCTTTTTTTTTTCGCGATACGATCTGACTTAGGTACTTGAATGCCAGGCTCAACTGCCGTCGTACCTTGGGACGAAAGGTTCTGCTCAATATAATCGCGAGACCTCCTATCCGGTATCGCACCAGTATTTATTTCCGAGGTTCCGACCGACGTATGCCTAGATGCGCTTTGTGCCTTTACTTCTGTACCTTACGGTAGGCAGAGTAGGTAGGGTAGAGCAAGTGGAGGTACTCCACAGAATAGCACAGATGTATGTGTCGTGTATGTATCGGCTGCTGACGGTCGGTACCTACATGAACCTCCGACGACACTAGTATCATCGGCTCATCTTAATTGAAAACCGAACCCCAAACCCACTTAGCTAGGGAAGGCTATCGGATCGGCGACCACGGTGCTGATGATACCACGATGGAGATAGAGCTGAGCCTGGGTTTGCTCAGGGTACCTATGGTAGGTTGGGTTAGGTCAGGTCAGGTCCAGAGTAGCCCTATATTAGCCACGTCAATTGACACTATCTACAGGGTTCATCGATCGGTACGGTTCGCTACAAGGCTGCAGTCGAGAGAAGAAGAAAGTAAAGTGCTTATGAAAGAAGAGCAGTGTGTCTGGGTCAAAAACCTTGTTGACATGACAGGACAGCTGGATGGAATTCACAAACGAATCTTGCTGCCCTGTAGGATTTGTTTGACTGGGGCAAGGTACCCTCGGTCGTTCTTTACCGGGCCTTGGAACCCAGCACGCATTTGCCAGCCTGAGTCCCTGCCCTTCCCGCCGTTGAAGCCTTGAAAGGAGGGGGGGGGGTATCCTTGAACCCGCTGTTTATCGAAAACCATGCAGAATCACTTGCCGAGATGAAAGGCGTGACATTCTCAATAGGTCGGACGAAAGGAGTAATGGGCGAAACGGCCGGGTTGTAACATGAGTGAGAGTAACTTTCTTTTGTTTTGATATAACCTTTGGATCGTGTCTAGAGTAAGTATTGCTTTGATTGATAATGCTATGGCCACCACTCAACTACTACCGATTCTAATATCGATATTAGGGTTTCGCCGGTAGTACGCAAGAACCAGCCACATCTAGCTGATAAGCTCTGCCTCACAGTCACCTCACCCTCTAACCGAGCAGAAATCATTTCCGACCATCAACTGAGAAGGAATGCAGTACAGTACTAATAAGATTAGTACTGTCGTACGTACTGCCATCTCGAGGTTAAATAAAGATTTGGACCCGCGTGCTTTACCCATGTAGGCACCTTCTCCGGGGGGTCGGTTGGCTGCACCGAACATGGCGGGGACCACCATATTCTGGTATTGGTTACATATGACTCTGGTCTCCAGACAAGCTCAAACGAAAGCATTTGCAAAAAGCAAAATATGAGACCGGCGCGAAATCTAGTAAACTGAGTTCCGGTCTTCGGAATTCGGTCCAGTCTTTCCCGAAAAACACACTGTCACCAGATTTTCTTTGGCTTTCCAAGCCCCAACAGCAGCGACTACGGCATCGGCCGCGTTTTGTGACTGGTAAAACCGGCCTATAAAGGTTTCAAACATCCATAAATTAGGAGTTCACTCCAGCGAGTTCATATATCCGGTCATCCGTAGTAATAGTAGACCCCCAGTTTAGTGATGCATTTTTTATTTTTATTTTTTTCGAAAGGCACCTCTTCGTGAAATATTAAAAATATCGTAATACTAAGTATGATCAGCAGTCATTTTCATGGTAAAGCAAAAATATAGAGAGACCTGCCAAAATCAGAGGACCAGATTCCGAACAGCTACCCCCCCCCCCTCCTCCCGAGGAGGAGGAAAAGCCAACCAACCAAACATCGGCTTTGCGCGTCAACCGACATAAAATCGTACCAGCATGACGGCGTGATGCAGGAGAATAACAAGTGCCAGGGAAATTATGGTGGCTTTCTTTTTTTTTTTTAGCCTTTCCTTTTGCTTAAACCCACTGAACGGTTTTGAGTGGTAGCCGTTTGAAAAAAGGCAACAAGTAAATCGGAAATCGACCCCACGACACCACTACACTAGAGTAACGTTTTTTTTTTAGGTACTATGGTACCATCCGTGAGACACTGCAGGCCGCCGGTTGTTTCTTGAGGACTGACTGACCGTAATTGATAAAGTGCTCGAGCAGCAGTCATCCAGCCATCCAGCTAAAGAACCAGCCAGACAGGTTTCCCTAATCGAGTATATTAGATTGAATTGGTTGATGATTGATTGATTGATTGGGGACCTTTCGATGTCTTACGCGTGCCTAGTCACTTTCCAAAAACAGGGGAAACAGTGAAGGGGGTGTCTAAGTAAGTGGGCTGAGCCGCTTTGCCGAGGGTCAGAAAATACAATGTAAGTCAGTACATGTATGTACCTACTCTATGTAAGTCACACACGCAGCAAACGAATTGCTTATCACCGTGTAGCCCCCACCCCACGACGACGAATCTGTAAGAACTTGTCGATATGGCGCTGTACTGGTTGGAGTGTTATGTAGGTCGGTAAAGCTTATGGTCCTTTAATCTCTTTTTAATGCTTATTCACCTACCTATTCTGCACATGATTATTTAGAGTAATCGCACGAATGACTCCGGTCCGAATTTCAAGAAAGCCCGCTTGCGATTTAGTAGCCATCGGAATTCGTAATCACGCCGTTGACTTAATGTTGTGAAGGAATGGGCGAGATCGAGTGATTGCCGCTAGCAACAGGGCCGGGGCTGGATTACAGGGCGGGGGGTGGGGGGGGGGGTGGTGGTGAGCATTAGGGCTATCGGATCAGCAGCCAGGCACACTCCCGCGCAACCCTGAGAAACCAGATTCCCGTCGTGATGGGTTTTGATGGGTTTCTTCCCCTGGTTCAGGGCAGCTATCGAATGCACCCGTTGTTTGTTTGGTGGTGGTTTGGCCAAAGGTTTACATACACCACCACCACCACCTACATACTTCACCCTTGCAGAGCTTGAAAGGCACTGGCAGCGTGGTTGACATGACATATACACGTGGGGCAGATGGAAGGGGGAGAGGAGGGGTGAAAAGACGGTCTGTGCATTTTGTTTTCCCTGGATGGCACGTGTGGACGTGGCTTTGGTTTTGGTTTGGTTTGTGAGAGTAACCTTTCATCACATCATCGTCACATCCCCCCCCCCCCACTCTGATCACCCCAATTCTTTCAATTGATCAAGTCGCGGGACACCTGATCTGATACTCGTTTTTCTTATTTCCTCTTTCGGTCAATACAGGACATTCGCTTTCTGACATGGTCTTTTTCTATTAGTACATAAGAATATACATCGAATTACCATGCCTAGGTGTTTTCTTTTGAATGAAGATCAACAATACGGGAAGCAAGGCGGGCCGCGGGGCAGCCGACTCAGTTGAAACCTGAACGCAATGGAATTATGAGAGGGGATTACAACAGCTACAGCGGTCGGGGCGTGGCCGCGGTTTTCCGACGGGCGAATTGCTCTGGGCGCTCCTCCTCATACTTACCTGAGAGGTTGGGAGGTGATGACTCGTCTGTAAAAAAAAAAAAAGAATTGGTGCTCGACTCTCTCATGATCACTCACTCACTGACTCTGCCTCAATTTACGATTGCATATTGAAGATCTGATATAAAAACGGATGTGCGTCGTCGCTATTGGGGGCTGGAAATCCAATTGGGGGATAGACGGTTACTGAACAAGGAAAGGGCATTGAAAGTGGGACCCGGGGACCTAATTGTTTTCTGAAGCTAACCAAGACGAATGGGCCGGAGAGAAGAAAACGAGTGAGAGGAAAAGAAGGTAAATGTGACGGGTCATTACAGGCTTGCCGTAAGCCACCATGCCCTTAAAATTCCAATCAATCAAAGTGAGATATCCGAAGGAATACGGCAGACCAGGGCAGACTGCAGAGGAATCGGAATCTCCACCCACAGATTGAAGATTGAGATATGGGTACGCAGCAAAGGACCAAGGTAGAGTAACGCACTTTACTTGCATGGTGCGATTGGACCCATCAATTGTCAATCCACACAATTGATGGTAGGGCCTGGGTATCGGTTACACCTACAATCTACTCAATATCTGTGTGCCATTCTATTCTTATGTTTACACCAGTGGAGCTTTCATCCGGCCACTCGTCCGTTGTCCTTTAAACCCGATCGCTTAGTAGCCTCTTTTCTACTTTGCACGAGGTCTTTCTCTTCGAGTACTTGCGCTCGAGAAAATCAATTCCTCACCGCCGCACGCCAATTCGCCCATCCTACGTACTCCTCTTGTTGATCTACATATATTCAATTTCAACTGACAGGTTGGGGCCTTGCGACTCGATTTCTCTCTACGCCGTGCTATTCCGTGATCTATAACCGTCCCCCTTTAGTCGTAGAATCGTAGAAATTAGTTGCCGTTATGTTAGTAATTAGCTTCCTCTCTAGAGAAGGGGAAGACTTGTATATGAAAAAAGAAATAAACAATCACCCCTCCCTCATCACCATCCCCCCACCTGATACTCTTATAGCCCAGCTCATCCAGTTTCTCTTCCCCTGTGCTTACCGTTACCTGTCGTCTGTCACCTCGATCCATCCAAGGTATCCTTTCCCAGTGGCTTTTCAACCCTGAACCACCGTTGCATTCGCATCTGCCCTGGCCCCCCCCCCCAATCCCATCCACGAAATCCTCGACAACCAACCACTACTCTATCGATATCGGGCGCGAAACCCAGTACTTTTTGATATCGCGAATCGAAAGATAATAATTCCGCTGAGGGTCAAGCGTGTAACGTAGTAGTGGCAACCATTGGGACATCAATATCATCATCGCACGCCCCTCAGAGACATTTTGTTATTTTTGTTCCCTTTCCCCTTCTTCAACCCCTCCCCAGTCACCACCAACGATCTTGCAGAATCAGAGACCTGGGCATCCTCGTATCCTTCAACCAATTCGTCCCAACTAACGCGCCAACCCAGAGGAAAAAGGAAAGAAAAAAAATAAACGTATGTACGCAAGTCATCTTCCTAGGCGGGAATCATTCAATTCCCACACACCCCTCAACCCGTTCCTGTTTCGCTCGCCGAATCGACATCTTATTTTTTTGTCTTGACCATCATTTGCCAAGGCACAACCCAAAGCCCAACGCACCTACACCTAACCCTAAACACGCATTCCCTCCACGCATCACATCGCATTGTTCGATTCATTCCTTCTATGAGTGGTGACCGCGCGCGTGCACACCTTACCAATACCGCACAGAAACGTCTACATTCCTCTGAGAGACAGCGTAGAATAAATAATAAGGGTTCAACTGACATGTTTCACAAAATGCTCTCATAGTACGATTTCTTAGAAAGGCTGCTCCCGCACAGCCACACAAGAACATCACCATTAATCGACGATCACTTTGGGCAACAACCGCGGCATCTCTCCAGCTCGATTCTACTGAACGTGGGAGGCAGTTAACCAGTTCCATACAGACACTTCACCCAGTTATTATCCTTCACTGCCGTTCCTGACGCACCAACGTTCTTTTAGTTCAGTCTATGCAAGAAGAAGAAGCAAGCCTATCTCCGAGGTACATACAAATCTGATAGATTAAATTTTACGAGGATTGTTCTTTGTGTTGCACAAGTACCGACCACCGAGCCACCCACACCCTTCTCCTGGTTTAGCTAGTAATCTTTCCTTTACCCCTGTCTGGCCGATTTCTCGCCATACCATAACGGTACCCTGCGCGATTACATATCCCTGACAAACCAAGACTTTTTTCACCCGGCAATTTTTCCATCACGCACACCCCCGGCCCCCCCCCTCCTTCCAAGCCGCCCCCGTCGCGCCGCGCAATACTTACTGCAGCGCTGCTGCTGCTAGTCAGGTCACTGAGAACGTGACAGAAGGTACCTATTCCATCCCATCTGGCTGGCGCGTAGTACACACTGTGTTTTGTTTCGGAGAAGCGCCCAGCAATATTCCAACGGCAACATCTCACCAATTGTCGTTCCAGCGACCGGCTTTGTGTAGTGTTCTGGAAAAGCAACCACCAGTGACCAGAGCTTCTCTTGCAGGTTATCAGCTGCGCGATTACGCCTGACTAGTTCACTCTGACTCGGCCTATCAGCAGAGCTTATACCCTAAGGTACTTGTTTTTTTTTTTTCCAACTCCCTTTCATTCTTTCTTTCCTATTCTTTTCTCGTTTCTTTCGTCCAATCATTCCAATCGCTCTTGTTGTAGGGGCAAACAAGAATTTGCCGGGAAATAATACATTGCTTGATCTCTGGTGAATATCCCAATAATTTCCCGATCGTTTTATCTCTCCATCTCTGGTTCTAGTATCTGGTGCAGACAGCGCTTGGCTTGACCTGAGAGGAGAGAAGTAAACGTATCATTTCCCAGCGCCCCCTCCTGATTTCATCGATTGTTTAGCTTATTCCCTGCCTTACATCACTTTGATTTTACTTTCCCACCTTATTTTAGACATTTTATTCTCATTCGCAGAAGAAGCCGTTATATTTTTTTTCTTTTTCTCTTTTTCTTTCTTAGGATTGCTTTTTCCATTTTTTTTCCTGTTCGGGGTTTCGGCACGCTTTGGCGGGCGTTTGATACGTACTCTCGAACTGGCTACCGTTATTACGTCCCGCATCAATGTGGAGACTGGATGACCCTACTCTACGCTAGTTAGTAACTGATTTTTCCCCGGGGGGTCAGTCTCCATCCATATCATATCGGCTTTTTTTCTTTAGTTGAGTTTTTTTTCTTAGCCTTTTTTTTTTTTTTTTTTTTACTGTTGATTTTTCTTCTCGTTCATTGCTTTTTTTTTTTTTCTATTCTCTGTCTTTCGTTCTTCTTCAGTCTGATTCCTCTTCAGCGACAACAATTAGCAGAAAGGTTTTATTGTTTTATTTTTATTTTTCCCCCCTCCCCCCTTGACAGAGTACTCTGTCTGCCTGTCTGCCTGTCTGTTCTACTTACCATTCCATACCTTTTTGGGTTGCTTTTTTTTTCTTTCTGGCCTCTTCAAGGTGATTGCTTACTTGCTCAGACAGCGTTGTCCCCTTTATTCGCGTTACGTGCACATACATACCTGCCCATCCATACCCACATCCACATCTCGCACATACATACACCCCCCCCCCATCATAGCATACGTTACATACATTACATACATACACCACGCAGATCAAGATAGGACAGGACTGTGGACCTTGAGCTAACCAAGAATTCCCAAGGCTTCATTCATTCACTCGGTCACTCACGGATTCACCCACACATCCAGCCCATCATCCATCCATCCATTAACCACTACCACTCGACACCCACCACTACCACCCACACATACACCTACCTACCTACATACCTACACTCACTACGGGACCACTGACATCAGGGAGAAGAAATAAATAAATAATATTAAAAAAAAAAGGAAAAAGGAAAAAGGAAAAAGGAACACCCCCTCCCCCCCCTCCCTCCACCCACGCACTCCTTCAATTCCCAGAGGAACGGCGCTGTGCCACGCCCGCCCGACCACACGGAAGAAACAGATCTGATCCTTACGACAAGCATCAGCGCCGTCATAATTTTTTTCGCGCTGTTGGAAAATAATAAAAAAATAAAAAAATAAAAAAAAATAGTAAAGAGAGGGTAGCGTTGTTGCATCAGAGACAGCAGAGAAGCAGAAGCAGAAGCAGAAGCAAAAGCAGAAGCAGAAGCAGCAGTAGTCGGAAAAAGCGTTAGATTCAATATCCAGTTACGGAGTAGTAGCACCTCCACAGATTTCACCGCCGCCCTCAGTCGTCACCGCAGCCCCATCCAAATCCATCTCTCTCCAACACTGGCATACCCACCCCAGTCACACAGGCAAGCTATGTCGCATCCACCCGGAGGCTATAAGGAGGAGCCGGCCACTGAACCGGATAGCCACCAAGGTCACCCTCATCAACAGCATCCGCCACCGCCCTCAACTGCTACTTCCCAGCACCTTCAACAGCATCAACAGCACCACCCCCAGCAACAACAACAGCAGCAGCAACAGCAGCAGCAGCAACAGCACCCTAGACCTAACCTCCCTCATCAACAACAACACCACCCAGGGCAGCAGCAACCTCCACCCCCCTCTTCTTCTACCTTTCCATCGCCTCACCCCCCTCAACATCAATCCCCTTTCGCCCAGTCCTCAAACCTCCCTGGTCCACAGCACCCGCACTCTCAAGAGATCGCTTACTTTGCTCATCCCTCCCCATACGGCACTCCCGGCGGTAGTGCTTCTTCATACCCACCTCAAGGTCCGTAGATCCTTCCGATCTTCCCCAGCATATCCTATTTCTTTATATTTGCTTTTCACCCACCCCTACTTTCCATCCCTTCCATCCTTCCCTCCATCCTTCCCTCCCTTCCCTCCATCCTCCCCTCACACACCTTCTCTCGCACCTTCCTTCACACCTCTACGCCGCCTCGTGTCTCAGCAAAGAAAAGAAAGAAAAACAAAACGTTCCTTGACTAACAACCTATTTTGAAAAAAACTATTATACAGATTTGATGGCTACTCACACAATGAACCGTCCACCGTACCCTCCAATTTACCACACTCCTCAGAGCAACTCGCCGGCCTCTGTTGCTTCTCCTACAGCAGATCACCGAGTCTATTCACAACAGCCTATGCAGGCCCCGCTGTACGGGTATCCGCAGACATACCCCCCAATACCGACTGGCCCCCAGAACTACACCAGCCAGCCTCCTCACCATGGTCTCACACAACCGTTGTTGATGTCTCAGTCATCTGGGCAGACCATGACTCCACCACAGCCTCATCACCAACATGTCGCACCAAACACTGCTGCTGCGACAAAGATCTCCCAGACCCCCATTCACAGAGCATCCCCATCTACTCCCTCGTCTGGGTCCAAGCCTGGTGCTGGAAACTCTGCGATTAACCCGAATGCCGCTCCTGGGCCGATCCCAGCGACGACCCCGTTGGTGGTCAGGCAGGACAATAACGGTGTGCAATGGATCGCATTCGAGTACTCTCGCGACAGGGTCAAGATGGAGTACACTATTCGCTGCGATGTCGAGTCTATCAGTGTTGACTCCCTATCTCATGAGTTCAAGACCGAGAACTGTGTCTACCCGCGCGCCTGCTGCCCCAAGGACCAGTACCGGGGTAACAGATTGGTTTATGAGACCGAGTGCAATGCCGTTGGGTGGGCTTTGGCCGAGCTAAATCCCTGCTTGAGAGGAAAGAGAGGCTTGATCCAGAGAGCTGTAGACAGCTGGAGGAACTCTAACCAGGACCCCCGACTACGAAGCAGAAGGGTTCGTCGCATGGCCAAGATCAACAACCGCAAAGCAAATGCTCAGGCCGCTCAGGCTCACCTCGGTGCAGGCTCACCCAACGTTCATAATGGTGTTCCTTCGGCCAGTGTAGGTCTCGGAATGAAGGGGCCTCTTGTCCCAAACGCGCAGCCACAGCTTCACCACCACCACCACCCAGGAACAGCTACAAGCCACAATGACACTCCAACCGCGGCGAACGGTGAGGAAGATATGGGCTCGATGTTGCACCACCACCACCATCCCGCACAGGCTCAGTATGGAGGGCAGATGGCCTCAAACACTAGCTCTAGGTCAGGCTCAGGACACCTTTCTCCAGCCGTTGGAGGCGAGGAATTCGGGAATGGACATGCGGGGCAGCATCATCATCATGCCCCAACAAGTGGAAATGATATAAGGCCGAGACACGTCTTCCACGGATATCCCACTTCTTACCCATCAGAGAACGTAGGAGGAGCCTCTATGCCACCCTCGATGCATGAAAGCATGGATCCCATGGGGCCATCGTCGAATACCCCCAATGCCGTAACGGCGTCTACCCCACCCAACAATACCTCTTTGTTTGGAGACATCCCGGACCACAAGCGCCGGAAGTTCATTCTCGTTGATGATCCGGCTCGTGGCTCCCGTGTCCGTGTCCGTGTTATGCTTGACCAGGTTCACATGCAGGAAATCCCGGATTCTTACCGTAAATCAAACTCTGTTTACCCGCGTTCATTTATGGCGTCACAGATGGAGGACGATTCACAAACAGAGACCCAGACCCAGATCATTGTTCCCATGCTTGATGGTTCCAGCATGACCGTGTCACCCCCACCACCCAGCAATCAGAAGAGGAAGAAGGAGTTGGATTTGAACGAGTTGGGATACAGAATGTCGTGGAGCCAGTCCAGAGTGTTTGCAGGAAGGACTATGTTTTTGCAGCGAGCTCGTAAGTCACGGCGAACTTCCTGCGGCGCCGTGAGCGAGTGTTAATTTGGCTTTTTTTTTCTTTTTAGTCGACGCGTATAGGAATAAGATGAGGAGTAGTATGATGGCCGCCGGAACGGATGTTGTTAATTCGGCGCCTCACCTCGAAACTCGGGCCGGGAAGAGGAAGTGGTTGGAGAGAAACCGCCGGTCGAGGCCTTCCGACTCCTCTTAATTGTATCGACAAAAATAAATATCAAAATTCAACACAACACAAAAAGCTTTGGCATTTTTAGATTTCTGTTTCATGGGAATGTATAGGGAAATACAAATCGGGGGGAATTCTCGGCTTGGCTTTGGGGGTGGGGTTTACACATTGGGATAAAGGGCACTGGGAACATGGAACAGTTCTTTTAAAAAAGAAAGAGAAAAAAGGGAAAAAACGCTGACTAGCTACCATCAATTACCCCATCATCGATCCAGGAGCAGGAAACAAAAAGAAAGAAAATTGGAGATGTTTTAAAAACGTTGATCGTTTTTTTTTACTTACTGTATCCTTGGATTCACATTTGTTCAATACGGGGGGTTATCTTTTTTGTCTTCTCCTTTTCTTTCTTTCTTTTTTCTTCTAAGGGTCTATTACTACATCGTTGATATGGGAGGCGTATTATCATTATTATACCGATTCTTTTTTCTTCTTGTCACTATCTTTTGTGTTGTATTATTTTCCTCCGTTCTTTTTTTTCATACCTGCTTTAACGTTGCTGATGGCCGATTGAACTTTAACGTTTCTATGGCATGGCTTCTTACGACCCGTTTACGAGAAAAAAAAACCCATTTAACGAAACCTTCTTCTTTCCTCTACAGAAAGAAACCCATCGCCCTCCATCGACTCCTGGGCATACAGACACCATTTTTTCCTCTTTTCTATTGTTTTATTTCTTCTACAATGTCTTATATCATCTTGTTTGTACGTACGTACCTGTCCTATATCCTTGTTGCTAGTATGGTGGTGTTTTATTTTTACTTTCTTCTGCGTGCGGGGCGGCGGCGGGCTGGTGGGGGGGCTATTTGTGTTTTATGTATGTTTTTTTTTCACCAGTTTCTTCCCCCTTACCCTTTGTTTCTCGTGTACTACTGTATGTGCGTTTTTTTTGTATGTTATCTAGTAGCTAGTACAAAGAACGAGTTCTTTCTTTCTTTCCTACGTTTTCTTTTTTCTTTCTAAATGACGAGAAGATATCTGTATGTTTCGTGTTTGTCCTTGTGTTTTGAGTTGTGTTTTTTTTTTCTTTTGAAAGATTGCATGTTTTTTAAGCTTCTCATTTCGTTGTATTCCTTGCTAGAATAGGTTTGATTGGTGCGAATCAAATATATGGGATAATCCCATCTTACCTTACTACTATTTACTACTGCCTGAAAAGTAACTATTCATATGTTTACAGAAGTGCTAGAGGTTAATCCGGATCTGTTTCAGAACGGATCGGAGTTTACCAACTACAAGGATAGCTTCACTCCCTTCCATACCTAGGGTATGTAGTTAGGCTACAATTGCAGTTCCTCCCCCCCCACCCTGCCCCCATCGCCGCCACCTTACCGCCCGGCCATGCCATATCTGCAGCGCGTTCCTGAGTGAGTGAGTAAGTGAGAAGGAAATGCTTACCGGTGATCAGATGCTGCACACCGGTATCGATAGCAATCTGCAGAGTCCGTATCTCAATCCAGACCTGTACCTGGCTCTGATCTATCGTGATCAGGGGAGGGAGGGAGGGGGCTGTCATGGGCGTGGGGGAAGGGGGGGGGGGTGCAGTTGTTGGTCTAATCATTGGTCTTCAACGTCCAACGTTTCTGGATTTGAAACCTAGCATTGCGGTCAAGATGTCAGGGCAAGCAGCAACAACGCAGAGGGGGGTTGTGCTACGGTGAGGACAGGTTCCTTTTTTTTTTTTTTTTTTTTTTTTTTCTTCTTTTTTGTTGCTTTTTGGTCAGGTACGGTTGTGGTAGTGGTGGTTACTTAGTAGGTACATGTATGTAGGTAGTGTGCGCAATGTATTGGGACGTAGTAGATTGATTGGTTGGTTAGTTGGTTGGTTGATTAGGTATAGCAGCAGCAAATGTCCTTAAACCATGTAATGTAAGTACCGCTAGTATTGGAAATACGTTTTATGTCAGGTTAATTATATATAACAATTGCAACTACTTGGTTATGTACATGCTACCTATACACATACACACAGACATACACCAGGGACTCGAACTATCATGGACCAGGTCGGTCAATCCCGTAACTAGACGCCGTACCTGTGCAGTCAAGCCGCTCTTCTGATACAAGACTCACAGGACCCTTTTCTTCTTCACAATAACGGGTGTGGATCGTAGGTTATTATTACTGGTGCAAGTAAACGAAGGCATACGTAACATCTACATAGCCCAGGCACAACATCATCAACGCGGGGAAACTCGGCGGGTAAGCCAGGGGTTAATTCGAGAGGAGGGGAGGGAGGGAATTAAAACGGACGGAATATGAAATCAGGAGATTCGATGGGAAACACGGGGGAAGTATGTGGATTGAGGGAAGTTTTCCGCGTGCACACTCAAGGAGGGGCCTGGATTACGCTTGCGTGTGGGGATTTACCGAATTAGATGCCCTGACAAGGTGAGTGAGTTAGGTTGAATGATTACCCGATTTCAAAGAAAGGGTTCCTTCGGAAAATTTTAAGTGGCTAGCTGGTATGTAAGGTTGATTACTAGTTAGGCAGTCAGTAACTCAGATAGGAGCTAAAGGTAAATTGCAAAGCGGGTCTTTTGGATGGCTGAATTCCTCCACCATGTGGAAATGGTAATGTGGCCCGATTTGGCTTCCTTTTCAGCCCAGCGTACATTGACTACTAAACCTAGTACCTGGAATATTAGAGAGAGAGAGGTTCTTGCACAACTATTAGCACGCGGTAGCTACCGGTAATATTTGATATAGTAGTTAGCGGGGGAAAGGAAAGAAGAGAGTTAGGGGGTGCTTAATATTCCGGTAGCTCGGTATCTAGAAAAGTGGGAGGGTGGAGTTGAGATTCCAAGGGTCATCCATGGCCACCTATGCATAACTTTACGTTGCTTGCGCTTCAGATAAAGTAGCCACTACCCCGCCCCCCCTGTCAATGTATTCTCATACTGGTTTCCTCCCACCATCCCCCCAACTCCCTGACCTGCATCCTGTCGCACACGGGTGACGGGCGAGTCTCCAGGAGGGGTTAAAAAAGCTCATCAGAGCTGAGGGTGTGCCAAGTAGTCTTGATTAAAAACTCTAATTGATTTGTTTTGTGTGTGGATGAATAATAGTCATGATAGGTCACAGGTACCATCACATCATCAAATCTTTATTGATTGCAGGGGCTGCGGGAGTAAGTTATCGTGGCCCAAGTAATGCCGGCTTTGATACAATACTTTTATTATGCTATACAGCAATAGCCGTGTCAAAGATAGTGATGATGATGATCGAAGTAATTCAGGAAAGGTGTAAGAGCGACATGATGATGAGATGTGAGATCAGATCGGGGGCTTGCGTGTTGTTCACTTGCGTTAGATTTGCCACTTGCTTTCTCCTCTGCTTTTGTTGGCTTTGCTGTTCCTTTTTTCTTTTCCCCTCTCATCATCATGTCATCTGCTTCCCATCTGGTTCGTCGATGAGTTCTTTTTTCTTGCTGGTGCGATGCATCGGGCTGGCTTTCAATCACACGTCTAATCGATAGCAGTTGTAATGGCCAGGACCGAGGGGTACAGCTGTTTCAACGGCGAACCTGTAGATTGACATCTCGTGGTGGTGCAGTTTGATATTTCTAGTGTGTAGCGCTCTCTCTGGCACAAGACGAATGGGAAGAAGCAGGCTGTGAGAGAGATACGTGTATTAGCTACTTTACAGGGTCAGAGCTTGTTTTTTTTTTCTCGTTTTAGATGTTCACTTGGTGTGGTGGCATCCAGGCACGGCAATACTTGCCGGGGCGTCATAGATTATCACTCACTCTCGATCTCACACTCATTTTTAATCAATAGTATTAATTGGTGAGGCTGTTAATGCGTTGTTTTGGTATGAGCCGGATATAGGGGGAAATTGCATTTTTCCCCGCACGAAAAATGCAGCCTTGTGGTAAGAATGGGTTTTTTCCCCCGTCTCGTTCAACCATAGACGACTATTTCCTGGAGAAATCTCGGTGGAAAGAACCCTAAAGAAATAGGCACGGAGCTTTTGACACCACCATATTTGCGACCGTTTAGGTGATCCTATTCCGCTCTCAAGGCTTAGCGAAAAGATGTATTCCGGGCGCGCACAGCTAAGCCTGTGGTGACGAGGGGTTCGTTTCCCCCCGGAAGCTCTACCGTGTCCACTCTGGGTGTGGGAAGCCTCTCTTCTTCTATTATCAGCGTTGTATCCACAAGATATTCCGTCCCCCTAGCCCCGGCCGGCCGGCCAGTGGGGTATTGTGAGGCACAGAGGTTCTCCTAGAACTGTATCAGCAAGACTCATCAGGTTTCGGTCTGCGCAAATCCTACCTTCGATAGAGGACTATACCTGTCTCTTGTCTTGAGGAGGCAAAGAAATTCCTCGCCCCCCTATCTTCCTGTCTTGCCGTGGTTGGTAACTAACAAAGTCTCGGAGGCATTAGGCTGAGGAAGTGGGGCCTCGAGAAACAAGGCTGACAGTTTCTCTCCAAGCGAAGAAGTTGCAAGCACTATTATCTTTGGGGGCCCTTCTTAACGGTTTTCGATTCGTACAAGCAGTTAGCTAGGCTGGGGCCTATGCCAAAAGAAAGGGAGAAGGAAAGAAAGGAAAAATAACTTGGTTTTGGCTGGGGTAGTGGGAGTTTTACTAGTATCAGGATAATCATCTTTGTTTATACCTTCTTTGGATATCAAGAGTATCAAAGGCTAACTTATATCTCGTATCGATGCTTAGGTGTTGATTTCGATCTAGTTTAATTTAGACTTAGCTATGGTCTTGCGCCCTAGAGAATAACTTTAGCGACTGTTGTTTTAGGGTAAAGTTCTATACCGCGATGACGAAACTCGACACCCTCTACAACCTCTACATCCCGCTTTCTTTATATTTTGGTAGGCTAAAAATCTGTTATCTAGAGATCGATAGTATGTTTCTTGGTCATTTTAAATATCGTTCGTCACAGCTGTAGGGATTATGTTGTCTCTTGGAAAGACCTAGCCTGGCCTTGTTTGAAGGTCACCAACTAAACTCATCAGTATTTAGAATCAATTTTCAACTGATATTCTTAAAGAAAGCAATATATTGAAGGTGTACATAAATACCAATTAACCATGTTAACCGTGTTCATATAAGTTATCTAGATGATTAAGGCAAGTTCCCGAATCACACATCATCACTCGACGAGTTCATGCTGCTGACGACCAATAACTTATCTAGATTCCACTTACGAATGAGTTACGCCTTGGTTCATAAGTTATTCAGCTGAATCCTTGATTAAAAAAAGGCAGCAACACATGGAAAAACCAGGGGCATTATTACAGGTTTCATTCCTTCCTCAGTGAGCCATCTCTTGACAACGGTATTTATTGGGCGCGCACTGATTCATGGATAAAGTACGATGAGTTGGAACGAATCCTTGTCCTGCTCAATCCAGCTCGCGAAGGAGAGAGAAGAGTGCTCGGGCCGAACTGGTCAACTCCAGGCGAAAAACTCGGTTCGTGGAACGGTGGTCCGTCAGGAGAAGCCCTGCCACATACGCATATTGCCGCTCGGAAGGAAAATTCGGGCACCACAAAACAACCCTAACCCTGTCTCACAGATGAGGGGTCCAGGTGGCTTTTCAACGCTGTCGAACCGGCCCGCAAAGTACAGCCGTTGCTGTGCATGTAAATTGGTATAACGTGGAGGAATCTGGGATGAGGAGATGGAGTTTCCTGGGAGGAAGGTGTTACACTGTAATAATAAGTCAAGGAGTTAATTTTATGAAGGTTTCCATAGTCTCGTGAGGGCTTTTGTTTCGGTGCTTAGGTTGCATGCCTCGGCTAACATCAAAGCCCCGCTCGATCGGGATTTAACACCTACAAATCCAATTTCCTGTTGAGTGTCTCTCTGGTCACCAGAGCCTTTTTATTTCGTGTTGGTAGATTTATGATATTATATAATTTTATTCGTTGGCTGCTTTTGTATCCGTGCCTGCAGAGTCATGATCAACCAGGCGGTGTGAATAGGCTTTGGATCACACAAGATGAAACGTGATCATGAGTGGGCTCATCCGAGTGATATATAGTGAAATTAAGAAGTAACTATACCAGGATAGACAAGTATTTTGGGGGGGTTCTACGGTTATAAGGATAATTTGGCAGTTAATTTACAATTATACATACATGAGGAGCCATATACCCAGAGATTAATATTATGATCCAACAATTAGATAAGTGATACAGGCGGTATAATCGTCATTAAATCTCTCTAGGGACGAAAAGGCTGTCGGTTTTGACTAGGCCTAGGTGTTACGCACCAATTCATAGTTCTGAGACTTCACGACATGGCCTCGAGAAATATATATATATATAGTCTCCTACAGTATTAATCCCGGGCCCGCCAAGAGCTGTGTCCAATCATGTTTGGTGCTCTGAGCTGGGGTGCCATTATTTCGTTGAATAGAATCTTCATAGCCCTAAGAATTTCAGTAGCTACAGTAAGGGAATCCGGTCCAGAGTGGTCCCCTCTTTAAGCTTTCCCAACGGCATTGATATCGATGCTGTCTTGATATAAACAGGGTTTATTAGCAGGCATGCAACTAAGTTGTTTGAACTCAGCTACAGGGTCTAGACTTCTAGCTAATCTTGCGCAAGCTCCTGAGGTCAAATATATACCTTTTGAAAAGAACATGTACAATTTCGCAAACAGCCCTAGAACGTTGAACTAAAACCACCTCGTCGACTAAGAGGTATTCTGGAATAGGCTACTTAGGCGGGAACACGACTCTCACCGAAGCCCCCAGCGCACGGATCAACCTGGCTCTACTAGTTAGAAAGCAAATCAGTAAATTCCATTGGAAATTCATCCGAGGATACATCGTCACTTGGTGCATTTTCCAGCGTTAGATTAGGAATAAGAGTGATAGCGGACTCAATATCAGTAAATGCATCAGGAAATGTGTTAATAAAATTAAAGTGTAAGATTTATATAGGGAGGTGCGCCACCCAGCCAAATTTGATTCATTTACTGGCGTGTTTCTTGTCAAACGACACCCTTCCCGCTCTGTTTCCCTATAAATTTCCCGATGCATTTCCTAGTACTAAGTAAATTATAGTATTGAATTATAACTTACGCCATCAATTGATATCTTAGAGTTTAAAGTACAACCTAGTCATAAGGATATGGTAATGCTATAATGTGATAATTTTGTCTCGAGACATGTCTCTATCAGGCAGTTACCCTTATAAGAAGTGCCCATTTACCCCAAATAGTCACGTTGGGACTAGAGATCCATATCTCTACAGTCCGAACGACACCTCTCCAAACCTAGTAGTTGAACGCACGAAATATCACTCGTTTTCTCAACGTGGGTGGTGATGCATTGGGTGTGCATGCGGACGATCTTGATGTTTTTTGCTTTTTGCTTGTTCTTATATAATCATGGCGATCATTAGTACATGTAGGTACAAAACATTACGTTCGAATCATAGCTATGTACTTCGGGTGTAGGGGTAAGTGAGAAGACACCCTTCACGCAACTTTGGCAGAGTGGTGTCTTCTCACTTACCCCTACACCCGAAGTACATCACCCAGTCCACTTTGATGAATTTCTACTGATGCTTCTCCTGATGCTTTAACATTGATGTATTCCCATATTTATTTACTAGGGGGCCTGTGGGAAGTGCACCAATAAATGCATCAATTTCTTACTAGCATTGAAAGTGTGCCCCGTTTAAAACCAAACCTTTAGGGCTACTTTACCACCGGGACCCATATTTATATAAGGCAGGTGAGGGAGGTGGTTGCCATAGCCGGAAGGCTGCATGCATGTATGAAGTATAAATAAATAAATAAATAAATATAACTGCCAGCTCAGGGTTAGGGTTCAGTTAAAGATACGTCCATGGTCCTACACGCCCCCCCCTCCCTTTTGACTATATGTCTCGCTTTTCTAGCGCTAAAGTCACATGAATTTTGATAAAGACTAGATCAACGCCGTGTCTCGAGACCTCATCGGAGAAGTGCAAGATGAGACAAGACCTCCCTAAGCCTTGTCTCGCCTTCTCATCACAATCCTAACCCACCACGTAGGAAGAAAACTCGATTGTAATCCATTTAGGATACTTTCAGAGCCGCTGTATTTGTGACTATATCTTGTAGGTAATTATTTATTTATAAGGTTGTAGAATGATGTCTACTCATGTAATGGCCTCCTCAAGGGTGTAAAGCGCGCGCTCACCACTAGGCCCGGCACTTTATCACAGCCCCCGGGCTGCAGACCGGCCCGATGCCCCCCTTCCGTAACAGTTCAATCAAGTGAGCGTAAATAAGGCGCTTGTGCTGCTTGGGTAGGGCAGAGCGGGAGTGGGGGCTCTGGTTGCCAAATGTTGTAATATGCGCTACTTCCGGCCGAGCGCAGTCAGCCATTGTGCCTGGACTATATGCCAGGTACACATATGTGGCTGTCTTATAACACCTCTCTTTTACCCAAAGCTGATATGATAGCGAAGTCTACATATATTTTGCCGTGTACAATTCAAAATATAAAACCAAAGAAATGAATTGGGTCGAGTGAGATCCTGTGACTCGAAACGAGCAGGCCGAGATGTTGGCAACATTAACCAGACAGATGGCTTTTGATCCTTGCCGCTGGCTAGCTGTAGTACTGTGAATATTATCGGTGAGTGGTGCGTATGCGTTGCTCCGTGCTCTGGCTCCACACATCCGGAATGTTTAGACCAATGGCCCCTAACCATAGCCTCAACTCAAAGAACCTAACCCGGCACAAATAAAGATATTTTTCCTGACTCCTCAGTTTTATATATATCGGATCAAGAAAACTTCTCTTTTCGCTATGTGCTGGTATGAATGGTTGCGTTAGCACTGCAGCAAAAATCTCCCGTTTTTCTTTCCGGGCAGCTACCAAAATATGTGTGGCCCGTCCAAGGTACATGTATTCTAGTGGTTTAGCGTTCTAAGCCCTGGGTCAGTTGGGTGTGTTTCTGATTCCATTTCTTTGTAGGGTTTGGTCATTGTGATAGCCTGCAGGCTGCATGCAATCAATGAATCAACAACAAAAGGTTCATTCATGCGATATCACTCGGATGGCCATCGTGACCCTAGCCCTAGTAACCCACCACCACATTACCACCGCCGCTAAAGCCCTAATATGATAAGAGTCATGATAACAACATGGGATATATTATAGGGATGGCTCTACCCACACCATATTGGCATTCTTACTCGTTCTCCCATTCCGCCTCGCCAGGCCCAGCCGGGTGGTGTTCGTCCAACCGTAATTACCGCCCCACAATATCTGATACTAGACCCCCGGTTCAAATCATAATCTGGGGCGCTTAAACTCTTAATGGTAACGTAATAGATATAGAATAAGCCTGGAGGGTGTGACTTGCAGTTTTTGGCACGCATGTCGGTTTTTAGCAAGAATTTAATTCCCCGCGTTGATTATACCACGATAACCCGCATAAAGGATTTCTGGGGCCTCGTTGTAATCCGAGTTGAAGGCCTATCGATGCAATAAAACAACGGTTACAGTATCCAACCGTTCGTACATGGCGGAGCATCTTAGGTAAACTTTGAGTTTATGATTACGTAGATTCCCCTTCTTTGCCACCTATCTAGGGTGCCATTTCATAGCCCCCCAGCCGGAGCGGTGCCCTGCCCAAATCGGAGGAGGATGTTCTAGATATTAAGAAGAAAAGGAAGTTTTTGTAAGATAGGGATGCCTTTTAACCTGTGTTGAGTGGCGGTTCTTTAAGCCGGTGCCTGCAGATCGATAATGTGGAATGATAGACTACAAATGGCGCGCTAAGCCTATTCACAGACATGAATCATGAATGGGATTCACAGGTCAGCTAATGGTCCGATAAGCCAGCCTCAAACAGCCCTGAGCATATTCTTGCAAAGAAGGATTACTTCGCAGTTTTTCTTCTTATCAGGAATGTATCGAATAACATCGAGAAAGCAGGACATGCTATAGGTTAAAGATAAAACTCTCAAAGTTTGACGATACCAATCTTATATCATAACAAACCTGCGCAGCACAAGAATCATGTGAAGAGGGGGGCAGAGTAACCTGCACAGCTGCTTTCACTAAGTGGAAGCCACCTCTTTCCAATCCACCCAGGATCACTCGTTTATCCATCCTCCAACGGGCATCCAGACAAGACACTATCCAGTCACCCAACGAGGCCTCCATCGGTCACGGGAAGCACCAAGCCACCCGCTACCGACAATTCCACGTAGCCACCACCGCTGATAGGCTGACACACCCTGGCTTACTCATGCATGCCGCACATCATTGGATGGCCGAACCTCAGGCTCATCCTGTAAGCCACCCGTGATGGAGAGTGGCGTAGATGAGGTGAGACGCGGGAAGAATAACTAAGCTTGTCAGCATGGCTCTTTATATGTAGGCTACTACTTTCGGTGTGTCTTGGTCTATAGGCAGAGTACGCGGTGAGTTAAGGGGGGGATTTTTGTATTTTGTTTCAATTGCTTATTCAAGAATAGCTCGAGTATTGGCGGCATTGACCTTGCGGAAAGGCGGGAAAGGGCGGCAGCGGCCTCAATTGAAACTTGGTGGTTGCGTAGGTAGGATAAGAATACCGTGTAGTCTTATCTAGCGTGGCCCAATGATCTTCCCTAGTCTCTAGATAAAGCCACAATTGTGAAGTGAACCGCATCGGTGACCGATGGTCTCAACAAGAGAACACCTATAAGAAATCAGCCAGTATAAAATGCAGCGAGGTTTGAGCTTCAGATTTGTCCCCTCGTCCTTAACCCCGAGACTTAGTAATCCAAGCCTCCCGTAAAACTAGCCCAATAAGTCTTCCCACGAATCATAGTGATGGATATGTAGCATCTCGAGACTAGCCGGTCTCACCAATAGTGTTTTCACGGGGAGGTGCTCCCCTCCGTCGCTTGAAGGCCACTGTAACTGGTGCTTCTCTTGCCCGTCTCTATTCATGGGGGGCGCTAGACCTCAAGACTTGCGGGAGTTTGGTTGCATAATTGGTGGAGCGAGGGCTTGACTAGTTCCATGTTACCATAGCCGCCGGGACCAGGACCAGGACCTCAAAGTCAACATTTGCCCACCGCGTCCGAAGCGCTCTTGGTTGGCATTGAACAAAAAAATAGAGGGGTGAAGCTGGGTGTACATTATGTATGTAGGAACAGCACTTCATCGCTCTCACCCACGTCCCACCCTGGTGCGACAGTAACCTAACCCTGGCCCCAAGTCACACTACATAGTCGCAACCCCATACCTCCCCGTGGGCCCGTAGTATTCCAGACCAGTCCGCTGCACTAAGTCAGCGCCACCCGCCGTCCAGACTTGAAACCGCTAATAACCGACTGATATATCGTTACACGGGGAAGGGGAGTGGGTGCTCCCTTCCGGGTCCCGTCGGGTCGCTTGTTAGACATATATATAAGCCTTGAGTTAAGGTCTGGGGGTTTCAGGGTTGCGGCCCCTGCATACACACACATCACGACTCTACTCTACCTTCATGGGAATCGATATGTATGTAGGTACATGTCCGTTACATTACGTTACGAAGCATCCGGATCGATGCTGGACACTGTGCAGCAGCATGTGCTGATGTGCTAGCAGGCTGATGCTGACTTTACTACACCACAGACCACGCGAGCCATCCCGAGTGATCATCTATGATTCCAAAGTTCCTTGACCATTCCGTAATATCATTACCCAAGTCGGGCGTGTAGAATATGGTATCGTATCAGCGCTCAGCAGATCATGAGATGAGACGTACATCTCAGTACTACACGCATTGTCTAGCTACTCTACTAAGGAATCTGTATGTGAACACTCACCATCCATCCATCAAGTCTAGACTGGACGAGCAGGAGTCGTTTATGTATGCACCTAATAGCCTAGAGTAACTACACGCCTTACCAGCCCCCCTGTTCTCCCTGCCACCTCTTTCCCCATCACCACGACCATGCCACCGCCATCATCATCACCACCTTTTCCTTCCCGATACCCACCCCCAAATACCCTCTGCACGGCGTCCAAAGAGGGCATTATCGCAAACTGTTGGGGCCTCGCTAGTCCCGAAAATACCGACAGCACCTACTCTAGACCTAGGTAGCCAAATCAGCATTGGACCTCTCTGATCATGATCTTCCTAGACAAGACGCTGCACGCAAGAGTAGTACCAGCAATCCCCCTCCCCCCCCTCTGCTTTAGTTCAGTTAGTATGTAGATGCGGTAGTCTAATTTATATATATACATATTGACAGCTGTTCGGGGTACATGATGTGTGGATATGGATGTACTCTAGCTCGCTACTCTACTAAGGTGATACTCTATTCTACCGTAGAGTACCTACACCGCGCCATATGCATCCAAAGCGGGTAACATGCCAACGCCAACACCGCTTTCTGGCCAGCCTATTAATAGCACACCATCTGATGTGGACTAGCAGGTTCCGCAACGGGTACACGCGACTCTTAAAACAGGGGGTTGTGCAGCACGACGACTGACTATACAGTCTAAGCTACATGATGTAGGTACTTACATACAGTAGTCGACATAGTCGATGGATTGTAGATGGAAATGTAGTTAGTGGGTAGTGGGTAGTTAGAGCGCGTGTATGTAGAGAACTCGACTGAGTGACGATCTCCCCGGCCAGACCCTGGTAAGGTATTATTTTTTCTGTCCACCATGGTTGATATAACCAAATGTTGCATATGCTTTTACTACAAACTGACTAGGTCAACTTAGCTAACTTGAGGACATCTGTAGTAGATCAGATTTGACCTCGAGCTAAGGCACAGAAGAATTGAAAAAAATAAAAAAATAAAAAAATAAAAAAAAATAAAAAAAATAAAAGGTATCATGAATGTAGGTATCATTTCTCCCTCATCCGCCCTTTTCCTTTCCCCAAAAACCAACCAACAGCTCCCTTCTCGTCAGACTGAGGAGGGGAAGAAGAGGAGAGATAAGATAATAAAAAAGAGGTATCATCAGCAATAACAAATAACAGTAGAATAGAATCCATCCATAGCCACAAGTAGATAGTGGTAGGAGAAAAAAGAGAATATAAGAGTGGTGAAGAAAAATTCGTCACTAGCTAGGCTGGCCAGACTGGACCCCCAACACAAACAACATCCAATTCTAGTCTGTATGCATGCATGTAGCACCACCACCAATGCAGGAAAAAAAGATGTAATGAATAAAAAGCCAACAAGAAAAAGACCAAGCTGTTCTTTTGCACGTAACATCGTAACGCTAACGCAACCAAGCCCAACTTTTGTAATAACCATCCATATAATCAATAAAACAGAATAAAAATTGAAACATAAATAACCCCAAGAACGAATGTTTCGAAGAAAACAAGAAAAACAAGACCTAATATGCCAAAGAAATCATAAATTTTTCATCATATTTTCACGGTTCGTTTTTTGGCCTTATCTTTTTACGCTGCCATGCCTACTACTGCAATTGATATGTTAGCGTTTTGGTTCTGATATATAGAAAGAACGATAAATGTTAAACACACCTATAGGGCCCTGAGCCATGTGTGCTCCTCGGCGGATTCCTGGTGTATCCAATATACGTGCCCGGCTGATCTGGGTTCTCCTGTGGCCTCCTCGCTGATGATGGCTGGCGCATTGGTGGTGGGGCTGGTGCCTCTACCTGTGGTGGTTCAGGCGCCGGTGGAACTGCAGGTGGGCTAACAAGTGCAGGCTTTCCCGGTGGCGGCCTGTTCGCTGAAGGCCCGGGCCCAGGTCCTGGGCTTGGAAACCCATGGATTGAGTTCGGACGACTCTTATGGCTGTGGCGGTGTTGAGAAGAACGGCGTCTGTGGTGACGGTGTTCCTTGTCGTCGTCACGTGTGGTGGAACGTTCACGGCGGATGACTCGTACCTCACCACTACGGATTCGGTTGGACAGCTCAATCAGTTCATCAATTTGAGCCTCATCAAGGACCTGGAAGACCATGATAGAGTCTGGTTGTTCCTTAAAATCGTAACCAATGACCTCGACAGCGCGACGGGCAACAATGTCACGGCTGATCTTGGTCCAGCGTTGTTCGCTGCCATCAAATGATTTACGGTTCCGACTGATTGAGCGGCGACGGCGGGAAAGTGCGCGCGGAGCCCCAACAGCTGGAATCATGTCACGGTCACGGCCGCGATGATCGTCACGGTATGACGCAGGGCCTTCGAGTGAAAGGGAATCCATACGGTAAAGGTCACGGTCACGGAAATCGTGATCGTCATATCCTCCATCGCTGCCCGCTCTTCTTGGCGGCATCATAGTTCCGGGAGCGGGGGGGACGATACCCGGCTGCGGCGGCGGTGGGAGGATCATCGGCTCAACACCATGTGGCAGAGTGTATGGAGCCGGTTGTGGCGGTGGCGGAATCATCACGGCCGGAGGTGCTGGTGCGGGCGGTGCTGGTGCCGGGGGTGCCGGCGCTGCCTCGGGTGCCGGTGGTGGTGGTGCGGGGGCTGGAGCCGGGGCCGGGGCCTCTGCAGCAGGCGGCGGCATTATAGCCTGAGTAGCGGGTGGCGGGGTGGCCCGTGAGGGCGCCGCTGCAATCGCTCGCTGGTTGATGGGAGAATTTAATGGGAGGGTATGAGAGCGGGAAGTGGTATTGATAGTAATATTTCCGATCGGTGGCTTGCCTCCACGGGTACCGCTGTAATTGATGTCAATGGTTTGCCCACCATACTCAATCCTGATTTGACTTTGATTCGTCTGTTCAGGTGCCTCTGAACCATTGCTGCTCTCCGAAGTCTCCGAAGCGGGCCGGTTGCGTGATTGTGGAATCATTGCCCTCGAGTCACTCGCTGGCACAGACCGTGACCTAGCTCTCACAAGAGCTCCCTTCTCAGTGGTGCTTGCGGGCCTCCTTGCACCAGGGCGGTAAACTTCCTCAAAATCGTCGGATCCATCTCCACTTGCCTGAGAACCCGTGAGACCCAGGCCGTGATGCGGGCCCCTAGACCTGCTTCGCTCTCTCCTAGCCGCCGGGCGCGGGCGTGGCTGCTCCTCAAGGACGGGCCTTGAGTTATTAGGGTAATACACGGTTCCTTCTCGCCTATACTCACTAGGGGGAGGTCCACCAAGGTGATATTCTCGGTCTTTGGCAGTTCCAGGCTGACTTGCGTTTGGAATAACATAACCCCCCTGTCGATCTATTGGCCTCTCCGTCGGAAAGTTCATGTCATAACTCTCACCAGAGAAGTTGCTGCTGCTAGAATGGTAAGCTGTTGATTGGGGTCGACCATTGCTCTGGTTCGACACGATATAAGGTCTACTGGGCGGTGATGGGCTGCGTGACGAGGATCGGGAAGTTTGGGCTCCATGTCGGTGGGGTCCCCGAAAGTCATATTCCGGGCCATGGTCATATCCTTGTGGCGCATGCGGTGCTGGCTGGGGGCGGTGTTGTTGGTGAATAACGTTTTGTCGCGGTGGCTGCTTTTCGTTTTGCGTGTTCCGTCTCCCGAGACTGTTCATACGGTTGTGCATTTGAGGATCCATTCCCCGCATCCCTGGTTGCGGTGGTCCCGGCGGGCCTGGGGCAGGGGCTGTGTGCGGGGCAGGGGGTGCGGGAGCGGAGCCCATCATACCGGGGATTGGGGGTCCTCCCATACCCATCCACCCCGATAAACCACCTCCTGGAGAAGGCTGTGAAGGTCCGTAACCGGGGGTAGTTGGCACTGACTGGGGGTGGTGGTTGGTATACCCATAATTGGGGAGATCCTCGCTACTATCCTGTGGCGAGTGGTGGGTATAGGGCTTATTATGGTGGCCGTGGGGTGGGCCAGCAGCGGGGGGGACTGGTGCCGCGGGTGGACCGCTGTAATACATGGTCTCCGGCGGAGGAGGACGGGTTAGTGAGCCGGTTGACGCTCGGCCTGGATCTATTCCATAACCCCGGCGTGCCGCGGGTGATTGAGCTCGTCGCATATCTACTATTGCGGGGCAACAGAGGGGTTGGTTTCACGAGATGTTGAGGGATGGGGTAACAAAGTACGGACAACGAAACAACAGAAGTAGTAGCAGCACTGGGTAGTAGTAGTGGTAGTAGTGATGGCAGCAACAGCAGCACAGATGGCACGATAAATAGATGGGGAGAAGGTGTAGAAAAGATATCTCTAGCGAGACAAACCGATGAACTGTGCTGAGATGCTGGTGCTCTCAAGGATGATGATGGTGATGATGGTGATGGTGATGGTGATGGTGTGGTGGTGGTGGTGGTGATGAGTAGTGATGATGAATGGAGAAGAGGGGAAGGGAAGGGGAAGAGGAAGTAGAAGAGGAAGGATAAAAGAAGGAGGGGGGGGGGGGGATGGGTGGGTGAGAAAGGATGGATCTGGTTGGCTGGGAAAGAAGTATGGTGATTGTTGGGTGGAATGTGATGATTATGGTTGTTGATGAGGGGTTTCGCTTGATTTGCCGTGACAGAGGATCAGGGAAAGAGTGGGTAGGGTAGATGATAGATAGATACGGTACTGGTATTAGTACTCTAGATACATGTACCCAGTTCTGATGTTGGGTGGTAGTATGTATATACATGTAGTAGTACCTAACCTACATGCAATCTAGTACACAGTAGAATTGTAGACTACATGTATTGTACACTGAATTAGTGGTGGTAAAATTTAATGGCAAGGGGCCACCATCAAACGGGTTGATTTGTGCGATGTGCCACGTCGAGCGGGGGAGAGAGATGATTGTGGATGTGGATGTGTGTGAGAAAAGAGAGAGAGTGAGAGAGAGAGTTGAGTCTCTCACAAGACAAAAAAGGGTATGATGACGATGATCTGCTACATGCGAGAGATAAAATCTAAATCTATTCGACCTACCATTTCTTAGATCTCCCCTCCTCTAGCCTCATTATCTTAAATTCTGTGACTCGTGCTGCGCTGCTCTTCTCTACATCACCTAGCTGTGACCAACCCCGGCGGGCGTCAAAGAAAAAAAAAAAAAGAAAGAAAAAGAAACCACCCCCGTGAAAAATAGGATGCATCGTGATGTAGATGGTCACCCTTACTACCCATTGCTCTCTATCTATTGGCGAACTTCAGTGGGGAGAGACAAGAGTTTTATTACTTTCTTACCCTTCCTCAAACTCAGTGGGTGGCGCAATAGTTGGATTGAGGCATCTCTAAGGAAGTTCTTCGCAGACCCTTGCTTCTTTCCTGGGCTACCGGCTACGGTACGGCAAGGTACAAGCTGTTGGGCTATTCTTTTTTCTTGTTTGCCCCCCCCCCCCCCCTTCCTAGTACATGTAGTTACTCCAACCTAAGGGTCTTATTACGGTAGTAGCCAGCGGTAAGCAGCAGCAACGTCATATCTCGGTCTCTGTCTCTGAACATCACTTCACTGATTCCCCACCGACAGAATGCGCAAGATCATAATGCATTAATGGCAGGTCAGGAATTAAAGGAAGGGGAAATTAGGTTTTTGCACAGCCAGCCAGCTGGAGGAGAACTAAACACGTGTTACGATAGTGGTGGATCCATGGACCCGTGGTGGCCTGCGGCGACGACGACGACTACGACGACGACGACGACAGAGAGGCCGTGGTATGGGTACATACATTCCCACAGTACTCTACAGTACAGCGTAATTAGTACCTACAGTGTCTCCTCCTCCTCCTCCTCTTCTTCTTCTTACGCACATCACATCTCAAGTCCGCACCCACTGACAGCACAATCCATCCGGTTGGCCGCAGGGCCGCTTGTTGCTCGTTCGTTCACTGCATTCTACTGGCTTTTTTCTACTCGCGTGTCATGATGTTGTTGTTGTTGTTGTCCTGTCTTCCTAGAGAAACTTAAACGGTCAAGTTTTTTTTTGATAGTGAAACTGCACTTCCCTCCGCTCCCCCGCCTTGTTGCCGTTTGCTTTTTTTTTTATGGACAGCCTTAGCCTTGTCTTTCCTTCGGATCATCTTCGATAACTGTTTCGCCTGATGAGGGAAGCACAGCAGAAGGTATTGGCCCCCAAGTGACGTAGTTCAGCTGTCTCTTTGTCAACCCCCAGGTTGGAGGGGTTAAACAGGTGACGAAAAGGCGTAAATATGAGTACTATGGAAGAGAAACGCGTTAGAAAGTGAGGAAACCCCAGGGGGGGGGGGGGGTGCGGTGGTGGTTGTGGACCGTGGTGGTGAGTTTCAGAAATTGAAATTGCTTACTTACCCCACTATTATCGATAACAACACAATAAAAAAAAAACGCTGTATGACTCTAGCCTTCGTGCGGGGAAGGGAGGGAAAAAAAATTTGCAAGGTACGCAGGTAAAGCGTTTAACCGCCGCGTTTGCTGGCTGTTGCCTACCACGATCACATAGGTGAGTTTTGAAACCTCTCTTTTTTTTTCTCCTGTGTAGGATTTTATTTTTATTTCATTTTATATTCCATATTACTCAGAGCTTATAATTATTCCACATCTACTTTCACTTTCTCCAGCTTCTCTTTTCTGGGGTGCGTGAATGAACATAGCCGTCCGTCGGGCGGGATCGCAATAGGCGGTACCGTTGTTTAGTAGGTGTAGTAGAAAAGATATCCTAGCCCGCTTGCTGACGAAGAAGGTCAAATAAAAAAAAGTGTAGTAGTATGGAGGCACATGTAGCCTAGCAAACAACTACATGTAGTTAGCTAGCACCGCCGCTTTCCCGAAAAAGGCTTGTGTGACATTGCTGCTTCATCTTGTCACGTTTTCTTGTCACGTTTCCTTACGCCAATCGTAACGAGTGACTTGCCGGGGGTTCTGGCCCGTTTCGATCTCTGGCCACAATGAAACAATTTTTTTTAAATTATATTTTTTCGCCGAAAAAAATAGATGCTGGATGATTCCATAAACCCTACGAGCGGGCTCCCTCTGTCTCTCTACCATCACTCCCACCCTCCCCCGGAGTCATGTCCGCCTTGCCTTGCAGTCACATGAAGCTTGTACTCGCACTCTATGTACTTCAGCTACTTACTCGTAGTTTCCTGACGTTTGGAAAAATGACCGCTATTGCATGCCATACAAATACTCGCCAAGTCCAAAATTTATTATGGTATGCAATAGTGGTCCATTTTCCAAACGTCAGGAAAGTACTAGTACTCTACACATCCTTGACGAACATCTCATCGTGGCCAATATTGAGGTGGGTTGCTTTAAAGAACTGTGGACCCAACGACAAACCGCGCACCTCTTCGCACCAGCATGGGTCCGGAAGTGTCAAAAGTTAAAACCGCCCACAGCCCCATAGACACCGGATATACTACATGTATATGTATGTATGTGTGCAGTATGCTGGTGATTGATTCGGTCCCACATTGTATGCATCGACAACGGGAATCAAACCTGGCTGGCCTTACCTATGGTAGGTGCATTTTCCATCTTCCTCTTCATCTTCTTCGTCCCATCCATCCTCTGTGCTTGTTCGAATATCGATGCTTGTCAGCTTACCGCTTCTTCTTCTGCCTCTTCCATCTAGCCAGGCAAACAGGGCAGTTCGTATCGATGTCGGGAGATGTCATTCGAACGGAGTACTATCGGAGTTCTCCATATCTTGCCTATTCCTCTCCCGTTCCCAGGCGTTCCTTGTGCTGCGCCGTAATACAAGCAGATCCACATCGAATAGGGTTTGGCCGGGGCGCTTTAGACCAGCCAGCCATTTAGGAGACGTCGAAGTGATGTGATTGATGTGATGGGCATTATCTATCTAAGGGTATGTATCTGGCTGGCAAAGGATGAAGGAAGAGCCATCGATATTGGATGCCCCGTACTAATTGGGTAGAGGCAATGGGCCAATTGCCATGATCCACGAATAAAGCTCGCGGGGCTCATCAGAAATGACTCGTATCCATGGACTGGAGGGTGGTATGCTGTTTGACATTCCGACTTGACTGGCTCGAGTGCGAGTTCGACTGGTTGTGATGGTCCGAGCCTGGCTGGTATCTGCTTTGGGGCGTGGGCGATGGTAGTGGTTGTAGTGGGTTGGTCCCGCCCCATCTCGTATACTCATGCTGGACCGAGCGTTCCAGTAAGTACTGCCATCAACTACTACTGGAGAACATATACATACGACCATCGCCGATTCGCAACATGACTAGCCATGTAGTCACGGCCAGCAGAATAATAAAAAACGCCCCGGATGGCCCAATTGCTTTAATCCACGAACTGATGGGCTCCAAGACTTGGGGAGAACCAAGAAGGTGTGTTTTCTGCATCCACGGATCGTCAAGCTTTGTAATCTTACCGAAATTGGCTCATCATGGGCATCGAACCACGGGCAAGATACTGGAGTCGGTGCCAATTGTATCGTAGCGGATCTCCGGCTCCTGATAAACCCCATCAGCACGGAACGCTCGCCCACCCTTGTGAACAAGCCTGATTTTCCTGGGGCTCCCGCTTCTACATATTTTACATGGGGTGGTTGAAGTACTCCCTCCAGTTAGCGGGTAGGGCTCTAGAGGAGACCCCGGCCACATGCTGGAGAATCTGGTTTCTTTTGAGAAGTATCCCGTGGTTACATTGCGCACCGTCGTTAACTTGACGTCGGATATTGTCTTATTGCCGGAGTTAATGCTGGAGTCCCGTTAACAATCGAACCAAATATCTACTGACATATCTATAGATATCGATATGGATATACACACCCGCCGGGGCAGACAGGGCGGACCATAATTGCTTATTCTACTGGTCGTATAGACATGGCTGGCAAAAAACTGGATCTTCGGTGCTGCATGCCGTTGACGGCGTCAGGTTGGCGTGACACGGACATTGACAGTAGTGTATCATTGACATGGATCGGCGGGCAGTCTATTATTACCCTACTCTGTGCGTTTTTTTTTTAGATTGACATAGGGTGGGCTAGCGTTAATATGTGTTGCTGGCCGTTTGTTTTGGTCTTGGGGTATAGGTGGACTGGAGCCTCTGGGGGTGGGGGGTAAAGAGCCCTTTTCTGACCTGTCCGTTAGCCCAAACCCACAAGGCGATACGCAGATGGCGGGTACCAAAATATTCATTAGAGACCTATATGTACCTGTCAATCATTGTCACCCACCACCCACCACCTCACTCAAGACCGCCGGCGGTGAATGGTGAACATCCTAATTGGCTGCCGTTATCTCAAGTTCCGGGCTGGGTGATAGGTCGTTTCGACCGGAGTATCTGAGACAATGATTATTTCCCCGGTTTGCGCTCATTGGGCGGTCTTTGTACCACCATCCCTGATCGCCGCATCTTGGAATATCACTCGGCGTGTGCGTGATAGGCGATGATTGGGATTTTTTTTTCCCCCCCGCGGTGGCGATTGTGTATCTTAGCGCGCGGCCGCATCGGTTGTTTTATGCGCCACTTTGAGGTTTGATGCGATACGGCACTTTAGTCATGCACACCCTAATCACGAAGAACCTTTTTTTCCCTTAATTCTTTAATTTCAGTGTAAACTCAGTTAATTTCCAGGTCCACTTTGTTGCCTCGCACTTTTCACGAATTTGGTCACTAAAGGCTTTAACCAAGGAAGACAAAACGCATGCCTAAAAACGGGTGGAAGGCGTACGTAAGATAAGTGGATATACACATTAACCGCGCGCGAAACTTTGGGGTTGGATATATATATATATTTGTTAAACGCAGTAGGATTATATCTAGCAAATAACTTTCGGGGTTTCTAAATAATCCCGCTAGACCCCCCCCCCCCCCATGCGGCGCAGAACTTGAGAACCCGGCAGAGCAATCAGGGCTTTGGAAGGTCAGCTGGGGACTTTTGGCATATCAGTCGGGTAGAAGGGGTAATAAGGGGCTGGGAAGGGGAAAGAAAAAAAGACTGGCGAAAACATTTTTGGCAAGCACACCATATATACCGTCAGGTTTGTTGGAATAATTCCTCTGTATTTTCAACCACAGCGAGAGTACCATACGGTACATTTCTCCAAATTCGAAATCCATAGCCTGCCTAATCGTTAATATCCTACTGTAAATTGCTTACCTGATAAGATAATTATTCTGGACGCTGCGCAATAAATGTAGCTAGTACATAGCTATTGTTTCGAGAATCTTATAGGCGTAGAGGTTGACCGAGCCATGCCTGATGGCTGCATGAGTATTGTGGAAATGGTGCCCCGGATATCCTGCCTAGTTGTGCACTCTGCTATTGGTCAAGGCCATCCGGCCCCGTACTTACCCACTCACATTATCCCCTCTGTTTCGACCGGACGCCTCCGGGGGCTGGTACCACGCCAGTAGGATCACGGGAGTGAGTCGCGAGATCTCCTGTCCCCATCGCGGACTGTCAAACTGCAGAATGTATATGTTGGGGGAGTTGGCCGGTTGTCAGCATTGGGCTTCGTTTTCGTCTCTCCCCTTCCACCCCACCAGATATCGCGCCCCACCCTCGGATTGAATAAGTATAGCTTCGAGGTGTATATTACCGGGCGTTGAAAAAGATTGATTGTGTCTGGACACGACACTTACATGTACATGATAGCACCGTTTTACCAGATATCGTATTATAGTGTGTACGTGTACATGTGCGGCGAATGAACATCGGTGGCCCGGGGGGTTGGGGGGGGGGATGGATTTGTATTCATGATTTCAAGCTCTTTCTATGGGGGGGGGGGGATACCTCCCTCTTAAGTGAAGCCCTCTCTCTCTTTTTTTCTCTCAAAACCTTTTTTTTATTTGTAAGGGTATATAATCATGTAGGTTATGCAAATTATGCCAAACGATGTCGTCTCCACGTACGACGCGAGAACTCGTGATTTATGTAGAGGCTAGTAAATGTGACCGTGATCAATAGGTATCGAATCCCAAGTCTGTCTTTCATGATGCCCAGGTATTCCTGACCTGTATCTTATAATTGTATGAGGAAAGATGGCCCCGAGAAACCTAGGCTCCTAGATCTTGAATTTCTATAGATCGGGGCATTGGTAGACATGGGCTAGCATAGCGGCTTGCCACCCCGTGCTGGGTCCCAAGAACCGGGGGGGGGAGGCAAATATTTGGGGATGTGTGTATGCGATGGTTACTTTAAAGCAATGTTATTACGCCGTTTGCTTTTCGGTTTATTAGCCGGGACCAGAGTCTACGGTGAATGAATTTAGTGCTCGTTTGTTGGGAGCTGGCTACTGAGAAAGAGGCAAAATAATGAGAAATTTTGAAACCTAGTTTTAGGCGAAAACTAGGTCCCAAGTGTAGGAGGTTCCATTTCGAATCAATTGTTTTCTCGGAACGGAGTTTTAAGTCCCCCATTACCCCCAATGGGTCCTTAGTTGCCTAATTGGGGTTTTGAGATTTTCTTATCATGTTTTGCATCATGTAATCTCACTCGGTACTACGCTTGGCGCGAGGTGTAGTTTTTGTTTTTGTTTGTTTACTTCATACTCGCATCCAGCCTTTAGGCTATGGCGGCGTACTACAATCTAAGCTTCCCTTGGAGGGTTCAATCCCAAAGGACCTAATGGAATACCCCAACCGAAGCCCTAAAGCCCCGCCATTTCCACTTAGCCACACTCCCCCACATTCCCGCATGCCCCATTTGGGCGCCGGGTACCTGGAAAACTCCTCCCCATAGAGGCAGAAACCATCCCGCATGCCAAGACAGGAAAGGAAACCACGATTAATATCCCCTAGGTACGTCACCATGCCCCTGTAGGATTAATATCCCCTAGGCGCGAGGTGTAGTTTGGGAATTTGGTCATTATCGGAGTTAGGGTCTGGTGTCTACAAATAGGGCCCAAGGTTAGCGCATTAAAGAGGCGCGCGTACAAATTATCAATATCTACAATCAACAAAACTTCACCCCCAAACCAAACCAAATATCTCACATACATGTAGTGTGCATAAAATGTGCTAAAAGAACGCTGTATCGTAGGTGGATACATGTTTCAGCGGAAATATGATTGTTCACTCACGCAGCCTTATAGCTGGCCAGGCCCTAGTACTTCTGTCTATAGAGATACCAGCGAACACCGGGCGACAGGACAAGGGTGGCAACTTGGAAAGGAGTGGCCAAAACTAAACAGTGGCGGGTTCGAACAGAGCGGGTAGTCTAGTAGTGGGATATACCTATAGAGAAGGCAAAAAAATCATATAAGGCAGGCCAGAAACCACCATCATTGATCAATCACTAAACAACTACAACACCGTCCCATATAACACACACACACACACACACACACACACACATATATATATATCTCGCAGGAAAGATTATAATCCCCATAGCACCTTGTCCCGCGATCTCCATAATGAAGCTATCGGGTGAGTGGGGGGGCCGGCTGAAGACTTTGACCACCTCTTTCCCTGCCGCTCCATCCAACTCTCTTAGGTGTTTTCGGTACAACCCTACAAGCTCGTCATACACGCCCCACTTCAAAATAGCTGCCAACCTAGGCTCGAAGTAGTTGCTGCCAGCCCATCAAGGAGGAGCCACCATTGGATCCCGGCCAAATAGTTTGAATATGCGTCCCGCCGCCTCCGAGTACTTATTGTAGGTGCCCCAGCAGCAAGCGCATGGAAGGCTACTTGTAGCGATACATTGGAGGGGTGGGAAGAGCCCCGCGGTCGAGCGATGTCTTTTCGAACGTCGGTGGTGGTTGATAAGGAGAACTTACTCAGCATACACATTAATAAATAGCACGGTGCCTAACAGGGCTACGTCTATATATATAGGCTCTGATTGTCTAGATGTTCATCGATTGTTTCCATAGTGGGGTGATCGTAAGAAGTCCATGTATCATCGAAGACATATTCCACAATAGTCTCCATGTCCTTATCAGATGGTTCTGGCGTACAAACTACCATAGGGTTGAGTACCACCTTGATGCTTTTCTCCAGCAGATGGCGGTTCTTTGGTTTACACGCAAAGTTGACCAGTTCGTGGATGTAAGAGCTCAGCTCGATCATCTTTTGAATCGCTCTCCATATGTCGAAGTGATGAAGAGGGTTGTTTGCTAAAGGCCAGGGTAAGCTTTTGACATAGGGCGGGTTCGTGTCTTTCAGAGAGGGTAGACTTACGGTTTTCCCTAACTTACAAACCGTTCTAGGCCCTGATAATTCCGTCCATCAATCTTTTTATCTCATGTTCATCCCACCTATACTTACATCAATAACTGGAGGCATTTCATGAGGCTGTTCCACTGAGAACCCTGGAACTCGGATGAATTACTTGCACCTATATTCATCATCACAAGCTCTTTAACGTAACCAGCTGCCTGAGAATATCGTATATAAAACCCTTTAGGATCCATCCCTCGTCAATTTGCTCTATAAAGGTAGGGTACGAAAAATTGGTTTATGCCGTTGAGATGCTTTAGTACCCGACGTCTTAAATTGAGGTAACAACCGTCATGAACCTCGCGAAAGAACTGAATCCGGAGCCGTTCCAACGCGGATATTCCTTCTTCGGGATCTTCTGGCTCAAATGGATTGTATTCCAACTTAGGACCCTGGCCTTGATCCATTTCAATATTGTCAGCACTTGGAGACATACCTTGCATATTGACATCCAGAATCGAAGGATTCTTATTTTTTTTACCCGCCTCCTACGCGGTTATTAATGTACACTTTCTCATATGTTCTTCTGCGCTTTCTCGTTCAGTATGTCTCAATACCTTCTGAATGGCCTGCAACTGCTTCCAGACCCAAAGGACATGGTACTTCGTTCTCATATGCGGTATCTTCCCGGTCTCCGCAATAGTAGCGACGACACTCCCGTCCCACCGTGAGCGACATTGCCATAACCTGATCATCGGTAATCAATGTCCTAAGGAAGGCACTTTGGATTTTGATGCACCGTGCGGTTCTTGAGGCACCATAGCCTATGGTGGGGTTTACAACATCTCCAGAATCAAACCAGCCATAGGAATGCGGAGGGGAGGCGAGCTGAGAGTCGGTAAGACACCCGGAGGGCCTCAATGTCTTAACGGAGGTCATTTTTGAATTGGTGTTTTTTTGTGGTAGCAGTAAGGCGATATATGAGGGGCGCGTGCTGCCTTGAGAAATTTTTCGAAAACTCGAGCAAAGGATGGTGGTAGTAAGGGTGTTTTAAGCTGTTTTTCTTTTCCGCCTCCCCCCCACCCCCCCATATTAGATGCACGCATTATACTCTCCGAGAATTTTGGTTGGGTCTTGAGAAGGCAGATCACTTAATTAATCAACGTGGGCTCTGTACTCACATTTTGATCAAGTCCCGAGAAAGAAGACTTAGGTGATGTATTAGTATACATTTCACATCAGTACGAGAATGTACAGATTAGATTAACTTGAATATGGTTTTACCTTTGCTTATCCCCGGTGGATATTTCCTGTAACGATCCGGATTTGAATTGTCCCTATAGCTGGTTTGAGGAATGTATCATAAAACAAAATGAAAAAGTAAACTCTAGTGGTTTTTGAGATAACATTCACCCAAGTCGACGCCGACGTTAGTTGCTGAAAGGCTCTAGCTATAGGTAGTAGGACGGACGGTCTGATATGCCGAATATATTTTATATAACGGCTCCGAACTATTCTCGTTCCCAGGCCCATCGGTGTTTCTTTTGGTGGTGTGGTTCAATAGCTATAGAGTGTTTTTGGCCACACCTGATTTCCAAATTTCGAGCTCAAATTTCGAGTTCCTGGTATGTGGGGCATTTTGTCGACTTTGAGCATCCGATACGGCAATGCCTGATACGTTTTGGAGCCAGAATATGTTCCCATAACACCCCCGATTTAATGGACCTAGACCTATACCTCCTCAAAATGCTACCAACGATCCAACAAAACAACCCCACAAAACCACTCCAGATCGATACTCGGAATCGAAGATTTCTAATAGTCGGAAGCGACTACGAGGACCCCCAACAGTCGGAACCGGAACCGGCTAGCGTGGACCCCTTTTCCTTTATTGACCACCTCCCAACTTCCGTCTTCCCTTCTTTCTTTTCTTCCGCCTGATATCACTCTTCTCAGCCAGGCTCTGACAGTACCTTAACTCCCGTTTCTTGCGCCGGAGTTCCTAAAAGGAACTTATGAAGGGTCGGAGGTGGGAAGACTTGGTAAAGTAAATGAAAGGATGATGAGGACTTGGTACTGCGGTATAAGTAAAATGAAAGGATGAAAGAGGGGGATGATTGTATTTAAGTTCTCATCTCGCTCTTCATGCATGTCCTTCACTCACGATGTCACCTACGTATACATATTCTTCTGAGTGTCCTCAAGTCAAGTGACCGACTGTACGAGCTCCCCCCCCCCTCTCCCCCAATGGTTTCCGATTTATACAACTTTCTAAGGCTAATATTTCTTTTTTCTAAACAGTATTTACTACATTTTTACTAAGGGAATTTGTTTACGCAAAGATCCTAAAATTACACATTTGGTCTTTGGGATTGGTACGGGCAAGAAGGTTACTTAACGCTTGAAACCTACTAATTGGGTTCCCTACGAAGAGTCTACCACAACTAAAGCCACCACGGAGACCAGAAGCAGCGGCCCCACCACCTTTCCAGCGGCCCCACCACCTTTCCAGCGCCCGAGCTACCCACTGGCTTCTGTAGCATCGCCTCCGGAGCTGTCGGAGCTGTCGGCGGAGACAGAACCTGGCTCATGGGGCCTGGAAGCATGGGTATAAGTGGGCACTGGAGGGGGCGTGGGGAGGAAGCGAATTAGAGGGCGTGTGTTTTGTGGGGGGGGGGGGCAAAGAAGGGAGGAGGGGAAGGGGGAGTATTGAGGAAGAAAAGAAACCCTTCAACAAAACACAACTAATAATATAGCATTTCAAAACTGCAAAAGAAGGGGAACAGACAGCAAGGATTGGGAGAAAATAATGACGTGAGGGAGCACACAGCACCGCGTCGTTAGGAGGATTAGTGCTTACTAGATGTTATTATTTCTTGCTAAGGGATCAGTTTTTGGCAAGAAGGATAGTTTGTGGGTTGTTTTGACTCCTTGCGTTGCTTGCATTTGCTGGGGGTTTTTTTTTTTTGCTTTGTTTAATTAATTAATTACAACCTATTACTAAAAAAGGTTTTCTTGGGGTTTTGAACGGCTCCTTCCCTTCTGTAATGTTTCCCCAAAATCATCTCTCATTTTATTGCCATCAGGACAATTGTACAAGCCAAAAACTCCAAACGAATCAATTGAAAGGGGGATGTTTGCAGTATTTTTCCGTTAATTTAATTTTATTCCTTTGATTTTCTTTTATTCTTGGAAGGGCATTCGAGATCCGACCGTTCCGCCTGCGTGCAAATGATCATATTATTCAACCGTTAAACAATTAATTCAATTGCAAAAACTATTAACCCTTCCCACAAAGCTACATGTAATCACATGGGCCGAGCGGCATGTGTACAGTCTATTAGCCTTCATAGCCCATGTATAGCTATAGCGGGATGCTTCAGGTACATTAAACTCTATGATTCTTTTTCTGGGTATACATTAATTCAGGTCTTGCATGTAGATCTAAAATAAAGGAATACGATATCAATACCAGCAATCACCTAAAATGCCATACCCGTGCTACCGCTTATTTAGAAATATCCCGCTAATGCTACCGCTATGTCGTCGATTGGTACTATCTCTTATACTAATACCACAAGAGTACATATACAGTATTCACTTACAGAGTCTGGTAGAATTATTGCGAAAGTGGGTCCCCCGCGACCCGATAATTCCATTGGCTCTTGAAAAGATTTTTGCTATGAGCACGGACCAAGAAACCCACTCTATTAGCTGACTTTCGCATTGATTCTACCAGACTCTGTAAATGCGGCAGTGTTACGGTATGAGCTTTACCCCATATTCTAGCACTATAGTTACATGTATGCTAAAGACTTTCTTTCTACCAAAGTAGGCTAACTACATACATACATCAGGTTTTCAGACAGCCGCTCTGGTCCAGTCGAGGACGGTCCAAGTTTCTGCTTCTCCTCCACCGCCATATATAACTATCTCATAATGTGAAAATTCGATATCAGATAATGAATCTATAACCTGGTCCCGTTCCGGACAACAAAATACCCACCACACCTAAACAGGGGATAGGCACGAGACTAGGTCCGACCCGACCCCGCATTTGACAACTCCTGGGAACTAGCGGAAGCCCGTCAATTAGCAGGAATCAAGCGGGTTAACCGACGTAGTACCTGCATTTTATTACAGCAGAGTACTAGTTTATAGCTGGATTTGTTGAGTATTAGCGTCTCCAACAGCCATTATGGTGGCATCAATTGCGAGGTCCAGGCAGTGCAGTCCAGGCCGGCTCCCGATGGCGCTAGACGGGCCCTAGCTATAGGGCCCAGAGCACAAACTATGGGGTCCAGGTGTGAGTTCATTCGAAACTGCATGTTTTCGCCGTTGCCAGAGTTAGCTGAGGGTGGGGGTATTGCATGTTGGTGATGTGAGGTTGCATAGAGAGAAGCGCTCGAGCTCGGCCACTAATTGTGTTCAAACGGTGATCTTCTTAGGCCCCGGCAAGGTTTCTAGTTTCCCTGTTGGCCGGGATTATTATTGCGAGCCGGGGAAAATATATCCTCCCTGTAATAATTGTGGCAAGGTCTAACCACTATTATATTATGTCATTACTGCATTTGTGCCAAGACAATTACTGTTATAAAAGGACAGCTAAATTCCCTCCTGTATTAGATATACACATCACAGGAATTACCTCTGCTACAATAGTCAACATTTCGGACATTTCTAGGTAGGTAAGTGTGCGAGTGATTTCGTGTGATGTTACACGCATGCACTAATTGCAGCAACTACTAAACACCTTCACGAGAGTATATATAGTATATACTCACAGAGTATGGTACAACAACTAAGAACGCTGAAGGTAAACACAGCTAATTTGAGGGAAATCAGGGAATGAAGTCGTATGTACAATTTCCTGCGGCAAGCAGAGGCTTCGCACCATTCCCCCGTGGGCACGCACCGTGCCTCCGTGAAAGTACAGTGGAACCCCGATAGTAGCTACTCAATAGCAGCATATTCTCGATAATAGCATGTTGTTGGCCAATCCCGAGCAAATCAGCACAAGAAAATTTGTTCTTGATACAAGCATATCCACGATGGTGGCATACATATATAGGAATTTCCATTTCGGACCATATCGGGGTTGCGCTGTAGCTCCAAACCACTGCATTTTGTTATACCCATGAGAGTTGACACGGCCATATTCTCTCTTTCGACTAGCCATACCGCCAGCTTTCTCTCTAAGCTCTCTTACCCTCCTTCTCTTTTATAGTCATAGCTCTCAAGTTATCATATTCTCCATTTCTTAGTCGCGCCTTTTACTTTTCTGTGCTCGATCTTTTGTGCCTTGAATGTGATCGGAGATGAGGAAGAGGGGAAAGAGCTGACACTAAATAGGTTTTTAGCGGTGCTAGGCTGGCTTGAAAATTCTCTACTAAATCTCTAGCTGCCGACTGAGTATCGCAATTTATCACACGCGGAATAGGCTAGTAATGGGCACGCCGGGAGGTACTAATTAAGTAATACTAGATGGTACTAGATGTTTCTAGCCACGGCGAGACCAGTTGGGAAGCTAGATAACCGATCCATCTCGGGATGACTGATTTGCACCCTTTCCGTGCATATCAATCGAATATTTACGCACAAGTACCTTAGTACCACTTATATGCTCCCGCTAATCGTCATACCTCTCCTAATGTATCTCCCTAATCCTCTAACCTATTAAGTACGTGGATGTAGGATGTACCTTCCTCAATAAATCTTGCAATCGAAAAACTCACTGAATTCTTTGACTGTGTAGTCAGGCTGGTCTAAGCTTATATAGATCAATCTATCTAGCTGAAGGCTAAACATGGACGATTCGGGTTATTTGCATACTAATATGATTTTGGTTCCCTGCCTGGGGCTGGTAGGGTACACTTCCGGTTGGGTGGTATGAGCACACCTGGGCCAAGAAGTGGACAATCATCATGTTAATTACGACTCGGGTGGTGGAGGTGTTGAGGCATAACGGGGGTATTCAGTAACCGCTACTTTAAACCCATGGCCGGCCCCTTGGAAGTCTGGCCTGTTTTCTGATCATGGTGAGCGTTGGCGGAAAAGGAGTTGGTCATATCGATAGTTTATAGAGTGGAGTTTGGCCACAGTAAAGAGGGGTACCCGTAGCCGTTGTCTCGTACTCAAAAGCTGGAACGAGACTAGGGTATTCATAACTATATGTACGTGGTGGTCGTGGGCCTAGGGTTTGGTTGCACGGGTTACGAGTGATACCACATGACTCAACCAACATATGTAGTGAGCCGCAGATTTTTTTTTTGTTTACATCAGTAATCGTATCCAGCCATTAGGCTATGACGATATCGCACTGATTTACCCCCAGAACTACCCCGCCAGCCCCTGGCCACACTCAGTAAAGAGCATTCAGCAGACCGGCAACCTCCACCGTCAACTTCAAGCAAAAGAAAAAAGGAAACAAAAAGAAAACATCATCCTTGCCTTCCACCACACTAACCAACCTGATGCGCTCACTATCTCGAGCCTCATCATTCATCAAGTAAGTAGCTCCCCCGAAAAAAAGAAAACATCATTCATAGTCAATTTGAAAACTCGCCTCCACTCCCCCTTTTCCATATAATCTTGTCTCATTTATAAACCCCATTTGATGCGGTAGAATCCTAAAATCAAACTCCACCTCATTAAAAATAAATTTTCCATTCCATCTTTCTGTCCTTATCTCCCCCAAATCTGTCTCTGCTGCAAACCTCCTCGGTATTGGGAGGATGAGAAGGCCCTTTGTTCGCTGTGTTTAAACCATGCCCATTCCTTAATTGTATATTTTTCTTCTGGGTTCGCCGCATTCCATTTCTCTGCTCCTTGTGTCATATATTGTAACCGTATGCTGTCGCAGGGTATCGCCGTGATCCCTACACTTGTCTTTGCATGGTTCGGGGAAAAGGGAGCCGATGCCTTGCGTCTCTCTTTTCGAGTTGGAATAGTCTGTAACCTAAACGTCGGCGGCGGCGGTGATGTAGGCTGAGCAGGCTCTATAGCTTGTCTCTGTGGGGATAGTGTTGGTGGGGGTATCGGCGGTGTGTTTTGCTCGTCTTCCATTGTATAGTCGGATTCTTCATAGGGCATGTACTCCGTGCATTCCTACTCTTTCTCTTCATCTGTCTTTATCTCGCTTCTGCTTGCAATTTCTGTGTCTATTGGAAGCATTCCTGCCTTGGCTTGTGGTCTTGTCTCTGTAGGTACCCTTGGCGGGGGGTATTGCTGTAACCTCTTGACAATTCTTGAACCTGCCGCTTCAGTTCGTTATTTTTCTTCGCCAGGCTGCTCACATTTTATTTCAGCCTTGTAATTTGCTCAACCTGCTGTATTTGCATGTCTAACTGCATAGCCATGAGTTTCTGGATACTCATGGCTTTGGTTTCCATTAGCAAGACTTCATTTGTCTCCTGAGGTCTCCTGGGCCTCAGGAGACCTAAATAATATCTAGGGGTCTCAGGAGACTCTCAGGAGACCCGGGAGACTGTTGGGAGACTCCAGTCAGAAGTTGAGTTTGCTGATGTCTCTCCAGTTGGTTGACATGTACGACTTATAATTCATCTTATCTCGTCTCGATCTCGTGGTGAAGCCAAAGAGATTTCTCAAAGAGGTTTCCTGATTGGAGGAAAACTCAAAAGCGGGGTATTTCCTGGTGGTGAGGGAAATATGTGTCGACTTCTAATTGGTCAGTTCGTCCTGCACGTTGGTTGTCAAGGGAGAGTCATTACGTTAGTGAGCCGCAGAGATCTAGACCTCATCAGAGGGGACCCTATTCCTCATCTCATCTCCTCCCCTCCACAGCTATATCTCAAAACCCCTATCACCACCATCACAATTGATGTCTGATATCATCTACACATCTCACAACACTAGCACCACTATCTCATATAGTCTACCCATTTCACTACAGCTCACTACAACAAATAACTACAGTCAAATCCCCCTATAAAGATACCTCTTATTAGGGTAATTGCCTTATAAGGGTATGAGTTCCCGGGCAATAATAGCCTTCGTAGACACAAACTCGCCTAGTTTGTAAAGGTATATGCCCTGTAAGGGTATGATTTCGCGCTACTTTGTACACTTATAGGGAGATTTGACTGTATCACTTATTCTATTATCAAGTACGACTAATCATGACTCTCTGGCCTTTTTCTCTCGTAAGATATAGGCTGAACGCGCTGTTTTATCTCCACTCGACCGTTCACCCTTATCTCTATTCTCTATAGGCCAGGCCATCTTTCCCCGTAATGCTGTATTGGTATGAAAAATACCTCCTTTAAGGGATCTGTCCACGCACCGGCTAGCTATCACTATTGCCTATAGACTTCGAAGCAACATTATGCTCCCGACGGTACGATTTAACGGCTGAGCTATCTGTAGCCATAATCGAATCCTCTGGAATGTCCCGTGGGCTGTAAAGCCAAGTACCCACCTTTCAGAACGCCGAAGTATATGGACGGTATGTCGTGAGGAAATCCGGGAAACTCAGTTTCTCTATATTTAGAAGCAGGCCTATCCGATAATTCATCAGGCCGTATTGCAACGAGACACCCAAACCCTTTCTGGTAATCGTGATATCTCAAGGGGGGTGTAGCGAGTATGGCTTTGTTCCGCAGGGTACAGGGTGATGACAGCGATACCTCCCGATAGGGGAAGGTATGAGGGGACGAAGAGTAGAAACAGCGATAGTCACTAAAGATAGAGACTATAAAGTATATTGCTCGATAAATACAGAAGACGTTGCGTGAAGAAGAAGAGAAAGAAAGAAAGTACAGAAGCAGGCCTCATGGCCTTCCTTATATACCCGACAGCCACCCCTTAACGCCTGACTCATACCCTCGCGTAACCCCGCATATGACTCATTTTCTTGCGTAATGGAAACCCATAGAACCTATTCTGACTCATATCCGCCTCCCAATGTACAGTAATCCCAGCCTTGCCAATCCTTCCAACCTTCCGACCCTAGCATATCCATGAAATGATATAAACAGCGTAATGAATTGCAAAACAATGTTACAAACTCAAAAACTACCACCTGAATATTCTGGACGTTAAATTCATCACGCTACCATAAATTATAAAGGGTTTAGGTCTCAGATTCAAATTTGACCTGGTGTCCCAGCGTCTTGGCAATAAAACGATCCGAGGTGATGTCGATTCTGACGGTTGAGAAAGGTTAAGCGAGTTGAGGATATGCGGTGGGGAATAGCGTTATGAAGGTTCCAGGAGATTCCATGGCCTGATGTATTTGTAATATAACTAGGAAAGATGGTGGGGAGGAATACGAGGTGTGGGTGCGATGGGGTTCTATGGATTTCTGTGAATGGCGATATGTGGTCTTGGCGGACTGGCAGGGGATGGTGTTAAATAGCGCGGGGGAGGTGTTTCCTTTAGTTCTCTTCTTCTTTTTCTCTCTGTCTTGTCTTCCTGTCTCAGACATGAATATCTTTCATTCATGTGGAATTCAAAAGTCCCTTCGCGAGGCGCCTCATAGTTCTTCTCCTCTTTGTCGACGACCTCATCTGGTGTTCGCTTTTCCTGCTCTGCTTTGTTCTGCTCTGCTCTGTCTCGCCTCGCTTTCGTCTTCGCTCTTGTCTACGACTTTGCGGTCTTGTCTTTGTCTTCGCCTCGTTGTCCTCGTTAGTGTCCTCGTAGTATAAGGCTGTGCTCCTCGAGCCACCTCGCGTCGTCGTTCTCATCTGTCGCATTCTGCCGATTTACTAATCTTTCCGTCATTGGGTTATCGTCAAGAGTATAGTATAGAAGTGTGAGTCTGTTTTAGGAAGGTTAGCGGCGCCATGACCTAGAGTTGTTGTAAGTTATGGTGAGTCGTATATTTGGGTAAGATTTATTTTAAATTATGATGAATCATCGTTTTAGTAATGATTTATTTTTGCAATATCTGAGCAGAAATTAGATAGAAAAAAAATCTTTGAAAAAAAAATCTGAAAGTATGATAATCACTTTTGTAGAATCAAAACGTCAATCATCTAAGTGATTACGTTACGTAGTTAGTCGTATGGTTTTGGGTGTCTGAAAGAAGAGAATTTCTTTCTTATTTGTTAGCGGGTAGAATCATAGAACTTCTGGCATTCCTGTAAAAAGTATCTTAAAATCAACTATAATTATGTTAGTAATATCTAATAATATCTTTGGAGATGGATACATACCGCGTTCTACAAAACCTACAACTACTGCTCAATCACGATTATCTTAAACAGAAAATTTCTGGATTAACTATAATTATATTAGTAATCTAAATAATGATCTTAAAACGATACATCTTGTTTTCCTAGAAATCCATTTCTTCAATATCTCTTTCTAGAAGCGTAATGTCGAAAACCCTCTTAGCGCGTTAGTAAATAGTTAGTCATGTCGAATTCACCTTTCTTATCCTGTACAGCTCTTCTCTATACCACTCACTATATTCTACCGCAAATAACCTACAATCATTAGTATAAAGTGAAACCGAAAAGAAAAAATATTACTTACACTAATATCTGTAAGAAGCTCTCGCCATCTTATCTTATAAGTATATAGATATACCGATATCTGATATGTATTTTAAAGGTTTTGATTGGTAGGGTATTAGTATTGAGTTCTTTTTCTTTATATTGATATTGGTGGCGATTAGAGTCATCTTCTATGTGTATTATTGTCAGAACTTTGTTTTTCTTATATTGGTATTGGTGGCGATTAAGTGCATCTTTCAATGTGTATTAGTGTCGAGGGCTTTCTTTTCTTATATTAGTATTAGTGGCGATTAAGTGCATCTTTCTATGTGTATTAGTGTCGAGAACTTTCTTTTCTTTATATTAGTATTAGTGGCGATTAAGTCATCTTCTATGTGTATTAATGTCGGAACTTTCTTTTTCTTATATTGGTATTAGTGGAGATTAGAGGTATATGCTCTATGTGTATTGGTAATCGGGGCTTTGCTTTTTGTTTATATTGATTCAAAGATATCCGAAAAGTTTTTTTTTTCTATATTGATGTAATTGACGATTTAGCACATAAGTAAATATTGTTATTGTTATTATAATAGTTAAGATTGTAGTTTAAAATAACTCTTGATCGCACATTTTTTACCTTCACCAACCAACTCTAAAGACTCCTTACCTACCATACCTAATACCACAATGCCTCAAATTTTCAACGAGAATGCTTCTACTGAAATTCATTGCATGGTCGAATTTACCAATAAGACAGACAAGACGTGTTATCTTAAAATCTATAATTCAACTCTGTTTTGCTGGAGTGAAGGTTCTATCTTCAGTCGATGAGAAGATATCTTATGTCGTATTGTTTGTTTTATCAACGCTTCTCTCTCGCACTGAAAGCTACTGTTGCTATATGTTCGAGCAGGTTTTGCGGCGTAGGTAAAGACAAACCAGTTGTTGTAACTTTCTTAAATAAAACGAGTAGGTTAATTAATTTCTATGTATGATATGCCATTAATTTATTTTCTTGGGTTTCTTTGGTGATCTCTGTGTCCGCGATTGTGACATGCTGTCTTATCGTGTCTTTCTTATATACTCAGTCGGGAAAGTTGTTGGACAACCTAAAGGTACTATCAATTCTCTTCCTACTGGTTGGATATGTTTTGATTCTGATCGTCTCTTCTGACTTGGAAGCTGCCTCTAAATCGAACTAGAAATCTTTGTTATTAGGTGGTATATCTGTAGAGGCGAAGATGAGAGTACTGAAAGCTACCCCAAGTCGATAGTGTTATTCAAATCACTGGAAGTTTGATTGGCAGAGTTGTCGTCGATATCTGTCATCGCATTCTTTTCTTGGTTGTTTGGTATCGTCGTTGAATTATCTTACATTATGCAATCGGGGTTTGGGGGTGGATCTAGTGGGCAAAGCATCGGAAAAAGCTAGAGTCAAAAGGTTGGAAGATCTTGGGGTCTTGGTACCGAAAAGATCTGCAATAGATGATGATTGAGTTTGTATTGAGTTCTCTCTGCTTGAATGAATGAAGTAGACAGGCGTCTGGCGAGGATCTTTAGGTATTTCGAGGCCATGCCAATGAGGAGCAACGAGACGATGGTAGGCGGTATAAGGAAAGAAAGTCGAGAGACAAAGAGCAAAACTCATGAGAACAACAGAAGCGAAACAAAGCGGTAGAAGTGAAGACCGGATGAGGTCGTCAGCAGAATGGAAGCTTTGAGGATCTCGCGAGTTTGAATAGCGATGGGCCTATGGTATGAATAGGAGTATATTCATGTCTTGAGATTCTGAGGAAGAGCAGAGAGAAAAGAAAGAAAGAAGCCCGAAAACGTCTCCTCTGTTTATTTAACACCATCCTGCGGTCATAAAGCCACATATCGTCATCCATGAAAGCACAAAGAATCATCGCATGCTCGTATTCCTCTCCATCTCTCTTATTTTACATTACTGAATCACGCCATAGAAACTCGGAATCCTATAACGTCGTTCCTCATCGTCATCCTCGCTTAAACCTTCATGTGCATTCTTTACCGAATCGTCGGGACAGATCTTGAAACGCAAGACATCTGCAAAGGTTCTTTGTTGGCTCATCTCTGTTTCAAACTCATCTGTGGAGTCGAAAAGAAATTTCTGAAGTGTATCTAATGATTGTTCTATTGATGGCGATTTTGAAAGTGTAGAGAATGGGTATTGAGGATGTTGGCTAGATTAGATGATGTTTGTCGTAATATTCAGGTTTTGGGATTATTATTCTTGGTTTCTTTTTGAAAAATTTATAGTATTATCAGGATATATATAGGGCTTGGGTGTCTCTTTCGGGAAGTCTATAATATCTTTTGAGCATCAATATAATATTTTTTTTCACAATGCCAAGAACAAATTCCAGACAATCAATCGAGGATCATAGACATACAAATCGTATCCAAATGAGGAGAAACAGAAATTAAAACTCAAATTCTCTCAATTAAATCAAATACAGGCGATTAAATTTTCAAGCTGAAGCGTCAGTTAGAAATCGCCGACAAACCAAAACCAAAGCAATATACAACCAAATGAATTACCGAGCAATTGGTGGGACACTCACCCTATCAAAACAATACAACTCAAATACATTACTAATTGGTCGTATCTCTTTATCTCTTGTAATCTTTCTTATTAAATATTGAGACTAATGGTTGGTGTTGTCTTAATGGAAAAAATACAAACCACTTTCCTTCATCCTATCCTCCCGATATTGAAATTGAATTTGAAAGCACGTATTGGTCAATTAAATAGAATCGGATCGAAAAATTTCGATAATATCTTTTCATTTTCAATTTTGGGAGTTCTGAGGAGGGTTTAAACAGTCTCACCCTCTAATGTGGCTATTTATTACGGAAGTATATCACTAATTGCTGGATCTTGTCGAGGACAACATTCAATACGATGGTTTCTTGCGATGAATATTCAAGAGCTATTTGAGCTTGAGAACATCTTATAGTTCTGCTTAGAAACCTCTTGGGGAAGTCAATCCTTTTGTACTCAAGCATTCACTACTGAGATCTTTCTTGCACTTGAATTATATCTTTCCGGCATCTGGTGGGGAGATAGTTCGCGATTATACAGTCTAACAATATCCGAAAAGTTCTGCAAGGTGTATTGGTTTACAACATCGCCGATCATCCTAAAGCCATCAGTATACTAAGTCACTCTTTATGGATTCTGATATCCTGTATTATTTCTCATGAATGCAGTTGGGACTAATCGATTTTAGTCAAATCTGATGGTATAGGTAAAGGCCATGACAGAGGATAGATTTCTTGGGTTTGGTAGATTATGTGGGGAAGTCTTGGTGGGCGTGTCTTTCGAGGTGGAGGATGAAGATTGAACTATATAAGAAAGGCGAGAGAGGCGTATATTCAACAATCTGCGGATCAGAGGCAATAGGGGGTTCTGAATTTGAAAAGCGTATTCTTCCTTTTAGAGAACCGGCGTGGGCGTCAAATGGAAATGGCCATTCTCTTCTTATCTGTAGATCGAGAATAAACCTCTTCTTTATTACGATTACAATAATCTGGTAGAGATTAAATCGCGATTGCATCGGGACTACTCAGATATCTGGGTAATTGTCTTATTAGTAGGTTGGAGAATCTTTATTCTTAGAAACTTTGGAGCCATCTAGGGACAATAGTCTATATTGTTCGAGTTATTGAGTTCCAAAAGAAAGGGTTACCACATGCCATATTGTTATTAAGGTACGATTTAATCTGTTCTTAATTAAAGTTGATATTAATATATAATAGGTGCATCCTGAACTACCTTTCTTTGCTATTGATTCAATAGTATCTGCCGAAGTACTACAGAGGAGGAAGATTCAGTTCTGCGAGAATTGGTTCTACGATTCAACCAACACCCTCAAACCCATTTGAATTATGTCAACAGTCGGTGCAACAAAAATAGATCCTGTATTTGGGGATCTTACAATGTATTGAAACTACGAGAACTTAATCATATAATTTTATAATATAGGAAGGAAGAGGATCAATGGATTGCATCATATATGCCATTCCTTACCAAATTATTGGAATGTCATGTTAATGTCGATGTATGCTTTACAGTTAATATTTTTCCATATTTGTATAAGTATCTATTTAAAGGACCAGATCGAACACTGTTTTCTTTCAGTTCCGAGGGACAAGGAGGTTGACGAAATCACTGATTATATTAATGCAAGATATCTGTCTGCCTCAGAGGCAGCATGGAAGATCCTACAGTATCATCTTACAGATAGATCGCCTGCAGTCAAATCTCTTCTGATTCGCTCGCGGAAGAAATATCATCGGAATGTCTGAAAAGAATGGTGGAGAGTCTACAGTCGGCGCTTAGATATTTTTCCAGGCGAGATCGTTATTTCAGGATTTGGCGTATATTGATATTACGAAAAGTGGGTTCTTTCTTTCAAGGTCATCAACTACGCCGAATCTTGATTTTCTAGAAGAAGTATGCAACAGTTATCATGATTCGTTGTTAGAAAGGAGGAGGAATGAAGCAATATAGAATTGTGTCTCAGGCGGAGAATTATTCTACCTCCGAAACTCTCGCATTACGTAGAAGCGGCGTATAGTTTCAGGACGCCGAGGTTATTAACGATATTCATATCTGCATTTGAAGCGGCGACAGCGTTAGGTTTCTTTGAGAATCAATCGGAGGTAGAGATTATGTTAGAGGCAGTTCAAAGTTTTTGCAGCCCCAATCAACTACGATTCCTCTTTCTTGCATCTTAGTGAATATTGGATTCTGACAATTGGTTTGAGGAATATCGAGGCTCTATCGGCCAGATTATCTTGGACCATTCATTTCGTGTAGTTATCGATAAATGTTTGGAGAAATCATGAAGCGTCTTCTTTCTCGAGGAAGTAGCACTATTAGGCTTTGGTTTACCTCAACGCCGAATATCTCGATGAAATATCATGGAGACACTTGCACTTTTGATCGTAGAATAGAACTTTCTTGAAAGAACAGCAACATCTAGAACAGTTATTACCTCAGCACATCAGCAAACTCAACTTCTGACTGGAGCCTCCCAACAGTCTCCCGGGTCTCCTGAGAGTCTCCTGAGACCGCTGGATATTTTTTGAGTCTCCTGAGGCTCAGGAGACCTCAGGAGACAAATGAAGTCTTGCTGATGCAGTTGGAAGTCTTTGATACTATAATTAATACTATCGATAATATATTCATTGGGAATATTCCTGACCATACATGTTTTTTTCTAGATGGGAAGGCTGGTCGGGGGAAAACATATGTTGTTAATACGATTGTAAATTACTTAAGGGGACAAGGAGATATAAATGCGTTATTACTTTGGTTCAAGCTAACTTTAAGTGTTCTACTTATATGAGAAGAATTCGCATGTTCTGCATTTGGAATTCCTGTCGTTGAGGTAAAGTTAATTTATTTAAGAGTTTTGGTTAATACGATGGCTAACATAATGATATTAGAATAATATGGAACTACAATCTACCTTAAGCATCAGGTCAGATCGGGCCAGATTACTATCGCAGTCAAGCTTAATCATATAGGAGGAGATCTTTATGGTATAAGCGGCGATTGAATGTGCAGATGAGTTCTTTGCAACTTTGCTTTGACAATAAGCCGTTTGGCAAAGTATTCCTTGGTTTAGGAAACTTTCGACAATTGGCACCAGGTGGTAAAAGTCAGGACCAACAATTCTGTTTCAGCCTCTATCTGATCGTCTATCTTTGGCAACAATTTAAAATACTATAACTGAATACACCTATAAGGAATGCCTCCGATTTAGAATATGCCAAGTGGGTGGATCAAATCGGGGATGGCTGTCAAGAGTCAAATGAATCCTTTGTAACTCTAGATTCAATTGAGCCTTTAAGCACCATCGAAGAAGCTATGGATTTTTTATTCCCTCCAGAAGTATTGCAAGATCCAGCGACAGTTTCTCATCATGCTTTTCTCAGCCCTCTTAATATTAATGTAGACCAATTCAACGCAGCGATTCTTGAAAGACTCGACGATTGAGGGTATATATCTTTTTCTCTAGCATGAGCGATTATAAACTAATATATCTATGTCGATAGAAAAAACCTCTATAGTCGCGATTGTATCGAGGATCACGGCCGCGTCTTCTGCGTGCGATATTCTCTGCCGGGAGAGATTCTTGATTTCGCAATACATGTTAAAGGAGGCGGTGTCTTGCGTAATTTAGTTTTGAAGGTTGGGTGTGTTTGTTCGATAATGCGAAATCTATCCCTAGAAAATGGCTTGGTCAAGAATTCCCGAATGGTTATTAAAGAGCTTCATGAAAGGTTTATTAAGGTTGAATTGATATCTACTGCAGAAAATATAAGACGAGATCTGATTTGTCTTCCTGAATCTTATTTGAATTTCAGTACCAAATATTGTTCTTGGGCGGTCAGAAGGCAATTTTCTACGATTAAGCATATTCAACAACTTTTAATAGTTATCGAGGTTTAACACTCGATAGAATTATTGATCTCAGAAGCTCACTGTATTTCATGTGCATTATATCTGAAGTATTTAAAGTCGAGGAGCAGAGATAACGTTAGGTGTTTAGTAGGTAGATCATCAAATATTGATATCGGGGATCTGAAACAAAATAAAAATATTGTATATGGAGATCTTTTATTATAAAATAATTTTTTCTCTTTTTTTTTTTATTTTTTACAATATTTTTTAAAACCATCGGTTCACAATAAATAATAGTTACTACTGCTCACTTAAGTTGCAAAAAGTAGTAATCGGAAATAATATTCATCGAAATCATTATAATCGGATACAAAAACAGATAGTTATTACTCTATCGGCATATTGTAATAACTATAAGACTTCAATACTGAGCTGAGATTTTAAGTAATGACAATAAAGAAAGAACCCTAATATAGAAAATATGATTTATTCCTCCCGGACTCATCGGACTCAATCAACGTAGTCTCAACATTCTCAAGTAACCATTCGCTTGATATTTCTCCCACAACTTTACTAATCGGACAGGGAATAACAATCTTTCATCTCAATTTGATGAGAGTTAGAATCGCTCATCGATAGGGCTCTGATAGGGTAGTTCCATGAAAGTCTGTTGGACCACAACTGAGTTCTTTGTCTGTCAGATTCTGATACCGTAGTCGTGATGAAGAAATGTCATCGGATGCAATATGTCACCTGTAGTCAGAACAAAGCATACTTATGAGGGCATTCAAGTTTTTCATTATGGGTACCCCTATATATAATCAATTAGTAAGAATAAAATATATGTACTCGGAAAGAATATTACCTTGCATAATTATATCTTGTGAACAGAAGGTGGTCTTAGTGAACACGATCAGCTCAATATCATCATTCCTCTTTCGGACCATATAGTTCACGAAAGTTTGAGAAGTAGCTACATCTTGGCGTAATTCATTCTCGGAATGAGAGTAGAATTGCAAACCAGTAATATCGATCAATAATCGGCAGCATAAAACTTCTTCGTATTCGTAAAAGAAGCGAAAGATATAATGTATGTTATTTATTCGCCGGTTTTTCTTAGAAGTGATATTTCTGATCCCGTCGAAACTGGATTTCTTCTGGAAATTTGAAACCCATCTGACAAAGTTCTTGAGAATCTTTGGTAAAAATAATTAGCGGCTTGGAAGAGTAAGATTGAAATAATCTTCTTCGGACAGATTTCACGATCGGCGTTAAGCGATAATAACATCGTTGGCCCGTTCTAGAGTTTCTTTCCTGTCGCCGTAATCCGTCCGCCTGCATGCAATCTCTTTGGTTTTGGCATCGATAAAGATTATACTTTGCTTCTCGGTAACATCCAATTGGAGATGTTGTGGTTCCAAAAGTAACATCGGTGGTATCTTAAGTCTTTTGTCCTTCGGCTTTCCAAGCTGCAAATGGTCATGCCAAATATCATGAATTTGATCGGATTCATATCTCCGATGGGCAGGGGAGGGTATGGTGATTCATTCATGTCGGTTGAAACTACAATCGCATAAATTTTTAAAGTATTCTCCTCCTTGCATCGTCCTCGTAAGTTGCAATCTACGACAAAAGAAACTTTAACTCTCTTAATTCTATTTTTCTCAGATTTCGCTTTCCTCCAAAGCAGCCTTAAAATTTCATATTTCTTGGGTTCTAGTTGTTTTGAATCGTTAAGGAAGGAAGCGAGGTTATTGAAGAAGCTCATCGGTGGACGTCGAGGGCTTTTGTATAGAAATAAATCGTAAGAAGAATCAATATTATTCTCTCTAATCTTTTGGAGTAAGGAAGGTCGGCTATGTAATAGCAGAAGATTCGTTAATAGGGATTTTAGTTGATCGGATTGGAGGCGTTATAAAGGTTTAAGCAGTTGATATCGGGGATGGTAAATATAAGAATAAGAGGGTGAGGTCTTCTTATATAGATCACTCTTCTTGGCGTCGAGTCGTATATATTCTTTGACGTATATTCTTTACATCGATATTTCATATCGAGTCGTATCATTCTTCAGGGTCGGGAATTATCATTCTTCATCGAGTCGTATCATTCTTAGAATTAAAGTCGTATCATTCTTCATGGGGTCGAGTCGTATCATTCTCACATGGTCGGAGTCATCTTTCTTATTAGTTGATTATATCGGGAGTCACATTTATTGTTCATATTCCAAATATTTTGCATCGGAACCATCAATAGGGAAATTGCCAATCAATAGCTAAAAATATAGCATCGGTACTATCCAGATCAAGTTGCTTGACTTTAGAAGTAATATCGAGGCTCAACATTCTTTCTGTCGTTAACTCTTTCTTTAAGAACCATTGGAGATTGCTTTTCAATACAAGATATTCGGTCTGTCAGGATCAAGTTGCTTGACTTTAGAAATAATATCGAGGGCCTAGCACCTAAACATTCTTTCTGTCGTTGAACTATCTCTTTAGGTACCATCGCTAATCTATAGCATAAAGAATTGCAACTTCCATTGGACTGTTTCGCGAAATAGCCGATAAAGAATTTCACTGGAATGGTTACTCATGCTCACTATAGCATTTCATCGGAACGATCGCTCACGCTCGCCATAGCATTTCATCGGAACGGTCGCTCACACTCGCCATAAGCGTTTCGGAATGGTCATTTCGCCGACTATGGCGTAGATTTCACCGAACCATAAGTTGTCGATAAAAAGTAAACCGCTTCGGTCCGAGTCTTGATTCAATCACTAAGAGGATGATTTGATCTTTGGGAAGCAATTCAATATTGCTCTGGCTCAGTTCGGTCCTGAGTCTTGGTTCGATCTTGCGAGAATGATTCGGTCTTTGGGAAGTCGATTCGATTAATCGTCCAGAGCTCGATTCGTCCTGAATCTTGGATTCGATCCTAAGAAAATGATTTGATCTTGGGAGATCGATTTGGTCTTTGGGAGGTCCATTCGATTGTCGTCTGGGTCTTGGTTCGATCCTGGATCTTGGTTCGGTCGCAGGTGCTTGGTTCGGTCCTGGGAGGATGATTCGGTCTTTGGAGGTCGATTCGATTGTCGTCACAAGGCTAGGATTCGATCTGGTGCTTGGTTCGGTCGCAGGAGGATGATTCGGTGCCGTGTCGGTATAGAATGGCGTCGATTTGGGCGATGTCTGGCGAGGTTTTAGTGTCGATTTGGGCGTGTCTGGCGTCGTTAGGCGATGTCTGGCGTCGATTTGGGCGTCGATTTGGGCGTCGATTTGGGCGTCGATTTGGGCGTCGATTTGGGCGTGTCCTAGGAGTCTAAATAAACGTTAGCATAGGTGTCAAAATAGGAGGTGGAGGTGGAGGTGGAGGTGGAGGTGGAGGTGGAGGTGGAGGTGGAGGTGGAGGTGGGGGTGGATATTAAGGTGGAGATGGAGGCGGAGATCCTCATGATGATGAGATGACTAAGCAGAAGGATGACTCACTAGGATGACTCAGCAAGATGACCTATCACTTTTGGGCGCGATTTCATTTTCCTGACCGGCCGAAGGCCGGAGACGACTTGTAATCAAATAATATAAAACCCAAATGAAATAAAAGAAAATACAATGCAGTCTCATACAAAGATAGGAAAATAACATCAATTCATAATATAATCTTACGGATATCTGGCATTTTCAGTCACTAGATTCACTCGTTACAGATCTTCTCAACCCTTCGATATTTGTAACCCTTGATAATACACATACAATTGCCCATGAAAAAATGGTGCAGACCGCAAATCAACTCCTACAACATCCAATGACTGCCCTTGAGACTTGTTTACTGACATGGCAAAGCACAATCAAATGGGAAATTGCCTCCTTGTTAGGATAAATGGCAGCTCCTTTTCGTTCGTTAATAGCTTTATCTTTAGAATAACCTTAACATGCCCATCAAAATATCCTCCCAAGATTCTAACCTCAATACACTGCTGCTCGAGTCGAGTAATTGTCATTCGAGTTCCGTTACATAAACTTTGTTTTGGATAAAGATTTCTTAGAAGGATTACCGGGGCTCCTATTTTCAACTTAAGATTGGATGGTGGTATTGAGGCAGGATTCAAGCTCTGAAGATATTCAACAGGCAATGCATTGGCTTCTTCCTCAGAATTATCAAGACTAACAGTATCAACCGCATAGTAATTATGTACCTCACCCGGTAACTGCCCAAGAACTATATCATTAAACTCTGCAACAGTATCATTACGCATCGCAAGGATTGCTCTCCCTAGAAATGCTTGATGGTTTACACTGACACTTCTGACTAAGTCAGGGGGAAAAACATGGTAACAAAGGTCTAGGACCGTAGTACACCGCTGGATGAGGGGGGGAAGATTTATAACTCCTTACCACTGACATTCATGGGATATGAGACCAAGCCAACTTCCGAACTCATTATTCTCTTTACCACTACGCACCCTCATATTAATCCGGGGATGAAGCAGCTCAAAGCGTGGCCAAAGAATCGACCGTTGAAAACATGCTTCAACCGTTGATACACGATTGCCCCTTGGAACCACTGGTAGAATCTGTGCAAAATCACCACCAAGAATGATTGATATACCGCCAAATAATTCATTATCTCCGGAACCACAAACATCATTAAGTATTCTGTTAACTGCCTCAAAGCAGTATTTGTGCTGCATAGGTACCTCATCCCAAATTATCAATGCAGTCTATTTAAGCAAACCGGCTAACATGCTATTCCGACTTCTATTGCATACCGATGTCTCATTTATATTGATTGGAATTTTGAACTGGGAGTGTGATGTGCGTCCATCTGGGAGGAGCTGTGTAGCAATCCCAGAGGAAGCAACACAGAGGACAATTTTCCCCTCAGAGCGGAAGTGATTACACAATACCTTGTACAAAAATGTGGTGTAATGACGGCAGGACAGATGATGAACGGTGTATGAGATAACTCAAGAAGCCTTAGACTATAAGACACTAACGGAGACGACGAGGCTGTATGAGCAGCAAAGCCAAAACCAGGAAGCGAAGTAGGGCAAGAGACAGACAGGCGGAGAACAAAGCGAGGCGAAGCGAAGGCAGATGAGGTCGTCGACAAAGAGGAGAAGAGCTATAAATAGACTTTCCGTAAAGACAAGTTTAGATACAGGGACTATGGCTAGGGATAGGAGTATATTTCTATGTACCGAGATTACAGGAAGACGAGACAGAGAGAAAAGAACGAAAAGAACTAAAGAAAACACCTTCCCCGTACTATTTAACACCATCCTCCGCCAGTCCGCCAAGTCTACACATCGTCATCCACAGAAACCCATAGAACCTATTCGCACCCACACCTCGTATTCCTCCCCACTATCTTTCCTAGTTATATTACAAAATCGTCGGTATAACATCGCGAGCCATGACGTCGTTCTCCATGCATCTCCTCACTAACCTTTTCCCCAACCAATCACAACCACTCCACGTCATCTATCGTCGGGACAACAAACTAAGATCGTAAGACAAAAAAAAAAGAAAATGTCCTGTTCCTGCTCAAAGAAAGAATTGTTCGCCTGATGTGTTAATAATTTTGTTGAAACAATCCAGTTGATCAGTATTTAGTTGTAAAACCCGTTCAGCTTTGAAGGTTTCCTCCACGCCACAGTCGTAATTCAGTTTTGCAGCAATCATTTCATTCCCAGCAGATCCATTCCAGTCAAATGTATACACCGATAGCTCAAAATCAGAAAGATTCTTATTAGAGTCTGCAAGCATCAGCAAGACTTCATTTGTCTCCTGAGGTCTCCTGAGCCTCAGGAGACTCAAAAAATATCCAGGGGTCTCAGGAGACTCTCAGGAGACCCGGGAGACTGTTAGGAGACTCTAGTCAGAAGTTGAGTTTGCTGATGAGCATGCGAGCGATAAGGTACAATCCGTAGTCAAGGTGTGCGTCCGGGAAATCAGCTGGAACATTGAGAATGGAGTTATTCCGTAATGTATTTGGCAGATCATCACATATATTTGGTGCGAATTGGTGCCATAAAGCGGTAGAATCGGTTACATCCCCGAAAAGAATTGCCGTTGAAAATAGGGTGCGTAGTGAAGACCTACTTGAGAATATAATTGCCTCATTGAAGCATTGTATCCACTCCTGATCATTGTCTAATAAACCAAGAGCAATACAGGTAGCTTTGAAAGTTGGATGAAGAACGTTATTGATCGTTCTCAAATATTTGAATGATTTGGCACCCCGTACCACCGTCAGTAACAAACGCAGATAATATTTTTCCCCCATAGGATTACAGTGGTAAATCTGACCAATAGCAGTTCTTTGCTTACGCCTGCACCATATTCTCGACTGGGTATTGTAGGTAAAATGAGCGGGGAACTCGTGATAGAGATATTGTCTACCATCTTCATTCTCAGCATTATACTGGAAATGGGCCATTAGTGTTGAATGTGTTCTATCCATCAGTTGCAGCAGTTCCTCATGGATAGCATTTGCATTATCTGCGGTCGTCAAAGCTCAACTTGACTGAGTCTCCCATGATCTCCGGATCTCTGAGAGTTTCCTGAGGCGCGGGCGTTTTAAGTCTCACGAGGCTCAGGAGACCTCAGGAACAAATGAAGTCTTGCTGATGTTGGTTCTTCTCCTGGTAAGTGAATAATAAAATGAATAACGGATGGTTGTTCCTCATGTATGGCGTATTCAAATAGTCTCCAAATAAACTTCAGTCGGTCCGATATAAGCGAACTTTGGAGATACCTACACCTTTCATCCAATTCCCCACCAACTTGCGAGTTGTATGGTGAATCCTTTATATATATCTTGTGGATATATTTTATATAGCTTGTATCTTGAGGCACAAACCTCGCGTTGATATGAAATTTCTGTATCGTCAGGACAGATATGGATTATAAGGTACCACCCAACGGTTGTCAAGATCGAAAGTTGCTTGTCCTGTTGCTGAACCTCGTAATGGTACTGTGTAGATTCTTCCATTGTTTCTCTTTCGGTATAATGGGTAACAATCTTCTTGAACTACTGTTTACTGAAAGAACTTTCCGTCTTTTAGAGCAGGTTTTATTACTGCGGGAGAGAGTCTTTGTCATCATCTTTGAATTCGGATTAGTGTTCATGAGGCCGTGTCTGTCTGAACTTTTTATAATTGCTTCAATTTCTCCGTTTGGATCGATCTTTGGATCGGAGAATTTTCTTGTGATTATTTGATCAATACAGTCAGCGTCTATAAATCTATCATCTGGATGTAGGAACAGGAGTAGATGCATGTGCGGCAGGCTACGTTTTTGATATTCAATAGTCCAAACGCAGCCCAAATATCTACCAAATCGTTTTGTCTTTAACTCGCCGAAAGCTCGCTGTTGTTTAAATGTAGAATCTCTATTCTACCAAATCGATCTATCGCTGTCGACCTGGTTTCAAGCTCATGACAATTTCTGTCCATTTGGGATTTGCAATAAAGGTATTGAAAAGAGTAGGCCGACCGAAATAGCGAACAATTGCCATAGAGTCCTGAAACAGTTGTTGCATGTACCGATCACCACTGGTATAGCTGCTTGGTAGAATATTTCTTCGGCCTGTTTCTTCAGGATTAAAGTCTTGTTGAATCAACGCATCTGCAAGCCCATTGTACAAATCTGAACGGAGCTGATTTTGGTTCAAACGGATCTAGTTTAATTTATTCTGATCGCAGACAGCGTCAATAAAATATTCTTTGTAATAATCTTTTTGCAATGTTTTTTGCATTCATTTCATGTAACTGGTACCTAATGTATGTGAGTATTAATTCATTATATATTTTTATCGAAGAGTCAAATTTACTTATAAAAAGCACGTTGACTAATTCGGAGATTTTTCTGAGTCTTGCTTTCGTTTAAATATTTCGAAACCGATAGTAATCCAAGTCATGCGGGGAATAAGCGTAATCTGATGGCGTATCTGTGACGTGATTTGAATTTATAATCTTTGAGCAGTTATTCTCATAGGGTTTTGGTATCAAATCTTATGTTTGAAAACTTTCTTGTTGTATTCATCTGGAAGTATAAATTGCCTTGCTTTGTAAGCGAGTTTTACGTCGTCGATCTGCTTCTCATGTCAATTATGGCGAGGATTGATAATCTTTCGGCGTTCGATCGCGAAAACGTCAATGAACTTCATTTGTCTCCTGAAGTCTCCTGGCTCAGGAAACACTCAAAGTCTCGGAGACTACTCGGGAGCCGGAGGCTGTTAGGCTTCAGGTCGAAGTTGAGTTCTTGATGAAGATCTGATAAGCGTTCTTCTTTGTCTTATAAGCCGCAAAAGGGTTTCGTTATTCAATTCATTTGTTAAGCGATTAAAATGGTAAGCATTAGTAGGATATCGTTAACGGCGTCTTTTGAAGCAGCGTCTAGTGGATCGTAGAAATACAGTTGAGCGAAAGTTGGTACAGCGGCGAGGCGGAATCTAGTGGTACGTAAATGATAAAGTTAAATGTATTTGAAAACATATGGCTTCCATTTCTTTCAGTCAATCATTGTTATCGGCGTTATATTTATTTGAAGTAAATGCTTGTCTTTGAGTTCTCTTTCTACAATTTTGTTTTGAAGCTCTCTTGTTGTATGTCAGCGATTAAACAAATACATGAAATCTTTCGGTAGGAGGCGTAAATCGAGCAAGATGTGTCCGCTTTTTGCAAAACTTTCAAAAGCGAAGGTCATCTTCTTCTTCTAATATTCATTTCAGATATCCGTCGTCGCGTTCTTGGCGATTCTGAATAACGTCGTTAAAGATTGAGGATCTCCGGCGTTCTTAGAAAACAGAAATGCTAGAGGTATAGTCGGTGGTCTTGGTGGTCTTTCAACCATCTATAGTATCTTTTAGTATCAAAACGTATCATATTATAATTTGAATATTAACTCACACTTGCGTGATTGTTTTCTTCGGCGTTCCGCAATTGAGTTCGCCTTTGTCTTTTGATAGTCTCTTGAGTCTAATTATCATCAGTATAGATACTATGGTATCAATATGTTATCACTTACTAAGCATTCACGGCAAAATCTTCTTGGTTGACCATCACTATCCAGGTTAAAATCCTGCACGGATTTCTCCCTTCTACATTTTGTACACCTCGTAGACATATTGGCTACGGTAATATTAGGTGTATTGTTATCAAAAACCGTTAACCGAATCGGTATCTATAATTTATCAAAACTCAGTTCTATGAATCGGTGTCACAGAATCGCATCAAAAGAAAACAGTATCGGTTAATACGTGTCCTGATTTTTTTTACACAGAACGGTATTATTGTGAGGAATCCGGAGTAATAATACATCTTGATTATCACTAAGAACTTAATATCAAAAAAGTATTTCTAATATTATCGATAAGAAATAATAGTAATAAGTAATACTAATTGGTAGTATTTTAGCAATTTCAATGGTAGGCGAAAGTGGCGATCGATAGTAAGAGTGATCGAAAAGTTTTTTTTCAAAAATATTTTTTTTTTGGAGAGCACTTATTTCAATATTTGGCTTCCTAAATATACTGCGCCTGGATTGACGGAGGTGCTTGCGCTATTATTTCGGGGTTAATGCGAAGATTCCTAGCAGAACCATTTTTGAGTTGGTTCACATGATTCCATATTCATATACACGCGACCTGTCGGATAATTCACACTCCTTATGGCTTTTGCTGAGTGATATCTCTTGTTAGCTCAGTAACCTTTTCACTTCAGGTCATAAGCGAAATGCTTAGCAGCCAGCGTCTTAAAAAATATTTTTAGGTCGTAATAGTAGAGGATTCTGTATAGCGACGTGAGTTAATGTATGGCTTTAGGGGACAAGCTACCGTTACGTGCGTGTAATGTGTGGTAATGAAACTTATTTACCCCAATTCACGTTTCGCCCACCTCCCACCCCTGCTCCCGCCAGTTAGACCCATTGCCCTACAGGCCTATGATATATACGTGTTCCAGGTTTCTATGATACCTGGCTGCGGGCAGGGTAACGCGCCAAAGCGGGCGCAAATGGATGTAATCTAGTACATAGTAGACAAGACATTATACTAAACGTACTACTTAGCTCGTCCAAAAGAAGTTTGGAAAAATATGGGATTGGGGCAAGGCCCCCTGGCTGTTACTCTGGGGGCGACCCACTTAGATAGTGCTTGGTTGACATTGACAACGACTAAGCGGAGCACTAACTCACGTGCACATGCACCTCCCTGGCCGCGCAGCAATAACCTCTCCGTATCTGATAAGCATAATAATACCAACGGAAGAAACAAACGTATCATAGAATCGAATGGACAATAAACACCAACGGTGGTAGCGTGAAACTAGGCTGCTATACAGACGTACTTTATGTAGATATTTCACCTTCTGGGAGGTAACCGGTCCGGCAGCGGGACTGCTGGGCCTGGCATTTATATATACGAAGGTTTGACCGTGTTAACCCCGGTGCAAGGTATATATTGGGGATCAATGGGGGGCCAGAAAACAACATTGATCCCATCTAGAATTAATACCCCTTTCTCTTTATCGGGCCTTCACCTTTGGTGCCGACTGTAATGGACTGAGTAGTACAGCGGTAGGTAATAAATGATGGAACACAGTGGTGCCTGTTTTGGTAAAACGCCACTAACATTTGGTGTTTGTACCTCAGGGCGTCCCATCACTTACTACCTGTCGCTGTACATGTAGTTTGTAACCCGCTTCCTCTAGTACCCGGCAGCAAGTAGCACTCACGATAGGTTCGTCGAAACTTCTGCGTATATATCAAGTAGGAATTACTGAGCAGAAATTATACAGAAGGGCTAGTTCTAGCATCAACTGATTAATATATTTAGTAGCGAGTTTGAATATTTAGTTTCTTGTTGTTAACCTTGCTTGTAAGGGTATCGGCTAACACTAGGCCTTTAAGGTGCGAGGAGAAAAACAGAATTGGTTGTAGTACTACCAACTATGTAACTGGAGCCAAGGGTATATTTTGAACGAATTTTACCCTTTGACAAACGCTCCTCCAATACTCTCTAGCCTGCGTTGGACAAACCTCTTGGGAGATAGTAGTGAATAATTGCCCCTTGTTGTTTAGGTTGTTGCGAATACGTATGGGTCGAGAACCCGTCAACTAACTAAGGACCAGTACACCGTATACTGTGGTTCGGAATATATTGGAACAAATTAAAGGAGCGGAAATATCAAAAAGAGGCTGTATCCACTTCTCACGTTCCATAGGAAGAGGAGTCAACTTCTCCGGCGTAATTATATAGTTTATAGCATACATGTACAGGGCGAAGGTAAAGTACGTTGAGAAAAAAAAACAGTTCCCCATATATGCATACAAAATTCTAGTTTTACAAGTAAGGAATCCTGAGATAGAGATAACTCGAATCCCGACGTGAACATTGAGCTGGAAAAAGTACAGACTGCCGCCGCTGACGGCAGGCAAAGTGCCCCGAATGTCGGCCTGTGGGTGACACCTTCACGCAACCTTGACCCCCGGGGTATGGCTGGGGACACCTTGAACCGGAGGACTTTCAACGTCAAGTTTTTCGAGGCTTCTAACTTTCCACAACCACGCCCTAAATTAATTATCTCTCTATTATTCGACTAGTTTTTACCTACTCTATCATTCTACAGATTCTAAATTGGTTTAGCTATTCTATGGGTGGAGTTATTGGAGTGGGGTCTAAGATCAATGTCGCGGACCACGTTGGTGGTGTTGACATAGGCAGTTATTTTGTATAATCAAGAAATTTAACTGCGCTAAGAGCTGGATTAATATACAATTAACTCCTGGACCGAATGTTAGCTCAAGGTGTCCCTGAGTACTAGGTCACCGGACGGGCCTACAAACCCTTAGCATTAATTTTTTTGTATTCGGCTGCGGCCCGGGCTAAAAGTCTAGAATGTGCTTGCAGGGTCCAAGACTAGATTTTTGTATTGGATGCAATCGCGTCTGCCAAAACCCGTGAACGGGTTTTTGGTTAGCCAATGGGTGCGCGTACTAGTATTTACCTGCACGAGTAGGTAGTTGATGGCTTTCTTCTTTCTTTTCCTTCTTTCCTTCTTTCCTTTCTTTTCCCTTCCTCTCATTTTTCTTTTGACGGTCCGCTCGATTGCCGACAGCCATATATATAAAGCCTTCAACACGTTGATCGACTGTACTCTATAAATTTATTCTCAACTAGCTATTAGCTCATGTTTATATTCAGATTTGACGAATTTTTGCGACAGGTTAATTGCTATTAAAATACCCACTGGCGAAGGCTACAAGTTGATACTTTATCTAGTCGATAAATTATAAAGCCCTTCCCATTTAGCTTCAAATTCCTGGCCGTGCTACCGGTTAACTTCAAACCGACGCAGCATCATGAGGTCGCCGTTTTTGGGTTTCTCCCAGAGCCTTCTTGATTTGCTATGGTTTCCAGCTCCATACCTTGGTGCTAGTATTCCAGCTCAATTATTTCCAGCTTTCTAGTTGAGTTATTTCTAGTTAATTAATTATACATATATCTCTGGAGCGGTAAACGTGTCAAAAGTAATTTCACCAACGGTTGATAAACTATTTACCACCGGTGGTATCAGTGTCAGATTTCAGTCTTTGTGCCAGTATAAATGCTAAGCTTCAGTCCTTATGCTTATACATTAGTGAATATTCAAGGATTAATGCCAACACTTATAAAGCTTTCCCACCGGTGGTAAAATACCTGCCACCAGTGGTGAATTTCCCTACCGGTGGACAATGTTCATATATGATTGGCATTATATAGCCCCTTTTGGCCAGAAAGTCTGTGCTTTTATCCATTTTAAGGTATACATGTGGGTATTATTTTCACCACCGTTGGCAAAATTACTTTTGACACATTTACCGCACCATACCCATATAGCTATATCTATGTACTTTAATTTAGTGCCAGTCCACATAATAATATGAACCTATATTGAGCTGATAATGCGCCTAGTATATGGCTTTTTTTGGTTTGTAAGATTTTTTTAATGGTCACTAATCTTTATATTAGTAGACGATTTTAATACATGATAATATATACCTTTATCCCTTAAGTTGTCGATGTTGACCCCTATAGTATAGGGCCAGGGTTTGTATGGGAAATCAATTATCCGATAAGAGAGATAACGAGGTCTATTAGCAAAAGCCACCAAACTTTGCTTTTTGCTGGAGGTCAGCATTTACCGACAACCTAAGGGATAATCCGATGCGCAGGTAGGGCATAGTATAACGGGGCGGGACCGGGAGTCAGGGTTCGACCCGGGATACGAGACAGGGGACGGGTATGTATGTACTACAAGGGCGAGATCAGGGACTCGGACTCGGACAACATTAGCAAAAAATCGCCGTCCTCCGGAGGCGAGATCACAGGGAGGAATTTTGTCTCTGTGGAGGACGGGGGTCAGCACCATAACATACCTCCACCAGCTGTTAAGATATTTGAGTCAGAATTTCTTTGAGATGGGAGAATAAACCGTCCTAACGACCCCAATTCCACCCCACCCTGCGGCGGTCGTTGCCCGACTACCCAGCACAACGGACCCTGTACAGAGTTCTAGTACTAGTTCCCGGTTCACCCGAGTACAGCAACGGTTTTTTTATTGGCCCAAGTGATCGTGAGCAAAGGTGTACAGCCCGAAGATCAGAGTGGAGATGAAGGTGCCTGGCAATGGGGTACTCTATTTTAGCGAGCACTTCGACAAAAAGTCCTGCACATCCTATTGGTTGAACGGCTGCAAGCCTCTTCCTAAAACAGCTAGACTTTTTGTCCAACCTGGTGGACCCCCTCAATGACAAGCAGAAAGGAGTCTGGATTACATTTTGTACACGATCTACCATTGAGAAAGTAATGCGTAAACATTATAATCTCAACCGGTACAACAGGCCGATAGAGTTAGGTTAGCTCACTGGGCTCTTACAAAACCTACGCAGTACGTTCTTCTATATGGTATACTCAGCAATGTATTGCAGACCAGAATTTCGACCATAGCCTAGAAACTCACGACACTGGGCGGACACTGCAATATCTACCCAATATGAATATGATCTTTATTGTGTTCCATTCTGGCAAAAACTAAACTGCTTTTAGCTCTTTTATGCGGTCCGCAGTCTCCAGTCCGTCCAAATTTTAGACGGACTGTCTAAGACCCGGCCGTTGAAGTTGCAGTCTTGGCCGTTAAGTGTCACTGCAGTCAGAGTCTTTTTTTTTTTGAAATGCAGTCGGAGTCCTAACGTTAACCACCAATCATAGAGAAATCCTAACTACCACTCTCACTTCACTACCACGGGAATTACTGTATCACTTGATACATTACCCACACAAGAATGACGCATAATGCATTAAGTGATGCATTTAGCTGTAAAAAGTGATCTAGATACATTTACTGATGATTTTGCTGATGATTTTGCTGATGATTTGCTGATGATTTATCTCTTTAAACCGGATATTAAGCAGATAAACTATAAGTTATTCATGTTACCATGGCTTAGGTGGGAGGATACTTACAGGAATAAATATGACACAAGTTCAAATCCCCTGTATATCTTTTTATTGTTAAATTATCTACAACTCTTGGCAAAATGAGACTATGATGCATTATTGATGCATTATGAGATGCATTTATAGATTCATTATACAAAATTCGGATTTTCAGTTTATATGATGCATATACTGATGCATTTCCGATACATTTGCGATACACGTCTCGCCGTGGTAGAGCTAGCTTTCAATGGTATGTACTTACCTACTAGCAGTAGCCAGCTCGCGACCGCGAGTTAATATATTATTTATACCACCTTTCTAATTGAGGGAACAGTGGTAGAGTATAGGGAACGGCGACGGCCTAGAGGCCTAGGGAACAGTCCGGAGGGAATAGCGATAGGCTGGAGGGAACAGCGACAGGTTGAGGGTACAGTGGAGTGCTTCGATCCCAAGTTCCGGATAGCTGCCTGCTACACCCAGATTTGATGCGTCATGCCTAGTCAACTACCCTGCCAATTTGGCCGTCTCAATTGAGGTAAGCGCAAGTTCTATGGCGCCAAGCATCTAGTCCCTCGAGTGAAATAATCTTGGCGGCGATAAATCCATAAACTAGCCTACTCCTCAACAGTAACACATATTTTTCCAGAAACAAAACTATATTCGCCTAGGCCTATATTATCTTTATGAGTTTATGGTTTTTGTTTTAATTCTTTGGGTTGTGGTGAAAAGCCTTAGGGATTTGAAACGAGGTGTGGGTTTTAGACTCTGGGCGCCATACCTGTGGGCTGAAACTCCTGAGACATTGTTTTGTGGGGGATCGTTGACGGCCTATGGAATCTTGTGAATTGTAGTATGTGCTATATTATATAATCCCTGCCAAAGTTCCGAATCTTGTGAATTGTAGTATGTGCTATAATCCCTGCCAAAGTTCCGAATCTTGTGAATTGTAGTATGTGCTATAATCCCTGCCAAAGTTCCGAATCTTGTGAATTGTAGTATGTGCTATAATCCCTGCCAAAGTTCCGAATCTTGTGAATTGTAGTATATGCTATAATCCCTGCCAAAGTTCCGAATCTTGTGAATTGTAGTATGTGCTATAATCCCTGCCAAAGTTCCGAATCTTGTGAATTGTAGTATATGCTATAATCCCTGCCAAAGTTCCGAATCTTGTGAATTGTAGTATATGCTATAATCCCTGCCAAAGTTCCGGATCTTGTGAATTGTAGTATGTGCTATAATCCCTGCCAAAGTTCCGAATCTTGTGAATTGTAGTATGTGCTATAATCCCTGCCAAAGTTCCGAATCTTGTGAATTGTAGTATGTGCTATAGATAATCATAGATAATCCCTGCCAACCGAATCTTCTGAATTGTACTGTCGTTCACTGGGTGTTGACGGACACTGGGTGTTGACGGAACACCCAGTACCCGTCAATACCCCGTGAACGACAGTAGTCTAGTATGTGCTATAGATAATCCCTGCCAATTTGGCCGACCGTAGATTATCCCTTAAACGGATGAAATCGTCAAATTCGCAGCCTGGACCGTGCACGCACTGAGTTGGGTATATATTATTCGTTGCTCTTATTGGTTGATAATAACCATAGAGCCAATCAAAAGCTAGCTGGCTGCTTGAGCCATTATTAGCTCAAAAAGGCAAGCTGCGAATTTGACGACTTCATCCGTTTAAGGGATAGAGTATGTACCTGCATAAAATAGTAGAAGGAGATGACATAGGCAGATGTTACTGTGCTCGCGCGCTGTGCCTGCGAAATCTGAGTGCTCAGGAACAACGGTCTACAAAAACCCATCCTTCCGCCGCCCTCAGCTAATCCCTCCATCCATCCTACAGCACTCTAGCTCTATCCCTCGAGCTTACTATTGGTTGGGTTTTTCTTCTTTTCCCTTTGGTCTGATTCATTGATTGTATGCACCTACGGCCACTGCTGGCCGCGGCAAAACCAAACCAAGCTCTCCGCTCACGTTAGGAGGGAAAGAAAGAGAAATTCGGGGGGAGACCATCATGCCAAGTGTCCACGACAGTTCTGATGCCATGGGCGCCCGAAAAAAGCGTCCACAATCTGACGACACTGCTGGCAGCAATTTTGAACCTAAACGTCAGAAACGCTGGGGGTCGCCTGTGATCCGACGTTGTCCCTTTTTTATCAATGACCCAGAGCACAAAGACTCTGCCAGTGATGGGAGCCTATATCTATGTACAGGCACTATCCCCAGATTGAAGTATGAACCCCCTTCCCCCATCTACAGACCCAAGGTATTGATCGTTGCAAGGCAGCATATACAGCGAATACATACAAAACCATTCCAGTGCGAAAGATGTGGTTTTAGGGGGGATGCAGGTCAGCTAAAGGGGCACCGAGATGCAAAAAGGGAGTGCGAGGAGAAACCTTTCGTGAAGGTTAGTGAAGAGGATTTGAGGATAGAGGAATATATGGAGACCAATCCACGCTTCAGTTCGGCGGGGATAGCCAAATTTCTCCGTGACAACTGTCCGAGGGATATCAAAATTTGTAAGTCCGGTATTGAGGAGTTGTGGGAGGTTAATGTTAACCTCCCAAAAGTTCAAGAAGATCCAGACTACAAATTAGGACAGAAGGAAGAGAGAGAAACCTTTGGGCGAGCGAGGAATCACGTGCCAGGCAATTTGGAGCTGCCCTCCACCCCCAAGAAATATGTAGGGCGCTCTATGGGGCGCGATGATCATGGTATGTCTATCACATATAATATGTGTGTTGATGAAGGGTTGTTTGTATACTTATGTAGTAACTTAGGGAGGGTTGAATCAGCTAAGGAACATGACCGGGAATCATCACAACCCAGCAGTACACCCAACGCAACCCCGGACAGCACCCCCCCAAACCCATCTCAGTCCCACGGTGACCAGGACTATGAATCACCAGTCATCTCTACCACATTCACAGATATAGGGGACACCCCCGGGGATTGGCGTCCCGACGAAACGTTAATCGTAGGAATCCAACAAACGGAAAACCCATATGCTGATTTTTATGCGGGAGAGATACCACCACTCTTTGATCAGGAGGAGTGCAACAATGTGGCCTCGGACAGCACCCACTTAAACCTACCTCAATCCCACGATGACCAGGGCTATGGATCATCGAGTCGACAGGTGGTAGATCCGTATGCTGGCTTTACCCACCAGGGTTTCAATACGGGAGAGAACCAAACACCCTATCAACAGGAGTACGATTACCCCCTACTACCTTATGCCGTAGAGACAGATTTCTCCTCTGCCCAACCATATTTCGACCCAACCCTTCCGCCAGCGGATGATTGGATCGACACGTTGATTTAGCTACAGCTCCCAAGACAGACACACACCCTAGGTCGAGAAGTTCCGATTCTAGGGATACCACCTGGGTTTTTGCTGTCTTACCAGCTAGCGAGCTAGCGAGGCTGCCTAGGATATAATTTGGAGGAATGTTACCAAGTGACAGAGTAGCCCGGAGCTAGTTTTCCACTCATAAGCTCTCACTCGATCGATTCTATTGTCGACGCCTTGACAGTCTTTTTCTTTGTTTAATTCATTAATTATATACCTTCCTTTTTTTTATTTAATTCATTAGGATTATAGTCTAACCCCGGGCTCCCCCAAATGCTAGTGATGCATACGATATAATCATGTGTTATATGCCATAAAGTAACGATTACATGTTTTTTTTAGAAGAGAAGTCTATGACCGCACGAGCATCATGTACCTAGAAAATAGGAGTTGACCCCTCTTGACCGCGGGTTGTTGGATTCTAGATGTTAAGCTCCACCTCTGATACAGTTATGAAATGCTTTAGACCCCCCCCCCCTCTCTCCCACCTACCCCATCTGCCCCCTCCGTGCCTCTGCCCGCCTTCAATTCCCCAGCTAATTAACTACGAGACAAATTTTGTTACTATTTCTAGTGGAACTATTTCTAGTTGAATCGTTTCGATCTGCAGTTCCGCTGGCCTCGGTGTTCATTTTTTGCGCTATCGTTTTCCTATTTACTAGTAAATGTACCCAGAATGTCGGGTGATGCGCGCGCATTCGTTGGTTTCATAGCCACACGGAAACTGATTTCTACACAAGGCTATCTCAAGGTAAAAATGAGTGTGCAGATGCTCTTCATCAAGTATAAGTATGCTTAGTGCTGTATGGCCATGGTAGAGAGGCTCCATACAATTATGTTATATTATGGTAGAGTATTTAGCTAGGCGTTGTCTAGGAAAAGTTTGCATCACTTTCTGACACCCTGGGTACATGTAGGCACCGCTATGTTCTACCCACTTACCCCTGAGACGTACGTTTGTTTATATAGTAGGGTAGGTAAGTACTTGTATATATACGTAGATAAAGGTTAGGGAAGTATTTTGATAACGGTGAACCAGCCGGGCCTATAGCTAGTTACATGGATACGGGACAATTACATACCCCATACATAGACTGAAATCTTTGCACGGACAGCGGCCCACCTCTCGCTTCGCTCTGGGTCAAGTCAAAAAGGCAAAGCCCGATGTCGACTCAACGGTCCATCTCTCGTCCTGGGGCAAATCAAAGCCTAGTGTCAACCTAACTATCCAATTCTCACCCTGGGACAAGTCAACCCATATCTATCTGCTCTTCGCCCTGTGGGCAGGTCAACCCCCCCTGACACCAGCGCAATCGTCCACCCATTGTCATAGGGCAAGTCAGCCCCTGGTGTCAACTCAAATATTCGTTTCTCGCCCTATAGGCAAGTCAACCCCTACAACTGTCCATTTCCCGCCCTGGGCCAAGTCAAGCCCCCGGTGTCAACTTACCTGTCCGCCCCTCACCCTAGCAAGTCAAAAAGTCAAAGCCCAGTGTCAACCCAACTGTCCATTTCTTGGCCTGGGACAAGTCCCCCCACCCCCCCCGGTTTCATCTCTGCAGGTCCAAAATCTCATCCAAGACAAACCAATTGAAGATAGATCAAACTACGTATGTATCTACTTACTAGCCACCCCAGAACTACCAGATGATCAGCAACCGCCCCGCCCCAGACGTCTCATATCCACCAATCCGCCCCGACCCGCCCCCCGAGCTCCACCTTGACACAACTACAACCCAGCCATCGATGCAAAACAGGTCTAATTTATGTATGTAGCGCGCTCTAGATCCGACCACCAGCAAGCGCCGGAACGGATATGCTAGCCGCGGTTCGAGTATAGCCAGTGTAGTACATACTGCCAGCAGCAGCAGCAAAGACGGCGCTCATGTTCTGTTAGCTTTCGGTTTCGGTCGTATGGACGTACCGTGACGAGCACGCGGTGGGGTGGGGAGCCGGCATGCTCCTGGGTGTTGTTGATATTGCCCGAGGACGAGGTCAAAAACAAGGGAGGACAGGACCTAACAAATACTGCAATCCCACAACTAATGAACTGCCTTGAGCCTCTAGTACTTTATTACTACTACTAACTTGCTTGTCTTCCCCTGGTTGGCCGTGGTTGGGGGTTTAATTTGTTTCGTTGAAGCTCGCATGTTGCGTCCCATTATTTTTGACAGCTTGCAATTGATAGGGACTGGAGCGAAGAGATACTGGACGAACAAAGTGGGCCACGAACGAAGCAGGGAAGTGATAGGGGGGAGGAGAATGTGGGGGCACGATCGACCTATCCCTTAGGAGGATAAAACGGTCAAATTCGCGGCCTGGTCCGTGCTCTGCAGCTGCTGAAACTGGCAACTTTCAAAGTTCGTCACATAGCAAAATATACCCTGCAACCATTAATTTTGCCCAAAATTGATAGTTGGCCTATGAACCTCTATTGAGAGCTGAAAAGGTGATCATATGTTGTCAATTATTGCCCGGAACGGATATGATATAACATTCGTTCTATCCCTACAATATTATACGTTAGGATTGAGTCCCCAGGATCGTCGTCCCCTTGCAATTGGGCCGTTAATTGTGGAGACTCTAGCTCGAGTGGGCCTGGTCTGAGCCTACCATAATGTCAGGGATCGCCGTCTGGAATAGGCACGCAGGCTGAAAATGACATGCATGGGTCGATCGGTAGCGGGTCTCGCTTCGCTGCATGTTAATAACGTCCGGGCCCGGTGGGTCGGTGCTGGGATTGGAACACACACGTGGTTCGTGCTCGAGACAAGACAGATAAGATGGGACGAGATAAGATAAGATACTCGGTGCGAGTTATGTTTGGTGAAGTTTATCTACCATCTACCAAGCAAATGGCCTACACCAGATTTTGAGACCATATAACTATAAAGGATCACAGAATCCCTTGTCTTATTTCTCTTATGGGTGTGGGGTACGTTCCCATACGAATTTTGGTTGTAACGGAGATTTCTGGCTATATCTAGCAGAAGTTCTAGGGTCCCGTCAAATATACAAGGGTAAGATACTAGGATTAAGAAACACGGTTATAAACCGGTTATAAACCCAGGCCCAGTTGAGAGGGAGTAAGAGACTGCGGCAGGGTTAGGGTTATTAAGCAACAACATAGGAAGAGGGCAGAAACAGGTCTGTTCCCCCCCCCCCCCCAAAGGCATATACAAAAGACACACCCGCATTTTTTTGCTTATGTCATCGGAGTATCATGCAGTTATAAACATCAGTTTTCAACAGCTTGAGTATTTTGCCCTGTTTTAAACACGCTCTCCAGTATCTCACGGGACCTTGAGCAGAACACACCAAAAGCCGAGGTGCTCATCAACAAATAAAAAGTCCCATAGATATACTAAAATTGTCCTAACTAAGTCCAACATAATTCGGATACAGGAGATTTATGTCTCAAATTTTTGGCCTAGCCGAGATTTGGTAGGGGTGGAGAGAAAAGCAGTAAAGGGGCGTTTTTAGACACCTTCACCGCCAGGTCCCATTCTTTGTGAATAAGGCCTAAAACTGGCCTATGACACCTTCAGGTGCCTAGATACAAAATGCATAATTCCAAGGGAAATGGGAAAACTCTCCGTTCTATTTGACCACTAGTCCAGTATGGAAGATGCAGGGATTGGATAGAACCCACCCCCCACCCCAAGGGGGAGGTCCTAATCATAGGTAACTAGCTTTGATAGAAACCCATGTAATCTACTGCCACTATTTCTTGTTAACAAATTTTGTCCTCCCCGCAACAGAAAATAACACAATCCTCCACCACCGTCAGATTTCCCAGCATCAAGTCAAGTATATTCTATCTGATTCATCTCACGGCACCCTCTGCAAATCACCGAGCAATGGCAAAATCGAATGCAAAAAACTTAAACTCTATTCAAGTCCTCAAGCTCGCAGTCTATAAATCTATACTCACGATCACATCCTCAAAACTCACAGTCTACAAACCCGTCCTCACCCTCACCAACCAAAACAAAACCACCCTACAACCCCACCTCTCCCTCTCCCCACAACGCCTCCCCATCCGCCACCATCTTCACAACACACACCAACACCCACGTCACCACCGCCATACCCAACACCTTCCCCCCCACCACCCCATGCACCCGCACCTCCCCCCCCGCGCGCCCAACCACAACCTCCCCCGTAGGCAACAACTCCACCCCCCACCCCCCCACCGCCCGCCACACCAGCGCCCCCATCACCCCCTCCGAATACCTAACCACATACGCCGCGCCCCCCAAATTGGCCTCCCCGCCGAGCACATCCGCAACCTCGGTCACCGCCGCGCGACACAGCGGACACGCGAACGCCCCGCCCCCGCCGCCAGCCAGGATGCACGTGCAAGCGGAACACAGCGCATGTCCGCAGCGGAAGAGCAGCTGCGGCGGCGCGTCGTCCTCCAAGCACACCGGACACCCGCCACCCTCTGTGACGACGGCGGCGGGGGCGGTGGGGGCGGTGGCAGGCGCTGAGAGCGCGAGGGCCCGCGCGCGCTCGTAGGACGGGGCGAAGGCGTCGTAGTGCAGGGCGTGCCGGTTGAAGAGTGTGCGGAGCGTGAGGGTCTCTGTCCTGCTGTTGCCGTTGCCGCTGGGGATGGTGACGGTGTTGGCGTGGGGGTTCCAGTGGAAGGTTAGTGCTGGTGCTTGTGCCATTGTTTGTGTTTGTGTTTGTGGATTTGTCTTGTAGTTGTAGGCTCTGAATGCTCTGTTTTGTTGTTGGTTGTCTTGCTGGAGAGGGGCGGGGTATATATACCACACAGCAAGTATTCAAGACTCCATCTTGAAACACCGCGTCACAGATCATCACTCGCCGCCGAGCGCGGGCCGTTTCAAGTACCCACCACCACCACCACCCTGCCCCGTGTTTACCCCAACCGCTTGAAACACCCACCCCAGACACAGACACAGACCTACGTCGGTAAGGAGGGCCCCAAAACCGAGTGACACCCCATGATGCCAGCCGAGTGACGACCCATGATCCACGGTTTAGGGTGCCAGAACCCGGTGTACTAGCTTCGCGCTATTGCAACCTTAATTATGGACCGTAACCCAAGAGCTGGGCTTGCATAATATCGTTACCCGATAACCGGGCCGCAACGCAACCGCAGTCAACCCCCAGCCAGCAACCGCCTAGAAGAACAGCCGCCCGCCCCGTAGAGTAGACTAGACTAGCCCCGACACAAGCCGGTCCCGGGCGACGCCGGTTATAAACCCGAGGGGGTAAGATCACGTGGTATGTAGCTACCCGCATTTTCGGGCTTATGTCATGTCATCTGTGCGGCTTCCACGGCTTAGTTGGGTGTTTAGACACGGTCTCGGTACCGGGCGGGGCGGGGTGGGGCGGGGCGGGGAGGTATATATGTTGTATGATATGCCGTATAGGGGTTGGGTCGCTGGGGGTTTGGTGTTTGGTTTGGTCTTGGGGTTGTAGTTTGGTGTTTGGTTTGGTCTTGGTGTTGGTGTTTGGTTTGGTCTTGGGGTTGTAGCTTGGTCTTGGGCTTGATTTGGAGCTTGACCCGTAGCTTGACCCGTAGCTTGACTAGTAACCTGATTTATAGCTTTATTTACAGCTGGTCTTACACCGACCCACCGACCCACCGACCCGACCCACCGCCACCGCCACCGCCACAACCCGACCGACCCACCCGCACTGTACTAACTACATGTAGTGTAGACCGCCCCCGCCCCCAGCCAGCCAGGGGCGAAGTGTAGCCTGCCTGTCTTGCTAGACTGTTCGATTCGCTGACCCTGGGTTGGGCCGCGCCGTGGGGTGGCTGGCTGGCTGGCTGGCGGTGGACTATATCTCGGTGGTAGTACTAGTAGTTGTAGTATACAGGACAAGAAGAATGAAGAAAGAAGAAAGAAGAAAAGTCCTCTATATGGCCCCATTTATATACCCACAAAGAAAAATAACAAAAAATAAAAATAAAAACTATTACTACAATAAAAAATAGACCCCCCGCTACCTCAACCCCAACAACTTCCACCACCTCCTCCTCCTCCTCCCCGTCCCCTCCCGCGCCTGCGCCACCACCACCTCCCCCCCCGTACCCCTCCTCACCCGCTTCTTGACCGCCCCCCACAGCCCCCTCTTCCGCTTCACAGTCCCCTCGCTGCCCGCCCGCCCCCTACTCTCCGTCTTCTCCACCCCACCACCACCACCGCCCCCCGGCTCCCCCGCCGCAGCCACGACCGGCAGGTCCGAGTCTGTCGAGAAGCGCGAGTGCGTCCGCGCGTGGGCGGGCGTGTGTAGACCCCGTGCGCGCAGGCTGCTGGCAAACATGCGCGCGGCGGGACTGGAGCGGTCGCGCGGCGTGAGCCGGTGCACCGAGGTTGAGGAGGTCGAGGAGAGGGACGTGACCGACGGTGGGCGGAAGGACGTAGGGCGGACGATAAGGGCTGGGTGTAACCGTTCTGGTGGCGGCGGCGGTGGTGGTGGAGGAGGAGGAGGGGCAACCTCCAAGATCCCCGGTAGGGCGCCGAGCGGGTGCGGTGGCAGGGCCTCGAAGGCGTCCGAGTATATACTCTCCCCGCTCTTGTCGCTCTCGCTCTCGCTGTCGCTGTCGTACAGTACCCGCGGCTCCGGCTCTGGCCCTGCCCTGGTTGCCGGCGGCGTCAGTGGCAGCGGGGCACTTGTCCTTGTGCCGCCGCCCAGCGGCGCGGGGGGCCTCCCGCCTTCGCTCAGGAGCCGCTTTACGGCGGTGCCGGCGCCGAGCGGGGGCTGCCCCTTTGGGTATCGCAGTGCGCTCTCGAGCCCGATGATGCTCTCCTGGCTGCTGTCGCTCGGCGGGGGGGACGGCGCCGTGATTCCCCCAAACACGGGTAGGCTGTAGCGGGCGCGCGCCGGGAAGCTGGCGATGGAGTCCTCGTCGCTGAAGCTGACGCGGGGCGGCTTGAAGGGCGCGAGGGGTGCAGAGGTGTGCTTCAGTGCCGATTTTACGGGGGAGGCTGAGCGCGCGGGGGGGCTGTGGCGCGGGAGCGACAGAAACGTAGGTTTACCCCTTCGGGCGGTAGTGTCCGAGCCGGAGTCGGAGTCAGGCTCCTCTAGGATCTTTGAAGGTAGGGGTGCGGGCGACGGGAGTGTGTGGTCCTCGGCGATGGATTCGAGCGAGGCGGAGGAGTCCTCGTAGTCGAGGGAGTGGCGGCGGTTGCGGGCGGTGTGGTCGGGTGACGGGCGGATGAGCTTCTTCAGGGCCCAACTGCCATTACCACCACCGTTCCGCAGCGTGGTAGGGAACGGGCGGAGCGGCGGCGACCGCGGTAGCTGCAGGTCGCCGCTGTCGTCGTCTGCCGGGTAGTCCTCGCTGCTGTCCTCGCCCTCCTCGTGGTACGCCGTCACCTTCCTGGGCATGCTGACCCGCGGGGTGCCGGTGCTGGCGCGGCGCCAGACGTCGATATCGATGCTGCTGCTGCCCGTTCCCCGTTCCTTGCGCAGGCGGCGCTCGGTGAGGCTGTTGGCGCGCTGGATCCCGCCACCGCCGCCGCCACTGCCCCCGTCGCTGGCGGAGGAGTAGCTGTCGCGGCGCTTGAGCATGCGTTTTGTGGGGAAGCTGCCGATGGGCGTGGGTGTGGGTGTTGCATGGCGGAGGGCTGTTCCGGCGGCGGCGGCGGCGAGCGTGTGGGTGGGATTGGGATTGGGGTCGGTGGGGGTGGAATGGGAGCGCCGGCGGCGGTGGTACATTGCTGGTTGTTTGTCTTGTTGTGTATGTGTGCGTATGTGTCTGGTTGGGAGGGGAGTACTGCAATTGGCCAAGCGTGGTTCTACCGGGATGACGAACTGGGATCTGCAGGGAGGGAGGGCAAGGATCAGCTGTCAGGATAGATTGGGGGGAGAGGGAGAATTGGGGGAGATACTGTCAGTCTGTGTATAGTCAATTGATGATTGATGATTGGTTATTGGTGATAGGTGATGGATGATGATGATGGATGATTTGTAGTAGTGATGAGGATGAGGATGAGGATGATGAGAGGGAAGAGGAGAGAAGAGAAAAGGATGAAGGAGGAAGGGAGGGAAAGATCCTTTGTCCGGCTGCCCACTTCTTGACTTCTGCTGCAGCTGCATCTCGACCACTTCTCCCGGTCCTCCCTCTTCCTCCTCTCCCTCCTCTTCTTCTCCCTCTCCTCCCCCCGAACCCCAAAAGACCAATTCAGCCGTCCGATTCCGGCGCTGGACGCCATCGACGTCATGCAAGGAATTGAGTCGCACAGTTGAATGTTTGTCCCTGCCCTGCCTACGGACTCGCTCTCTGCCAATGGATGTCTGGCCCGATCGTCACTACCGGCACCCAACCGATACGTGCGTTTCTCAATGTCTTACCTACAGATGTCTCGCAGATTGGTATTCCTTTTTCTCCGCTGTTTCTTTTTCCTGTGACGTTGCGCCCGCCCGTTGCCGAGAATGGATGGATGGATGGATGGATGGGTGGATCGGCTGAGTGTGGGTCTGCTGGCTGGCTGTCTCGGCCCGTAGAATAGAGAGAAACCAACACAACCTTAAACCGTTTGCTATATACATAGACTAACTGGCTGTTTAGGGCTGAGCCAACCAACCCCCACGAGTGATCGATCGCCTCCTGGTCCGTGTGGCCCATAATAAGCCTGTGTAACCGTCGATGTGTGCTCAGAAATCCCGTACGGGCCAGGAACGAGACTGTGTGCGACTACACACCACACCACACCACACCACACCACCCGATCCGCGCCCGCTGGTAAGTACAGGTGAGCGACTGTCTTGTCCGGCGCTCACGCCCCGCCCGCGTAGGTAGGTCTGCCGAACCCCGCCAAGCATTTAGCCTAAGCACCACCCCAACACCGTCGCGCGCCAGCCCTCCCCTCATCCCTTTGTGGTGTAGTTGGTATCACACCCGGCTGTAATCGCTTGCCTACCGGTTGGTCACCAGTTCGACTCTGGTCGAAGGGAGTTATCTTTTGCCTTTTTGTTTTTGCGCAGGGTTTCTTGGAAATGGAGGTCGGGGTCAAAACAAACCTTCCGATTCCCATGAGATATGTCCGGTAGGCGCCCCCAACGCCCGATCAACCCTACTGCCGGCGCTGACCATCCCCGCCGGTCACAGCCACCACCACCACCGTACGGGAGACTATCTCGTACCCACGGGCGTGCTTTGCTGCGTCGTAGATACATTACCGCCCGAACGTATAAACATCAGCCTGCTAGAGCTTATGGGGGCTCGATATACCTGACTGGGCGATAACCTTGATATTTAGCGCCTAACCAGGGCCGAACAAAGCTCGAGGAGAATAGCATGCACGAATAAAATCAGACTATCAAAAAAGATAGGGTTAGGGTTGTGGACAGATATCATTCCTCTACTACACCTTCACACCTTCGCCTCTACACCTCCTTCCTGTCTCCTACTTTGGCTGGTCGTGCGTGGCTGGTCGGTGGGTTCAAGAGTGGGTTCAGATGGGCCTGGAGTCAAGCACCGCACCACACCTAAGAGTACGGAACCACTGTACCAGAGCACGGAATCAAGCAGTGAATCAAGCAGGCATGATAGGCAGGCAGGCAGGCAGGCGGCTGCAGTGGATAGGTAGACAAATGTACATATCAAACCGAGAAGTAATCTAGTGAAATCCACCTATGCGAAGGAGCGCAATCGAGTAGCGCATCCAGATCTTTCAGTGAATAAAATCCGGCATTATCGTACCAAATCTCCACTAAATACCGAAACCATAGTCTCTGATCATGACCTAAACCATCATAAAATCATAAAGGCTTCAAAACAAGCTGATATTGTTATGCGATCGATCGGGCGGTAGGCCCACCACGTAGGGTAGGGTCTGGAGCAACGACCAACCCTTCGGGGAAAAACCGGGTCTAAGAACCCCGCCCGCCGGACCTTTTTTTTCGGTAGAATACGAAGTTTTAGACTCTCCCTGGTGCAGAGCCCGGAGTTCCGGGGGGCATAGAAACCGGGCAACAAAAAAAAGGGGGGGACTGGTAAATACAAACTCCCCGGGCAAGCACACCACCGGTATTGGACCATACAACCGCTGGGTCTGGGAGCGAGCGAGAGTAGGTACGAGACATGTCTGTACCTGCACCCGCCGGGCATTGTTCTGGCTGGGTATGCAGATGCCTCGCTGCTGCCGTGTCGGGTTGCTGGTCTATGTTTTATTGCGAGCCACAGGACGCATGTTGGCGAAGGCTCCAATGGCGCATGCATCCATGAGTAGGGCTGCGACATCACCCGCGGGCGGGAGATGGGGGCGCGACAAGGAGCCGGTATTGGAGCCTGGCTGTTGGGCGGAGTAGATTAAGCACGGGGAGGGGGAGGAACTGGGGACATGTAGGTACAGCGGCGCGGCGTGGTAGACGCTCGCGGGCGGGTATTCTACGTCCCGGCAGAGAGAGGTCCGGCTGGCCGGATTGCGTACTACTCTAGCAGCGGAGGAATAACACATCCAGGAGCCCAGAGGGTCAAGTAGAGCCTATATAAGAAGTAAAGGAACCCAACCCGGAAGGTAGTGGGCCTAAGTATATACATAACTCCCCCCACCCGGATGTAGCTGTGAAGATGGCTCTGGACTCCTGGATGGCGATGATACAACCCATCCCACACCCCACACCCCGGGCCAGACACGTACGGTGCTGCGGCGGGTCACGGTTTTGAACGGCTGCTTGCCGGCTTGAACTCCGCACCGGGAGGGGCGGCGGGGTATATATGCACCACGATACCAGGGTCCACACGGTTAGTTACGCAGACGCCCTAAAATGCCGCCGCCGCTGCTGACCCGCACCGCCCGATGGGGGCCGGTACACCCATACCCCAGGCAGCGCCATACCGGCCCGAGCACCGATACCACCACCAACTCCGTCGTAACATAACCCCCGGCCGCCCCCGCCGCCCACGGCGGCCAAACTGGTTATACCCCCCACCCCACCAGAAAAGGGGAGAAAACACACACAGCCAGCGCACCACATACCTCAAGTACGTTGATCAAGCGGGCCCGGCGCCCAGAGGTATGTATCTATCTATCCATTGACATTACGCCTCCCAACACAAACCACCCCACGTCGCGGCACGATCCGAGACCGCCACAGAGCTGGGCGGGGGGGGGGGGTGAGGGTGAAGAGTTCCTTACCGACCCGACTCGACCCCCCAGCGCGCGCCCCGCACAGCACGCGGAGCCTATACCGCCTGGCTGCAAGGCAGGGTACGAATGGAGATGCTTGGTAGTGTTTCTATCTCTTGTGTTCTTTTTTCCTCTCCTTGTTTTAGCTGGCGGCGAGTTCTGGGGCAGTTCAACGACAATTAATCAAAAAACAAAACACCCCCCAAAAAGGTCGAATGATAACCCATGACCCAACAACAACCGAGTGACAGCCCGTGACCGCGCAACACCCCAAACCCGAAACTCGCTCGTGAGCCGATGGCGATACCGTGCCTGTTACCCGGTACCTGCACAGCCACCGGGTAGCGCCCCAGATAGATGGCGTGGGGGCCGCGTCTCCGGGGCCCGGGGGCCCGGCGTGCCGGGCCGGGTGGGGGCGGGTTACAAATCAAGGGACTTGTAATCATTGGCCTTTTTTTTCTTTTTCTATTTTTTTTTTTTTTTGGGGAGGGGGACGGTTCGGTGTGGCTACGGGTGTATTAGCTCTAGCTACGAAGTACATGTAGATGATACTCTTTTATACAATAGATGATTTCATGATAGAACAGTAAAAAGAAAAATGGTAAACGAGCAGATAACGCCCAGAAAAAGATGAGGGGGAATAATGGGACAAAAGAAATCTACAGGCGTCATTACTGGAAAGCCCATTACCACAAACCCGGCCCTCCCCACCCCAAATATAAAAACCGGCACTCCAAAGTCTAAATAAATAAACAATAAAAAAAAACCTCCCATCCCAACAACAATCTTTGACGGTTAGCTAGCTGTGTAGACGTACTGCTCACATTTCCTCCTCTTGGCTCCCCTCCTTCTCCGTCACCCTATATCCCTCCCCAAAGCACCATCCCGGGTGGAACACATTCAGCACCCCGACCGCAAGCACGACCATCACTCCCTCGAGCACAAAAAACAGCGTCTCGTTCTTGATAAGCGCGCCGTCCCACCCCTGCGCCATCTCGACAACTCTGTAGATACTCCTGATCATAATGCAGGTAGTGCTCAACGCCAGCGCAATTAGGAACCCCCGAAACTTGCGGCTCGCCCTCAGCTTCGCGTGGGTGGGGTCAAGCTCTCCCTGTCGGCGGACGACGCGGAGGGCGTATTCGGCGCACAGTAGCATGAAGAGGGCTAGTGTGAAGACCTGGAATGAGAGACCCACAATCATGATGTTGGTGCCAAGAGTGGGTGATTTGCCGTCCTGTGAGGTGACAGAGGCGACACCACCACCGGCGGCTTGAAGGACGAGGGAGACAAAGTCGCAAGAGACAAAGAGCCAGGTGTAGGCTTTAGGGGGGATACGGGAGATATCGGCGCCAAAGATGACGACTCTGGGTTGGGGGTTAGTTTTGACTGCTTAGGGACACGGGGTTGGGTAGGGAGACTTACATCCGGGAGAGACAGAGGTATATACCTGCAGCAAGGAAGGCAGGCGCAAAGGTAAGGCAGCAAATTTGGATCAGGAACTATCGGGTTGGTTAATATAGGTTATACAATTCAATCATGAAGATGTCTTAGGCTACTTACGGGGTTCATGGTGAAGGGATTGTTGTAACCCCAGACTCGCCCGCCGTAGCCAATAATCTCAGCAATATTTCCAAGAAGCATGACGGCCAGGAAACTCCATGTCTTGTAACGGATCCCTTGGACTAGATACAGAATTGCTGAGAGACTGAAGAGCGCAATGAGGAGACTGTTGAGAGCGAGGGAGGGTCGGTAGTCGAAATATGAGTCCTCGATACTGCATGTTTGAAAGGTACAGTTATCAGTATCCACTATTGTGGAGTTATCAGACATCTTGATGGTCGGGGGGTGAGCTGATATCGGGACTACTGGTTGCAACTATTGATTGAGGTAAATATCCTAGGCGACTGTTGAGGTGGATTCTCTATATAGGAAGCTTGTGGAGCTAGATTCCTTATCGACTCTGATTGTCTCCAACCAAGGTGGATCCCACAAGCTTTTTATGTATTATCCCACCCCGCCTACCTACCTATGGGTATCGTCTCCAATTGGTTAGTACCATCTGGACAATCGGCCTCCAGAATCCCATAGCCAGCCAAGGCTTAGATTTTTGACACCTATAATAAGGTTTTTGAATACGAAACCCAATAACATTCCCAAGTTTCAAGAAGGGTATGACGCGTACATACAGATGTATGCACTTACCCTAAATTCATGCACACAACAACCTTTTGTGTTTATTTTCTTTTTTTTTTTTTTTCCCCGTCACTATAATCTTATTTCATAGTGGATGGTGGGGAGTGAACGTTGTTTGACCGAGTAGGCGAAGCTCGCTCGCTTGAGCGATGACCATGGATTACTAGACTAGTCATGGTGATCGTATTGGTAGTACGTACTTTGGGTTACACATATACAGCGCAGCCTCTTTTGTAGTTGCAGGCTCTAAGTCACTGTTCATCCTGCGGTATTATTGTGGCCCTGTTGTTAGTCGGGACCCCCATGGTGGTCGACGACATCGCCTTGGTTGTGAAGGTACTTTCCCCCTTTTAGATTATTGCCAGTTGGGATTCTCATATCCATACGTTCGAGAATGGATTACTCAGAGGCACAGGTAGGAAGAGTACCGTACAATACCGTGCTATACGCACTCGAAATATTTATTAGTATATTATCCTTGCAGATTAGTGGAGGGTATCGTACATACAGTTGCATTCCTCCGGCCTTATCAGTTCCAAAATATAGATCCTGTGGAACAAACAGCCTCCCTGGTTATACTGAGTCATTCATTGCTGCATAGAATATGTGTGGAAGAGGTATGTAGAGGAGGGAGGGGGAGGGGGGAGGGGTGAGGGGTGAGGGGTGGCTCAACGAAGCTTACTTGCACCTCCTCTTCATCATACGACGACTACACTAAAGGGCTTGGAACTACATACTCGTTTTTGATCCCTGGCCTGTGCGTAGTAGGTACGTACATAAAGTACCATGTAAAATGCTGCGGTACATAGAGTACCTACACGTACCGTACACACTCCCATAATAGTAATTTTCCGGGAACCGCCAAGACTCGGGGTCACTCTCCGCCGACCGCATTGCCCAGCCCCAGTGCCCGTTGCGACATCATCCTACAGCGCTGAATCGCGATTGGACAAGCGCAAACGATGGAACAATATTCCTCCACGGTCACCCGTTAATGCAATTGCACTTTTGCACGTTTCGCATCCCAAGGCAGAATTTTTTATTCCCCCCCCGACCGTGGTTCGGGCTCTCCGAAAAAAAGCATTCGCTTCTTTTCTGCAACGGAACGTGTGCGATTGGTGGGATAAGCGAGGCTAGGACAATTGTACGAGGCAACGTTGCAAACGTTGTTCCGGAGTCCGCATCCCCGATATATTATCCCCATCCGGGATAAAGTTTAAGCTTCTGTCAGCCGAGATACCTCAAGCGATTATTTACATCTTGTTAAGTGTCTTATGTGGAGGATTGACCTTGCTATATAAAGACATCGTCAGCCGCGTATATGTTTTTGTGTAACACTGTATTATGTGAGCCTGGAGTCACTCAGTTAGGAGATATATTTAAAGCGAGTACATATAACCTTATATGCCACGAGAGACTCACTAAGCGAAACGCGGCTGCGCTGCGAAGAACGGCTGTGAGACACGAGTGCCGTCACAGGATATCACTCGATGACAATCTCGTATTTTTTGATTACGGGAGTTGATACATGTACCTTAATCTCTAAATATACTAGTATACAGTTAGTCATATAGGGGATATTAAGATTAAAGTGCATACAGGCCGCCTCTTCCATCCCCAGGTTGCTTTCCCCAGTTATCGACCCCAATACTACCCCGGACTATACCCCCCCCCAACACCCACAACCACACATGACAACTTAATCCTAGTCCCTCAAGTCTTTGAGATTGGAGCTAGAACCCAACTCAAAGTCCAATTGGCGCTTCAGGGCTATATCACGGTACGGATCAGCCCAGTTTCACCTTAATTTGTGTTCAAATGGGGTCCAGTTGACCAGAGTATTAACACACCATATTACTCCATTCCCTCCTACCTAGCCCCCCACCCATAAGGTAACATAACGAAAAATCGAGCCGAGCCCCCGGGGCATGAAACTGTCTAGGATGCGAAAGGGGTCGAAGATGGTTTCGTAGCTAGTAATGTAGTAAATTAGCTATAGGGGTCGCTGTCAATGGAAGTACTACCGCAAAAACTCGAAAATTGGCTATCTCCGGCCAGGGATTACCTCCTTCACGATTGGTTGAAGGGTGTAGATCAGGTCTGCTTATAGTAATTCTGATCTCATGCATAGCCAATTTTTCGAGTAATGGCGGTAGCCTCGTGCCTGGTGCGCTCCCCTGCTATGAGATATAGCTTTTAAGACAACTGAGTGAGTGATTATCTATCCCTATAGCCTAGCCGCATAGGTTAAACGTTGTTGAGGCCTCGGGGCATTTAACCATCCTATGGGAGGCGGGTTCAAACCCACATGCGTTGCTAGGGTCTAGCTATTTCAGGGCCTTCAGACCCCACGTTGCTAGCATTCCTACCACTCATAATACTTATACGGCAATAGGACCCTTTAAATCCGTCACCCGCCTGTGTTAAAGACTGTCCGATGGGGTGTGTGTGTAGCATCCGGCAGCTGTTCACACCTACTCGCCAATATGGAGCCAGTTGAAAATCTCATTGAAGATTTGTCGATAAGAAGGCCACGTAATCTGGAGAAAAGCTATATCAACAAAAAGGAAAATGTGTAGCACAGCCTGGGGCGCGCTTTTCTTGGCTTCGACTCTGTTTAGCGTCCATGGCCGGGCACATCATTGTTGTCTGGAAAGACGTGTCCTTGCTGTAGAGGTAAGGCAGGTTCGTATGCTCAACAGAGGGTTTTTATCAATATCAATTAATACCAATATCGTCACTATCACACTTAGGTTCACGCCCAGAATTCGTTTGCGGGCCGGGGCGAGTACTTAATTGGCCCCAGACGATCGGCCAGGGCAAGACTGCCCAGCCTCTGAGAAAAATGTTTTCTTCAGAGCTCCTAGGTAGATATCGTCCCGAATTACCTACTAGCTCTACCCCCGTGACAACCTAGGAGACAGTTTCCCTTTTTGAATCCTCGGATTGCTTTATCATGAGGTATCACTCGGCAGCCAGTTGAGGACCCCTATTTAATTATTATTACTAATAAGTATGTGAGTTTGACTAACTAACTGACTGATCGATCTAGTCTGCACATAAAGCCCTCCGGCTATAGCGCTCTCATTACGAAAGGGTCATTTGTCTCTCCACGACCTTTCCCGAGACTGTCCCCGGCAGAGTTCTAGAGTTGTATCACAAAGGTAACTATAAATCAGTGCCAAATTCTTTGTGTAGATCCATACGGCGATACAAGCTTTTTTCTTTGAATACTGACTACGATTACAAGCACTCTAGCTTCCAGATATATTCGAAAGCAATTATTCCAGCCACCTTCAATCTCAATCTTCACAAGACCAAAAAACAAAAAAAACAAAATACGACAAATTTGTATTTAAATAATAGGAACCCCACTGGAGTCCCGCCTCTGGCCATGAAATTAAGTCTTATAATTAACCTGCCAAACAAAAAACAAAAGCATCACCATCAAGCATTCCAAATAATTTGCGCCAATAAAGATAAAATATATATATAATCAAAAAAAAACAATCCACTACTATTCATTCCTACTACCCTATTTCCTCCGCTCTACAACACAGCAAGAGCACCGGCAATAACTAATCCCATTACCACACCGACCATACCCTCAACCTTAGTTGCTGCACCTTCGAACATAGCCTCAGGGGTCGAAGTAGGCTACACTAGCAGCGATGTTATCCTAGTCTTAGTGGTGACGCTAGAACTAACGGTAGAGCTGCGGGTGGTAGATGTGGTGGTGCTACTCACAGTAGAGGTGGTGGTGCTACTCACAGTAGAGGTGGTGGTGCTGTGGACGGTAGGGACAATGGTATTGCTGCTAGGGAGCGCCTCAGTAGAAGGACAGTCGACACCGGGTGCGCAGCCAGATGGTACTGAGACTCCAGTTGAAGAACCCGGGTGAGGGCAGTCAACACCGGGAGTGCAGGCGGATGAGACAGATGGGACAGATGGGACAGTGGCTTCTGTGGAAGATGCCGGATGGGGGCAATCAACACCGGGAGTGCAGGCGGATGGGACGGACGGGACGGACGGGACGGCGGTTTCCGTGGGAGAAACTGGGCGCGAGTAGTTGACATCAGGGGTGTAGGCAGACTCTACAGGGACGCCCGAAGTCGAAGCCGGGTGACCATGAGGGCAATCAACGCCCGGGGTGCAGACAGATGGGGCAGACGGCACAGATTTGACGGCAACTTCTGAGGATGAGGCCGGGTGAGGGCAGTTAACACCTGGTGTGCACGCAGATGGGACAGATGAAACTGTAGGGACAGCGGGGGGAGCTGGAGCACCTGGTGTACTGGAAACGACTGGGACGTGAGGGCAGTTAACACCCGGTGTGCAAGCAGAGGCAGAGGCAGGGGATCCGGGTGTAACGGTTGACACTGGGCGTTCAGGCTCCGGCGCATCAAAAGTAGGGACCGGGGGATATCCAGTGACGGCCGGGTATGTGACAGTGTTGGTGTAAGTAACACATTCCGAGCCCGCACATTTGCTAACGGTAACAGTCGAGCAGGGGGTGTAGATTGTCAACTGCAGCGTTGAGGTCACAACAGTGGGCTTGACGGTGGTCGTGGCGTGGCAGGCGTTCTCGTCACACTTAGTGAGTGTCTTGGTGATATATGAGGTGTAGGTAACGCATGGGGCTTCCTCCTCCTCCTCCTCCCCGATAGGTGTACTAGGAGACGGGATAGTGATGGCGGTGATAGTAGTCGCAATTTCAGTTGGGGCAACGGTAGCACTAACGACAGTACTGTTGCCATACGGGGCACCCACGCTGGAAGTTTCTAGGGAGTTGATAGGACCTGTAACAACCGGGGCGGTTGGACTTGTGACAATTGGAGCGGTTGGATTTGTAACTACCGGGAGGACAGTAGCAACACTGGTGCTTGTAACATCGGGGAGTGTACCATTGGTAACTGGAGGAATGATAGAGCTAATGGTGGGAGGCACGACAACAGTACTGGTATTGGCGGGTATGGTTGTTACAGGAGCAATGATAGTAGTGTTTGTAACCTCAGGAACGCTGGTACTTGTGGAAACCTGACTCGTAGAAGATGTTACAGGCGGGGCTATAACTGCTCCGGTCTTGCAGTTTTCTGCATCCGTGCAGGCTCCCAGGGTGAGAAAGACAGAACTATCCAAGAGCTCATCTGCAGTATCACAAATTGCAATCTCAATTTTATGAGCACCAGGGGCAATCACAGATCCACCCGCCCTCAGCAGCGGGGTGGATCCATCAAAGTTGGAGCCAGAAGCAGGAGGTGTAACCACATTTCCACTGCTAAAGAACCCACCGTTAATAGTGATTGGTGCACCATTCGAATCCTCTGCGATCTGTACCCCGTCGACCCAGATGCCGAAAACATCATTAAAGTCACTACCAACCCACTCCGGGTATTCCTCGCTAGCAAAAACGAACTCTGTGAAGAATCCAGCGTAAGCAGGGTCGAGAACGACGTCCATACTAAGGACTGCGGCATCATAGGTTTGCACGCCGCCGTTAAGGGACTGGCAGAGGGCACTTCCGGGTGTGCTGTTGATCTTGGACCCTTCCACAGCACTGTCGGAAAGAATGGTGTCAATTGCCTGTCCGGAGGTCATGACAATGGAGTCACGGATTCCCAGGGGGCCATCGGTGTAGGTGCCAGAGCTACCCGCTGCACCTGAGTAGGTGGCTGATACAAGAGTGATACCGGGACCAAGGACGGCATTTGCAAGTGCTGTTGCATCATTGGTTGGGGTGATAACAAGAGCGGTGGTTGTAGTAGCAAACGCAAGAGCTGCGAAGCTGAAGAAATACTTGGAATTGTATGTCATCTTGAAAGATAGTAGATATATATATTAACGATAGCCTATCCTAAATAGGATATGTATTATATTTTTTGAAAGAACGAATGAAAGAGGCCAGGAAAGAGTGACTGGCTACTGGACTGAGGTGGAGATTGAGAAAAAAATAGAGATATGGTGGGAGATTCTCTTTAAATATATATCTTCACATACTAACTAAATGAACCCCGGTAAGCACATCTGCAGGTCCCGAATCTTGGCGATGGGATAGAAGGAAAGGAGTGCAGGCGGAAGGCGGAAGCCAATGGGACTAGAAAAACCAACGAAACCTCTAATTCTGCCCCTCGTAGTTCTAGCCTATAGCTACATGTATCTAACCCAATCAGTCACATGAATAGTTGGAAAAAAAAAAAAAAAAAGGCACGGAGCCCCTCTCCCCCCACCTCACACTAACACACAAAATCCTAAGGGGGAGATTGTAAGCCCCCCGAAACTGTGCCCAATTACAAATTACCCTATTTTCCTAGCTTGATACACGTTCATCATTTCTTCCCACGTCTGTGGATTGTCCCTACATACATGGTTTACAGGCTGCTTTGAATATCTACCTCCGGCTCCGTCTATCTATTGCCGTGGAACACCATCGGTAGATCATAATAAGCTCAACCTTGTCTGGCCTCCACGCCTGTCAGATGCATGATGAAATCTCATTTGTACCACGTTTGGCACGAGTTTATTCGGGACAAGATTTATGAACCGACATTCCTTTGACCTGGGGGCAAAGCAAACAAATCATCCCTTTTTAACGGCCAGAATAGGCGCTCGTCCCTTAGGTACGATGCGGTGTTGTAGTTACTGCTTACCTATACTAGACCCAGCTTGGCACAATTTCATTGCGGCGCTAGATCATCGAGAGCGTATTCTTCCCTTCTTTGTGGCTGTTTACTGAGACATTGAGATCTCGGGCGTTTTTATCGGTGCAGAAATGCAGGAACTAGAGACAAACGGTGGATTATTTGGATCACGGGCCTTCCGCCTGCCTAATCCACATCTTGCAGGAACCCTCGGTTAGGAGCTATAATATATCGAGGAGCTCATAAGGGGAACCAAAGACGGGAAGCATTTGACTTGACCCTCTTCCAAACAGTCAAACGATCGTATGGCCGGGTATCATACTTACATAGACGGTCAACGGACCATTACGACTCTACTCTGATGGGTATCAATCGACCATTTTCAACCTTTTGGCCCCGATTACCTCTGCAGGCTGCCTTTGAGAAAAACCCGCAGTCAATGCATCAAGCAAATAAGTTGGTACCATTGGCTCGGATACCCGTTTCGCTAGGCTATCCGTGTCGTCCATCCATGGGACAAGCCGAGTTACTGGTACGACTCTGAATCAGAGCTAGACTTAATTTGGGGTGGTTGCATTGGAGGCGGTGGCTGAGCTCAACTTAATCTTGGCATGGACGATGATGGGGGACGTACATCCGCCAGGGTTAGAGTAGAAGATAGGTATCGGTATATCTCGAGTAGGTATTGAAGATATCGATATTTGGCACAGCTTGGCTCAGGAGAGCAAACAAATAATGGCCGAAAAGAGCTACTAACAAACAAACTGATCTCTACCTGAAACATGACGTCCCCAAACCTATGCGGGAAGCCTTCTGTTTACTTAAGTTATGATGCAGATCAACTACCGCAAAAGTCCGTTGGATAAGACCGGTCTGTTCTTACGGGTTCACGGCATAAGCCACAGAGAAATGGTGTGGCTTACGCTGCGAACCTGCAAAGAGAGACTGGTCTTATCAAACGGACTTTTGCGGTACTCCATATCATCTCGCCCTGAATTTATGAATGACGGGTTCTTACACTAAAATGTACTGATCTTGATAGGTACGCAATACAATCTAAAATCCGACCGTTCCGTGACAATCCTCCAGCTATAAACCCCCGGCTTATAATATATATTACATATATATATGTTGTGTTGCACCTGTTGTTGGCGGGAAGGGAGCGCAGCTATAACCAGCTTCTACATGTATTCTTCAATACCCAGCTTGGCAAGCCAACATAACTGTTTGGTATTGTAAGTGCGGTCACCACTCTTAGGATTGTCTCGAAGTGTTTCGCATCCTTATCTTCGCCCCATTTCTATTGACAGGAGCCAAAAATGAGACAAGCCCATCAAACAAGCTTTCTTGGCACGAAAACTAAAAGCACTAATAACCAATTACCCCTTGTTGGCGAGGCATGAAGGGTTTATTGATGCTATGGTGATCATTCAGCTGATTCTTAAGACCCCCACAGTACTCTAGACTCTCGACTTCTCCGGGATCAAGCAGCCCGTAAGTGTCTATGGTGCAGCCGCAATCTAAAGCTTAAGCTTAATCGTACATACCTGCCATGTATGGACGCAAACGTACACCATGTAGCCAGGTCGCGATATATACTGCGGCCACCCGATAGATGCCTAAATAAAGCTCATCCCCATATTAAGGGGTGGTATGGATCTATAGAGTCGGTTTGCAGTACGATGAGTTACGAATCTTGCGTCTGAAGATGGCTGTGGTTATTCACGGGTTGACTGATTGAATGATACCTCATACATGCATTGGTGATTTGCGGGTGAGGCCTAGGGCAGGTTGGATTTGAATTGGAATCATAGAAGTTAGCAAGCAGGCGCCGATCTACAATCCTTAGCCTATGTGCTTCAGATCGATGTTCGATTGGGTACCCGCTTGACATGGCAAACACTTAACTCTCAATAGCAGATTCGGGATGTATTAATCCATGGTGGAGGCATCCTGCGTCAGCTTTCCGAGCTATGCACTGGTTTAGTCTCCGCGCGCTGCAGTCTGGGAGAACCCTAGATACATGTAGTCCCCTAGAAGCTTTGAGGTTGTGTGGTAATATCACCGGAACCTAAACTAAAAACTAAAATCAACTCCGGTCGAAGAGCATTTCTACAAGTTACTAAAAGTCACTAGCTACATATCTTTGATACACTATTGTTACACGCCCCCCCCCCCCATCCCCTGATATGAACTAGGCGTGTTGTCCGTCCCCGGAATACTACATGTATGCATCCAAATACCTCCACATACACAGAAGAGAAGGGAACGGTATTGAGCATGGTAGTGCTTGGCTTGGTTGGTGAAAGGGAGAATTTGGTTTTTGTAACTTGACATCAGGGAATATGGCAAATACAAATTGCCGAATCAACTTTATATTCCCACCCAAAACTCTTTTCTTGAACGTAACAACTTAATTATATACATCCCACCCCCGATCGAACCGTGAGGCTAACCACATGTATGTATAGCGAATCACAAATATTGTAGTGAACGATCAGCGGGTCCCTGATTTCAAAACACAAAAAACTGTGATCGACCTTAAGTTTGTGACCGATCTCGCAGACCGCGCTGATGGCTGTCCACCTACTTAACGGCTTTCACCAAAAGTCTAAACAATGAAATTGGGTGATATGCCATAATCATTTAGGGCCCGTTTGGCAACAGGCCAAAACGGAGTTTTCACCCTTGTAAAATCCGTTTCAACGATTTTTTTGTTGGCCTTGATCCTTGTAAACTCCGTTTTATCTTGTTGCCAAACGGGCCTTAGCAATGTGTAGTTGCGAGTTTCTGTAGATCATGTGGCGTCACTCGGCTATGTTGTGACAACAAACAAAATGTCCGGGGCTATAGCAGGGCTGATATCCGAAATCTTGGATGAAGGTGTTATTCCTCAATGAGTTGTTAGTATGACCTAGTCTTTGAAACTTGGCTAGATAATGACTCGAGACCCGCCTCCACTCCCCTTAATTAATTCTGTTTTCGAGGGGAAAAACTATAGTATAATCTCATTCAATTAAGATAAATTATAAAAACAAAAGGGGAGTAACACTGCGCTCAAGCTCCATTAAAATGCTTGTTTCAGTGCCGTTTACTCCCATTTTAAGCAATATCACAGGCTAAAAAAAATGGGTTTGCAATTATATCTCTTAAAAATAAATGATAACATTATAGAAGACAACCCTCCACCCCCCACAGAATTACATAGCGAGCGTTGTTCTTCTGGATTAACACTGCCCAATACCCACCCCTTCCCTTATCACCGATGGTGTTGGATTTATACTCGTAAGCCATGAGAAATCCGGTAGATTTCTGTGATTAGCAATGCATATATCACCATATGCACACCTCCAGGCCAATATCGTAGGCAGGAGGCACCGGCAATGTGCCAGGAAGCGCACCTCCCGCAACCATTGTGTTGACCAGGTTAATATTGTAGACAGGAGGCACCGGCAATGTGCCAGGAAGCGCACCTGCCGCGGCCATTGTGTTGATATGGCTGCCCGGGCCTGCAGGAAATAATATTGCCGGTTTACGGTAAAGATCCTGGAAAAGTCTCCCAATGACACTATCACGGGAGTCTTTGCCTTGGTCGTGGTGGTTTCAAAAAAGATAGATGCCAGAGATGAGTTGCAATCAGATCTTCCTCCCTCTATCGTTGAGAGAGCCCAAAGGCGCAATGCCTTAAAGGTTTGTCGTGGGCACGTTGGAGCTGAAACCCGATGATGTGTTAGAGCTCATCTCAGAATCCGCAATAGTGCATTTGGGCTAATGAAATCGATCGCGCCAAGTAGATAGGGATGAAGATTTCTCACCTATGTTACACCCGCTCATAACAGCCAGCCCGAACCCTCCGGCAGCACCCTAGTGGTCCTTCGACCAACAATATCACGGTACCGCATACCAGTGCTATGATAGGCGAGCCCAAGTCTACTGCTAGCGGTTATGTAACTCAAAGCAAGTCCGGCCAGGCAGTGTACCATTTTTCAAGCTCTAGACCCAACCCATATTTCTATCAGCAAATATCTTCAAAGGGGGTATTCATAAATGCGTGATTATACGTACGTATTGAAACACTACTCCCCACCAAATGGCTTGGAGAAGCCCATTCATATCATCAGCTCTGTCCGGTAGTGCCTGCCCATAATTATTAGTAAAGTGTTCCAAAGAGAGATATTCTTAAGACGGGGCACCTTACCTATGTGCTCCGGATCCCAATGTAGTATTACTTGCCGCCCTCTACTGGTCAGTTAAACCTAGTCTCATACTCATCCCCTACGGGCAGCTTGCTGTTCGAATATCCTCCGTGCGAAGGCTGAGACGGTTAAACCTAATGCAGTACCTTCGCCCTAGGAGAAAAAGACCAATCCAGTTCTAATCCCACACCCCCCATGAGTAAAGTAACTCAGTAATAGATATTCTGGAAGGGATATCCACGTCAGGTTCTATTACTACCAGCAGGTTTGGTGTAGTACAATCGCCCTACGAGAATACCGGAATCTAGTATCACATTTCTATCAGCATAATCTTACCAGGGGATGTTGGGTAAGCTTACATCTTGTGACATGATGACAACTAGGGCAGCCACATGTAGTTGCAAATAGAGGCTAGTCCCAACCTCCTGTTAGCAAAGTATTCCTTTAGATAGTTTTCATAGATTAAGGGGGGGACCTATATACCAAGATTGTTACTTCACTTGATAAATATTGACAAACCCCCGTCGGTGGGACTTGATCAAGACGGCCCAGTTGCAGTACAGATACCCTAAAAGAATATAACTGACTGCAGAGCAAACTAACAATAGATGCTAGCTTGATTACCGTGTTCTGCAGGCAGCCCACTCATAAAGTGCCCAACGGAGCGGCACGCTCAGTGAGCATATATGCTCTCCCGAAGACCCAATTTCCCACTCATAAAGTAAGCCTCAGTGAGCATATATGCTCTCTTGAAGGCTTAATTTCCCACTCATAAAGTGAGGCTGGAAGAGATCGTGTGATGCACAGCAGATCAAGCTAACTTCCTTTGCGATCTGCTCGATGCGTACCTCAATCATGGTGCCCCAGAATCCGCTCTTTAATGTGGGGTTTGTTGCTTTGGTGCAATTGAGAAAAGCATCTCTATTGAAGCAGCACATTGCTGGTAGAAATGTATGTAGGTGTAGTCCAACGAGTATATACCATTACGGTAAGAGGGGGCAAGGACAAAGGGAGGAGCTGTTGATGTAAAGGGATAATATATGTGAGATATACCATCATCGTGAAAGAAGGAAAGTTTGATGTAAGAGGGTATGGATAGAGGTTTCAGGATGATGGCGTGTGGGAGGTATTATATATGCACACACGTACGATATCACCGTAAGGGAAGATAGTATCAGTGCTGTATCTTTGGGATAGGAGAAACGAGTGTGGGAAAAATCCTTAGGGGAGAGACTACTCTTGGGAAAAGAGGGTAGGTAGCAACTGGTGCGGGTAATAATCTACGGAAACCCACAAAACTGGGTGGGAGGCCAGGTACGTAAGGATGCAGGCTCTTCCAACTACAGCCATAGCACTAGATATACATTTATGTATACGCATTCTCTCTGCATGTGCTCGCCGCATACATGTATATCCCCCTCCTCTCCAAATATCAACGTTAATGCTCGACTAATTCCCGCAGGTACGTAGCCGACACTAAGGCTAGAACCTTCCCTTCAGCCCCAGGCTCGAGAGGCCCTGGTTCCGCTGATGGTAAATTTCAAAGTTACTGTGTTTCCACACACCTATAAAGCTGTTTTTTCTGTAATTCATTCAATATCCACCACGGCGGCGTCAAGCCCTCTTACACTTTTACCGGGCTTGTCGAGTGAGATCTTGTGAATGAGTTCTCCTAGCGATGATACTAACCAAAATTTCCTCCTTCGAGACAAAAGACATTACACGCAACTTGGTAAAACGTGAATACAATTTGACTACGTAGCTGAAACATCCGCTTAGTACTTTACTGACTTAAGCCATAAAATGTGATATAAATAGAACGATACGATTACATGATTTGAAGTAACAAAGCTTCACCGACTTAATATGTACTACGGGAAAGTCATCTTTGAATTCCAGATTAGCTAATTAATTCCAAATTCCAATACCTATCTGAGTTTAGTTTCTGGTACGAATCAAATAATCTCTCAAGATAGGTTAGCTTGATTACCAATTTCTTGGCAGTTAATTAGGAATGATATTTTTGACATGAATTCTCTCAATCTCCTATCAACGACGTAATTTCTCCCAAATAACGCTAAGCACACCCGATGACTCAACAATAAATACATACATGTTTTTACCTTTACCCCACTCCCCCACCTCCTCTCACCAGCACACACAAACACACCACCATTCCAGTCCTTACCATCAAAAAAAATCCAATTTATTTACAATGTATATTACCGCCCTCGCCAAAGCCTTTATTTTAACCCTCCTCGCCGCCATAGTGGCCGAGTCCAGGCCTACTCCTGCCCTCGACAATGGCCTCACCCTCGAAGGCCTCTCAAACAAGATCCGCACCGGCTCCGTAGCCATCGCAAACGCTGGCCATCCGAAGGATTCGAGGATCCAGCGGGTCACTAGTAAAGACGGAGAAGTCATCAGGGCTCAGAGTGAGGGCGGGCCCCAGGGCGAGGGGGGGCCTCAGGAAGAGAGCGGACCCCAGGGGGGAGACAACCACAATTAAAGATTTGTGATGTGATTTAGCAAATGGGAGTAGTATGTAAGGCCACATATACTTATGTTACTCGATCATGTATTTATATACGCTATTTATTATTGCTGGAATACATGTAATTCGAAGCAATCGATGCACAAACCTGAATTGAAACGTGGCATTAAGTATCTAGCAGTACTACAGTCTACTAAATAGGAGCTACATACCTCCTACTTTCACTACCCGTTTAGCGACCGAGTCGTGAACAAAGTTCTCAATATATCTAGCTGGAGAGAACGAATAATCCCGGGGGTATTCTCGGCATTAATAATTCTGCCTTCATATTCGCTAGTAGGCCCAATAGGCAAGTTTTCAACCTCGCCAAGGGAGGCTGCGCCGCGGGTACCTTGGAACTTGGTGCTTGGCATAGGGTTAGGGTTTCCCGGAACCAGTTTGCTCGCTCGACACCTCAGGTACGTTAGGCCGGGCCTATAACTCTACCAGCCTACACACGCTCTATATTATGGAAGGTAAGCCTACCCAACACAATTCTAGTAGAAATGTCGAGAGATCTCTAAACGATGATAAGAGCTTTAGTGAACTAGATTTATTCATCGGCCCATCGATATCTAGAATCCAATTAACAAGGGTTTTTCCATCAAGAGTCCCTTCATGCTAAGCCATAAATTAACCCCGACTAGCCCCTCTCTTGGACTGCTGATGGTGCAGCAATGGGGGGGTACCCCGGAGTACAACAGCAACCAAGCTCTACCATAAACCGTAGAAACCCAAAGCAGGGGCTGATATACTGCTGAACGGAGAGCCAACACACCCCGACCTCCAAAGGAACCGCCACATGAAGATATCCATGTATACAAGTCATTTTACGCTGATAGACATGGTCATGGTCAATCCGGACAGAATCTATGAAACATGGCTCCCCCACAAAGCCCGAATCACCGACAATACAGAGGAACTAAAAAGTCCATCCGTGAGCGCTCGCGGATATGGAACATCTGTAATTAGGCTAGAACATTCCCAAGTAAAATCCGAGTGGGATCCCGTGCCAGATATATATCAGTCCTTCAAACTCCTATCAGGGGTCTATCTAAATATCTCACTATCCAATGTCCATGCTGAAGGGCTTGTTACTATAGCTATGCCACCGTTTAATAGACTAGTTTGGCCTAATCAATGTTCCGTGACTTTGAAGGCTAGGGTAGCTTTGAAGATTATCTATCCTTCATGCATATATATATCCAATTTAAGTGCTGGTGTTATAGGCTGTTACAATGGCAGCAAAAGATGGATATATATCACCTAACCAAATCCGATGCTTAACCAACAATTGAAACAATCTATTGCTCTTGCATATTGGCCCAAAACTAACCATAGTAGTGTTGCTGTCGAAAAATGCGTACTCGGGGAGTCGAACCCCGTTCTCCCGCTTGGGAAGCGAAAATCATAACCGTTAGACCAAGTACGCTTGCTAATGACATGACCAATTCTTTTATTCAACAATTCTATAAAGGGATAAACCCGGTTGATATAGAGATGTAGAATGAAGTACATTAGTTAGGGTTAGTTAGGGTTAGTTAGGGTTAGTAGTTACATACTTACACTCCTCAAGCTAGCCAAACCACTGGGCCACAGGCTTAGCTACAAGAATTTTCTCTACATTTACATTCACCTAGTATGGCTCCCATTAGAGTACACAGTTTAAAACATATATAACCTAGACTATATGTACGTATTAGAGCGTGTTGGCCACACTCATATTTTCAAATTTTGAGTTCAAATTTTAAGCTCTTGGCGGGCTATCCACACCAAAAACCAGTCGCCAAGACTAAATATTTAGACTTAGAAGTTGTTGGCCAATACGCTCTATTAACATATTATATCAGTAAAGACTACACTTACTTTATAATCATGAACGGGTATTTTGGGACCGGAGCTAGGTCCTTCTCTCCATCAATATAAAATCCCATATGATCACCCAGCCTTTCCACCAACACCACAAAACTATAGGCCGAGCAAACCTACTACATAACTACTTTAAAGTATTGTAGCTCCTCACGCGTGTCCTCCTCACAGATGATAGCTAAATTAAGTCATAGGAGACTGGCCCTAGACCTCCGATCCATACATACATACGATCTAGCTAACTGCCTTGTCTGTCAAATATCTACCCAAGCACGGTTGTAATACAGGCTCCCCTCTATATATATTCTCTAAATTTACCCAATTAATGTCATATATATATTATATACTTTTATGCGCCCCCAACACCCCCCGACAATATACGAATAGCTATAGCTAGGCCCCCGCGCCGCATAGCTATTGAGTCTCTGCTGGGCATCGGAAGTGACACCCAATGACACATCAATTAACCAATCAACCAACCCAGTGACACATTCATCCCGCGACACCCGAGTGATATATCATGACACATGGAGCTTACGCCTAACCCTATGCAACTGCAGTACACTTAATGCGGAAGGAAAATCTTTTACCATACACCAAAGAAGCACATAGTCCCCCGGATATCCTCAGCCCGGTTTCTAATGCATCATGCCGAATTAAATACGCCTCTCACATGCAAGAAAATGGGTGGATTGACCCCTTTCCATCTACCCCGCAAGATATAAGATGAGTAGATCGATACATGTTACAGGGTATAATGCGGGGCTCATTGCGGAGTACGGTGAACCGTCGTCCGTACCCTACATGTAGTCACATACAAATCCCCACCTGTTATTTAGGGGGGCAGCAATTGACGATACATGGAGATACCGCAAGTAAGCGATCTATAAGTCAATCATATATTCTCCCACTGGATTCGAGAGCATAAATCCCAACACCGAATAACCATCACTACCAAAAACTAAGCACATACCACCTCCAGAAACCCCAATCATGTCCGCCCTAGTCCCACAGATGAAATTCGCCGAACCAACGCAGCCCCCAGCACCTTACCCAGCACCAATACACTGGGGCAGCAATAACTCGGAGAAAAGAGAAGACCCAGCCATAACGCGCTTCTCCCTCGCCGGTAAAACCGCATTGGGTATGTACATGTACCTACATATTTTTTTACCCCCCCACCCACTTTCCGGTAAGCCCACTCACACGCCAACGTGACCCACCTAGTGACCGGCGGATCCGGTGGTCTTGGCTTCGAAGCCTGCCGCGCCCTCCTCGAGCACGGCGTCAAAATACTGCTAATATTCGACACGAATGCCACTGTCGGAAAGACCGCTGCGGAGAAGCTATACACTCTCTTTCCGGAGACTAAGATAGTAGTGCACTTTTATGAAGTAGATGTGACAAACGCGGCTGCTGTGGAGGAAGCGTTGGGGGACTGGCAGATCGATATACTAGTGACCTTCGCGGGGGTGGTGAAGTGTGAGCATGCGCTTGATATGAGCCAGGCTGCGTGGAACAGGGTGCTAAATGTAAACCTTACGGGATCATTCATTTGTGCGCAGGTAGTTGCAAGGTATGTCTTGATGACCCCCTGGTTGCTTTGGTAGATCTAGAGCTGACTTGGCGGGCGTAGGAGGATGGCAAGTAATGGTAGTACCGGCTCAATAATATTCATTGCATCGATTTCCGGGCATGCAGCGAACTTCCCTCAGCCGCAGGTCAATTACAATGTCTCCAAGGCCGGTGTGCTGATGATGGTGAAGAGCCTAGCGGCGGAGTGGGGAAGATATGGTATCAGGGTGAACTCAATATCGCCAGGGTATATGGACACTGTATTGAATGAGGGTGATGGGTTGAATGAGCATAGGAGAATATGGATTGAGAGGACACCATTGGGAAGGATAGGGGGGGTCGACGAACTGAATGGAGCCTTAATATTGCTCTGTAGTGATGCCGGAAAGTTTATAACAGGGACGGACATCAAGGTTGACGGTACGTATATTGCATAATTCTTTCATGCTGGGCTATTATTGACTCGAGACGGTGATAGGTGGTATCTCAGCTATAGTTTAGATATGTAAATCGCTGGATTAGGCTTTCAGTTCAATGTAATCATGTAGTTAAATTTTATTTCGAGAACTTTCCATGTCACTGGCACGATATCTACTACATTGAATGGGTCATGGCGAATCACTCGATAGATCACTGCACAAGGAATACTCTCCTAACCAACCTAACCGCACCCATCCTTACGTGTCACTCAAATAGACTGTTGTCCAATAAGTCCTCGCAATCCTTCTCAGTCATACTCATCCACCCCCCCAAACCCACCTCATCCGTACCTTCAATACTTCCAATCCCCCCAATGCTTCCAATGCTTCCAATTCCCCCAATCCCCTCAATCCCCTGGATTCCCTCAATGCCCAATCCATCCATTCCAATACCACCCCACTCCTCCATACCCGCAAAAAAGCCGTGCTCATTGCCTTCCAGCACCACTTCCTCATTACCACGCCTCCACAGCCTCCCCACCCTCCTCAGCACATCCAAGCACCTCGCAGCCCCATCCCCCACGCACCCCCTCGCCGCATCCAAACACACCTCCGCGCTCTCTAACCCCTCAATCCACACCGCCTCCTGCTCCTCCGTCTTCAGTATCGCAATAACCAGCACCAGCGCCGCCTGAAACACAAAATATGTGCAGTACCATGCCGCGCCACGCCGCAGTGTCTCGGTTTTTACATACTCGCGCACGCTCGCGATCGTCTCCAACGCCAGCGAGATACACACTGTTGCATCCCGGTCGGGGAGCTGCCGTTTCCCTTTCTGCAGTAGTGGCAGGAAGCGCTTGTACATGATCATGCGCAGGTTGAGCTCCTTCCAGAGCACGACAGCGCGTGGTTCACGAAACCATGCAGGGACAGTGGAGGCGGGGGTGGTGAAAGAGGGGGGGAGGGAGGCGTGCCAAGTGTGAATCTGCGTGTCGAAGGCGTGGATCAGCTCGCGGGAGAGCTGGTTGTGGTATTGATGAGAGATGAAGTAGCTCTGGATCCGGGCTGCGAGGCGCACGAGGGAGGCGTGAGCTATCATGGCGGTATAGGTTGTTATACCGCTTGTGGTGGGTGGAAGTGGGGATGTGGGGGTGGTAAGTTCCTGTTTATAAAGTTGAGTAAACGATCATTGGCAATGTATAGGGCTTTTTATTTTAGGGATGCCACCTGGGGAGGGTGCCTCTTACAGGAGATGCCAGGAGATCAATTGGGTTCTGATGTGAGTGCAGAAAGCCATATCAAATCATAATCGACCCCCTAGGCATCACGAGTAAAACGGTAACCCCGGTGGAAGTGAATTATAAGGATTATCCAGAATCCTTTATAAATACACCGCTTTCCACAAGCCCTACCCATCAACCCGTAAAACAAAAACCCCACTATACAGTAGAAGACAAAGACACGTACCGAATCGTCAACATTCACCGGGATTCTCGTTGAGGCCCTGTCACTAACCACAGCAGGCCTTCCAAAAGTAATACTCGCGCCGACATCGAAAATATATAGTAACCACCACACCCTCCTCCTTAATTCCCGCCCCAGTGTCTCTCTGACGCATCGATAACCCTCGTGATGCAGGCCCAATCCAAAGCCCATCCGTACTGCTGTACCCATCATGTTGTATCCCGTATTCGGACGATCCCTCTTCTGTAGATATTGCCCCATCATTGCAAGAGCCTGCACACGCTCCAGCGTGCCTGACTCCAGAATACTTGCCATTGACAGCCCGCCACGGACAGCAGTCCATATCCTCATGTCGACATCCATTTCATCTCCGTTGCGACCATCATATACCGTGAACGCACCAAGCGTCAGCACCATTCCGTAAACCAGCCGGAATGAAGACGACGGCGGAAGCGTGCTGAGATTATTACATGCATGCCGGAAGGAAGGCCCATGAATGAGTGGATACGAGGGATGATAATGCTCGAAGAAAGCGTCGATCAAGAACGAAGCTGTCAGAGTTGTGGTAAGGTTCTGTGTAATCCTCGAAATCGACGGTGTGGGCGTTAGCAGCAAAGTCTGTGGGGAGTTATCCCGCCTAGAAATGAGGCGATGAACTGTCCGTAGGAGGGCTGCCCCAGAGGAGGTGCCTACATTATATCTGTGAGTTAAGAAGCACCTTGGGGGGGAGGTGTGGCAGGAAAGCTACCCACCAAGGTACCCAACGTCTCGACTGTCGACATTAAGACTAGCCATGCCATCCGACAGCTCGTTGATCTCCCGCTCGTGCCACTCGAACCCGCAGACATTTTCACTCTCGGGTAGCATTTCCTCCAGGTCAGCATCGCCGTACTGCCCTGCAGCTATGTCGCCATCGTCGGAGGAGTTGCACTCGGGACTAGAGAGGAGCGCGTCGATATCGATGCTGGGGTCGAGCGTCCGGAGAAGTGTCTCGAGTTTGGCACATCGGGCTTGGAGGTAGTCGAGGTTTCTAGAAGGCAGGCACGCCCAATGTTAACCACTACCCCGGGCCCGAAGTGCGGGGTAGTGAGGGGGCGGTTTAGAGGGTAACAAACTCACTTCCTGGTCAGTGGGAGCCGGACTGGTCGGGCCTCATATGCGCAGGTTCGGTTTGCTTTCTGGCAGAAGGTGCAGGGCGTTTCCCCCGAACACTGAAAATCTCCGGGTCAGCTAAGAGAAAATAGAGAGGGCAGGGTTGGGTTGTGCTGCATAGATACCTTTCCTTTTCGACGCTGTTATGGATTCGATCTATAAGCCTTGGTAACTTGAATTGGGGGATACCCCATAGGTAAGGTAAGGTAAGGTGGTAAACATACCTTGCATTCTGTACACTGGGGAAACACAGTTAGCCTTTCTTCTATTGCTCCTGCTACTAAGGGACTGGCTGCATAACAGGTTTAAAATTATGACATGATGTAGAGATGCAGCGAAAGCAAGAACTAGAAATAAGGTAGGATGGACCTACCGCCCAAACTGTAGTATTTGCCGGTGAGGCTCTGTTCCGACGCTCTGCTGGCATTGCTTTAACCTGCCTGTAAACAAATATGATCCTCTATAGTTGCTTGTGGATGCTTGGAGATGTGGAAAAATCAGGCTTGATTCACAAAGGCTCAGTCGGTTGATCTTCGGTTGCGAACGCCAATCTCGGGAGCGATTTCGCCGAAAATGGGGAACTCACGATCTAGAGTGGGGCGTCTGACTGCTATCCAATGAGGGTGGTACCCACCGGCGAAGTGGCCGGTGGAGGAAACGAGTGATTCATGAGGGGGCACTCGGTTTCTGAGTGAGATGGTATTTACTAGAGTGATATGATGTGAAGAAATGTTCAGGTCATATCATAGTGGGGAAATACATGTAACTACACGCAATCTATGCACCTAGCTGATGCCTGAAAACCCCAGGTACATAGCAACATGTATCCCGGGACCACCGAGATCGTTACTGGGAGATCTCACGTTACACCTCGGTGCTAGAGATAATTTCAGAAGCTTCTCTACTATTACTACTAACAGTCAACTACATTTAAAAATCCTTAATCAATTGACACCGACAAATAGTATCTAAAATCATACCAGATCATATATATACATGTACTACATGTATTATATATATATGTCAGCACCGCATACACAGAACACTCTACTTGATTCTATCCACGACATCTTAAAATACCCATATCACTTTCTCCCGCGCGCAAAGACTCTCCTGTTTCAAAATATCAATCAATGCTGCACCGTCATGCCAGGGTTAGGGTGTGTGTTTAACCCGCCCTCATCGGCGGTTACCCCCCTTGGCCAGCTCGTTATCTCAGTTCATGGAAACGTGTCCGTTTTATCTACCCTCGTTTTGTTTCCCGATTCCTGAAGGGGCATCATAACCGCGTATCCACCGTCCACTTTTCAGCTGAGAGGGAGAAAAAAAATGGCGACTAGCCTACCTGCGTGCATGAGGAAAAAAAATAGTGGTGATGGATCGATGGGGGAAAAAGGTGGTTGGGTTGCACAGAGGAGGTTCGTGCGTACGATTGGTTATGTTTGTGGCGTAAGATGGAACGAGTAGAAGTGAGACTGTGGAGAATAGAATTCCCGACGTGCGGACGACCCGACCAAACCCCAGTGACACCACCACCCACCCCCCCCTTAAAAAAATAATAATTAGTAGCCTAAGGCGACGTCAGCAATTTCACGGTCCGGCCGGAGACTACCAGCCTTTCGATTTTTTTTTTTTATTTCCCTTTACTTTACATGATGATGTTAAAGAAACCCTACATGTATGTACCTGCTACCCCCGCCCCCTATGTACCGCACAAGATGGAAGTAAAGGCAATGGAAGGTAAGGATGTTACAATTGCAGGCCCAGGATATGGGTTCATGTCGAGCGGGACAAGGCAGAAATCGCAATTAATCTCCAATGTGCAGAGAGTACATAGCAGCAGCAGCAGCAGCAGCAGCAGCAAGAACAAAACAACGCAGAAGCGCAACGCAATGCCCCAAACGCATTGTAGATCCATCAGCTAGGCTACTCTAGACCCATCATCAATATTTCTTCATATCGCGCGACAAAAGAGATTGCCCAATTGCACGGGAAACAAAACGAGCTGATCCAATGGTTCAATTGTTCCCGCTGATCGAGGGTGGAAATTGTAGTCTAGAGTGGTACGCACTGAGACAGACCCTGAGACCCTCCCCCTCCCCGACTCGGATCGGATGTCAGGCCGCTGCTGCCCGGTTGTGTAATGTGATGATGGTTGCTGCTTTAACCCCCACAACAGGGAAGCCACCTAGGTTTGGTGCGGAGGTAAACAAATCAGTAACGCGTCAAACGTAAGAGCGGCAAAGTCAACAACAACGCGTCAAGGTGATAATACGAAACAACTGGAAGTCTCCCCGAGACATTGGAATTGGTCAATGGCAAGAATTCACACATGGCAAGAATGGAGAAGCATAAATTTTTTGCAGAAACCGAAAAAAAATCACTTTGTATTTAGTTCCCTAAGGTCGAACAATTTTTCCAAACTACCCGCTTGCCAAGGACAACTGTAAAAAAAAAAAGAGCGAACGCAAGAAAAATGAATCAAATGCCAAACAAAGAAACCCCGCTTGATATTTCCTAAGGACTACAAACATGATTATCACCAGTTCCTCTCCCCCCCTTCCCACCCAAATTAAAATTCGTACCATCTTTTTTTGTGATGTTTTTTCGCATTAAAACATGAAAGATATCTCGAAAACGTAACACAAAAGAGAAAAGACGTAACTATTGCTGCCGCCAACACACTACCCCCCCCCCCCAGAAACACCCACCCACAGAGACTAGTACACGATCATCCAAGGAGAGCTATCCCCAAAGAATGAAGTTTACACACAAATGGAAAATGTATTAGTTATAACACGTTTACAACTTGTGGGCAAGGTGGACAATCTTGTAGTCAACGGCCAACTCCTTGCCGTGGTCAGAGATGACCAAGACACGGACTGATCCAGATCCGTGGCCGAAAGCCTCCTTCAAACGGCCCCAGAGGTGACCCTGGTCAACGACCTTGAGACCCTGCTTGATCTCACCGGTCTCGGTCATGGCAACGAGCTTTCCGTCATCACGGATGTCGATGAGACGGTACTGCTTGAAGACGGGTCCGAGAAGAGAGTGGAGGACGACTGAGGGAGATGGGTGAGAGACAACGCAAGGCTCTTCGTGGAGCTGCTTGGTGAAAAGGTCAACACCGAGGTAACGGTGCTGGCCAGTCTGAGCAGAGGTGGTGATACGGATGATCTGGCAAGGACGGTGCTGGAGGATCACCAAGTCACCAATGCGGATGTGGTGGCAGGGGATGGTGAAGGTGGACTTGGTTGACTCGTGGGCAGATGAGATGTGCGCCGCCTTGGTGATGTGAGAGTCGTGGTGGCTAAGACCAGTGTGGTCGTAGACCTCGCTGTGAGTGTGGGAGCCGCCGTGGAACTTAGCCATTGTAGATGAAAGGTGAGGGTGTTGTTCGAAAGAGTGTTCTTTTTCGGTGAGGAGATGAGACTCGCGGACTTCGACTACGGGAGTGAACTCGTCGACGGTGACTTTATGAACGTGGTGGGAGGGCTGTTCGTAGACAGGATCAACAACTGTTGTGCGTTCGACAGTAGTAACTTCACTGACGACAATGGGTTCTTGAGAGTGATGACTGTGGAGGTGGTGGTCTTCCGAGAGCTGTTGATGTTGGTTGTGGAGGTGAGAGGAGGAAGAGGTGTGGTGGGAGTGCTCGTCTTTATGTAGGTGGACGTGCGGGATGTGCTCAACAACCTTGTCGGTAACTTTATGCACGATTCCAGAAGGGGAATGGTCGCTATGGTGGTGTTGGTCGTGGGTGTCGTAGTGGTTGCTGTGGTTGCTGTGGTGGACATGCTCAACAACCTTGTCGGTAACTTTATGCACGATGCCAGAAGGGGAATGGTCGCTATGGTGGTGTTGGTCGTGGGTGTCGTAGTGGTTGCTATGGCTGTCGTAGTGGTTGCTGTGGTGGGCGTGCGGGATGTGCTCAACAACCTTGTCGATAACTTTATGCACGATTCCAGAAGGGGAATGGTCGCTATGGTGATGATTGCTGTGGTTGTCGTACTGGTTGCTGTGGTGGAGGTTGCTGCTGTGGTTGTCGTACTGGTTGCTGTGGTTGCTGTGGTGGAGGTTGCTGTGCTCCTCATGTTCGTGGTGCGAGTGGGAAGAGTGGTGTTGGTGGCTGGTGCCCTGCAGCAACTTAGGGAGGTGGGGGCGGTGCGAGTGGTGTCCGTGGTGGTGTCTCCCGCCCTCAGAGGAAAGGGATGAGACAGAAGACCTGTCAGAGAAAATACCCTCTTCCGAGTGGCGGCGCTCCTCGTCAACGTAAAGTGCTACGTGTTGAGAGGGGTGCCCTTCATGACGGTGATGGTGAATAACCTCCTCGACTACGTGTTGAGAGGGGTGCTCGTCATGATGGTGATGGTGAACAACCTCCTCGACTACGTGAGTCGAGTGGTGCACGGGCACGGAATTGTGAAGATGTTGATTGTTATTGTGGAAATTTTGATTGTGATGGTGAGAATCGTGACGAACTGTTTCAGAGATTACAATGCGCTGATCCTCCTCTTCTTCGTGAGATAAGTGGACATGATGTCCCTCAAGACGATGGCTCTGTGGTTTCTCCAGCTCTACGACTTCGTGATGAGAATGATACTGATGGATAGGCGGCTCAGGCTCTACCACTCCCCCAGTATGGTGATGCTCAATTGTAGTCTCTTCAACTATGTGTGTACTAGTCCCTGGTGTCTTGTACGATGACGGGAAGACACTGAAGGGAATCGGGACTCTGGCGTCAAAATCCAGCTTGCCTGCTTAGTGATTTCTCCGGGATTTTCCTGTCGCCTTAATTAACGACAAGAAAAAGGAGAATACCCTGGTTTGTGGTGTTATAAAAAGGGGAAAGAGGTGCTCAAGCTAGGTGATGAACACGTCTGGCTGATTGAGCGAATTCAGAAGAGGCTGGAGCGGTTGGGATGCGAGTGAGGCGAGTGATTGATAGAGGAGGAACAAAAGGGAACCTGACTTCGCGATGAATTTGCGGGTTGAAGTAGGCGTTCGGGGACCGGGATGGGAGGTGACGCGAAATCTCTATGGGTAGGTTTTCTCTAGGTGTATTCTGTGGTCCGGGGATTCTCTAGACGAAGATCTGGGGTGGGGAAAGTGCGTGGTGCCTGAAATGGGGGACACTAAAGACAAAGCAGTATTATTTGCCAGACAAGACTACGATACGGTCCTCTCTCGAGGGGCGGGGAAGAGAGACAGGTGGGAAAACGAGATCTGTTTGTTGTTGTGTGGCTGGTGCTGTTTACTCTCGCCTACCTACTATCACAAGACTATCCCTATAATATTAATGGCCCCAATCGGGAAATACATAGCATCAACCAAATATCACTAGATCTCTACGATGTGGGCGCAAGTGAGCTATCTCAGCCAGCGCCAGCAAGGCCTGTGCGGTTTTTCCAGCAGGAATTGTCCATAGAACTGGCGACCTTTCAGGCCGTGCTGGTTCCCTGTCTGCTATCTGTTGTTTGGTAGTATGCAAACAAGAATAGAAACACAACCGGGGGCCGAATGGGTACTGTGTAACCTTTAGCTGCACTATGCGGCCCCCCTTCACCCCCGTATGCACCAATTGCCTATGAGGTAAAATAGAGAGACCATTGTATTCCACCTTGACTTAAGGATGACAGCTCATGAGACCTGTCTGGGGGAAAGGGGAAAAAAAAAGTCTCCCCGAAGAAGGGAAAAAAGGAAAGGGATGTATGAGGAAGCGAAAGCGAGAGGCTGGGAAGGGAACAGTAGCTAGCTGCCAGCCTCTCAATTTCCTGTTTAGCGAGACTTTCAGCGCAATATTTCCCCAGTAGACAGCAAGTCTAATCGTTCCTAATTCGACCTTGGCGTTTTTCGCGGATCGTTTAGGCCCAGGTGCGACAGGGAGCGGAGGGGAGCGAAGGATTCGGGGGATTGGAGAAAGTTTTGCCAAGGAGCAAGGGTCCAACCACTAGCGCTGTTGGCTCGACAACCGGGAGATTGTGATGGGCTAAAAAAGACGCCTAGCAGTAAACTAGAGTAGCGGGCTATCGATCGATCTCTGGAAGGAAGGTGGGGACCGTAGGGCGCACGAGACGAGCCAGGGGGGACCCGCCCCAATCAGCATGATGCGACGCAGAGATCGAGACCAGTTGGTTATGCTTGACAGCCTTGTGACCATGAGAATAAAAGACCAAGGAAGGAAGGAATCTGGAATAAACTTCAGCTTCAGCCCAGCTTCAGCTAGAAAATTATCATCGTCTGGATATATCCTCGTTTGTTTCGTTTACTGGCTGAAAATCAACCGCGCGCAAACCTGCTGGATTCTATATCAATGCTGCCTTATCAAAGGATAAGGGCATTTGTTCAATGCATTCACCCTTCATCAGCCAGGAGTTTACTCTGCCGGCCATTGGAAGCTCGGACCGCCGATCGCATATGTGGCCTTCACCGAGAATAAACAAGAGCCATCTTAGAAACTGAGCGGCATTTTCCCACAGTAATTGCAAAAGGAGTCCGTTTCGTTTCTTGGTGTTGTTCTCCTTCACTGTCTTCATACACAGTATTTCCTCGTTTCGCTGGGGCCCCTACATATCGGCGCGGTGAATTCGGCCGTGGTTCCCTCAGCTCGCAGCTCCCCGAAACCATTCTGACACATACCAGTCCTGCTCGTTCCTATGTCCACAAGACTGGTTAGTCGGTCAGCTTTGACAAACCTACTCTAGACACATACATAACAGAAACCAGGACCAAAGCCACCAACCACTAGAACCCTAGGGCACTCAAAGAAGCCCGCAGAAGGTTCAGGGAGAAGAAAGAAGCCTTGAAATTCCGCATCAGACATCTACCGCTACGGCACACGCATATACTCTATCTACAGGGATCTCCTTTCGCCACGCAGAACTCGATTAAAAAGAAGGCCGGCAAGAAGGAGCTGAAATAAATCACTTTACCTGAGTGTAGGGTGACTTATGACGAATTGGGTACAAATTTCTCCCTGAATGAAGGAAGGAGGTTGGGTTGACTAGGTTGCTTGTATGCGAGTGGCTGCGCATGCCTACGTCGGTATAAATCGGTTTAAGGTTCGGGCGGGAGGCACCGAGGGAAAAAAAAAATGTAAATGCAAACGGAACGAGTTCATGTTGCTGTTTAAACCAATTAGCAAAAAAAAATTAAAAGTTAAAAATTAAAAAAAAAAAAGAATGAAATATTATTAACAGATTTTTTGATAACCAACCATTACGATATTACAGCCCGGTTTTCATTCTGCAGTGTGAACGTGAAGAAAAACATACCATTCCACGACTCGACTGGTCTTTGGAGTTTCAATGCCATATGCGTGCTCAATTACAAATGGCGCATAAAACCCACGTTTCCCTAAATTTCACATGCAACATGAAATCTATGGGATCTGTATGGTAAGGTTTCGATCGGAAGCATGGGTGATCACTCGATATGCAACCAACCAAGGCGTCAACAGGACCCCACCGCAGGAAGGTTCGAACATGTACCCCGCAATAATGGCGGCGCGGCTCACAAATGGTAAACAGTCCAATTGGAATCTCAAATGCTGAAATATTATTCGATGTTTATGTGCAAGCCACTCCCCTCCGTTCCCGCTCCTAGTAGCGTTGGCAGCCAAGAGTTTTCGGCGGAAGGATCAGGAAGTACATACACCACGGTAGATATCGATGTTTTTCAAGGCCAAACGGGATAGCGGGTGATAAAGGGGCAAACATCTTCATCCCGCAGGATTGGAAATGCTAAACGTGTCAAATACCTCATGACAAGATCCGACGTTACGTTAGTATGCTTAACTTAATTCCGCTGATCAATTAAGAAAATGATGTGGCGTTGTCTGGTTAGGGCTAGGGTTGTAAACTTGGCGCATATGTAACACTAACGAATCGAATGCTGACACCCAATTGCGATTCTCCGTGCTGGACTGGCCCTGAAACGCTTCAAGTGCAAGGATCCCTTACATACGAAACTATCAACAGCCCTGATTTCGATATATCTATAGCCCGAAAATATTCATGAGTAAAGGGCGAGTGATATCACCTGATTCAAAAAAAAATAATCCTCTGCAAAGCCACGGGGGTCCCTGAATGATGTGTTCGAAGGAAGTATCTCGTTCCGGAAATAATAAGCAAGGAGCTACTGCAGGGTGCAGAAAATCAGAAAAAAAAAATGAGAGGATACAGTTCATTTTGTTGGCATACCGGCGCTGATGTAGGTATTTGTCGCTTCGCCGTCGCATATGGGCAGAGTTTTCTGCATTCGAGTCCGATAACACCCAATTGACATGTGTCACTGTAGGGTACTAGCCCGTATTCCCCGATTGTTCTCTGTGAGTAAGTTTTGGCCGGTGGCTGCACGCGTTCCGTCTCTGGCGTCAATCATGTGGTATCACTCGGACCTATTGGTTCGTGCGTGTCGATCAGCAGCATATCGCATCATATCAGATGTGAATCGGATCCAATATGCCAATATCGATTCTTTTGGCTTCGGTATCGTCCGCTTTGGTGTATCGGGAAATGTTCCGTCGCTCGATATCACGCAAAATCACGTGTGTCACGCCACGCCATACTAGAATCCAGCACAGCATACTCATGCTATCCTCGTAGAATTCAAAAGGGGGGTATTTGGTTCCTACTCGCGACAGGTAACAAGTACCCGAAAATGCAGGTAAGAAGTACCACAATTCGGTGCAGCTGCTGCAAGTAGAATGGGCCAAAAACTCTTAGCCAGGACACGGACGAATACTCACTGCATATCTTATTGGTTATATAGGAGGGATTTCCCAACGCGTGCAGTCAACCTCTTTGATAACTAATTCGAGCTCTCAGTGGTTGATATAGCAATGAAGGTCCACATTCTTCATGAACTGGCCAGTAGGTACAGTCTAGACTGCCGAAAACAGTGTCTTGGAATTGAATCTATATTTCCCGCAATGCCGATTATCCCCGAACTGCAACAGGCTTCAGATTTGTAGTGTAGATAAGTAGGCCACGCCATCTCTCCCGCTGTGAACATAGACGTTCTCTCCCGGAAAGACCCTGGTGGTGAAGATGATAACTCAGGCTTACATTTAGAGGGTAGATTAGTATCAGGATTTGCATCCATTCCGGGTGTAGCTTTATTCCATCTGGAGTAATTAGGGTTTATCCAAGATTTCAGCGCATTATAGGGAGTGGTATCTACAGCGAGGGATTGGAGCCAATAATGAGTTTCAACGGACGAAAGTGCCATCATGAATTCGAATATGATAGGATAGAGAACTCGATTGGAGTGGACCTGATGGGGCGGAACTAACAGGGATAACGTATCGTCGAGGTTCGAGTGGGGTCTACTTTTTTCCCGCGTCTTGCCATATAGTCCCGTTTACTAGCGCGGAAGTTACCCAGCGGAACGTTTTATTTGGAACTTGACACGGCAACGGGAGCTGATGTAACTGGGGCGTCATGCATGTTACCGCAACAGAGGGGCTGCCGCAATTATTTATCAATGATCATGACAGTACAAACATTTAGGCTACACTATGAAAAAAAGGAAAAAAAAGGGAGAAAGAAAAAGCTTCCTATCTGCTTTCTATTCCTAGCTTGCATGTAGTATCCAATTCTTGTGAGGTTTAGGTTTAGGTGTACTTATGTGCTAGCTATCCCTTAAGCTGTCACCAAAGTGCTGACCATTTTTGTGGGGCCAAAAGTGTGGCTTTGCTAACGAATTCCTTCAATTATTGGATCTGAACCAATCTCTAACCAATTGCTTGTCCGCAATTGCTGTGGTTTTTTGGCCCCCACAGAAAGGGTCAGCATATGACAGCTTAAGGGATAGGTTTATATACGCAACTAACTCCCGCGTTCTTATCCCTTAGTCTGTCAGTAAAATGCTGACCCCCCCCAGAAGAGGGGGGTTTTGTGTGGCTTTACTAACAGATCCCACTATCTCCCTTATCAAATAATAGATCTTCCATACAAAATTTAATTCCTCTATTATAGGGGGCCAGCATTGACAGGCTAAGGAATCCCTTCAGAGGATAAGATGGTCAAACTCGTGACCTGGCCCGTGCTTCTGCAACTTTCCTATTATCAAGAGCTGAGGGGCTGGTCGCATGTTGTAATCCATTGCCCAGAGCGGATATGATATAAAACTTTGGTGGGCCGCGAATTTGACCATTTTATCCTAGTATACCATGGGATAGCTATAGGTATTCAGGGAATTGATTTGTCCTCGCTCGCGGCAGGAGCAGGCCCAATTTATTATCGTCCTAGAAATATGGACCGTGGAGATGTACCTACTAGAGGACCGTCAGAACTTGGGTGTATGCTTTTACTTTGTTGGGGTAAACGCATCTAGCTAGAATATACGGTCTTCAAAGATTAGTAGACGTTGCATGGATGCGTTTGGTTGGGCCGTGACTGGATGAGATATTCATAAGGCATCACTCGATGTGCACTTGTAAATGATAAAGGAGCATTTCTAACCGTGGATGCGGGGGGGAGGGCTTGAGGAATTAAGGTGGGATTCACAGCTGCTCATATGAACCCCTATGAATCTATGTCTTTTTGCAAGCATTTTCGTGGGAGAGCCTGGCGGTCTTGTAGTGCTCTGTGCTTATGGAATTGCTTGTGCATGGGATATCACTCGACATATTTCGTAATCAAAGCTGCATTGGTTATTTGTTTGCCTACCTATTTATTGACTTCATAAATGTATGCAACCCAAGGTTATAATGAGATTTTACCCATAGCTCAACCAAAGCATGGATACTGGCTGCTTTGAAAGTGCATGAACTGAATTTGGATTTTGAGTCTTTAAATTCTATCCCTGCCCTAATTCCAAAGCGTGCCACCAAAAATCTAAATCAACAACAAAATCATGTCCTGAAAAAAACTTCTCGCACAATAATTCTTATCGCCTGCTCCTCGAACGAGTCCCAATCTCTCCCTTCCTCTATGCAATTTGTTTACAAGGCCTCACATCCTTCGTATCCTCTGCCCCATCCGCAGCTTTAGGTGGGTGTTGGGTCTATAACAAGTATCATTAGCTAACCATTCTTCCAAACCCAAAATCAGAAGAAAGAAACTATGCACTTACCACACCCACAAATACAATTTCCGACCCAATCTGTGTATACGCCATCCTGAACCTCCCTGTGTCCTTGCCCTCCTTCCAATCCGTGCTCCCCGTCATCAACGGGTACTCCCACATCTTATTCACAGTGCCCACTGGCGGGGTAAACATCGGCCCCTCATTCTTGAACGTCGACGGATACTTGCTCCCGTTCGGCGACCGGGCCGCTTTCGCCACACGTAGCACCCTATTGATCTCGGCCCCAGTAAATGTGTACTCATTTGGCTGAACAAGCTCCTTCTTCTTCTTCTCTTTCTTCTCTTTTGGTGGCGGTGCCGGCGCTGGCTCGGGTTCCGAGTCTGGGTCTCCCTTGCCCTTTTTGCCCTTCTTGCCACTGCCGCCAGTAGTTTTGGTGTCGCCCTTTCCACGCCGACGGAGCTTCTTCCCGCCCCCGGAACTGGACGCGGCTCCAGTACTGATGTCCGCGCAGTGCCATTTCACGCTTTTGTCGAGGAGACGGGGCGTCGTTTTGACGGGAGGGTCGGCTTTGGTCTCGCTACTGGTGGCGCCGCGTACGGGCGAGGTAGAACGGCTGCCGCTGCCGCTGCCAGCGGCGGGGGCGGCGGCGGGCTTTTTGACGACCTTTTGGTTTTTGGCGGGTGTAGGCCCGACGGGGGCGCTAGAGAGGGTGTTTGTTAGTGTTGTGCCCTATGAGTTTGTATTTTATACATTATTGGTGGGAGTAGTGTAGGTACCGTTTAGCATGCGCTGGGGGGTAACTCCTCACAGCGAGGATATCACCACCTGAAGCAGCAACATCAGGAATGGCAAATGCTGATGCATGAGCTATAAGGACGGTGGTGAGGACTGTAGAGAGGACTGAGAGCTTCATGATTGGTGTGGGTATTGAGGTAAGTTGTAAACCGGACAACTAAGTATAACTGAAAAAGAAAGAGAGATAAAAGAATGGAAGTAAGACCTGCTTAGAGTAATGAGTGAATGAGTGAATGAGTGAATGAATGAGTATGGTAGAGAAAAAGTCCAATACGGGGCACCTGGCTGGTTTATATCGAACTTTGGTCGTGGCTTGATGCTGTGGTATAGTAGGTAGCAGTAGACAACAAACTAGCTAGTCTGTAGAGATGTGTCAGTATCGGTGCTCATCCGTCACAACACCACACCGGTATATCAGGGGCGTTAGTAGACCTATAGAGGCCCGGTAGTGGTGGTAGTACGTAGATGTCTGTCCACAGGGCTGTGTGTGTTTACTGGATGTACACTATATCTTTAGATCTATAGACAGTAAGGTATTTCTTGAGCTGGCGGGGCAGATAGATCCCCAAATTTCTTAATTAGTGAGCTCTTTACCAATATGGCTGAGTAGCTTTTCATACAATTGATCATTTACATGCATATGGCAAAGTTATTATGCCACATCCTAATCTGAAAGCCGGGGAGTCTATATGTTTCACCAGTACAGAGCTGATGGTGCTTCTAGAATATCTATGCTTCATGGATGTGGTGGAACGGCATGAGCCCGGTAGTTAAACTCTAAGGACGATATTCCACCGCAGTACGTATACGCCATATGTGGAACCCGAATATATTCGGTAGAACCTGAAGCCCAAAACCTAGAATCTAGGCTGCAATGGCTAACTAGGAGATCCAATTTGTGTTTATTTTTTAAGTACCCGACTAAACTTCCACCGAGAAAGAAAAATAACGGTCCGGCATAGAGAAAGGTTATTTTTGATAGGAGGGTACTACATGTACTTGTAAATACTCAAGCACAGGTGGTCTCTAGCTCTATCTTTGCAATTGCCTGCTTCGTAATGGCCGGCTGTAGATGGTCTAAGGTTTAGCTATATCTTCCAGTATACCGTACGTAGAGCCCTGAACGGCCCTTAGGAAGAATTGTCAATCTTGGCTAGATAAAATGTAGGCATTGAGATGTGCACTGCGGCTGCGGCTGATCGGCGCCGGGGCGGCTGCAAGGCGTATAACCCGCCTTACTCAGTACATTATCTACAGCTAGACCCTCCGGGCCCCACTAGTGGTTGTATAATATAATCCTGAGTCTGGGTCCTTGATTGTATATTTAGCATTGTACCTGCACAGCTACATGTAGTTATAGCCATGATTGATCATGTAGTTACTTCTTCTTGGTAATATATGGTGCTTACATGTACCGAGGGTGTCGGAAATTAAAGTGATGCACATATATTTTACTACATAGACAACGCCCAAATACTTTATTACAGAACCTCTCTACCATATCTAAGCACTAAGCGTATACTTGATGAAGAACATCTGCACAGTATTCACCTTGAAATAGCCTTGTGTAGAAGTTTATTTCCGTGTGACCATGAAACCACCGAATGTGCATCACTAATTTCCCACACTCTGGGTACATGCACTTACTTATACACTGCAGCTGGCACAGTTAAGGAGTTTTGGTTGGTAATAACCGGTTATATTCGTGACTCAGCCGATCGGGCTTGCTTCCTGTTTAGTTCAATTCAATGCCAGAGTTTTGTTTAACGCATACGTATTGATAATTATATAAGTTTATTAGAATATTAATATACTATTCTGTGCCCCCTTCCCTTGCCCTCTTAGCGATCGACTGACTAAACCGAACCACATCTCCAGGCAGCACAGTGAATTAAAGCCTCTCCGTGGCGCTCTACAATTAATATTATCTTGGCGCGTAACGATGGCCGGCAAACTGTCCATGGCCGGGTTGCCGCTTGATCATTTCCACTAACCCCTGCAGCTATGCCCCCTGTGTTTTTACCACAATGGTGCATAGCCTGATACTTTGTAAGCCTTTGTTGTATGTAGGTAAAACATTACTACTAGAGTGGGAAATGTTTTCTTTTTTTGCCAGTCCATCTATGTCTTGGGGCTCGCGGCTTGTTTGGTTTGGCCGTTGGGCGTGCCTTTGGATGTCTAAGAATGCTCTCTATCGAATTGTCTTTGAACCCGCAATTGACTCGGGTGTGTGCGTATTCTCCTGCTCATAATTCTTGAGCAGTTAGATTTCTGCGTTAGGCATTGAGTAACTTTGTTGCTACTAACTCGTGAATTGTGTTTAGCAAACCTTTAGTAACTCAAGGATGAGGCCTGTATGCATGTAAAAAGTCTTATGTATGCAAGCTGCATCTTAATTGCCCATACAATTATATATCGTCCGTTTGAAATTCGATGGTGTGTTTTAATGCTTCGGTGTATCAATAGGCCGGCATCTTCAGTTCATGAACCACGCCTCTGGTGCCGTTGAACCTTCGTCACCGTGCCGGAAATTATTGATACGGAGATGTAGTAGAGTGGTACATTTTAACGTAATACCTACTTGCCTCGAGAATTAGTTTCTGCCGCCACTTCTGTCTTGCAACAACGTTTTCTCACGGGCTTGGCGGAAACTTATTCTCGCCGCAAGTGGATTCCAGCAATTTATAGTCACTAAAGTAGGGGATTAGGGTAAGGGGTCTAGGCACCTTGAATTACATAGCTCTGGGTTCTCCCATCCCGAGCTACCTTCTAGCCTTTCTATCACTTCCCCACATAATACCCGTACTCTCCTATATTCTATTGACATCAGTGTTCCCGACATCTTTCATTGTATCATCAGCATCCTCTCCAAGTCACTTTCCCTTATCTTTTTCATCACATACTACACATATATACCCGCTGCTATATTGACCCACTACATCCACAAACAAACCTTACCTTAAAATCCTACTCACGCCCAATCAACCCAATCCTTCCTTTGGACCAAAGAACCACCATGGTAAATTCCGTCCCCGCCCCGATGGCCCCCACCACCGATGCCGCCCTCTGGGACTCCCACCTTGCCACTCTCCTCAAAACCACCTCGAACCCGCGTGACCTCGCCCACGCGATCCACACGCACATCACCACCCACGACGACGTCCTCATCATTGACGCGGCCGAGAACCGCCAGCTCACCGACCTTCTCTATAACGCCTGGGAGACCGTCCTCCTCACCGCCTGCACTGACCGTAGCGCCCACGAGACTCTTGTCGCCATGATCCCGATACTCTGGGAGCTTGGTGCTGAGGAGTGGGAGGCCCGTGGCTTGGAACGGTATTATGCGCTGGACCGCTGCATCCTGGAGATCAAGAGGGGTGAGTTTGTACAACTTTCCCCCCTTCCCTTACCGCTGCTGTCTTGATTTGATATTGACATGCTGTGTGTGCATGATATAGGCGGGCCCTGCGAGCCAGGTGCTGCCTGCAACCCCCAAAGGAACTGGCAGCAGCACCATGACTGCGACGACGACTGGTCGCTCCCGCGCAACGGCAACTTCGTCGAGAAGCGTGAGGGTTGGATCAACTACTGCCGCTTCGTTGCGCTCCTCGATCTTGCTGGTGTTACCGGTGGTGCCAGGGTCTTCAAGTACTCCATGGAAGGTGTCCTTAACGATGGTACCATGTGGCCGACTTTCTACCCCAATACGGCCGTCCTGGCGTTTGAGCAGGTCATGCTCCTTGTCGGGGACAGGCTCTGGAAGAGAGGGGGTGTTTGGAGTGCCGAAGGTGGTTGTGAGGGGGATGCGTTGGTACGGTTGTGGTGTGACTGGGAGCGTAAGTTGAGGGCTATTGGGGAGGATGAGGGTAGGGAGATGGTGGCGAGGGAGGCGGCGCAGAGGATTAGGGTCCTTATGGAGGGAATTAGGAAAGAGAACGTTGGTGATGCGGAGTAGGCGGCACTAAGGGTTCTGAGTTTATGGAATTAGCCCTAGATACCCCAATTCAGCATGGTGCTCCGGTTTGAGCTAATAAGTGATGTTTTCTGACCTGGTGAGCGTGAAATGTGATCTTACTTTTAATTGGTTCTATTATCCTCTTACCTAACCGCCTCCCCCAGATGCTTCACCCCGATAGAAAAAAAGAGGGGCACAGAAGGTACGTCCCATCCCTCTATGATCTATAGCTACGCAGCATATAAGAAGCACGTATAGAGGGGCCTTAAATATGTCCTGCTGCATCAAAATGCAATGCCGCACTACTATCAGGTACATATCAGTGTGGTTACTAAATAGAAGTAGTCAGCGAGGCGTATATGACTCTGTGTTAAGAGGATGGCTTGACCCGCCCCAGCTCAACCCTGTACTGTCGGTGAAGCAGCGCCCAGACAACCCCACCTCCGCAGGACCGCAGCCAAAGGCGCGATATAGGTCTATGCTGGATCAACCAGGAACATGAAGTGCTGTTACCCGCAGCCGCAGAGCTGAGACCATAGTTGCTGTTCCACCTCTTATGCCTTAGAGATGGGTTTTTGGTATCCAGGCCTCTAGGTTTCATATACGGACGGGGAGGTGGTCTACGCGGGGGTTCTGCCCAGCCGGTAATGGTGCAAACAAGCGTTGGGTGTAGCGGGAATAACTGTCGATGTTAGGATGTGAGGAGTGGGGTCTGGTAAAGAGCCCGATAAAGCTACATGTAGGCTTGTCTGTGCGGACTATGGAGAACTAAACCCGGCAATCGCGCAAAATTGTTTTCTTCTCCAGTCAACCTGCGGAGCGGCCCATGTCAAGTACCTAGCGGTATACCCTATACATCAAAGCGAAGTAAATATGAGCCCCGAAAGACCGCCCGGGGCTAGTAGAAGACATCACGACCACGTAATCGACACCCGTAGGCACGGCGGGGGTGCATCACTCAATATCACTCGAATTGTGATAGGGTTAGGGTTAAGTTCATTTCCTTCCTACAGTTAATTGTTGTTGCTAATTCGTTGATTGCAGCCTGTAGGCTATGAAGAAGAGGGAGTGGTGATGGATGGACAGGCTAGAGCAAAACAAAAACCTTGCCTGGCGGTAAAACCCAGTGCCCGTCAATATAGACGTTTATACCCCGCGAACGATTGTATCGATGTACAGACCTGCGCAGGCCGGAAGCCCTGCCTGAAAAAGTACAACGTGTTTCTACGGTCCTGACTATACCCTACTTTGTGCGGGCGGACTGTGGCCTCGGCCCAAAAGGTTTTCGGGGGCCAGTAGTATTTTCTAGTCTAAGGCGAACTCTACTCGTCCCTGGGACCGCTGGGTTGACTGCTTAAAAAAGAAAAAAGGCAAGACACATTGCTGTACGGCGTCAAATGGAGACTCACAGACTTTATCAGGCCAAGATACCACAGTTTTGTTTTGGGATATCGGTCGTGAAGATTCGCTTGAAACCCTAACCCTATATATATGCACGATATAAGTGGTATTGATGACCGTCGAGTGTAACGTGCCCTAGGATATCGAACGGCGGTATAGAAACCACGGGGGCGTATAGGAGTGTTATCTAAATTCAGGGCAATCGATCCCTTAACTTATTGTCGTTGCTGCGTCGTGTGGTTCGGTCATTGCTAGCTAGCAAGTTGGTTATCTGTACTCCTGATTGCAGGCACTTACCCCTTCCAAAAGACCCCTCTCCCTCTATCTCGTTTAGTCGTCGGTTCAATGGCTAAGTGAATAACCTCACAAGTTGGATCTCAAAGCTCACTTCCGGAAGCACCTCTCCGGATCCCTCGCGGAGTCATATATATATACCAGCTCGAGTACTTCGTGACTTTAATATGTTGAATTACGGATCAATGGTAAGCCATATTTAGCAGTACGTCTGTGCAAATGGCGTGGGTATAGCTAGCAAAAAATTGGAACGGGTATGGGGGTGATACAACTTCCGCTTCGAATATGTCCCAACTCTCGGGGCACACCCTGAACTGCCCCGAGGAATATGTCCAATATAACACTAACGATACCCCAATTGCAACCCCACGTACCACAACACTATCATATTAGTTATCAAGATGTGGTACTTATACAGTTTAGCCCTGGTGAAATCTTAACTCCCTGCCCTATGCCTACTGTTTTGGTAATTTATATAAATGGGATGCGGCCTGATATAATCCTTTATATAATAGCACAGTTTTTTCCATTCTATTCGGCCTGTCTGTGTAAGTAGTGACAGTGTTAGTTAATGTTACCCCCCAACAAACAGCTCGCAGTAAGAGGTACTAGTTATAGCTAGTTGACAAAAGTCAAGAATCCAGAGATGAATATATTAAAGATTATAAACGTACTTTTCAGTGCTTACGCATGCCCTTTAGGACAGCAATGGTGTACAGGTCCCACTTTATGTAACTTCCCTCCCAATCACGGGATCAACTCTCTGTCAATATGCTGCTTCTAGTACCCATATCACTAATACGCAAACCATCGATCTTGGCCAATAGAAGTACTTCCTGATGACTAGCTATGGGGGTTGTATAGCCAACGATGACTACGACCTCATATTGGTGTGATGAAACCACCTAGATATACCATAATTCTCCGATAACAACCCCGTAACAAAGCCCAAGAAACCCACCATTCCCAAATTCCACTCACCATATATCACTCGATATTCGGCACCCAGGGTCTCAAAGGGGAAAAGTATCCTCAAGGTAGACCTCTTCACGGGGGTATGGTGCACACTAGGGTGTGGTGCAACGCCTCAGAACATCGAGGTTGACCACAGGGAGTAGGAGGTAAATTGATAGAAGCAATGTATGGATAGAAATCTTTGTGAGGAGTAAGTATTTTTGCTGGTTTTCCTTTAGTTTTCTATGCTCATTTTCGACGTTCTTGGTTGTTGCACCATACCCCCGTGTGCACCATACCCCCGTGAAGAGGTCTACAACCCCTGTCCTATTGGAGTAATGCACGCCAGGGTATCAAACATTTACCAATGGATTACTACCCCCCAAAGTCTTCAACAATTGGCTTGCTGAATTCAAACGGATGTGTGGTTGTTCGTTGGCAACACCCCGTCGTCCACAAATAGCCTAACCATAGATTCCTCGCCGTTCTGATCAACCCGCCCCCCCCTCGTTTCCGGCCCTGACGGCGGGTACGTCTCCCGTGTATATGTAGGCTCGATCTAACAGGCATTCAACCCTAACCCACTAGGAAGAAGAGGAGAAGAGGAGAAAAAAGCCGCATTCCTTTCTTTGCCAGGAGAGCGGCGGCTCGTCAATATATGTAGGGGTGGCCGCATCACCAGCCTCTAAACCAACCAAAGAAGATGGCGTAGTTGGCCATTCCCAATTGGCCAGACAGATGTCTCCTGGCTTACTAAGTAGGGATTGATCCGGGATATCCTTATCGCTTATCTCTTATCTTCCAATCATAGATCGGGTACAAGTTTTTCCGTTGATTAATCCGGGGGGGGAGGCTGTCCGTGAGTGGTATCGTGGCCCGTCCAGGCCTTGCAATGTTTGCTGGGCACTGTCTGTGGTGTTCTCACCTTCAGATCATACTCCCCACAACCACCACTAAATTATAAGGACACAGCTGCCCATCATCGTGAGAGTACGGGGTCCAGAACTTGCTCCCTCCGACGCCTCTAAAGCCACCTATGTCAAACAATAAGGCTCAAACCACCCTTTCCTCCGGCGTGCAACCAAGCTTTTCGCCCGCGCCCGGCCCCCACCTAAAAAGGGTCCTAACGTTTCATCTAATGAATAGCTTTGACTGACAGCAATTAGGAAGAGACTACCGACCCCAGCCCACAGCTCCGTCCGGAACACTGATATCACCGCTAAATGTCTGACACAGGTACATAAGTGGGTGGGTATGGAAGTCATGCGGCGAAGAGACAGGCCTACGCTTATGCAGCCAGCCACACGTACTCTAGAGTACTCCTCTCTCTGCTGTATGGCTGTATGTACGTATTGCCATCCGTGACATGACGCGCGGGGCAGAAAAAGCAGGGCCAATGTCCAGGTTCTGCCTGCAGAATGGGACGTGCGAATGAGCGGGAGGAGGTTACCAGAATAAAACAGACGTGACCCCGGGATTCGCTGTGGGCCGGCATGTGCTGTGGATCTGATCGGGGGATTGAGGAAAGTTTATCCAGCGCAATAGATGATGATATGGAAGAAAGGAAAAAAAACGTGGATATCATTGACAGTTTGTGGGCTTCCGCTGGCTCGCCTATACTCGCGTATTATTATACTCGAGTGAAATGAAATGAAACGATCACAGGGCTATACACTGGTTGCTGGTAAGAAAGTGGGCTGAGATAGAGAAAGTGAAATGCGGGTTTGGTCGATCTCTGTTTCCGATGAATCGATGCTTGAAGGAATTCGGGAACCTACGAGATTTAGTTACGGTGCGTTTCAAGCATAGATTGTCACTCGCCGTGCTTGCCACTGAGATATCTATTGGCACTGCGCTATCAATGGAAGATATTCAGTAAGTGGACCCTTAGTTGGCAAAGGGGCGAGTTTAGTAATTTACGTTAAGAATTTCTATCGCAGCTGGGATGGAGGGGCTCTAGTCGAGTGACATTGCATGACACACACACACACAACGCACGCACGCACGCACACACCACCTCACCACAACCACCACCGGCACCTGGACTATCGTGAAGTCCTCTGTAGGTAGTTACATGATGCTACACATCTTGCCTTGAACATGATTATCAACAAAAGTACCATGACGGCAATTGATCACGAGCTCACCGCGAATTGCCCTCACCGCGCGCAGCCATCTACTACTACTACTACTACCTGCCTGCCTACCTGTCAGTACTCTGTTGTCAGCCTAGCTTAGGTGACGATACCTTTCCATCGTAACAACAACAGCAACAACAGGACAGATCGAAATCCCCAGTGAGACGTGAGCAGAATCTAATTCGGCACACCTCCGCCTTGTATGTACTACATGTAGTCAAGTAACTCTACACCCACCTCATCAACAAAAAAAACATATCAACTACTACGTCGCCGGACATATTTACGATAGACCCGAGCTAGTTAGGGCCGGGATACGTATTATGATGTATGTATTCGAGGTAATCAAATCTCCGCTGCCCTCCGTCCGTGTGTCGAACCGCGGGTGTCATACATATTCAGCCTTCTTTTCCCCCTTCCATTTTGGCCAACTAGAAACATAGAGTAAACTCAGTAAAGTTATCTGTATGTAATCTTAGCTTAGCTGCTATACGTATTTCGTCTCTTGACGTAAAGACCGTGCGTTGCATCCCTCGCCTCCCCTCTTCTCTCCGCCCAGCGCCCACACGATCAAGTTAGTGCGAACGTCCGCTCTTTTCTCCCCGCACTTTTAAAAAAGCAAAAAAAGCAAAATTTAAAAGGAGAAGAAAGAAACGAAAAAAAAAAAGAAATATAATTTCTTTTTTAAGCAGAGGGGGGAAAAAGAAAAAAAAAAGGCTGCCAATGTCGGTGGTGGTATATAAATTAGTGTAGTCCAATCCGAGCGGTATTGAAGGTATGTAGGGGCGTATATCCACGATATTGTGTGCTGCGCGATCACATTCGATTTCTCTTTTTTGCGATTGTGGGATTGCTTTTTTTTCTTTTCTTTTTTTGGGGGGGCTTCGCAAGTAAGCCACCGATTGTGGACGGGGAGTCAATGAGATATGTAGAGGTAGGTATGTAGGCCGGTGGGATAGAGAGGTATGTAGAACACTATACCTAGTAGATGGGCCATGGAGGGAGATTGCAATTGTATATTTCCTTTTTTTTTTTTCACTTTATTTATTTCTTTAATCCCTTTATCGTTGTCCAATTCCGGAGACTGCGCAGCAAGGCAAAGGCACAGTAGGGGTACGGTTATGAACGACTGGAACTCGTACGCCTAGCCAGGTTCGGGCTGAGAAATGAGCTACATAGCTGGCTGGCTCTTATCACGGGCTGGCTGGGCCGGGTTCAACAAAATGAAAAGTGCACGATGCCATGCCAGCCCAATCGATGGTTTGTGATGCCTATGTATGCTGTGGGTGTCTCTCAATAGAGTACTAAACTCAAGTGCGCGCGCGCGCGCTCCGCCGCCAACGTGATGTTAAAGTGCTATTCCGGCCTCCCCAAAAAGGAGGTTGTGGAATAGAGGGGAGATCGGGGGTTGGAGGAGAGGTGGTGCTCGGAGATGGGGGACGGAGTAAGCAGTACCGTACCAGCTGGTATGTAGTACAGTAGGTGCCCTCTATCTACTCGACCTGTAAGTGCCCCCTACCAACAACACAACAGGGTAGGATAGACACATGTCGAAAGTAAAAAGTAAGGGGAGTGGAAATGTAGAGAGAGTGAGTGCTGTTGCAATTAGCTAATCTGCTCTGCATCATACAGTAGGTACATGTCCTTTAACTGATCGATATCCCGGTGGCCTCCCGCGCCCGCGCGCGCGCGCGCATGCAGTCGTTGAATAATAGCGTTAGCGTTAATGTTAATGATGGTGTCAGTGGTGTCAGTGGTGAAATTCAATTGCGAGGTGGGACGATGGTGTGCGTGGAAAAAGCAATGTCATTAGAGTAAGTTTTTTTTCTTTCTCTCTCTCTCTCTCAAGTAAGTATATATGTGTGTGGAGATCAACAGAGCCAAAACTAAAAACCAAACGTTGAAACAAAGATGTGAGATACGAAAATGCGTTATGCAACATGAAGGTCCCCTCCAATAATTTATAGACTCTCCCGTTTCCCGATACAAAATAGAACCCCCTTTCCCTAAGCCCAGACCGTACAGAAGAATAGTTATAGTGCGCGCGCACGCGCAAAGACGCCGTGGTGATGATGAAAGCAATAAATAATAAGAGGAGAAATAAAAGAAGAAAAAAACCCGTTAAACAAAGTGAAGGAAAAAAGAAGAAGAAGAAAAACCGTTCCGAGAGTGACAGGAAATCCCAAGATCCGGTCCGGAAAAGAAAAAAAGCAAGCAAAAGATCCCCCCGAGGAAATCATCTTTCGAGCGACAAAGAGGTCACCCCGATGTCGACTAGATTAGACAATGCTAATCTCACCGCGTCTTCCCAACTCTCCGCTAGACTTATTTTTTCGCATGGCGGTGAGGATGTCTTCGACAGAGGTGAGACCGTCTACGTCTTGACCGGGGTTGATTGTCTTGTAGTCAGCGAACAGAAGGAACTTGTAGACTCCCGCAGCGAGACAGGCGCCCATGACTGGTCCAAGCCCTGTAAAGTGTTAGTGAACATTTCCATTTCGCGGTAGTGAGGATGTAATCATAGGAGCGGAGGGGGGGGGGGGGGGGAAGGAAGGAAGGAAGATATAGTGCGCTGGCGCTTCTAGGAAAAAAAAAAAAAGTAGAAACTCACAATAGATCCAATGGTAGCTCGGGAAGTCGCCCGTCACCACAGCCGGGCCGAAAGATCGCGCGGGATTTAGGGAACCTAACCGAGTAAGATAGGTCCGTTAGAAACTGGGCCGGTGGTACAGTCGGGTTGAGAATGATAGCTAGCTACCTTGTAGCTAGCTATGGAAGGAGCTCTAATACATACCTCCGGTAAAGTAGACACCGAACAACTGAGTGATGAAGAAAGAAGCGCCGATACCAAGGGGCGCAATATACGTTGCACGGTGTTTCTCAACCGCAAGCTAAAGGAGGAAGGACAAGAGGTCAGTTTTATGTTTTGTGGAACTTGCGGGCCGAACGAGGGTGGTAAGGGTTCTTACAAGGAATATTGTAATCATAAGCTCTGCGGTCAAAAACATTTCCAGAAACAATCCCTGTACAGTTGAAACGCCCGCTACACAAACATCAAGCAGTATATCAGCATCTCCACTCTCAGTACAGTAGTACAACCCAAGCTCTCATCCCCACCCCCAGGAATTCCGGGGAACTTACGTGCCAGCGCCGTACCGACTGCCAGGCCACCTGGTAACAAGCCCGCGACCACCGCCGACGCAGCGATTCCTCCGAGCAACTGTGATGCGCCGAGTAATGCTCCCTTCAATGGGGGCATGGCGCCGATAACCACGCACCCCATTGTAATCGCAGGGTTGAATAATCCACCACTGACACGGTAAAAGACAAATACATTGACTGTGAGAGAGAGACCGAATGCGATAGCAATATAAAGGAGGAGTTCCGGCGATGCGACAGCTATTGTAGGGTTGTTGGTGGGTTCTGGATCTCTAGAGTCCCAGTTGACTTTGGCGGCTTGGGTTCCGCCAAAAGCGAAGAAGAGAAACAGAAATGTTCCTGGAAATTACAAGGGTTGGTTAGTTTACACTGGAGATCATCATGGAGATGAGACATCTGGAGAGAAAGGAATGATCAGCGGTGCAGGCCTACCTATGAATTCAACGGCCTAGAAATAAGAATATCAACTACATTAGCAAACCACGAATAAAAGAATAGTGTAATAAATAGTAATAGTACTGGTAAAGGTTTAGCTAACCATCTGAAGTGCATCTGTACGAAACAATGTTAGTAAAATATTTCTACAAAGGTAAAATTGTATCAGCAGTACTCACAATCCTTATAAACACTATTCTTCCAACCCCCGCGCTCAGCGGATGGACCACTGATATCTGAAGCCGCATCTTCCACCGGTGTAGCTATGGCACTGGCCGTTGTCTTTGGGGTAGCTTTCGAGCTGCTCATGATTGAGAGTGTAAGGGCGCTGGTAAATATTTGGTCTAGTAAAGGAATAATAAAGACTGCCGGATATACAGAACAAGTGTGAGGGCGGACTCGAGGACTTTAATACAAGATACAGATCGATTTGAACGTCCGGGAAGGGCATTTAATATATCACATCGTACACACCTAACGATATATTAGTATGTAGGGGTGGAAAAATAAAATAGAAAATAGGAAAGAAGAAAAAAAAAAAAAAAAAAAAAAAGCTCATGGCCGGGCGGTCCAATGCCTCAGGAATCCCGATGCGGGGCCTTTCACGAGTGTAGAGCGAGCTAGATCCATGGTCCCCCACCACCATCAGCAGCAAAAATATCGTGAACGCCCTGGTGCCCTGGTACAGAAAGCTCCGCCGCCCACTCAGGGCGCAAGCCATGAACGCACGCCATAGGACTTCTACGACATATTGGCAACCCAGTACAACAGAATTTGGGCTGATTGAGACCTGAAAAGGGGAAATTGCCGGCTCACAATGGATACGTTTTCAGAGGAAGTTCCAGTGTGACCATAAAGTTTCATCCTGTGGTAAGTGTTAGCGTGTGTGATACAGGTCAAAAACCACAAAGAAGAATAAGGGATCTTACTAGGTCAGACGTTTGCGGACTTATGGCAATACGTATAGATACCGGCAATTCAATACTGATGTACCTTTATAGAGTAGAGTAAATACTATGAACTCGAGTCATTCTTTCTACTAGCTGTGTCCACGTCCGTTTAAGAAAAAAAAAATTTTTTTTATTTTTATTTTTTATTTTCCATCTCATTGGGGAATAGATTAAGGTTGTACGGGAAATATGTACCGGAGTTAGGTAAAGAACTTTAGTGGAGTGAGGGAGTGTGATCGAGTTGAAAAGAAAGAAAGAGCCGCGCCTTAGAAAGGGGTGTGCAAGACTCGAGGTTTGGTTACCGTTTACGCGATATCGATGTGGATCAAGAATCCTCTAGAGGAAAAAGCACTCATGATCATCCAGCATTAAAACGTCAAAAATTACGGCGGGGTTCGACCATGATACTGGGCTCCTAGGGCAACGATAGAAGGCCTCCTTCAGCTTGCGAACGAGCAATAAAGTAGTTCTTTCTTTATTGAGTGCTGACGAGAAACATAATTAATCTGGGGACTCCGAATGTTTCATGCACGATCACGACCACTATTATCCGTAGCCGCTGCTCCCTTACTGTAGAGTACCTGGTCTTGGCAAAATCCTCCGATGGGGCCTACATGTAACTGCTAGGTAATATATTGTCATTGTCATATCATCAGCTCTACTCGTAAATCGACTATAAGTGATCTTACTCACTTCCTTCTGCCAGACGTATCAGCACTGGAGACCCTGAAGCCTTTCCTCTCCCCACTCTTGTGACCTACTCAGCAACAATTCGCTATGTATATCACATCAGGCCACAAAGTGGAGTACCTCTGTGTAAGGCATGGTGCTCTGTACCGTACACTATAACAATATTCTCGAAGTGCTGTTCCACTCTTTTCGCAAGAACGTCCCTGAAAGGGACACGGACATTGTAAGCCATGTGGCAAGCTTTCCCGACAAAACTCAACAACTCGATGTCGTTATTACTGTAGCTACTCGATGTATGTACCCTAGGAGGTACTCTACATACTTCCTATTTGCGACTTCCCCTACATTGTAAGTTCTGTAGTATAGTTGGTGTTAAAGTTGTGCTACTCTCTTTATCCCATATCATATATTTGGAGTACATACCTAGGTACCCACATCCAGAGTGCCCGGAGCCACTGAACCATGCACCTTCGGCCCACATGAACCTCCGACAACCCTAGCAAGTTGTGCACAACTTGTACCTAGTAAATCCCCTGGATAATTACAACTTTCTCAAATAAGAAAAGGGGCGTAAAAGAACGGGAGTAACTCGGCAATGCCTCTATCGTCAGCAGTACTCCAGACACTTTGCTCCGTTGTTGCTTGTCCCCGTGATGTCGGGTTAGATACTCTCTGGAGGTCGAGAATGTATGTAGCTTTGTCTTGACGCGTCCGTCCGGGCGTAACGAGCATGTAGGTGGTATGTGTGTGTATGCATGCTATCCCGGGATGTCTGGCTACATTCTAGGCGAAGGAAGAACAGCCGAAAATAAAAAAAAAAAAAAAAAAAAAAAAGACAGTGCAGAATTTTAGGCCTATTAACCGTCTCAGATTGCGATGCTTTGATGATATATTCCCATCGCATTGGTAAGGTGATCAAGCGCAAGCATGGTATTGCCGAAACTAGGTTTTTCATCTTTTCTCAACATTTCTCTCACCGGAGCCTCCTGGCTTTTCGCTAGAGTACCAAATATTCGAACAGACCATGCCAGAGTACGTACCTATTCATGCATTAGTACTTATGTACTCTCCAATTTTGACAGCTGGTATCATTCTTATGGCTAAGCCTAGGAGGTGACCTAGAGGTCGTGATAAAAGAGATCTAGGTTTGTTTTATGGGGTTTTAGTCAACCGTATACTGTTGATTGATTTCGGAAAATGACCGATCGGTTGACGCCCTTAACATTGCATTGAAATGTTTTTGCGTAAAAAGGAATTGAGGGTGAAAAAAAAAAAAAAAACTATAACGAAATAAACACTATTGCTATGCCGTGGAATCGCTTCTCCCACTCCAACTAGTACCCACATGTCAGAAAAGTTGAATCAGCCGGAGCCCTTACTCTATGCAGCACACCGTAATAAATAAATTGTGGTTATCATGATATGATCACCACCGGTCGGCAGAAACCGTAAAATAGAGCGGGAAAAAAAAGGTAAAGGAAAATTAATCGGGATTTTCAGGAAGCTTGGGCCATGTGTTCCCCGGTGCCCCTAAGCAATGTATGCCAAGCTATTAATCGAAGGGGGAGTATGCGAGAATACAATCATTGACATGAAAAGCCGTTGCTCGTAGCTATGGGTTATGGTTCAACGGTGAGTGTGAAAGAAACGGGGGGATGCTTGCCCTAAACAGATAAGGGTTATTTTATCGTACCCCGCAGTTTTGTTTGTATGTAGCGATTCAGTGCGCCCGCTTTCATCCTAGCAGAGCACTAACGGTCGATTGCCGGGCTTAGGGATCACAATTATGACTGCAATAACAGGGCTGAAATGGAGGGGGAGGCCGCAGGCACATTGGTAGTCTTACCTGAGAAATGATTTTTTTTTGTATTCTCCTCTCTCTCTTTGGTGAAAAGGTTCTAGAAGGAAAAAAGATTTGTGCTTGCAGACCCAAGTGGTTATAATTATCGGTGGCAAGTTGTTCATCTCATGCTAGCTACATGTACATCAGCATATATTGGTCGTAGGTACACATAGGTACACCCAAGTTCGCAGTTATGCCGGGCATGAATGGTATGTGGGATAATATACTTTACATGTAGGTACATAAGCATCTCCTCCGGGCAATATAATTTCAGAAGTCTGTGCAGTGATGTCTAATTCTGGACGTCCTATGTCGTCATCCCTGGCATCAACAATGTGAAACACCAAGTTCTTGGCGGTGAAACCTACATATATTGCATGTACTTCTATAGCAGAGTTACATACACACATGTATTCGGTGTTCAGCTAGGTATTGTACGGCAGGGTGTCTTTCCGGGCCTGAATAGGAAATGAGGCTTTATCGACCGCGATATTAGAGTTATTTCTAAGCTCCCGATCGAGCACTAATTATAAAGCTCTTAATTAATAAATCTTGGCCGAAGCATCAATTTGACCGTATATAGCGCGACATCGCCCGTCACTCGCTCCTAATCGACTTCCGGTATGCAACCGATTGATCGATTGATCGATACAGTAGCCGTAGTTCTAAGGTTGAACCTAAGTCTTCGAAATCTGTTGACTCTATCTTTGGGGTCTTTCGAGAACTTGATCGCGGCGTACGGGAGTTCTGCGCTACCCTTAACTACTGCTCGATCGATCGTTGACACAGGACTGGTAATATCCATGTACTCATTAGTGTGTTTAGGTGAAATCCGGGCCGATAAGGAAAAGTGGCAGAAGTCGTCGTAAATTTGCATCTCGGTGCGGCCCCGCCGGCGAGGTTGCCGTTAGCTTATTATTGTAAACGTTATGTAAACTTCTTCGCAAGATTTCCCGGATAATTTAAGCTATATACCCTAACGACTAGAATGAAATTTAATTTGGGGTCTCAAGAAAAAAAAAAGGGGGAAGGACAGGATACCACTGCCGTAACTCTCGGATCTCCACTGGCTTAGAATTGTGATCTGCTGATGATCCCGGGATGGCCCTTGCCGATCCCCACAAGATCTGCTGAACCTGGTTGGGAGTTGGAATCAGTTCCAAATACATACTGTTGATTTGCGGGGAAATATTCACCTCCGTATAAGCCTTGCAGCGGGTATTGGAGAATGGACAGGTAAGCTCGGATGTGCGGTGGGCGGATGCTGGTGGAGGCAGCACTTTTGTTATCCTCAAAAGAACACTACATTTCGGGCGGTCTAATTTTTTCGTATATCTACATTTGAGAACATTATCCTGGCCGAAAGCCTTTTAAACGCAAACTATTCCAGTCTGTCTGTAAGAAAATAAGTTAGAATGTGGATCAATACTTAGACTGCGGATGTATCTGAGACATATATAGCTAATCGAAGGGAACACGTACCTGAATCCTCGCTACATAATATGATATCCCTTCGCTAGAGCCGCTGAAACAGCATAAAAGAAAAGTGTAGATCTTCTGGTTGCCTTTACGGTGATATGACCGTTGATTGGCTGGGATATTGGAGATCATGTTTCGGCTCTACTAGTATAACGTGGAGGTTGGTTTTCGGTTTTGTGGGTATACTAAAAGAGGTTTTGCCCTTAAAATCTCGCCTAACCATATTCCCATAAAAGCCTTTTTCCAGTCCGAGTTTTGTCTTGATAGTCTCTATAGGTCTTAGAAGTTTAATTTTAGCAGGTCAGGTCATAAAATAACCAAAACTATAGGCGTAAGAATGGTTTCTGACCTATGGGGTATTGTGAGCTTTTCTATTTAGTTGCTGACATGAAGCGTAAATTCGATATGTATTTGACCTAAATATATTTGTATTGAGAGGGTATATCTCCTCTCCAGAACTTTGATATAATTTCGTTTCATATCTCTAGCTTTCAAGGAAAAACCTTACACGTGCATGCTCAAGCAGTCTCTGAGTTTCAAAGCTAGATATGTTTACCCCTAGCTCTATATTGAATCCGTCTTCGGCCTCCAAATAATTCACCATTCTAAAGAGTTTTGTTTCTTCTATCTAGAGAATAATATTGGCTGGTGTCTAGACCTAAAATCTTAGTTCAAATAAGGGAATGAATCTGACCATGAATAGATTAGAAGCCGTGAATACCCGTGGCCAGCGCCGTTAGTTCTGTGGCATATAGCCCAAGTAAGTAAACCTCGCTAAGGTATAGAATGGGTGTAAGATTAGCAATGATTGCCTTTTTGACCTAGAGGGCTTTTGTCATAGGCTTCTACAGAGATCACTCAACTTGGATCGTAGGATATCAAGTGAGATTCCTTGTTTGATTTGTTGTCCAGGCATGGAAATCTAGTAGTTAACTGATACCCTAGCTCTGCATGTTTGGTTACGTGGGGCCGTTGAGGGATATATATATATTCGAACTAATATCCATGCCAGGGAGTAACTAAAGATAACCGGGGATCAGCTTCATAGCATAGCAGGAGTAAAGAGGAGTAGTCTTACGATTCATCAGATGCAAACACTATTTAGAGACTTAATTGGCTGTATCTTCCCGATTTCCACAATGCACATTCATATGATTTCCTGGGGTACTTGTCGATATGTGATCACTTAGGTAAAAGTCTGTGTATGTTATCAATATACTAATACCAATCATCAAAACTTCAAATATCGAACAACTCTTATGACCCAAGCAGAATGAGATCTGGCATCACCAATTGAGTGATATGAGTCCCCCCCCCCTGAATCCTTTTATGATATAGAGGAATTGAGTCTTTGGTATGTCCGATAGTTGATATTGACTGGCTACCATTCATGACTAGTAACTTCGTCAGTACAGACGGATCCGAATGGATTGGGCTATATACCTGCTGGTCTTCTTTGATGATTCAAGTGTATTGGTTACCCAGTATAGGGTAGAAGCTGACTATGACCAACCATAACCCTGCAGTTGAGCGAAGTACCGTTTCCATTCCGTAGATTGTTCATAGAAGGGTGATGTACGGATAGTTGCCGGGGCCTGTCGGAGATTGATGGACCGCCAATGTATATAAACCTGCAGCTGCTAGGCGTAGATATATCTCTAGGGAAAACGAATCGATGAGGTTGACTCCCACCCAACTCTTCTCCCCCATAGTCCAATGAGGAGTATCTGTGTGGATGTATACGGAGCACCACATAAGAGGTGTACATGAAGTACATGTATGTTTGTAAATTTTGTACTCGTCGTGACGTGGGGTATTAATAAACATGGACATACATGTCGGCCCTCGATCATGCATACGTATACACGTGTTTATTGGGAGGCTAGACCGCTTTTCTATATATATATGTACTGTGCATGTGGGGGAAGAATCTGTACAGTGTCGAAAATTTAAAAAATGGGGGTGAAATCATTACTATGCCTTAAGAGCTAGGAGTACGGGATTTGAAGAGTAGTCTACCAACACTTATTTTCACTGCATTACTAGCATATTGGATTGGCGGGAGTGCTGTAGTGGTCTCCCCATCCCCCTCCTTTTTTTGTACCGTATCTTATAATTAGCGTGCTTTCCAAAAGGTTTCGGTGCATTTGGTGTATATGTAGGGATATATGTGGAAGGGATATTTGATTTTATAGATCTGTGCCCCGAGAGCGCTGTGTCAAAATGCTATTTATATGCTAGAGGATTTTTCAAAGAGCTGAATATAATACCTCCCAATTGCATATGCCATATTTTGGGACAAATTTAATTACCATATTAGCTTGATTGAAGTTTGCACTTACGTACTGTAATTACAAGTATGTAAGTACTTGATATAGCTACATGTAGTCACCTTTATATGCGCATGGTGATCCTTATTTTCTCTCATACATATTTCAAAATATGTGCAGTAATTACAGTTTATTTTAGGCGATTAATAAATCTAGGAAGCTATAGGAGCACTTATTTCTGGAGGAATACCCCTACTCCTTTAAGGAAATTGAGCCAAGGTCCAAAGAGTTTTCAGCTCCGAGTAATTTCTTATGATTCAAATGCCAACACTTGCAGTCTCAGGACCGACAACTGCAACTTAACTTTTGCATGGCTAGGGCATAGATTCTATCTATATATATACCTGTGATGGGTGGTGATGGGTGGTGATGGGTGATGGGTGGTGGGTGGTAGTGGTTTGGGGGATGCGGTTTAGCTATAGTACGTAGCTACTATAAGTGGTCAAGCTAGTGAGAAGAATGGGCAGATACTTTGAGATTTAGGGTTCGTTGACCATGAGACCCGCCTTTAAGTAGTAGTTGTAGCGGCCGAATAGATCTCTTCTCTAGAATATGGTCTGGTTACATATATTTTAACCCCTTGAGTAACTTTTCAAAGGTATGATGACCTACGTACATACTTGTATATAGTCCTTGGAGGTGTCGTTCATACGTACATGTAAGTAGTGAAAGCCAGACCGGGAGGGAGGAGACCAACAAACTCTGTGTCTACATGCGCTTAGGAAACACGCTAATGACTTGCATCGCTATACTTCATGCTTATTGTTCATCATCATATCACACGTGCACATCACCCTATAACCATACACTACCCTACAACATGTTGCTCCTGATCATAAATTTCCTTCTTTTGATGTTTTTAAGATTTAACACAGTAATTAAGTCATTAATTGCTATAGGCTTCTCTACCTGATTCAGCAGGTCCAACCACAGTTTTTGCACAGCCAACTATGACAAGTCTTCTCAACCAGATAGATTGGATGGATTCGTCAAGCTAGACTGTGCGCGTTATCCTGACCAAACCTCACTAAGGTAGTTTCGTACTATAACTGCAATATTGGAGCGCCGGGGGTTTAAAGAGCTGGGGAAAGCTATTAATCTTGGATTCAGCGTGAACCCCCTAACACAACCCCCGCCCAGCAACCCTATTAGAGAGAAAACTACATGTATCTGATCATACTACCCCAGCAATATAGCCGAGAGCAGTAGTAGGGGTTTAACCGATGAGCCCAAATCAGCTATCCTTGGTTTTTATACGGGCTTTATAGGGTCAAAGGAACTAATATACGGTATCGGAAACTGAAGAATGTAAAGGCCCAAATATCCACCCAACACTCACTCAGTGCGACAGCAAACTACCATCATTACTTGAACTCCGTTCCACTGCTCGGCGGGCGGCAATGTTCCGGAGCGCTGTAGAAGCAGCAGTTACTGGTTATAATTATGGTGGAACCGTTTACCTAGTTGATCCGGAGAAGAGGCGGTTTAGTCGTGAGCAGTTCCGATGAATTTAGCTCTCATTACTTCTTGTGGAATCGTCTCACTTGTTCTTTCCGGGCCCTCATTATATCAGTAACATGTTTAATATTTTCTCTCTAGGTTCGGGTCTCATCTAGCTAGATCTCACCCTGTAGACTAGCAGGTCCTTCTGGACCCCCCCCCTTTTTTTCCCCTATGGACCACTATCTTCTTTCTTTTATAGGACCCCATCCCATTAACATAATCTTGTTTTTTCCCTGGCTTCGTTGGTATCTTCCTTGTCCGGGTTTAATAGGTCGGTACAGACCGGTAGGCCATTATTGATTAACGACAATCTCCAAGGCCAGAGCTTGAGTAGATCCTAGTTCCATAGAACATATGATCAGGCTATCTAAGCTACATTTCAAATACAACCGAAATCTAAAACGGACCCTAAAATTACCTGCAAACTGGTTCGGTGACCTACAACGGATGACTTCCCGTGGAAATTTAGATTCCAGAACCTGAACCTGAACAGAGGGGGGGCCCGGGGGGGGGGGGGCGGCTCAGATCTCTAAACTTCAGAAACTTGGAAAGTAGTAATATGATTGGTTGTTCGTGAGCCTTGCCAGAAAATCTAGGCTCTAAACTTTCTATGGGAAGTCATCCAATAGATCTGATGACCAACAATCCAAGACATTAGGAGAAGATATTAGAGCGATCTGAATCTAAATATCTGGTTCTTGGCAGGGAACAGGGATTGGCCAAATCACTCTATTCCATACACCCAGCTTGTATAGTAGATACATCTAATATATACTATTGATATTTATGGTATTATGGGATAACATGTCTAGTTCAAGGGCTAATTAATCCTGCAGACAGAGGTTATTGAATACAATGCGTTTCCGGCCTCCGGCTGGTGAAGGACATGAAACAAATATGCCAGCCCGTAAGTAGTTGCTCGAAAGAGTGAGGGATATTGTAGGGGAGGGGTAGCTGTTCAGAGATGTCGCTATTAGCATTTAGTAAGGTACGAGTCACCAAGCTTCGTAGTAATATAAATAGTGAACGGTAAATGTGCCAAGAGTACATATTTTACCAACGGTCGCAAACCATTCTACCCCCCAGGCCAACGGCGAAAACAACACCAATATTCACACCTTATAATTCTAATTTTATGACAAAGGTACAGGCTTTTCGGCCAAAAGGGGGTATTTACATGTAATAACAATATGTATTAATATAATATTGTACTCTACCAGTAGTAGCTAGGTATTTTACCACTGGTGCGGAATTTTCGTAGGTCTTAAATTTTTGCATTACTGATTGAACATTTACTAATGTAGTAGTATAGCATAGCATAAAAGCTGGAATCTAGTGTTTATACTGGCACAAGGACTGAAATCCAGCACCAGTGGTAGGATCACTTTTGACACATTTATCGCTCCATAGGATAAAAGTACTAGCTGCGTGCATGTTTGTGTTCGTATATATACTTTACCGCCCGTCCGCATATCTGTATAAGACTAAATAAGGGCTCGATAGCATATAAAAGCCAGGTATAACCCTTTTACCAAAATAGGGCCTAACTGAGCCTGGTTTGGAGATTATACTGATATTTGGCACATAATTAGAGCCGAATAGGGCTCAATTAATAGTCTTTGGGAGAGAACCGTGAATATGGAAATAGGGATTAGGAAAATCCGTAAGCTTTTGAGGGTTAGGGTTAGGACTTAGCAGATTCACGCACACCTTCCGTCTCTACACCTCTACACCATCTCTACACCTCTACACCTCCATCTCTACACCTCCATCTTCATCTCTACACCTCCATCTCTACGCCTTCGTCTCGGTAGCTTCTTCATCCCTACAGCTTCATCTCGGCCTCTTCATCTCCATAGCTTCATCTCGGCAGCCCCCTCATCTCTACGTCTTTCTATGCCTTCATCTAAGCCCCCACCCCCGCTACAATTGCTGCAATTGGACACCCTATCATCGTCCAGACATGAGCTAATCGGTGAAACAGGCGGTGAATCCAGCGAATCCATCACCAAATCCGGCGAATCCAACATCCAATCCAGCGAATCCAGCACCCAATCCAGCGAATCCAGCACCAAACCAAGCAGTGAACCAAGCAGGCACTGCAGGCAGGTAAGCAAGCAGGTAAGCAAGCAGGTAAGCAGGTAGGAAAGGTTGTCAGTAGAGAGAAAATGTACATATTAAATCAAGAAATAATCAAGAGTTTTATTTGTGAAATTCACCTATGCTAGAAGGGGTGTGAATACTGGCCTACCTGCGCATCCAGATCTTTCACCGAATAAAATAACCCTTTTATAGGAATTATCACATATACTAAAGCTGAATATATATAACTCTCACCGAAACCATAGCATTTTAAGGACGTTATAGAAAATACCAGAATTAATATCAAATAATGGTTAATTCGGACGACAGAAGATGCTTATAACCTCATATGGATATGCGTCCGGCAGTGTACTTTTACCGTCATTCAAGATATCTCAGATGTAGACTAAATAAATACCAAGATATAAAAGTTCAAGATAACCCTCATATCAAAATAGCGCTTAATTGGTTGGTTTGGAGATCATATCGATATTTTAAGACATAATTACAATAGGGCCAATTAATAGTCTTTAGAGAAACGCGAATATAGAAATAGGGATTAGAAAACTGTAGTTTTGAGGTTAGGGTTAGACTTACAGCAGATATCAAACACGACGCCTTCCGCCTCTACACACCTCTACACCTTCTTCACCTCCACATCTTCATCTCCACCTCTATCTCCACCTCTACGGCTTTATCTTCATCTCTACGGCTTCATCCTCATCTCTACGGCTTCACGTTTACGCTTTATCTACGCTGTAATTGAACATCATCGTCCAGCATGACGGCTAACTGGTGAAACAGGCAGTGGATCCAGCGAATCCATCACCCAATTAGGTGAATCTATCGGGACCAGCATCCAATCCAGCAAATCTAGCACCCAATCTAGCAAATCCAGCACCCAATCAAGCAGTACCAACCAAGCAGCGAACCAAGTAGGCATTACAGGCAGGTAAGCAGGCAGGCAGTCACGGCAGGAAGGTAAGCAGGTAGGAAAGGTTGCTAGTAGAGGGTAAATGTACATACATCAGCAAACTCAACTTCTGACTGGAGTCTCCCAACAGTCTCCCAGGTCTCCTGAGAGTCTCCTGAGATTCTTGGATATTTTTTAAGTCTCATGAGGCTCAGGAGACCTCAGGAGACAAATCAAGTTTTGCTGATGTATTAAATAGAGAAATAATAGAAACTTTTATTTGTGAAACTCACCTATGCCAGAAGGAGTGTGAATACTCGCCTGCCTGCGCATCTAGATTTTTTACCGAATAAAATAACCCTTTTATAGGCATTACCACATATACTAAGGCTGAATATATATAACCCTTAGGGCAAACAGGGCATTTCAAGGACCCTATAAAGATTATACGGGTTAATATCAAATAATGGTTAATTAATGATTACATGAGTGTCAATTAATCCTCATACAGATATGCGGACGGGCGGTAGTGTATATACGTACGTATTAATGCCAAATTAAACATCGAAACGTAAGCGAAGTTTAAGATGGCGTCTAGATGATCTGCTGCATAGTATTACACGGTTGAACCTACGACATACCTAATATATGGTGTATGTATTTAGTAAACAAGAAGACTAATTAAAATGTATTGTTGTGGCATGTGCTTATTTCAGACTGAGTGATGTCTTATGACGGGGCCGTCTCTGAGTACATACCTTGTTTCTGGTACGTGCTACCCGCTACGCACGTACATGTACTCACTACACCCACACATGTGTAGCTAGCTCACCTAAGCACACTACTACAATCTATTCCCCACGGCCATGATTCAAGATTGGCAATTCAGACACAAGTACAACCGATATGATAAGCCAGCACTCGCATGGAACCATGGGACCGACCAACTCAAAACAGAGTACGTTAAGGCCCAAGGCCGCTTTGCGATATCGGGCAACGGAAGCCGCGTTATATTTCCGCAGGTTGTTGCGGAACGTTGGGATATCAAAAGAATACTGAGCAGCCTATAATGCATGGGTCAAATAGCTGTTCCATGGTTCGAGTTCCTCTTGCCCCCAAAGTCAGGGGTCTCTCTACTCTAATCCTCATCCAGCAACACTTTTGGCACAAATACATACATGTATCGAATGATATGCAACACAACCGTCGCTGGAGAGGAGTACTTATGTTTCCAAACAATTTTAGTAGGCCAAGCTAGCCATTGATCCCCGATGTCAAACCACAAGCCAAGATAACCAAACCATAGAATACCAATTGCTTCGGCGGCAATAATTAAACCAAAAACAAATAATAAAGGCCATGGGCTTAATGGGTAGCTAGAGGCCTAGACAACTAATTAATACCTGGATCAGGGGCTACAGTCACATGCATATATATTGGTACACATATATATGTATACTTGGTTATAATATTAGAGTCACATTCAGGGCAACGTTGGTATAGAAGCTGGCCATTAAGTCTCTATAAAGTGAGAATAACTAACGGGCGCTTGGGATCGATTTGCTTTGTTACTGCGAGACACTGTTCGTGTAAAGCTGCCCGTCTTTAAACGGCATTGTGAGACACGATCGGACCAATACCGGGTTACCCGCGGGTATCCATGGAAAGGCCCGAGCAGTGTGGCCATATTCGGCTGGGAAATTAAAGCCGCTATGTCGAAAATGGGTGCATTTGGGAATACGATTAATGGGTGGAAGCAAAGCTTCAGCGGCCCGAGTCACAAAATATCACTCAAACCCGGGGGGGGGGGGGGGGCTACACAATTGTAAATTGATAATCAATAGATTCCGAATTATCCAACTAACAAAAATGCCTGGGCCAATAGAATTCAACAAAGCCTGGGAATATTGGTATCTACGTCTCAGCTCTTCCTCAACCCCTGTTTCCCAACAAACAATTATTATTTATCACGGCTGTACATGATACATCTAACTTGGAGCAAGAGTGAGCTGAAGTTAAAGCCGGTGCTCGGTCTCAGTCTCAGGAGGTCAGATGGATACTTTAGCTTGTCATGTCCGATCTTAAGCTGTTGGAGAGTTTGGCCGACGGTGTAACACAAACCATGATATCAATTACACAGACGAACAAAAAAGGGCCAACTCTTCTGAAGACCACAACGCCTTCCCGGGGGGGACAAAAATACGGGGTACACCCACGCACAGAGATGTCTCGGAAATACTCAATCACCTAAAGGCCTCAAGCGGAGCACTAGCTCGTAAGCTTTGAACACTTCATTGCCAGATGTGGTATTGACTTAGACATACCTCACTTTTATTACGCCTATGCGCCCTACCTTTAAGAGCATGGTGGCAACTAGCCCTCATTTTAGAGTGCTAGTGCTAAACCAACTCTAGCTAAAGATCTTGTCGAACGGATTCCTCATAAATGTACTACAGATTTCAGAACGTATATATGGCAGATCTACTCATAGAGGGTGAGCGGGAGTACATATCCACCCTGAAAAATACCATTGGTTGGGGGCCTGTAATAGTGTTAAAATAATCCTATCCCAGGAACTACGGGTCCTTTCTCGGTTGCCATCACTTGGGTTTAGTGGCCATCAGCCAATAGCATCTTTGGGGGTGGAGTACTCCCGCTCACCCTCTATGAGTAGATCCGCCATACCTAGGAATAACCGGAACTAAGAACCTAGGGATAAGTCTTCGCTGTGGGGGTTTATGGTAGGAGGGAAGATTCACCAAGCGCCATCAAAACAAAAACCAGTATGAGTATGTAGCAATGCGCATATTAAATTATCTCATACACGACTTTCGGAAGAACTCCGTATAAGGAAGCTTTTCCTTGACTTTGAGTAAGTTATTGGGACTCAGAAATCTCTTTAGCGAAGACTCTCATAGGGAGGTGGAAGGACTGAAGGCTAGAAGCTCTAGTAAGGGAAGAAGCTAGGTGATAGCGATTAGTTTCGGAAACAATGCTCCCTCGAGCTATGTTATAGATGATCCGTCTCGTCTTCTTGTTGGTAGTTCTTTCTCTCTCTCTTCCCCCCCCCCCCCCTCTCCCTCTTTTTTTTTTTTGGTTGTTGTCCCACAACTTTCTCGGGGCTCTTTGGAACGGGGGAGGGCGGTGCATGAAAGCTGAGCTTCGGTTTGAGCTGTCGTTATCGGTTGAAAAAGAGCGCTTCGGGCATTTAGCTTAGATCATCACCACGTACGGGGGAAATCGGCGTACATATCCTAAGGAGAAACCCGTATATACAAACCAATCAAGCTGCCCCGGTGTAAGTAAATGGCGATCTTCAACCCTTTGAGGAATAAGTAGGATAATTCTCGTATACATACTACTTTTACTATGAGAAATTAAACCGATATGTACGTGTATACTCACACTAATGATATTGCCGGCGACGAACATTAGGAGAGTGACGTCTACGATTAAGTCTCACGCTATCTCCAGGGGGAGGAGGGGGGGTCGTGGAGACGTTTATAATATAGGAAGTCACTATGGCATGAAGATTGAAGATTACTTAGTATGCACCTACTGATTATTCTCACCCAAGTGAGAATACTACCTGGCCTACATGTATGTAGTACAGAATGACCCGATAACTCACGCCATGTTCATGCACTTTATATGTATATCCTTCGAAGCTAATGATCTTCGATAAGCGGAAGCGACAGTTGAGTAATCCAGGGTCCCGGGGCGCATGGAGCAAGGGAGTGGCATAGGTGATGGGAGAAAGTGTCATTTTTAAAGGACCGACCAATCAAGTGCTAGCGCCTAAACTAATGGCATTTCATTTTTCTCTCTACGGCTTTTCGCGTCATACATGATATAGAGCCGATGAGACACCCGCCTGATACAAATTTGGAATCAACTTTCTTTTAAAGCAGCAATACTGTCTTAATTGACGAGGAGGGGGAGAGAGATCTCGCTAATCGTGGCCCAGATCCCCCAAGACGGTACAATCAAACGACGTTCTGGCCTCTCGATATCCGCGAACAGCGATTGACGCGGCGCTGGCATGCTAGATCGCTAGATCAGAGACAATCCTACCTAAGGCATGATTAAGCGGATTAGGAAACACTTGGTACCTCTGAACTAGATACCGCGCTTGTACCGCAAGCATTGCGTAATTTGCGTTCAGCAAAAGCGCTAGCTAGCTAGTCTAGAGCATATATATACTGATAGTGAGGACTTATACAAAGGCCTCACATATAAGAACATCCTTGTGGGTTGTTTTTTGATTAATAGCCCTCCCTAGATGGGCGCCTTAAACATGCCATCAAACCTAACAATACCTGATCATGTGCTGTAACTACCCACCGGCGGCTATGCTCCTTGGTCTTAGCTCTTGAAGTCGATCGCGGTAAAATATCTACATCACATATCACAAGCAATTTAGGATATATCTTTGGGTCGTCACATCCAACGAGTTGAAACTCGATGGGGTACGTACCACGGAAACTCGCTGAGATCGTGTTTAAAACAGGGCAAAATACTTAAGCTGTTGGCCGGAAACTGATGTTTACAACTGCATGATACTCCGGATGATAAGCAAAAAATGTGGGTCTTTTGTATATGCCTTTTGGGGGACTTCTCTTCATATGTTGTTGCTTAATAACCCTAACCCTGGCACAGTCTCTTACTCCCTCTCAACTGGACCTGGGTTTATAACCGGTCTATAACCGTGTTTCTTACTCCCAGTATCTTACCCTTGTATATGACGGGACCCTAAGTGCCGACACAGTTTGGGGCTTTTACTCTTGGCAGTACATTAGAAAAGAGATGTATCTAATCAGGTGAGATACAGAAAGAGTGATGCATAGACTGTAGGTACATACATGTAGTCTGTTTACATCAATCTAGTATGCTAATGCTGGCGAGGACAGGGTAGGTATTCAACCCATCGGGAAGTCCGTTGTCGAATCTGTTGTCAAAATCTGATAGCGTGCCACGATTATCGGACTCGGTACCTAAAGGTATTAGAATGAATGACGTTAGGAACGAATTCGAGTGATCGCCTGAGGAGTGGGTGGAGTTGGCATTATGGCCCCTGCAGCAGACTGCACTGCTGCGGCACAGATGTCTATTCAAGGTTAAGTGGGGTCATTTTCCTGGTGACCTATGGGGTTTACGTACTAACGGAGCATCTCTGGTTCTTGACAACGTGGGTTTTTTTTTCACGGCATCTAGAGTACTCCGTTCTACTTGGCTACATGTAAGAACTTACATGGGATGCTCATTGAAATATGGGATGGGATAAATGGGCTGGAAACCGAGCATCTCGCGTGCATACCTACGCGAGAGGTGCTAGCTGGAAGTCTGCAGATACCCACTTCGAGTCCTGTCTCTCTTTTATCAACATAATCTCCCTAGTCACCGAAACTTGAAGTTATTCTAGAGTCGATATCACATATAGACTTACGGCCCAACTACTCTACTAAGATAGGTGACTGTTGTAAGTAGGTGGGTACATATTGATACAAGTATCTCTACATATTTCCAAGATCACCTCGGTACCTTCCTTGTAATAGTCCTAAAGGGGAGCGGTTATACATACACCATGTATGTATATGTGGTGTGGGTAACTAAGAGAGATCGGTTTTCGGGGGAGCTCACAATCGGAATTCTAACTGCAGGAAAGAATGATATTCTATTCGCCGATGTGAGAGGGCTCAGGTTCAATCGCGAATCAAATTCCATACCAGCTAAAAGTTGGCTTTGAAAAAAAAGAAAAGAAAAGAGTCGGCGCCCCCGGAGTGCCTACTCCGGTAGTGTTTTCTCTCGATAACACGGGCAAAATATTATCAGACGGCCGCAACGTGGTGCTGGTGGTGGGTGGGTGTGTAAGAATTAAACATGCACAAGATTAGCGCCTACCTACTTATTTGCACCCGATCTAGTCAACTTCTGAAATGGACCGCTATTATTGGAAGCTTGACAGATGGAGAGAGATAAAGGCAACTGCTCGCGGAGCCGATAGACCAATATCTTCAGGGGTGAAAGTCATTTGTGAACCTGCATAGAAAAGTGCAAAAGTCGTTACTCTAGCTTTTGAGCACTTTGATTTAATTCAAAGAGGTTTATCAACTTTAGGCATATGGAGTATCAAACTATTTGCTGGACTAGCAATTCGTTGGTACAGGAGTAGACGGCAGGGATGAAAAAAAAACGTATTGTTTTTAATTATTTGTTGCAATGTACCGAGTACCTGGGAATTAAGTCCGTGCCATCAACTAGGAGATACGGATATGTATGAATTAGTATTGCCTATTGGTAGGTACCCCATGAACACGGGTACACTGGTAAGTATGTCTCAGCCCAATCCACTTGATTGACGTCTGACGTGCTCGTACTCTAAACAGCCTAACACGGTTCTCTTGCGATATCCTGCTTTTTTGGGCCTTCCCCCTCTCTTAAAACGCAGGTCAGCAGCATAGGCACTCACTGGACATACGCCAGGCTGATTCGTAGTGCCAATGTCACGGTTAACGGATTTCTCCAGGCCAGATGTTACCACTATCCAGGACCTCCCCTTTCTGGAACCCAAAGTGTGTAGGATACATGTAGACTGGATGTATAATGAAGAGAAAATATACCTCTCTAACTTCTTCAACTTTCCTTGAGATCGGACTATGGACGAGTAGCCTTCGCAGCTGACAGGATCTTCATCAACTGATAAAATACTGGTCAACTTTTCTTAAGCTCCTCTAGAGGGCCTGAGGTCTTACAAAAAGCCTGTCTATCCCCTGCGTTGCTTTCAGATCAGGGTTCTCTCCAGGTTGTTCAATAATCACGGCATTCCTTTGAATCAAAGTCAGGAGGAACAGAGGGGGGGAGGGGGGGGGTACGTTAGGATCGGCCGATACCATCAATCCTACAAACGCTTGGACTCAACAACCCTCGTGTTATTTTTTTCGCCTGGCATTTTTAGGAACTGGTAGCGAAACACCAAAGTGAATCAAAGCCACAGGAGGAAGATACCAAGGCCCGCGGGGGTGGGGGAATAAGAGGGGGCCTGGCGGAACTGTTATTCAGCACGGCCTTTATTTGCTAGGGTTGGTGTCTCGAAGTTATCTGAAGTTTTTTTATTTTTTTATTGATATTCTTCTTTGAGTAGGTTTGGACGCTCTATCCAGGGTACATAAACGACCCCCTTGGATCTTGGATTTAGATGTTAGTACCGAAGAGAGCATCTTGAACGTGTTGGGGAAAATTAAAAGGGACCAACTACTACGTTCCTGAAGAGCCGACAAAACACTGACTAGAAAGCGATAATATCCTATCTGCGAAGTATATACTCGAACTACTACGCTTGTCCACCTGCTCTTCATTGTCCCACGACGGAGCATACACCTATACCCCCCGGTCTCGTCTTCATCGTCACCGCAACAGGCATTAACAACCTGGCAAGCTGTACGGCGAAATAGAAAGAAAAGCAAAAGATTGGTTGTGCGTTTTTTTTTCTCGCGCTGCAACTGTCCTAATCCAAAACTTCTCGCAGGTATGTATGTAGCTAAGAGAAATACCCACCGCCGGGGTCACTAGAGTACCTTGCGTTGATCGAATCAGCAAGCTACTTCCCTGACCTTGCCCAACCCGCTTATGCCTCATGGGACAGAGCTCTTTCCCCGGATTTATGGAATGAAGACTGCAGCTGATCAGTAATCCGCTGCTTTAGGCATATTGATCATAGATCTTAAAGAGCATTTTTGACCAGTCACCATATTTTATTTTTCAGGTCCCCGACAACGCCTTTGAAATTCCGACTCGTTTTGATTGATTGATTGAGACGAGGTTCTTGTTTCCCACCGCATCAGAGACCTTTTCAGTGGAACATCAAGGGTCTAGAATTCGAAATTCACTTACCGTTATCGCGCCACAATTTCTATTTCGATACATACAAGCAAGTCCATTTGCTGTAAATCATAGATTGATTACGTATTTTACTATTTACGGAAGTCAAAAAAACAAAAAACAAAACAGGCAGCATACGGCATACCATAATTGCCATCAACTTTGATATCTGGCAAGTAGCTAAACCTCAACAGTAAGTGTGAGTTGGTCACTTTTTTTCTTCTTCCCTTTTCCTCCTCTTTCTCCCTTGACTAGAGTTATTCTGGTCAGATTGAGATGTTCATCCGGTCGCCGCTGTACGCTGCTGGATGCGGGTTTCAGTTCAGTTGTATTTTTGCAAATTTGTATATTCTCTTTGTTCTATTCGCTCGTTCGGTATAGCTTCGTTGCTGCAAGTGCTTGCAGTACTTGCAGCTTTGAGCTGTTCATCCTCATCCCTCGATAGAGTTACCTACAGTACCTACCTTACCTACCTTACCCCTCACTGATCCGTCCATCCGTTCCATCTGGATCTCATCAGGACGTAGAGTGGTGTATTTTGTAATAATTATTTTATTTGCATTTTCGTTACCCCTCTCATTCGCTTTTAAAAGATCGCTTCCCCCTCCACTCATCTCACCCTCACCACCGACAAATATTTCTTGCTTTTCTCTCGTACCTGCAGCAGTTTTCTGATTGGCGAGGACAAACTGACCTTTTGTTTGCTTTTTCTGCCCCTTCATCTACGATGAAGACACCAAGATTCATCCTTAGCGCATTGATCGCCACAATGAACATTCACCTCAGCGCCGCCTATTCCGAGTCCTATGACTTCATTGTCGTTGGGGGTAGGTTCTATTCTTTTCTCTGTTCAGGGATCTGTGGATTAATAGAATTATAGCTGGTACCGCCGGCGGTTACCTTGCGCACAAACTTGCGACCTCTGCCTATGCGCCCTCCGTCCTCCTCCTGGAGACTGGGCCGAACACGCTTAGCAACAACACCAGCAACCCAGCAGACAACCCGAACCTGAAGTCGCTGATTCCCGGGAACTTTGCCGAGAATGTTGCTAGGCCAGACACAAATTATATGTACAAGACTGTTCCGCAGAAGCACCTTGATGACCGCGTTTTGGTGTACCACCGAGGTCGTGGTCTCGGCGGGACCAGCAACCTCAACTATATGGCCTGGATCAAGGGCTACAAGGGTGATTTCGATGAATGGGCAGAGATTGCTGGTGATATGAACTACTCGAGTAATGAGGGTTGGGAGCGAATCAAGAGGGTGAGTATCTTTTCAAGATCTGCGCGAACAGGGTTGTACTAATACATCGTGTAGTTAGAGTCGTTTGATCCAAAGGGTCTGCCAAGGGCCTATGAGAAATATGCATCTCCCAACATGTCCAACCATGGCACGATGGGACCTATCCACAACACTCTCCCTAAGAACCCGCTCCCGGGTATGGGTCTCTTCATCGACGGCTGCGTTGAGGCAGGTATCCCCAGAGCTTTGGACACAAACTCCGGCCATAACATTGGCGCCGGATTGGTCAACATGGCAATCTACAAGGGTGCCCGTGTCTCCTCTGCTACCCAATGCCTCAACGAAGAGGGCGATATCGGCGCCGGTCTGATCCGCCCAAGAAACCTCGAGGTCCGAGTTGAAACCAAGGTCGAGAAGATCCTTTTCGACCACAAAACTGCCATCGGTGTTCAGGTCGAAGGAGGTCGCAAGTGTAAGTTTTAGCCCTAGCTAGTCATTTTAGTCTTGTTTTCTGCAGATTTTTGACACTCTATTAGTCTTTGCCAAGAAGGAGGTTATCGTCTCTGCCGGATTTATTGACTCGCCGAAGCTTCTTCTCCTCAGCGGAATTGGGCCTAAAGCCGAACTCCAAGAGCTCGGTATTAAGGTTGTCCACGACTCTCCGAATGTCGGAAAGAACATGCTTGACCACACCACTGTTCTCCTGGACCCGATCTTCAAACAGGATCTCCAAATCCCCACTGCAAACCTTCTCTTCTCCGAACCTGCTCGCGTTGAGGCCGAGAGGAAGCTATGGCTCGACACCTACCAAAACGGTAAAGGAGAAGCCCGTGGTGAGATGGCCAGATTCGGTGCCTCTGCCGGTGTTGCCTTTATCAAGTTTACCGAGGAAGAGCGTGAGCAGTGGCCCGAATGGCAGGCGATGTCCGATGAGGACCGCACCCGCTTCTTGGACAAGGCCCGTCCCGACACTGAGATCTTCTACCTTCTCGGCTACAAGCCACCCGGGAAGGACTTCCCCAAAGGCACTACTCCCAACTCTTATGCGCGTCTCTTCCTCCTCCAACAGAACCATCTCGCGCGTGGAACTATCAGCCTTAACTCATCAGACCCAGCTGACCCCCCGGTCATTGATCCGCAGTACTTCTCACACCCCTACGATGTCCGCATCAGTATCGAGACTATCAAGAAGGCTGTCGAGATCTTCAAGACCAAGACCCTCTCTGCCCACTTTGTCGGAATGGAGTTCAAGGGCTGTGCAGAGGACCCGGCCTGGATTCAGGACTCCCCAGAGAAGGCCGAAGAGAACCGCCTCAAGGCAGAGGAGATGGGCGGCTTCTACATCAACGGCATTGAGTTGACCGACAAGGGTATTGAGCACTGGTTGAGGAACAAGGGTCTTGACCAGGGATACCACGGTATGGGAACCCTCAGAATGGGCAAGGCCGGCGACAAGTTGAGAGCTGTCGACTCCAAGGGCCGTGTAGTCGGTGTTGAGGGGTTGAGGGTTGCTGACACTAGTGTTATCCCGGTCGTTATGAAGTAAGTTTTCTTTCCCCGCCCGAAAATGATACTCTTTTATTTCTGAAGCGTATGCTAACCTTCTATCAGCAACCACCCACAAGTTTCCGCCTACCTTATCGCCGATGTGGTCGCGGATAGTATTCTCCGCGACCACGCCGCCTCCGGCAAGCGCCAGAAGCGTCAGCAGGTCATCAGGCAGCTCGATTAGACCCGCCCCCTTCCCCCTCTGTTTTCCCTTCCCTAGCATTTGGCTTGTTTTAATGCCGTTTCTTTCTCTCTATTGTTCTTGGGCTAGGGTTTGTTATTATCGGGTAGTTACGGTGTACACTGAATGATTAATTGGGTTCTTGGGTTGGTTCTTATCACTGTCTGTTATTTTTGGTTATTCCCTTGTATCGGAGGGAATGCTTCTTGTATATAAATTAATGGAGAACGTTGAAAGTAATCTTGGTCTTGGTACCGTTTGTGGTTAGTGTGAGTGATAGCTGGTGATTGGTGGTTATGGGCTATTTTATTCGGCAAGGAGGGGCTGTGGGGAACTCTGAATACTTACGGTGAGGATAGATTTCCGCCAAATTATGCAGTTGCTACACAAAGTGGTGTCGGAAACCTCTTGCGGCAAGTATGTGTATGGAGGAATAGAGGGGTGGTGAAACGTTGGTAGGATTTCTGGTTTCGCGGTTTTCGGGGCTTTTAAGATTTTTAACAGTGTCGATAACACAGGTTATGGATACAACACAGTTTGTATGTACCTGCAAACTGGTGAGTATTGTGTGAAATATAAATAAATAAATAAACTGGTGAGTAACCCTAATCCTCAAAGAATGTGAGTGATATCCGGTGAATGTAATTTACTGATGGCTTAAGGTTTTGTGACCATCATCCCGGCCGAAGCCGGACGAGACGCGCATAATTACAACACACTTTCTTGGACTCAATACCGGCATTACCCGAAGCCCAATGGACCGGTCTCGGGCTCGGGTGATCTGGTGTTGCGGGAGATATTCCCCTCAGTGATTTCTGGATGTGTCGGGGATTTAAAACTTGCTTTGGACCTGAGGCTGGGTTGGGCTGGGAAGATGTAAAGTGTAGATAGGGCTTGGATTAGTCTCGTACCCACCCCCTACGAGCAGCTTGCTGCTCACCGTAGGGGCTTGGCCGCAGCTGCTGGAGACGGAGTGGTTGGGAGCAGGACTTGGTTGGTGAGGAGATATTGCTGATTGGGGGTGTAGATGGAGGATGGATAGGTTTGACTGGACTAAGTTGGGTGGGGGTGCAGCTGGTACTAGAGTAGGGGCGGGGCAGATATGGCCGCACGCACTATAGATGGTAGAACTATAGTGTCGGCGGAGGTGTCGAAGCCGGCCATGTCTATGTTCAAGGGTGCGGGACAAGAAACAAAGAAGCAGGACAAGGAAGGGGAAAGGAGGAAGGAAGGAAGAAGGAGGGGACGGAGGAGAGGGAGGGGAGGGGGGGAAATTAAGGGAGGCATAGAAGGACACAAAAGTTAAAATAAAATTAAGCTTCTTCACTGCGCCGCACACGTACACGGCACCTTCCCCAACTGTCCGCTTTCCTGGCGATCAGGACCAGCGCTGCCACTACCTAGATGATCCCCCGGATATTGCCTTTGAGAGAATTGCCGGGGGTGGACTTCATCTTGAATCAGGTACGGGGGGAGGGGGACGGGGGAAGTGGTTTAAAGACTAATATTGTGTATTCCCTTTTTTGGAGTACTCGTGGTACAAGTGGTAGTGGTGGTGGAGATGGAGTAACGTTACATTGGGGTGCAGGGTAAAATATAAGGGTTATATTAAATTAGGTCAGTAACGATGGTAGTGGATAGTGGTAGTAGGGAGGGGAGGAGGATGAAGGGGGATTGCAGACTGTTGATGAAGAGAAGGAGGATTGCAGACTGTTGATGAAGAGAAGGAGGGTTGCAGACTGTTGATGAAGAATTAGGGAAAGTACGTGCCAATGTATAAAGGAGGAGAGAATGCAAGGAGAGAAACAAGGGATGAGTTCCTGATAAGCTGTATGTACAGTGATGGGTAATAAGTCATCGGGTGACAAACCACAACGCATTCTGGCGGCGTTCCGTCCGATGACTTATTACCCACCGCTGTATGGGGAAAGGGGGACTTTCGATCCATAGGAAATTCTGAAAGAAGGTTGTGAGCCCGCAATCGACTTCAATAAAAGAAGTTTTGTGGGTGTCGAGTTTATATAGAAAAAACTGGGTTGGCTAAAATAGCCGTACTATGTAATTAGAAAAAACAATAATTCTTCGAACGGCTAGTTCTGTATCGTGATATACCATGAAGAGTAGTAGACTATTAATTAGTATTTGTCACCGGCGACTGCGTTTCGTTGTAGCAGTTTCTCACAAAAACAATAATAAGACAATATCCCTGGGGGTACCCAGAGTTTATAACAACTTCACCTAGTACATATCTTATCTACACGTACCTACGGATACTTCCATTATATAGCCCCAGCCATATATGTACCTGACAGGCATCGCTCTCACCGGCCGTCCATACTTAAATGTACCTGCGCGCCCCGGGGCTCTCCGATCTCCACCTCAAGGTACCAAAATCTAGACATTGTGGGAACTCTGCTTTGATTTGTGAGTTGATGTTGTGGGTACACTATCTCCAACGTCCATGGATGTGTGTGGCTTTTGCACGGTCCTTTGCTCAGGGTTTAGTCTAGCTGGCCTAGGCAAACGCACGGGCGTTTCGTGGAATGGCGAGTTCTAGAGCGCGAGACTGAGGGGGGCTGGAACACTTCAATTTCGATTTTTGTCCCTTCGGTGGGGGAGGCGCGTGGTGATATGTGGTGATGATGATGATGAGGGTATTAGTAGGGAGTTGTCGTGGTGGATGAGGTCTATATGATCTATTGTCTAAGAGTATTGGTTGATTAATTGGGTTACTCGGTGTAGTGGGCCATAGTAGCAGGCACAGAGAGAGGGGTTAGCTACATGAATCAATTGATTAATTGATGATTATGCGGTCGGTGAGTTGAAATATCCAATCATATCAGAGATGAAGTATTCTAAGCAGTGTTTAGGTCAGTAGCTTTGGCGGTTTTCCACATAATGATCTCTCGTTCCGGACATTGGGTAGCATAGCAACCGCAATCTAACCAACCACAACTACATACCCACTACCAGCTAGAGATATCTTCCAGGACTCACCATTACGGTTCCGGGGTAATTAAATTTCGATTGGAACGTAGTGTATGTACTTGGCCAATCGAGTGTTTGAGGCGACTGAAACAGCTACATAACCGCATTGAGCTTAAGTCGACGGCGCCGGAATATCTTGAGGCCCGCCTCCGGAGTTCCATCATCGTCTTGCGTCTGTCTATGGTTCATGAATTCGATCTCAGACACGGTCTCAACCGTCAAGGCCTTATATACTAGACATTCGGAGATCTTGTTGATTATACATGCCTCCACGATAGCGGATTGGGTCGATGCAATGTTCCATGCATCGGCGACACGGTGCAATGAAACAGCAAGCTAGTAAAACCCCTACCCAAAAGTTTTCGTGAAAGCCTAAAAGCAGTTGGGTGGCGGAACCCATACAAATCTACCTAGCAACGGGTTCTCCACTAGGATATTTTATTACACCTTAACCACCTCTTTTTACCAATTCAAAAATGTGCAAAGGGCTTCTCCCAAGGGTCAAATTTGATATTTTACCTCTGTTCATCGTTATAATTAATTGTGCTGTGGTTCTACACTTGGAACCTGGTTCCACCTAGTTTGGGTGGTAATTGGCCCTTTCACGAAAACCTTTGGGTAGGGACTTTAGTATCCAATATGCAGACTGATACGATTTCAGCATAACAGACGGATACAGAATCTACACGGCGTCATGTGATTCCCCGCACCGTCTGGTAAATTTCTTCGTTTGTGGGACAAGGTACTACTCGGACACAATACGTGCCACAGGATACTACCTACTACTAATACTACTACTACCAACCAACTGGCCGCCTAGTACTGCAATTAGTTGAAAACACCCATTCAAACGCCAATTGCAAGAGACAGATCCAAACCCTATCCTACCCTATCCTGCTGTTCCATTCGAATTCAACACCTCGAGCTCTACCACGATCTCGTCTCCCCACTTCCAAGCCAGGGCCCATGCCACGGATCCGCAAATTATTAATAGTCAACCCTCCCCTCCCCTCCCCTCCCCCGCCAGGCCAGCCTTACGCCCATGACTCGCTACCATAGCCAGAAGCTTATCGATCTTCCCCTCGCCACCACCACCGCGACCACGTTCTCGGGATGCTTGCATGTTGGCAGGTTTCAGTCCCGGCGCTTGCGCTGCGAGTCGAACGAAACGTGGTGTTACTGTCAATGACTTGGTTCAATGGCTGGCCTGTCTCGGGGAATACTGTTTCTAATTATGCATGCATTTAAGCTTTCTGTGGCCCCGTTATTGCATCGCCTATGTGTGTGTGCGCGGCGCGGTGCTATTAGGTTGCGATTTTTTTTTATATTGGAGGGGTGGATATATGGGGAGTGCCTGGCGGCCCCCACGCACGCGTGAGGTAACGTATGGCGCTCTGGAGAAGCGTGGTATGATGTACAATATATATGCGGTGCTCTATATATCGTGGGAGGTTTAAATATAGTGTCAGAAGATTCGATCGCTTAAATTATTACCGGCTGGGTGTCTATGTGTGGTGGTGGTACCTCACTTCTCCAAGGGTCAATGTTTCTTCAGCGAGTTTTTTTTTTTTTTTTCCTGCTCATTGTTGGGTGAGATAAATGAAATTGGGTAAATATTAACCGGTATGCATGAATGATGGAAAGAAGGAGGAGAAGAAGCTTTGCTTGGTATTAATAGTAGATTACATAGCATTGCAGAGTACCAGCTGGAGGGCACCCTAGGTAGGAGCTACATTGGTAAGTTAAGTACATGCTCTTGCCGCACTCCTACCAATTCTCAAAACACACCGCACAAGGCTTGTAGCGGAATTGGTACGCTTGCATACATGTAGCATAGCATAGCATAGCATGGCATGGGATACCACAGCCAGCATCATCCACGCTCACTCACGCCCTACGCCTGCACCCCACAACACCTACCTACCGCCGCAGATACCGAATAACAATCCAGAATTACCAAACGAGCACGAAACGAACCCCCCCAGACAGCTTGTTGAAAGCCTTTCCCTACCCCCCGGCCGAATTCCGGATCTACACAAAACGGGCTCCAGCATCAACCACACGGTGCTATGCAGGTACAACAACAGCAGCAGCAGCAGCAGGAGCAGGAGCAGCGTGGGCGCTTGTGCGTGGGTCGGCAACAACGGGCAACTGCTGCAATTGTTGGTTGATGGTGCCATCTTGTGGTCCGAGCTTTTGGAGATGTTCAACGGCCGTGGAATGCTTTTCCTAAGAGAAGGGGTGGGTGGGGAGAGAAGGGGGGGGGGGGTATCAGAAAGCTTGTCACTTTGTTCCGCGAGAGGTTTTGAGACGTTCGAAATCTGGCCATTTCGCAACACCATTAGGCAGGGCCGTAGCCGCTGTGGTTGATGGAGGACGTGATGTGATGCCATTGAGACCAAAGTGGCTGTCGCTTCAAGAGGGACCCTGGCTAGGTCGACAGGGCCCAGGGTCGGGCCGAAGCTTAATGTTAGAGTTAGTACATGTAGTTAGTACTTGTCGTCTCGGTTCGGCCACCACCGTCCCTTGCTTCGATGCCTTTTAGAGCTTCAGCTCGGCCGGAAATTATATAATTATGTAAATGATTCCACTATCTTGTGTTTCGTGATAAGCGAGTACATGGCGCGGGTAATTATATTGTGCTTGTACCTACCCTAGAGTACAATAGAGTGCATACGTGCTTACAGCCGAACAAGCATTATATGAGTATTACAAGGAAAGGGTAAAGTCTCGATATATTGATTTATTACATGTAAGTACATGTAGTTCTTAGAGTCCATCGCAGTATAAGATGGTAGGGCATTAAGGTACATGTGCCTACACAAAGTACATGCGTACTCTCACACTGGTATAACCTCCTATATATATTTAATTGATTCATAGTTTTAAGGAACACTCTCGGTACTACCATAGATCAAAGAATTATTTCCAATTGACCTCCATTTTTGTAGCAGCTGCGCAGAGGTACCACAAAACATGAAAAAAAAAAAAAAAAATGCTTGCACAGCGCCATGCACGTCTCTTCAAGCGATCTCTCACACCCTTACGAGTACCTAGGTACATGTAGGCAAATGCAGCTTAGAGCCAGAAACAGGGATCCCAGACACGGTTCGACCTATCACAATGCGTTGCGGGGGTAATGGAGATCAGCCGCTTGCTCTAGTCCCGGCGCGTAGAGGAAGTTGTGAGATGGGTATATGTGGGTCTACTATTACTCCCTCCCTCCCTCTACCGGTTGCTGTTGGAGGATGAGGAGAGGTATGTAGGTGTATCTAATTACGGCGATACGGGTGGGTTCTTTCATTTTTTTCCCTCGGTATTGGGTTGATTGGATCGATCCCAAGTATGGAAAAGATTTTCAGTCAGCGCCACCCCAGGTGAATGGCTGGTTGATCTATTGAGCACTGTCACTGGTAGTGTCCACAGACACCTTAGACAACCGTAAGAATGGTGTATTCATGTGGCTATGAAGACTCTGAGTTGCGGTCCGAAAGACAGAAAGGCCGAGAAAGAAGCGGTTCCTTCTGTCGAGCGTAAATGCCGATTCCGTTGGCACTTTCTAGAGGAGAGCACAGTAATTCGAGGCTCATGAGAAGAGGAGTAGGTGCACACCCATGATCACTAGAGCCTAGCCCCATGCCAGTTCACTTCATTACGAGCAAGATTTGCCCTCCCCTCAAATAATGCCGCCTCCAGTCACGATTCGATTCGATTCGCCTCCCTCCTATTCCCTACATCAGATAATCTCACCCCTACCGACACAAAACATACATATTGGCGCGACCTCCCACCCCCCCTCCCACCATTTCTCCTCCTTCTCTTCTCTCTTTCTCAAGTTCCTGGTCTTGATATTCAACGACCTGAAGTGACGTTTTTCGGCAGCTACCAGCAAGGAAAAAAAAAAAAAAAGATTCCCGAATATCGCTGTAGTACATTCGACTGAATATTTGGCTGGCCATTAGGAGGAAGATCAAAGTCTTACATACTAATCTGTCAAACATGTTCTCAACATCATCACTCTCATCATGGAAACTGGCACTAGTAACAGTGCTATCGACGCTCCAACTCGCAACCGCACATTTCCAGATGGTATATCCGGGATGGCGCGGTAACACGCTCAGAGATGATATGCAATGGAACTACCCCTGTGCGTCTTCTCTACGTACCCTTCTTGGACGCTCGCAATTAACATCGTGATAGGCGCCGGTATTCCCACGACCAACAATCGAACCAACTGGCCGATAACTGGCGGTGATATCTCAATCATTCCAGGCTGGAACGCTGGGCATCCAACGGCCTTTTTCTACGTCAATATGGGCTTTGGATCAACACCCCCAAACATGACGAACGTTATGTTACCAGTATTCCAGATGACGGGGCCGAGCAGGAACCCATACCCAGGCACCTTCTGCCTGACACAGGTACCGCTACCGGTGAACGCGAGTGTTAAGGTCGGCGATAATGCGACAATCCAGGTGATTCAGGTCGCACTACATGGAGCGTCGTTGTACAATGTAAGTGGCCGCACGTTGGGCGGTGCGAGATGTGTCATGTGCTGACAATGGTTGGTTAGTGCGCGGATATCACGTTCGTGGAGCCAGAGGATGCGGACCCGATGCCAGAGGGGATGTGTGTGAATTCGTCAACTATCGGGTTCAACATGGTATACACTACTCGCTCTGGAGCTGTGGCCAATTATCTCATGAACAAGAGCACCTTGCTCACTGTGGTCATTGGAGGGTTGGTGGTGGGATGGCTTTTGTAGCGGTGGAGGCACCCTAGCTTCCCGCTGTTATCGGTATCGGTGTTCTTTTTTTCTAACTTCATTTTGTACAAAAGGGTTCCTTTTCTTGTCTTATTTTTTTCCTATTTTTTTTACAGGGGTTATTTAGGTTTTCTTGATTCTATGGGGAGAAAGAAGGGGGGGGGGGTAGTACGAGCGCGCATAGCAAACTATTGCATTGTAAATGATCGACGTGGCGATAACGTAACTCTAGCTAAAACACGAAATAGCACAGGGAAAGAGAGGACGCAGGGTGCATCATCTCCCTTTCCTTGAATCCTGATTTATTATATAATATAGGTTCTTTTTCTCTAGACACTTCTTTCGGAGGAACGGAGTCGATCCTGGTGTTTGTTGAAAATTTGCATCCTCGTTTCATTTCATATTGTGTCATTGGCTATGGGGACTGCAGATAAACCGGTTTCGCGTCACCTACTGCAGGACGACTAGTTTTGTTTGACTACGGAATCGGCATAGTAGGGCTGTGTATATCGGGAAGTGAGGATGGTGATTGAAAGCTTATTTTCTCTGTAGTATGGGAGTGTAGGTTATTTGTAGCCACGGCACTTTATGGAAGCTTCGCTGACCATGCATGAGGCTGACATGACACGGGTTCTCTCCAGCAAGAATTACCTAGTTTACGCAACAATGTTAAAAGATTATTCATATACTCTTGGGTATTGGATACGTACGTATGTTACACCGTCGAGTCTAGGTATATATATCTTTGAAGCTTTATAGGTGCATCGTGATCTGATGGTGTGGCATGATAGGTGAACTGTCGATGCTGTGGACAACGATGTTGATATCCAGTAAAGTTATCACTAGTGCAGATCCATTCCATTACGTCGTTAAGACCAGAAATTTTGGCCACGTGCAACAGGGAGTGAATAGGTTTATTGATAATCAAGCCATTGATTGGCTATTATCCTACCCGCGGGGGAGGTCACTTCACCAGATCGGATGAAAAGTTGCCGCGACCGAGAATATCTGCTTCGCCAATTGAAGAGGCAGTACCTATGCCGGCCCACTCGGGAAGCCGATTTAGGAAGCTTCGTGAGTGGACCTTTTACCCAGCCACTCAATCAAGACGCCTTGAAAATTTAACTTACGTCTTTACCCTCCGCTGGCAAGCCTATGAGGCCGACGAGAACCTTTTTTCCCCTAGTAGGAAACCCGATAAGAGTGCTGTCAGCATGTTAATTAGTACCCCCACCCCTATCTTTTGACAACTTGGTTATTTCCCTTTATTATGGACATCCTAGCTAGGCAGCAGGAGCCTGAACAATTCTTCCACTTAGAGATGCCGTATTTCGAGAGGATGCTTTGGATATTGGAGACTGCGCAAATGGAGCCAGCTCCATTTTTCGGTAAATTGATTGGTACCGATCCCAAAGCCTGCCAATCAGATCGAAATATAGGGCTGGCTCCGTCTGCGCAAAGTCTCCATTGTCGTATCGCGGTTGCGTATGCTTACCAGTAGTGTACCGCCATTACTCGAAAAATTGGCAATGCATGCATATGAGATCAAAATTGCTATAAGCAGACCTGATCTACGCCCTTCAACCAATCGTGAAGGAGGTAATCCCTGGCCGGAGATAGCCAATTTTCGAGTTTTTGCGGTACACTACTGACTGGTGTTCCTGGAAAAACTCGTGTGATTGACCAAAGGCCTCGGGAATGGCTCTAGGCCATCACTGATCAACGATGAAGACGAAGGAATGACGGATGATGAGAAGCGTGGCTAGATCTATAGAGGATCAAGAATACCTGTTAAAAAGAGACTAAGGTGACGTCGCCGTTGGTCAAGTGGCTGTTCATTGGACCACTATCCCTTAGTACATGTGGTCAAGGTCACAGACCTACATGAAGTAATTACATAAGTATTTATTGTACGTGTGCAATACTGGCTTGTACAGCACGTACGTCTGCTTTTCAGTAATCACGTCAACACTTGAGTTTGAGAAATAGTAAGAATTATTATATTTCTAAACACAAGGGTAAAAACGAAAGACAGACGCATCGCCAAAACAGAAAAACCGAGGTCATAAAAGAAAATTACGTATACTGCATGACCCATTATTGCTGACATGACCCAATAGTGCATCAGATACACTCCTGCACCACCTTGAATCCATAGCATGGAATTCCGGGGCCATCGACGTTGCGCTTACCCCAATAAACCTCCCATGCCACCTCACTCGTACCATTGATATACCTTGGTGCTGATATCCAGCCCTCATCCATTGCGTCTCCGTGAACCACAAGATTTCCGAGTTCGTGCTTCCTTAGCTTCCATCCAGTTGTAGTTCCCTGCACAGTTGAGTTTCCCTGCACAGTTGAGTTTCCCTGCATAGTTGAGTTCCCCTGTGCGCTCAGTGTTAGTAAATCTCTATCTATTGAAGAGGGAGGGCGTTAATTAAATACACACCTGTCCGCTAGCACTGGCGCACTTGAACCCAACCCGCCCGTTAGGCATAATGCACAGTCTGTCGTAATTAGAAATATGAATCTCAGTGCTATTGGGGGCAAATGAAGCTCTAATAGTGGTGGTGTATTTGGTGCTCATAGTGATATTAGCGTCGGTGGTCTGGTTGCTGAGGTATTGCCCGCTGAAGAGCCCCTGATAGGTGGAGTTAGCGACGCGGAGGCGGAAGACGTCGCACGAGGCGGCAGCAACAGTAAGAAACATGGTGATGGGGATGATGAATTTCATGTTGCCGGTGTTTTTCTTTATTTTTTTTTTGAGGTTTATGCTAGCTTGTGGTGGTGGTGAAGGGAAGAATAGTGGTGGTGGTGGTGTAGGATAGGTAGTTGACGAAGAAGCGCTGTATGATCTGTATGAAATTTACATGTAGTACGGAAGACAAGCGATTATATACCAATGACTAGTTATGGTATTTCTATAGAGAGACGATTCGAACATGAAACCATACTACAATAGCTCTTCGCGGTCCTTAAAATTTATGGTTTTCAAGTGCTGTGATGGGACCGACGCCTAAAGAGACACATGTACGGAAGTTGAAACTAACCTTTAGTATGAAACAACATGTATTAATTGAAAGGTCGGATAATGCAAATAATACTTTTCTTTTCTATGTGTGAGCATAACCCAGATGCAACACAATATATCACTCGATACACCATGCTTACATAAACAGAATTCACTTCATAAAAGGTCACTCGTTTACATATAGCATGGCTTATATATTTATATTTATTTATATTTGAATAGTATGGCTTGATTCATTCGTTGTTAAGCTTCTGGTGGAGAGAGTTACTGCTAATCAATACGTATACATGTACATAATACTTCAAGGTTTATAGAGGTAGGGATAGAACACATGTGTGTATGTACAATGTACATGTATGGTTACATGTAGACAGGTTGTCAACTTAGGATAAGCACGTAGGTACACTAAAGTGTAAGGCAAGTAGTGGTAGGTGTGCTTGATGAACATACGCAGCCTATGCTTCATGGCATAAAACCCTTCGGTTCTTGGAGCTCCACAGATTGGGCACTTGGCAACGAGGCATCAGCTCTCGGATGTACTTGATGAAAGTAAGTAACTACATGTAGTAGTACATGAACATGTTCATGACCAGGCTATATAGGGCCACCATTGCCTGTGGGTACTCAAAAAGCACTTATTCTGTAGTACAAGTGTTGCACAAAGTATTTTGGGCTATTAAAATTACCTGGACACTTGCGCCCCTCAACGAAACTTGAAAAAATGTTACAGAACTCTCAAGTACACATCTTTCCATGAATCCAAGGCTCTGTTTACTATTTGCGGGTTCGTTGCATCGAGCCCCGTTGCGCCCGGATAATTTTGGTAAAGCGTGGTGGACAATAAGTAGGTTTACTAACGTAGTACCTGGTGGCCTAGCGATTACAATATGGGTAACACACGATGAAAACAAATATGAAATTCATAAAGCCAGCACGGCACTTTAAGATACATGTAACTTGGCTCACCAACTGCACTCCCTTAAATACACTTCTAGACTTTATCAGCCGAGTGATCTTTGCTGGTGACCATCTCGTGGTGTTCGCCAATCTGCTTCGCTACCTTATGTGCGACCTCCTCTCTGATATCATCACCCTCGAACACTATTTATCGAGATTCATATCAGCATGCAGATTCCCCTAGAGAAAGGGTTATTCAAGGGGGGAGGGGGGCTTACAGAATGACAATTCCTCAAGGGTTCGTCCGTGGGTTTCCGGGAAGAAGAAGTAGATGACAGTGCCCTCAACAGAGATCCAGACACAGTACCAGATGTAGTATCTCCATCCAATGTTATCCATTCCAATTGGGTTAATAAAAGTGTTACAGAAGGTTGCTGCCCGACCCCACCATTGCTGCATTGTAATACCCTTAGAGCGAATCGTGAATGGGAAGATCTCAACAAGGTAGGCTTTAAAGCGCGTTAGTCGAGGCGGTATAAGGAAATATAAGGGGAAGGTATAAACTTACTATAGGTAAGAGCATTGAATCCCATGTTATAGAATGGTGAATAACAGAAAATAGCCACTACAGTCAATATTCCAGACGCCGTGCTCCCTGTTGCAGCATACCTTGCTGAACTGATTGTGAGGATGATATAAATAGTAAGGATACCACAGATACAGGTCATGTACATCTGTCTTCTCCTGAATTTGAACACCGCAAGCGCCATGCAAGTACCGTTGACCCACGACCAACAAGTCATACCAAGGTTGACCAAGTTTTGACGCTTTCCATCTTTGATACCGACTTGATCGAGAATCTTCTTAAGATAGAACGAGAGCGGGTTGTTTCCAGACCATTGGGTGAAGACACCAATGCAGAGAGCGAGTACGGCGCGGCGACGATTGCCAGCGGTAGTGAAGTATTGGCGCCAGGTCATCTTCTTACCCTCGAGTTCGAGCTTGATGGTAGCTTGAATCTGGGCAAGTTCGGTTGCGGCTAGCTCAGAGTTTTCATCCCCCTCACCATGGTATTTTACCAGGATCTCTCGAGCCTCCTCGTGTCTGTCGTTTGCAATAAGATAACGCGGTGACTCCGGAATAAACCTGGGCGCTGGCTATTAATAGATATTTCTTAAGGGTGAAGAAAACAACCGACTTACCAGATACTTCCAAGCTGAAGGAAACTAGGAACACATTGAAGTAGAGAAGGAATTCTCCACGACCATGTATTGGTCATCTGGAAAGTGCCATAGTTCACACCAGCAGCAACAATAGCGCCGATAAACCAGGAGGAGTTAAAAAGGGATGTCAAGACAGCTCTCTCTTTAGGGTATGAGAGCTCTCCGATCAACGACGAGGCAGCGACAATAGCAAATGGGATACCAAAACCGAGGACGATTCTAGCAATGACGAACATGGCGTCTACCAGTTTGTAAGTGGCTGCATTGTGCATTATAGAGCTCGGGTTACTTACAGTTTTGAGCTGCGCTTTGAAGAATGGAGCCGACAATCATAATAAGAGAGCCAAGTATAATACTCTGCTTACGACCACGCTTGTCGTTCACCCACGGAACGAACGGAAGTGCAAGAATACAACCTAGCGAGTATGAGGCCGACATGAACCCAAGCTTGGCCTCATTTGGGTGATCGAAATCTTGTAAAGTTAGCAGGGGAGCTTAATTTCCCGTTAAAAGACCTAACATCAACATACAATTCTGCCAGTTCTCGATTGTCTGGATACCGTTCATCATCGAGGAGTCGAATCCAGAGGTCCATTCGACACCGAGGCATGATGGAACCATGACAAAATACATTGAACGAAGATTTGGTTTCTTGTACCTAAGTGGGAATGATATTGTTAGCCATAATCTCAGAACCGCGCTAGAATACTGTAAAGAACTACCATGGCACTTTGTCTTGCTCAACCAAGCGAGTCACCACTGGGTCAACCTTTTCTCCTGCCACCATTTTGAGGATATTTCGTCTGTCTTTTGGGTTTCCGTAAGGTGTTGGGACTGGAGTTGAATATTGAAACCCACGGTTCCTCAATATCGGAGAAGAAGAGAGGGAGAATTTAAAGGGTCCATATATCCTTCATCAATATACCCATGTCAGGAAGAAATAAATGGATAAAAAAAATAAACCTGGATGTTCCCGGCCACCCCGCATTGAGGGGATCCCTATCAGTCGGAAAAAATTGTAAAGTCAGCCGCTTCATAATTGTAACGTCTTTACCCGGAAGGAGAAATACGTACCCCAGAAGCCAGTTGAACAATTTCCAGGCGTTGGTGAGATTCTGAAGGGCTCCCGCTTCCCCGGTGGATGACCTAAACCCAAATGATGATCGCCCCGAAATAAGACTTGGGAAGCGATTCTGGGGTAAACCAATAATAATCTGTATCTGGGGAAGGAACGACGACAGATTTCACTGGCTTGGGCCGAATCTATTTCACGTGGGGGTCGGGTTGTACGGACCGCATACCGACAGTTCTTGCCTCCAGTCTTATGTGCCAAGACATATATCGGTTTATTGGGATTTGTCTGTGGAGTGTCAACACTTGGCCAGCTCCAGATACCTCTGATATCTTGCGAAAACTGGGTTTGATATCGGCAGAAATTGTTATACCACCCCTTGGGAACCCAAATTAATATATCCCCGCTTCCCCACATCACATTCAAGAGGCACAGCATATGGCACTCTAATCCTGGTTAGAATATTGAAGTAGTTGTCGAAGATTTTAAGGAGACCTTGAGTTTGGCCCTGGGATTTCCTCTCATGAAACGCCACACCCCGAAATTGCAGCATTCCAACGTTATAATATGAGAAGGGTTGATACCCAGGGTATGAATAAAGGAGGCTCCAAAATCCAACATCTCGGGTTTGCGGGGGATTTCTGATTCCTTTGGCCGGTGTATTCTCAAGGCTTACATGAACTACATGCATCTACTTCCCCTGACATCATCGGGGACCCGTTGCTTCACTTAAAGTACAGCAACTAGCCTTAGGGTACATTCCCCCTGCTTCTGGTGTCGGTTCGTCGCTGCCGAATAAACTCATCCGTGCCGCACGCGTGGAACCGGGAGACCTTCCGCGAGACACATTTTGACACTAGGCCTTCCCCCACTGCTGACTGACGACGATATTGATACATATGTCTTGGGAAGGGTTGAATAGCCCCGTTGTCGAGGGCTCAGATCTTCTGAATGGCTGATGGAAGAGAAACAGATCACTTTTTGAGTTGATTTGTGCTCCCAAGTTTAGGTATTTGCCTAATAATCGTATCGAACGCATGACCTGATGCGTTGACGAGCTACATTGCGGCATAAGATCGACACATCTACATATTTATGTGGCGAAATCTCTATCTACCTTCTCTACAGGTGAAAGTAATGGGGGACTCTAATATAAGTGATGCCGGTACCGGTGATTGATTGGTATTCGGTGACATTATCACAAAAGTCGAGTCTCATAACACCGAACTTCTCCACATCTGCCAAGAGTTATAACGCGCCCCAGAGGGAAAAAGTTGCCAATACTAATTCAGTGGCAAGCAGATATGTCAGATCATGGGGGCATACGGCGCCTACACTTATTATATACCGTTGAAAGTGGTAATAAGACATATATTCTCACAGCAAGTATATATTAGCGAGTACACGCCGTCCGCCTACAGATATATGAAAACTTCCAATCGGAATGTTTGAGGCGTGTCTCTGAAAAATTGGGGTCGGGTTTTTTGTCGGTAGGCAAGGGCTGTTTTATGAGGTTTGTGGTCTGTCATGTCGCTAAGACCTGGTGGGCAAAGCCTGGACGATTAATTGAGCCTATGCACGTTGAGGCGAAAATTACTCTATTACCGGTTCGTCTGAGCATGGACCGGTAGAGACCGGTTTCGGAGTTTTGGTGCTGGGATGGTGATGCAAGAGAATGTTCTCACATAAGCTGAAACCCGTGACTTTGTGGGTAGAAGAAATAGTAAACTTTATAAGTTCCAAGTACAAGGCTTTGGCACTAAGTGAGTGGACTACTTGGGCTGTTGACAGGTGAGGATTCTTTGATTTACTTAATGTAAGAGCCTTGTGCATGCTTTTGAATTGCTGATTTTATTGGCTCGGAGCCAACTGGAGCCAGATATTGTTGACCCGGTTTAATGCTAACTTATATGCTAGACCTCATTCCTGGAACCAGTCAGAATTTCCACTAAGTCGATAAAGTTGGTTTAATTGACCCCCACAAGTGTTGTGTTTTGTCGGGCCGGAGGTTCATCTATGATGTCTGATTGGACATTTAGATGCTCCTTTTCGGTCCGGTTGAACAAATATATGCCTGGGAAGACTCCTAGTTTTTGTGGGGGCTGGATCTTGGAGGACCCACAGATCGAAAGATAACATCGAATCTGGGGTGGGTTCTGTGCCACGAACGCTGGTAGGTAGAACAATTTCCAACGGCCATAAGGAGTAGTGTTTCCGAAGGTGGAGTATGGATCCTTCTGGGCATCTCTTGTAGCTCTATCGACTTGAAAGGGTAGAAGTCCACGACTGGTAGTGCATAGATGATAGCCTTCATTTGAAGACTAGTCATTATGTCATTAAATATGAGGTGAGTGTAGGTACTATGTATTCTTTAGATAGTGACTACATGTACTTGTGTTGAAACCACGACCGCTATCTATAGACTTACCTAAGTAGTTTGCGCAGTACGTGCTGTGTTGCATAACTTTAGCTATCTGGCACACCATTTAAGATTATTTAGTATACAGTATATCTCGGGGCGGGGGACACCCCCGCACAAGACTGAATTGGCTGCCTTGGATATAAAGGTCTGAGCCAATAGAGCGTATTTACCAAGTGTCAAATCCGACAATTGGCACTTTAAAATGACATTTCCCTCAGTAACCTAATTAACTACATCAGGAAGGATGATAGTAAAAACCCCGTAGATATAAGTTCTTCACGCTTACTGTGAAATACGCTGGGTGGATATGAACTACACACAGTATATATAGTAGACATATTCAGGCGTATCCTACATCCCCCACCTGCGGGCCTAGTCAAAACCGACAGTTTCGGCAACCCACTTTTAATATGGCAAAGTGTAAATTGTGGGTTTTGACACTAGCTTGGTACATAAATACGCTCTACTAAAGGTTCGTTGTCTTCCGAATGAATAACGCAACGTCCTTAGTTCACAAGGGCATAGTCCTAAGAACAATACCGTTATATCATCGACTTGAAAATTAAATGGCAACACAAAGTACAAGCGTACATTAGATAAACGACTATGGAATTCAGGGGAAGAACAGGGACATTTCTGGGTCTGTAGAGATCTAGATTATGGTAGATTGATTACAGATTACATGCATCTACACCACACCGTCTGTCTGTCGCCCTGGGATACCCACTAATATTATATACATGTAGCAAGCCGAGGAAACATACTGATATATTATACGTATATACACCGTGATGCATATAGGTACATGTACTTAAGTACATGTAGATAACGTCCTACATACATGTACTACTACCCCCGCCATCTACATGTCTGTATATCTACATGTCTGTACCCACAAGGCTCTGGGCTATAGCGAGCGAACGTATCCCGACCTGTCAGCACCCCATCCAGTCCACAAGATCTAGAGCCTTGTCTTTCTTTTGCGAGCTAGGTTTCGCATACGAGTAACCAGGGCTAGGGTTCCGTCATGTTTCATGTGGGAGAAAACAAAAGAAAGACGGGTGTGTGTGTGTGTGCCTCGGGTCAGTAGGCAATCAGTCAGTCCAGTCAGTACCTTGCATCATCCGCGCGGGGGGAATTAGTGGGGATCGGGAGGCCCGGCTTGTTCCTGCTTGTTGCACTTTTGGTTCTTTTTGTTGTTTCGGGAAAAGCAAAGAAAAAAAGAATTCCGGCAGTGGTGTCGGGAGGGAGGAATAAAATAGTAATAATAATAAAGTAATAATAATAATAAAAACTTTACGAAAGGGAAGGAGAGGGGAGAGAGGGAGACGGAGAGGAATGCGGGATCGAAGGAAATATAAATTACGACCTGCAAGTCCTTTTCCTTTTTTCGATTTGTATTTTTTTTTTTTTTACGGATTAGATAGAGATGGCAAAATAATTTTACGGACACACACACACACACACTATCAGCTTGAAACGCCCCCCCAACCCCTGCCTACATCTATCTATCCATCCATCCAGGGTCAGAAACGGCTATCGTTGTTCCCTAGCTCCTCGCTGTTATTCCAGAGCGAGGGAGGCCCCTCAGCTCAGGGTCCAGGGTGCAGCCATTACATAAAGTATACTGGCTTTTAAACTACTTGTATACTGGCTTTAAACTACTTAGGTAGGTGGCGGTCTCGGTCTCGGTCTCGGTCCGGTCCGGGTTGGTTCGGTTTGGTTCCTGTGCTAAGTACTTTATACGAGTGCTCTCTACATGGTTGTTTTGGCCGGATCAAGCAGGTGGTGGTGTTGCGCAGGATCGCCAACCCGGCGATTTGGATAATATTAGTCAGGCCATCTATCCGCCGATGCCTAGTAGGTAGGAGAGTCCGGCTGGGGGCTGGTTGGATTTAGTTGGCGTCACGTCAGGTTGTAGGTACTCTGGTCGGATAGGCAGCTGAACGTCAAGTTTCAACGAGGGGGGAGGGGAGGGGGGGTATATATAGCTCTGTCTGTGCCAGGTGCCAGGTGCTAGGCTCTAGCTACTTACATGTATGTAGCTACTGGGTGCCTGGATGGGGGTTGTTTGACACTTGAGGCCGCCGTTGTTTTGTGTGCTAGCGGGGGCGGGTAGAGTTTGTTGGTTTGTGGGGGGCGGTGTTGAGCCTCGATAGGCTAATATGCGTGCGGTTATTTTTGGGGGGCCAGGGGGGTGGAGGGATGGTAGGGAGGCCCTGGGAGGGAGGCCAGGGAGGGTAAGCGCGCTGGTTACATCATAGTTGTAGGTAGCGTGCGGTCGAACTGAGCGGCGGGGGTACGTTGGTCTATGCAGAGAGGGGGAGGGGGCGGCTTGGTGGTGCCGATTTATGCCATGAGGTGAGGTGTTGAAGGTGCATGATGTAATGTAATGTCTATGGGGAGTAGAGAAGGTAGACTGGAAAAGGTACCTGACAGATGTGAGGTACCATGTATTTATACGGCGGCGTCGGCGGCGGGGTGTACCCTACCCTAACTTGACTTACTGCATTCCCTCATGACTGCGTTTCGTTTTTTTTCCGTCTCGCTACATGTACTCTTGCTAGCTCTCGTTGTGCCTCGCTACCACGGGCTTACTCTTTCTTTCCTGCAGAGTCTTCATGATTTCTTACTTTCGGTGCCGGTGCCTGTTTGACGGAAGGGGGCTGTGTAGGCTGGGGAGTGTAGGGTAGAGATCGGAGCGGGATTGACAGCTGCGACAGTGGAGGAGGAGGAGGAGGAGGAGAGTTTCTCCGGGGCGTGCAATTGGTGCGGGGACCAGTTCGGACCTCGAGTGATCATCGGGCGAAGATCTGGAGAGATGATTTTCGGAGGGAAGGGAGGGAGGATGGGTGGGTGGGTGGCTAGCTGGATGTGGTTAGATTGGGTACATAGATGGAGGGTGCTTTAGAGTAGTGCTCGGGGTCGACCCTGCGTCGTCGTGGGTAAGTTGTAGGTACAAGTATAGAGCAAGTAAGTACATATAGTTTCGTCTGGTGAGATGTCAAGGGGGCCACTTTTAATACATCCAACATCTGTCGACATGAAGCCACACCCAGGCAGAAGGAAAAGTTTCTAGAAATAGCGGCCGCGGGCAGTGCGGGCGGGGGGGCCACCGTTTCGGCAGCTTCACCGACACCGATCTTATCAGATGCAATGGGATCTGGGAAGGAGAGGGAAGGGGAGCGAAGGGAAGGGAAGGGAAGGGAAGGAAGGGGCACACGACCACACCCTGGTTAGTGTAGCGAAACCAGGTTTGTTGCTATAATTGGGACTGGGGTGGAAGCAAGCAAGGAGGAGGAGGAGATAGGGAATTGTATGTATTGTTGTTTGTATGGCAGCAGTTGTATGTGTGGTATGTAGCAGTGGTAATAGTAATAGAGGTGCTGGTAGGTAGGCAATTATAGAGTAAGTAACCAGGCGAGTCAGTCTGCCTGTCTGCCTGTCTGCTATCTTGCACGCACACACACGGTCCACACCCACACCCACACATCCCCCATCCCTCCACCCCCCCCTCCCCTCCCATCTCATCGCTCCCTTCTTACCCACCCCTGGAATCTGAATTCTATATTACTACCGGAGCACCCCCTCACCCCCTCACCCCCCCCTTCCCCTCCATCTCTTTCAGTGCTCAATTCGTTTGCAGAGTTTGCAGAGTTTGCAGAGAGAGAGTGAGAGAGGAGCGTGTGGTGAAAAGAAGAGAAAAGAAAAGAAAAAAAGTGTAGTGTTTACTTACTTACGTTTAGAACGCCTGGCGCGCTCTCCTCCTCATCCCTATATTTTACAGATTCATATCCCCCTCCCCAGCTTCCGTTTCTACACAGAGACAGGAGAAAAAGAAAAGAAAGAGATAAGAAAGACTGTGCACCCCTTAGTTGTGCACCCCCAACCTCATTGGAGTACCGTTACCTCAACACCAGACACACGACACACGACACAACTCAACAATCACAACCACAACAACATCAAAAACATCAACATCAACATCAACATCAACGTCCCCTCCCATACACGATATTATACAATAAATCTCCCCCACTACAACTAAAACTACAACTTACTACACTACGCACGGTCAATTACCACTCATCTCCCCCCTACACCACTTCGTAAAACAACAACAAGAAAAAAACACAAAACACAAAAGCAATGTCCACCTCCCCCACCTCCAAAGCCCGCAAATGGGCCTCGGTCCGCAAGAAGTTCAACCTCATCGTTACGCACCGCAGCTCATCCCCCGACCGCTCCTCCTCCCCCGCCTCCACTCTCTCCGCCGAATCCCAGGCCGCATCCTTCTGCCGCCCCTTCACCGCTAATCCAGCCCTCTCCTCCACCAGCATCACCACCGGCAACATCTCAACAACAACCCTCGAGGCCCCCCCGCGCTCACCAAGACCCGTAAGCAGCCCCGTCGCCTTCCCCGTCCACTTCCCACCCACCTCGACGCCCACTCCCACGCCCACCCCCCCACCACCACCACCACCACCGCCACGGCAGCCGGCAGCAGCGGCGGCGGAGAAGAAGAAAGCGAAGCAGGCACTCCTCGCTGGTGAAGGCGACGTCGAGATCGATCCTGCGGAGGAGGCGTTGCTCGCGCCAACGACAGCCGCAGAGGCGGAATGGGACCGCCTCACAAAGGCAAACAGCGAGATGAACAATAACCTGGACCTGTACGGGACCGCGGGCGAGAAAAGCAAGGGCATGCGGAAGCGGGCCAAGAGCCGTGTCGGGCGGCGGAAGAAGGGCGTTAGGTTTAGTGAGGGCGAGGATGTGATTGGGCTCGGCGGGTTCGAGGTGTGGACGACGGATGAGGAGAGTGGTGGTGAAGAGGAGGCCGAGGTTTTGCGGCAGAAGGAAAGGGAAAGGATGGCGGTGATGAGAAAGGAGTTGGGTGGGGAGGAGAGAAGGAAGAGAGATATGAAGGTGGAGGTCGAGGTGAGGGCCGTGGAAGTGAAGGCGCCGCCACCACCGCCGCCTCCGAGGCCTCATAGTCTCCCGGCGAGTACGAAGAGGGCACTGCCGGTGGTGCCGGGGTTGGCGCCGGGGGCGCTGGGGCATCCGACCCCGAAGAGGCCGCCGCCGCCGCAGGTGCCGGCGGGGTTGAGCGAGAAGAGGGAAATGAGCAGGAAGATTCTGCCACCGAGTGTGAGGCTTGTGCAGGATGATGGGAGCTTTTAGGTGTTTTTGGAAGCTTCCCCCTCTTTTCTTTTTTCTGTGTTTTTTCTTTCTTTTTCTTTATTAAACATCCTTTTAAAAACTTGACTTATGGCTTCTTCTTGCCCTTTTTAGTTTTAGTTTTTTTCTCTTCTCTTCTCTTCTCTTTCTTTCTTTTTCCAGGTTATTACGAAAGAGATGGTCTGGTCTTGTCCGTACTGTACTATGCACATTTGCTTCGTCTGGTTAGTTGGCTGGTCGGTTTTATGAGGATGGAAAGGAGGGGGGGATACTATTTCTTCTATACGTAGTTTGGTTTTTTTTTATTCATGCATGCAGCTTTGTGATTGGGAGTTCTTTTTTCTACTTTTTTTCTTCTTCCCCTTTTCGCCTTCCGCGGTTACGTGTTTTAGTGCTCTGGCTTGGTGCTTCTTTTTGATAAGGATATGGTCGTATCGATATCATTGACGTCGATGCACGCGGGGGGAGAAGGGGGGGGGTAGCGGGGGTGTTGTAGGCCTGTGGGGAAGGGCCGGTGTTAACAATTGGTGGGGGGGTGAACGAAAGCTTTTTTGTTTTTTGTAATTTACGTAGTTTTTGATGGGCCATGTTTTTTGCTTGGGGGGATCTGGGGTGGCGGAGGGGGAGGGGGAGGGGTAGATGTTTCTGCATATATATTTTATGATACGCTTTTTTTTCTCCAGCTTGCTTGCTTGCGGTGTGTGTTGGTGGTCCTTACGTGGTTGGTAGTGTAGTAGTGTAGTGTAGAGTAGTGTAGAGGCCCGGGGGGGCTAGCATGGGTACTGTGCGCGCATCATGGCATATCACTCGCGGCCGGCTGGTAGGTAGGTAGGGCAACCAACCAGCATTGCCTTGGCCTTGTGGCCCCACGTGGTGTGGTGTGCCTCCGGCTTCTAGAACAAACCATGGGGAAATGCACTTTTGACGTCGGAAGTGCGGATTGGTCAAGCTTTGGGCTGTGGATCGGCGGTAGGCTGTGTGGTGGTACTTGCGGAGGATGTAGAGTAGTGGGTGGAGATGAGATTGGGGGTGGTATGGAGTGTATAAGTATGCATATGTAAGTATATACAGAGTTCACTAGCTGGCTGTGTATGTAGATACTAATCTCACCCGTCTACATAAGTATGCAGGCTTCCTCACTACCTAATTCATTGCGTTCTGGATCTCATCGGTTTACGGGCTAGGAGCCAATGTCGCGTCGTCGCTTGTTTCAAAGACCTTGCAAATAGACCCAAACCTGATTCCTCCACCTCTTTAGTAGATCTTTTTTACCTGTAGCAGGTTTATTCTCTTTGGGCAGCGTGACAGCCCCAATAACAGCTAGCCTCTCCACGCCGAAGACATGGCAGAGGCGCGCCCCCGGGTCACCGTTATGCACGCGGGCGCCGGGCGTGGTGTAGCTTAAACAGACCTTTTTTTTTTCTCCCTTAGATCTTACTCCGCGCCTCTCTCGGGGGCGCTCCAGTACGGGGCTTGGTGCTAGGTCCTTTATAGACCGGCGGTCGGGGGGGCCCGACTACGGGGCCGGAAGGCTTTAGCTTTCCCGGCGTGTGGGGCTGTGGCACTCACCCGCTACGTAAGTTTCGACCAGACCATGTGGCCCGCGAGCCTGCGCGGGGTAAACAAATAGAGGGGGAGGGGCCAACTGCCTGTGGCCGCGAGTTGTCTACATTAAAACCTGTTCAGTAGATCTGTGCATTATATACAGGGTTAGGGTTAAGATCATCTTGTTTTCGTACGCAGTGTGATGGAGTGTCCTTTGTGCCGTGATACATGAGCGCGGTGGTTTGACAATTATTGCGGTCTGGCCGGCGGCGAGGAGTGCACTGTTGGGTATGGTTGGCTGTCTCTTGTCTGTTCCTTGAGGCGGGGGTAGCTTTGAGGGCTCGGGATCGGCATGGAGTGTAGGTGGGCATGGGGAAGGGTGGGATGGTCTGGTAGCATTGGGGGGTGTTTAGTCTTGTTGGTTGGTGCTCGGGTATCTGGTTAGCTGAGGTTGCGGTGGGTGAGGAGGGGGGAGAAATGGCAAAGAGAGAGGGGTCGTTGGTCTGACGCTCTTGTTGAAGCTAGTGGGTATGACCAGCAGTTACTTAGTCTTCACTCTTCGAGAACCAGAGGGTTGGCGTGAGAGAGAATAAATCTAAACACTCGAACCATGCACGCTTGTACTGCATCTATGCCCACTCGCATAAAGCCCCGATTTTTATAAGGAAATGGTGGGGGGCGGAGGCTGGCGGCCCCTTCTCCCACCAGGAAAACAAAATATTGCCCTGGTTGGGGTTTAAACCCAAGTCTCCCTCGATTTTATAAGTTTTTAATGTTTTTGGTGAGGTTGTGTTAACCAACTACTAGTCAAGTTTTTATCAATAGGAGTTTGGTTGCTACAGCCATTACCTACCCCCGTCCTATTGATAAAAATTTGGCAAGTACACTACCGGAGCTTGTCTGTGAGCGGGGTTTGGGGGTTTATGGCCTGGGGTTTCTGTGGGTGGGTGGGTGTGGGGCTTGGCCGTTTTGTCCTGCGTTTAACAAGATTCTCTGGTTGGGGTTGAGCCAAAGCCTCCTTTGGTTTTATAGGTTTTTGGTGGTTTTGGTGAAGGTATACTGACAAACTGCACTGCCTGAGAGTGTTTATAACTGTGGGTGGGCAGCTTATAACCTGGATATGTTTGTGAACTAAGCTGGGAGCATTACGGAGGACTTTAAGGGAGTGTGGTGTTGGGGTGAGATTAAGTTGGACTCATGGGTCGTTTAAGAAGTATGTGGTTTGGCTCACGGGTGTCAGTACCGCATTGGTCTTTTTTTTAAAACCCATTGATTACATGCAGCCCACCGACTGTGCCAATATCTGACAGTTTTCTCCCCAGAACGCCTCCTTCCCCGCCATCTCAATAGAGGAAAGTACAGTAGGGATGAAAGCACAATACTTAAATACCTATAGCACGTCACACTTTTAACGTAGGAGGTAGTGTCAACCTTGTTTTCGGACATGTCGCGTACGTATTGGTCTTAAAGCTAGCAGAGTTACATAAGGAATTTTCCGTAATTAGAGCACTGACATGTAAACATTGCTACTATTTATGGAGTTCTTAGTTTTGATTATAATCTTCGGTATCCCAGGCTTGGCCTATGGGTGGGGCATTTTGTTTCTACAAGAAACGAGTGATAATTCATGAAGATAAATCAATTTCCTAATCGAAGACACCTACAATAGTGGGGGGCAGAAAGCCGCCCCTATATCCAGAGGTTTTAATTGGGCCGTAGGTGCCGCTAGGATTGGTGTTTGAGATTATTTGTTGAAGGGTGGTATAGATTAAACCTAACAGGAAAGTCTGGAATTTTCTGGTCGTTCGATTTTTTGATGACGCATTAGTTTTAGCCTTAGTAAAGAAGAAATTTGACGGGACGACGGTACACAACCTGCCCATTGCAAGTATTTTATCCCTTGAGCTGTCAGTAAAATGCTTGTCCCCCTAGGAAGAGAGTAGAGGTTGGCGGCCCCCGCTAGTAACTCTTGCGTGTTATCTCCCTTATTAAACCGTTGATCTCTCATATAAACTCCGACCCTCTGTCATAGGGGGTAAATATTGACAGCTTAACGGATGGAGGGCGCGCGTACGTACGTGATCACAAGCTTAAGAGTGAGTATATATATAGAACTACATACACTAGTCCTTAACCTCAAAGGTTAAGCAGGTTTTTATGAAATAAGCCCACCAACTCAAGATCGAACTCAGCATATAAGGTCAAGCCGTAAATATAAGAACCGATTCGAGTACGTTCTAGGATTGGTGCTGCTATCTTGGCGGCGTCAAGGGCTACATGTATTCAGAACTATGTCCCCCGTCAAATCTAGGGTACTGTTTAGGGTTAGGATATTTGTGATTTATATACACAGCTTCATCTGCACTAAAAACAGCTTTATGTAAAACCTCAAACCCACGGGCAAAGTAAAAGTGCAAGTAGTTGAACTGAGCTGAATGGGGTGGGCTATAATATGGTGCGGTAAACGTGCCGAAAGTGATTTTGCCACCAGTGGTGGAAGTGGTACCAGCATTTATACATTAAAGCACAGACCTTTTGGCCAAAAGGGGCTATATAATGCCAGTATATGTGAACATTGTCCACCGTTGGATTTCACCACCAGTGCCAGCTATTTTACCACGGGTGTGAAACTGTTGGTATTAATGATAATGCAGAATAAAGACTGAAAGTCAGCATTTATACTGGAATAAGGACTGAAATTCAGTACTTATACCACCATTGGTAAAGTCACTTTTGACACATTTACCGCTCGATACTATAAAACCGTCGTGGGGGGGATCGAGAGATACAAACTGCAAAACCGACGCGACGAACCAACAGAACTAATCCCGGCTATCCCGAAGTTATGTGGGAAGCTCTAGAACAGTATATATAGATTGCGTTTTAGAAAGCCATTATGCTCGACCGACTCGTCGGATACATTTATGGGAAAGACATCAGAAAATATGGTTTTAATGCGCTTTCAGTCGGGGGTTACACATACAACTTCAATTTATTCTTGTTCATAAAAAATAAAGATGCAACTATCAAGAGTTGAACCCCTAGTGCCATAAAGTTCTTTTTTGTTCCTGACACCGCTGCGCTGCCGCTTCCTCTGAGTAAGTGCTAGGCTAGAGTGTTGGTTTTGAGCCTCCATAGACTCGGGGAGGTGCAGTAGTTGTCGATAGCGGGGGCCAGTTAAATGTGCCTACATTCTATATATATATGGGGGTATAATATAAAGGTCTCTGTTTTACTGTAGTGGAGTCAGTGAACCAAATCATGTACTGTCTACGTGTGCCTAAGAGTCGGGCAAAGCGACTGTTGCCCTGTAAATGTGACATTAACATGGGGGCACAGTATGCTTACTTTAATATTATAAGTCTTATCTATAGTCCTACATGAGTTTAAGTAGGTACTTGGTTAATTAAAGTCGGCGCTGCCGCCAAGACCCGAGTGACTAACTGTGAACATGAGCATGCATGGATGACTTTTCCGGCCTGAAGCTTTTTTTAAACCTTAGTCGGACAAGGATATGCGTGAAATATATATCATTCTTTTTTTTATTTATATAAATTCGTAAATATTTTCTTACAGGTATCAAAGGTGAATGGGACCTTTCGATCATCATGGACCCTTTACCCACCCCCCCGGGTCTTGATCTACACGAGAGGGCTAGATAGAGGTTTGTGTAAAGGGTTAACGAGATATTGCCTTCTTACTCGAGAATTTCCGTCAAAATATCGCATTCTGTCTATCATGGTATTGAACAATGGCCAGTTGGCCATATATGCATAGGGGTAGGGATAAATAAGCAACATCCTTTACTGCTCGAAATCTGTAGTCACAATTAGTCCTTCTAGTATGTTTCTTAGCCTCCAGATAGATGAATAATGTACTGGAAGATCATGCATTCTAGAGTTATGGATCATGCTGGAGTGGATTGTTATCGAGCCGATCATATACGCCGAAGAGGAATGCCGGCCACAAGATTGCACATTGGTTGGTTCTTCCTGGAAAGCTTCACTCCTGGAGTATTATATATCTCAATATTAGGCATCAGCTACAGACATTACATATGTATATACATATATATCATATCTTCGTTCAAGAACCCACTTGCGAGTCTAGTAAGAGCTTGATCATGAGAATCTTTGGATTGACTCTTAAGTCTACTAGTCTTTACGGCCGCGTCTTGACGACTGCCTGCGCTCAACACCTCGAAAGCAAGATATTTTATTACCGATATCGGAGAGTCGACTCCCACTTTGGGTCTCCCGGGGCTGACTGAGCCGTCGTATGGATTATTTCCTGGGTTCGCCTATAGTCATGAGGTGTAGGGTGTGTAGCAGGTTTACAATTAATCTGCATCAGTTGTAGCGTGGAGATATTTGTGGTGGGTAGAGAGGGTTGAAGCAGGCTGCAGCTAGCTGATCGGGCCTCCTCACCAAAGACACTAAGATCCTTTCAGAATATTCTATAAATTCCGGTTTTCGTGAATTGGACCGGGCCATCTGACAGTGATCTGTACTAGACCTCAAGCTTGGCCGGTAATATGATATGTGGGTACTGTGCGCACGTGCAGTTGGCGAGGTATGCATTAAACGTGTTTCAGCTCAGTCCCCCCACGGTGCCATAAAGGCATAGTACCTGCTTCTCGCCAAGAAACCTTGTTTCAACGACACTTGAAGAAACGGGGAACTGATACCGCCAGAACTCAAAACTTCTCTAGCTCCTGTGAGACAAAAATTAGTACGATTCTGGGATAGTTTTGAGGTAGATCGGTGCCCTTTGGCGAATCACTATATGAAAAGAGCCAGTCTGCAGTACTGATCATGGGCACAGGAAAAGACCTGGCCGGCTTCTCTATGACGTCATGCTGGTATATATATATATACTCAGAAGACGATCACATGTCGAGGTTAAGCCAAACTTCAATATGCTTCTAGAACCATTGGGAGCTGATCGATCTCATGCGGTGACCGAAGTCTTTGAAATAATTAATAAGTTGTCACCAAAGTCTGGGCAGATCCCAGGACCCTGGATCTGGGTTCCATATCTTCTCAAAGACCGAGCGAGGCATGTACCCACAGTGTTAACACTTAATTCCGCCTAAATATCTCAACACAACATGGAAGCTTTTAGTATATATTGTCTCCATTACTGCCTAGTATGTGTTGGACGCATCATAAGGAAGAACCCGTTTCAAGGTAGAAAATTAAAGAGCTGATAATAGCCTCATTTTTCTCTAGTTCCTAGTCTACGGATTAGCCTGGGAATAACTTAATGTGGTACGTAGCTATCGGGTGCATACATATATCGATTTGCAATCTGTTTCATGCTCATCGCTTGGGGATAATGAATGTCAAATAATGGGCGCCTTACTCAATGCTGAGGAGATGAGCGTGCAGCCGCGGGCCTTAAGGCTGGCGCTTAATTGCATCCCGGGCTACACCACGTGTACGCAGCACTACATGAAAGTGCCATTTGTGTTTAAACCACATGGCATAATATACGTGTAACACCCTACACATCCTTACTAGTCATACAGTCTCGTATTGTTTGCCGAGTTTTATGGTAGATGGCCGGTTAATTAGATTGTGACTGAATATACTAGATTTTCAAACCAGAAGATTCTAAATACTGCGGCGCGTTTCTTAGGACGCATGGCAGACTAATCCCTACATTTGGTAAGATAGTTGTATATTTTTAAGTGATTTGGTCAGTGTTTGTAGATTTTGCAATTTATACATCGTAGTATTGTCAGGTTTAAGGTCTTTCGAGATCAACCGAATATGTACCATGATCTTCCGTTCCAACAAAACGCGCCCTCAGATCAGACTCTGAACTGAAAATCGCCGAGCTTCAAGTTCGGTAACTTTTAAATGTTCGTCCATTGTAGAGTAACTGGGAAGAAATGATGATAGATGCAAAACAATGAAGGATATATAATACAAATATCCATGAAGAGAGATAGAAACTTTAGGACGTAATATAATATTTTGAAATATAACCAAAGAAGATAAAAATGTCATGACATCATGATAAAGGAAAATATCATAAGAAACCATTCTATCTTTAATTCTGTCGAAGCCGACGAGCACCCTGTACTTATATATTCTCCCTATTAGTAAGAGTACATGCAGAGGGGGGGGGGGGGACGACTGGAGAAGGGAGATTGGGTGATATTAACTGCGGGTCATACCTACTAGGGTCATACCCAACGATTTCCCCTCTTTTGCCTTTTTTTCCCACTTTTTTTCATTCTTTCACTATGGAATCTTAGAGTATGATCGATAAATTCAATCGCCATTTCAACACGAAAATAACCGAGATACCATTTCTGCGCTCTAGTGTAGGTACCCCATCGAATTCCAACCATCCCCAGCCCCAATAAGTTGGGAAGATTCTACCTGCATCTGGGCGTTATCATCCAGTGGTTCCGACTCCCTACATGTCACCTCTGATTGCGGTGTCGAAAACGAACTTGCCGGCGAGCAATATTCCGTACTAAAGCGATTGTCATATATAGGGTGATCACTGCTGGAAGGGAGAAGTTGTTGCGCTGGAAACCGTAGATTTATGGGCATGTGACTGTTATCTGCCAGGTTATGGGGTTGGTGACCTTGAGATAAAGGGTGTTTGACTAAGTGCGCGGCTATTGGTCCGGGTACTGCTTCGAATTGGGACCCCATACCGCTCATCTGGTTATAGTTCGCTGTTGATAAATAACTGTTCGGAGAAGGGGACCAGATACTCGATGTATGCGAGTATTTGGGTGTGTTGGAAGCCAATAGAGTACCCCTACTTTCGTCTTCGGGGGGGGCTGTCTCGGGGGGTGGGTGGTGGATAGGTTGAACTAAGAAAGATCGATCATTAGGCGGATCGTTTTCATAGAATTCAAGCGGAGAGGGATTGTTGTTTGTCTGATAGGATATTTGTGCCCCCATTGAGCTCGATCTCTGGGTGACTTGTAAGTTATTATAGTCTGATTGATTCCCCTGTTGGTGTGGAATTGCAGCTTGCAGCCCCGGAGAAGGGTAGTTTATGTCTCCTGGGTGTTTGTTTATATCAGAGTAGTGTGAGGAATTGCTATCTTTTCTGGCCTGGGGGAAGATGTGGGAAGACAAAGACTGGCTGATGTCAGGACCGAAGTGGGAATCAGGCTGGTAACCTAGAGGCTCCATGGTAGTTGATGGGCTGTTAGTAGCATCCATAGCAAGCGACTGAGGTGTGAGGTCACAGGAATTCGAATCTTGAAGTGTTTGCGCCTGATAAGGAGTGTGTGAAGCTGAATGGTTAGTTGCCGGCTGGGTTGAAACTGGAGCGTCTGAGGTTATGGCCCCCGATGGTTCGGTTATAGATGCGAAAAAGTTCAAAACGTGCCTCTCAATCCAGAATTTAACGCCCACTTAACTCCTAAGTTAGCATATATCCAGCCATTCATGGCGGTGTCTCTGGGGAATACATACACGCTTCAAAGTTGGCATCGGGATGTTTATTAGAAAATCTCCTGAAGGGAGAAAACTCCCGGAAGCAGCGAGCAACCCCCCACACGATATCCGAATTTTGTCTTGAGTATTCTTGGAAGATCTCGGTCAATGCTGGAAGAGCTCTTTCGCAAGCCTCATCTTTAACATAATATTAGTATTGATACAGATCTCTGATTGGGGTTTTCTCCCCGTTTCAAACTTACAGTTTCTGGCATACTCGTATTCTGGACCGGAACCAAAGATAGCTCTGAATAGCTCCGATGAACTGAGACCTTGCTTGCTCGACTTCAAGATTTCTTCAACCCTCAAGTCCTCCTGGCTGACTCTCTCGAAATGCTTCTTCTCACATTTTGTTGTTTTTGTTCTGTGTTCCTTCACCTGGCCTGCATCGCCTCTAAAGCCGCATCTATCGCACTGCACTGGCTTTGTGTGGGTTCTCCGTATGTGTTGCCTTGTAGTTTTTTTGAATAAGCACTTTTCACTTAACAGGGTCAGAAGAGAGAATGAGATACATACAGGAGCTTGGATATATGCTTGAGATTACACGATTTGTGCAGCTTGCCATTCTCACAGAAATCTTTGTGATGCGGTTCCTTCATATAGTAAGGGCAAAGCTGAGGGCTGATGACAGCCGTGGGTGCGTTACTACACTGGGATATTCTGACATTGTCCTCGTCGCCATCATCACTATCCTCATGAGGGCTGTGGCGTCTCCGTTTTTTACCTCTCTTATTAGAGCTGTTTGCATCATTACCATCACCACGGGATGGGGTTGAGATATGCTCAAGTTTATTCTGCATGTTTATCCCTCTATCGTATATATATATGTGGAAGCTGGTAGGGACTTGGTAGTTGGAAGGCTTAATTCTGCGGGAAGACCTTGAGTTGATTATCTTGTGTAAAGACACGAATAAAGGATAAAAGAAGTATGCCAGTTGAGTAAGAGAACTGTGGCCAGGGCGATTTATCTTGGAGAATGTTTCCTATATTTATCTCTCTAATCCTGAGAGCTCAGAGCGATTAAGCTGGGCTTTGGTTGGATAGGAATTGTAGATGGTTAAAAAAGAAAAAACCAAGTTTCAAGCACATGTAGAGTAGAACCCCGTGCGTTAAATGGTGACACGGATTCGGCGTGGAATGGTAGGGGTACAGGGGCCGGGAACGCCCTCGGTCGGAAAAACCCCGGAAAAACCTGGGCTGGGTTCTGGGGGAGGGGTGGGAGGGGTGACAGCAGAGGATCCATATATATAGTATGTATGTGGATGGCAAACGTCGAACTCTATATATTAGTATAACTTATCTCTGCGAGGATACGGGGTAAAATAAGGGCGTAATAATACTATTTCAAGGGGGAACACCTTTTCCTCGAGTCCCTTGATCGATAGCTTTTTGGGAGGGGCGTGAGAGCGGAATATCTGTAGAAACGTGACGGGATGTGCGTTATGCAAGTCATTCATTTTTAGAGGAGCACTAGAGCAGTTTGTCCTCTGACTCCGTTAACTGAAGCTTCGATCCTACATAGCGCCTAGCTACATCCAATTAAACCTTAGTTAGAATATTTCTTTTATGTTGTGGTGTAGATAGGATAAAAGAAAATACTTGCCTGAAATTTTTTTTCTCGTTTATATACATGTAGTTATGCAGTGGACACTATGAGCGAACAGAAGCGTTCTTTGATAGTGGCTACTAGTACTTTCCTGACGTTTGGTAAATGGACCACTATTGCATACCATACTAAATTTTGGACTTGGCGCGTATTTGTATGGCATGCAATAGCGGTCATTTTTCCAAACGTCAGGAAACTACGAGTATGGGTGATATACACACATGTACATACGGTTACAGGACTTAGTGACAGATACAGTCGTTCACGAATGCCGCTAGTTGACGAACAGGGGACTTTAGGCCAATAGATATTAAAAGGACTGGAGATCTCGCAGGTTGGCTGCTGCTTGCCATAATTGGAATCCCTGTTCAGAATCGTCTGGCAGTATTCGTCAATATACCGAATTAAATCAAGAGTACTGTACAAATACCGTACCAACGAGAATACCGTAGTGATCCCACCCCTCTTTTTGGTACTGTATATCGCGATTTTGAGGCCGGCTACAAAAGGAATTCTATTTTGTGATTGGCTGTACGGCGCGGAGAAAAGAAGACGAAGCGGTGAAGTGTAGGGGAGAAGAGGGAAGGGAAGAGAGGGACGCCCAAAGGAACGCATATGAGGGCCGGACGCGCGGGGTAGATCGGCACAACACTTTTTTCTTTGCTTTTTTCTTTTCTTTTTCTCTTTTTCCTTCCCCTTCCTTTCCTCATCTCAGTTTCCTTTCTTTTTCCTTACTTCCCTCCCCCCCCCCTTTCCCTTCCTTTCCTCATCTCGATTTCCTTACTCTTTCCTTTCTTTCTCCTTACTTCTCTTCCCTCATCTCTTCCTCTTTTCCTCGTCTCAGTTTCTTTTCGGTTTCCTTGCTTCCTTACCTCGGTTTCTTTTCTTTTTCCTTACTCTTTCCTTTCTTCCTCTTCTCGGTTTCTTTTCTTTTTCTTTCCGGTTTCTTTTCTTTTTTTCTTTAAATCAATTGAATCGGGTACAAGATCATTGCGTAAGGTATTAAAAAAAAGACCCGTGCCTCCATCACTTCCCCTTAAAGAAAAACAACATAGGAAAACAAAATCCAAATAAATAAATAAATCTGCCCTTGTAGTAGTTCGTTGCGAGGTGGGGTTGGTTGCCGATTTTACTGTTTTTCGCAGTCTCGTCCACTCACTATTTGCGACTTTCTGGTAGGACTTGTTGCCCTGTAACACTTTTTTTTGATATTTAATTCTGCCAAGCCGAGCGCCAGCTAATACGAATACGATTCCTGCTGGTACAGTTTTTTTGCCTCCGGTTAGGAAATTGTGCGCACTCAATCAAAATGGGAGTATCTCAAATGGAGGCTATTCTCTTGCCTTGCGTTTTAGTTTGGGTATACATACAGTCACACCGGCCCTACGAAGTTCTCTGGGTATTCTATATACTGCAAAACCAATTTGTTATCCCGGATTCCTAAATCATGGCCACCCAATGTGCGACTGTACACCCTCCCTTATAATTACATTTCATGTGGCGCAGTTTGGCTCCGGAATCGAACTGAGCCTGGGTATGGGTCCTATCCGAGAATAAGTGGTATTCGTTTCACAAGACATTGCCTTTTGGACTGCAATTCGATATGTGTTGAGTACAAAGTTACATATGTCTGGTAATAACTACATGTGGTACCGAACCTTTTCATGGACTAGACAGTTGGCTCTACGCTATCAGTAATGCCCAGGCTGGTTGATCGAGACTATCGACCTATATCTGTAAACATCCTCAAGAACGTACGTAAATACTTACAAGTACTAAGTGCATTAATATAATACAAAGGATCATGTCGACCATACATATACTGTATCTATGTGCGCCCGTAGGTACAAGTTGGAAACAATGTGCGTAGTGCCCTTAATATAAACATGTATCCGAAATCCCTCTCACGCACAAACATCATGTGACCTAGTTGGGCATTTCTGCTTTAGAAAGCTTCCAGGTAAGCAGTTTCTATTCCCAGTCTTTACGCCCCGTTTACTTTGGCCAGTCATTCCCTACATAGGTCACGTGCACGCTAATGCATGAGAGTCAAACATCTAGGTGATAAGAGAGACAAGCAGAAGCCGTTAACTTTTAATTTTGCTTTTCCCGGTTCCGGGAGCAGGGTTAATTGCAAAATGCAGCCGATAAACCCCAGATTCGGTAACTAATAAAAGATTAAGTAAGTGAATTTTGTAGAAGGAAGGGCCCGTGGGAGGACAGAAAATAAGCCGGGCTTGGCATGACTGCGCTCCTTTAATTAGTGGGATCTGTCAACACCTTGTATATACGTCACTGTTCTATCACATCCGCAACTCAAATTATACTGAGCTACTTTACATGCAGTTGTCAATGAAATCGACCGATTCGCCGGAGACTCCTTGAGGCTCTGTAGTTGTACTTGCCAATTAATCGTGATCCTTGTTTCCATACATCTGTACGCTGTACTACTCTACACTTCACTACCACACCCACTGATAACTTGGTGTGGAATTGAAGCACGAAGATGCTGCTTGCCAACTACTACCACGTGTACCACTACCAATAATACATGCGCGTCAGTATGGCGCGAGAACCCAAGTCCCCTATGGTTGTCAACCTCCAGGCACACTTTTTTATTCTAGCCTATCAAACTACAAGAAAAGATCCTCGAACCGTCTCTTAACGTCGATTTGGGGGCCTGTGCTGCTGCTTGCCAACTACTACCACGTGTACCACTACCAATAATACATGCGCGTCAGTATGGCGCGAGAACCCAAGTCCCCTATGATTGTCAACCTCCAGGCACACTTTTTTATTCTAGCCTATCAAACTACAAGAAAAGATCCTCGAACCGTCTCTTAACGTCGATTTGGGGGCCTGTGCTGCTGTAGCATGCTGTGGCTTTCGCGTGAAAATGATGGTGTGCGGAGGGTTGACAACCATAGGGACTTAGGTTCTCGCGCCATACCTCCAGTCGATCTGACGCCATAATTCTGCGGCGGCCCCCGAGGGCTGTCTTGCTTTGGTCCAATCACCTTGACATTGCAATCTGCACTTGTATGTCAACAAGCTATATACATGCTTCAATGTATTGGACCCTACTCTTACACATCAGTGCCCTCAGCATCTTTGGAACTATCCCGGGTGACAGCGCGACAAAGTTTCAGCCTTGTGAATTGGGGGAGGAAAGGGCGCTACTCAATGTTCACATTATGTACTCGGGGGCACTGATAGTCCATCTCCCGTTTGTTGGAATCATAGAGTCTTAAATTACTATGAGCCTATCAGATATCTCCTTCTCTGGTGTCATTGTGGGGAAGCACTGTAGTATGGTCATTACACCACTTACCGGTACCCTGGGCGCACATACACCTAGACTTCAGGGTATTATAATATATATAGACCGAAAAGTGGGAGAAGGTTTAATGGACACGACGGGCCCTTACTGAAAAAGCTTGACAAGAAGGATAGATCATATTACCCCGTTAATTTGCGCAACTACCCGGAAAACATTTCCCCGCTAGATCGCATATCAGTCACCTAACGGATATTTAAGTTATACATACATGTATGTATAACATGGGGAAATAACGCCACGCTAGGGGTTGCTGCTATTTTGGAAGTTTCTCTCAATAACGGATACTAGTGTTTCACAATGTCCGGTGTAGCCTGGTTTTCATGTTGCAACAACTCACGTTATTAGAGTCTTTTATCCACACTGACTCGAAGGTTGAAAGGTGGGTTTCGAGGCAAAATGACCGGGTGCCGTATGCATAAGCTAGTGGGGAAAGAACACACATGAGAGAGCCAATATATAACATGACGGGACCCATTCTTCTCTCAGCGTAATTCTGAGAAATCTAACAGATCATATGTCTAAAATTCAGTGTCAGGTCTTTTCATGTAAAGATCCTGGTAGTTTTCCCTCGACTACAACTTTCGAGTGTAGGATAAAGGACTCTATTGTGTGTGACGGCCCACAAAAGGCTACTTGGTCATGTCGGCGGGGGGATTCAAATCGAGCCACCTACCCACCCGATGATGAAATGCCAAGTTCCAGGACCGCTGTACCCTCCATCGGTTATTCAGTAGCTTAAAGGCGTGACCTTACCATCAAGGTAGGGTGTGCTAACCGCTGGGCTACCACTGCTGAAAATCAACGGGTGAATGCTCAAAAAATTACTGGATTTGTTGCGGGGAGGTCCAACTTACGTATCAAATACTCTTAGCGTGTGCCAAGTCCGAGTGATTAATTGTGTCCGCAACGCCCAATTTAGCCCTAACCCTGAGGAAGTAACAGCTCCTGGTTGGGAAGGTGAGAGAAACGATGCGGTAGAGGAATTGAGACTAAGCTTCAGGCCGTTGGGATCTAGGGGTTACATTGAGATCCAGAATTAATGCTTGGCATGAGTGCTGACGGCCGACCCAGCAGTTTGGGCCAAATGTCTCAAATTAAAACCCTTTAAAATCTCGCAAGATCGAAGTCTAGAGACTTCCGAAAGGCAACAAGTAGTGTAAGCTTGATATTTTCTATAATTGACCGTTTTTTACGAAGAACTTCAGGCCCTCAATTTAATCTATTTTGGCCCTGTGACTTACTCTAGGTCTTGGGGCTTCTAAGACTAAGTAGGAAGGCGTGGGGCGCTTATTCGTTACTATTAGAGGACTTTGTGACCATGGTCAATAAAAGGAAAAAGATAGCGAGGAGATCTCCAGAGGGTGAGGGACCAGGAAAAAGAAGAAGGAGGGGGGGGGGTAGAGAAGGGGGTGTAGAGAAGGGAAAGAAGGAGGGGGTGTAGAGAAGGGGGGTGTAGAGAAGGGAAAGAAGGAGGGGGGGTGTAGAGAAGGGAAAGAAGGAGGGGGGGTGGTGGTAGAGAAGAAAAAGAAGGAGGGGGGGTGTAGAGAAGAAAAAGAGGGAGGGGTGTAGAGAAGAAAAGGAGGGATGGGGGTGTAGAGAAAAAGGAGAAGGAGGGGGGGGGTGTAGGGAAAAAAGGAAAAAAGACAGGAACAAGTCAGACCTTCAATATCTTGCCCCAATTCCATACAACAGGCCAGGTTTCACCCCCCCAAAAAAACGTGTGAGTGCACAGAATAGGAAACGAACAAGTCAACAAATATCGAAAAGAGAAGGATTTGGAATAAACTAAAAAAGCAAACATAAGTATGCACGCGCAGGGTAAGACTTAATGATTGGGTAGGTGTCATGAGACAGACCCAGGATCTACTCATCAATTACAGTGTGCAAACAGTGCGAACCAGCTTGCTGTGGCACGCGCACTCGAAGGAACTTCGAATTCAGAATTCCCAAAATTTCTTACATATGTGCGTAATCCGCAGAATGGTTGCCCCTTCCGTAGAAGGCATCCTAAAGTAAATTGGGCGTAAGGAGTCTGGATCAAGTCCTTTTTTATTTTTCCCTGGATTTTTGGAGTTGGTGTCGTGGTCAAATCATACTAACCCCAACTTTCTCGAACTAAAAAAGAACAACTCTCGCAGTCGGATAGGAACTGGTGTAGATAGAAAGTCTGGCCAAATGGCTCGGCAAATTATCGCCAAGACTGACCCGGGGGGGTGGGGGGGGCAGACTCTAAGCTACTACATTTAACTCTCCCCACCTACAAAATCCCGACAAACCGGAAAGACCTTTGAGTGGTTGTTTAGCTCGACTTGCAATTGCCGGGACACGCTCAGTATTTATAACCGTCGTAAAAATGCCGTGGGCTGGGTTCTGGAGGGACGGTTTGGTTCTCACTCGTATTCGAATTATTTCCGGTTCGCCCCAGAAGTTCCCACCCGTAATAGACGCCTTCAAAGGCAATCCAGGTCGATCCTGACGGAAATCTCTGTCATAGATGCCGAAGAACCTATGAGTGAGAGTAAACTCTGCCATGCCCTCCACTACCATACCCCCAAACTAAGAAGAGCGCTCAAATTGAAACCTATACATGCATACATGTCTTTCCTGATGTCGAGTATCATGCCATTTTTTTCGTCGATCTGTTTCAGCGGTTTACAGTTTCTCGCACCAGTCGCCGCGTTCTTCTACATTATGCTAGCTGAGATTATGACTGTAACGCTGGCAGAAGAGATCGAGAATGAATCGGATTAGCTGAAGTAGATTTGGCAAACGTGACTGATCAACGGAGCTGAAGCTCACGGGGCAGGACTGGGTCCGAGAGTAACGCGGAGTACATGTATTCGGTGGTTCTCGGCATCATACAACGGAAGAGGAAACACGGGCTTTTTCAGACAAGGGCCCGTTGGGGAAAGTGCAGTTCAGAAACGTGTACGCTAGGAAAAGCCCAGCTAGCACAGTCCAAATGTCTCTGTCTGTTTTCAGGACCTTGCAAATCTACCTCAAGTGGGCGAAAACTTGATTCTGTCACGCCTGTCACCCCTCCTTCAGCAGATCCTTTCTTGCTTGGAGCAGATTTGTTCTCTTTTGGCAGTGTGACAGCCCCAATCGTTTTCCTTTTGTTGAGTCTGGCGGTGGAAGGGGGACGGTCTGGGGATTTTCTAGTGCGATATCGTCATAGCCTGAGGGCTGGATACGATTACTGATGTAAACCAAAAAAAAAAACAGCCCCAATCATAGCTAGCCTGTTGAATATCTCCACGCTAATAAGCGGTGGGGGCCGGCAACAAGCGAAGACATGGAAACAGTTTGAGTTTGCGCCCAAACACATGGGAGAGTGATTCTGGCCCGTATCAATATTACCAAGAAAAATGTCATACGGCTGGAGCATTTAGAAAACAGTTTTTAGGTCACACAATGGTTTTTGAGAGTCTTGACCCCAATGTAGCAGTAACCTCTGAGTATGATAAATTCTTATAATGATGTGTGCATCTCAATCACAACTATTTTTTGGACTTAGTGCCCGCTGTTGAGCGGTGGAAAACTGTAGTTTTATCACTACAGTGGGATAGTTGAAAGTTGCGTTAAGGTTATAAAAAGCCCTCCCTCCGATAAACGGTCCCGCTTAAACATTGTCAGGGTTGAAACCCTTCCTGTGTGTGCGAGTAAATTGGTTTTTTGTTTGTCCTTGCGTGATCATGAAGGTGCCTTCTGCTACAGCAAAAAGAATTCTCCTAAGATGCGGAGGGAGCTATTTTACGCAGAGATTGTGGTTAGCGACAATGAAAACGCCCATTATTATACTACATACCAACAAATAAAGTCACTCTGCTTTTTATGGATAAAACTGTAACACGAGTCATCTCAATGACTTAAGCTTATAGGGGCTCCGCAGTTCTGGCTTTCATGTATCACGGGTATGCACAAATGAAAGATAGGATAAGACTCGCGGTAAAGCGATTAATAGTATAACAAACTTTGGCGATGATGGTTTCTAGAAGATGTTTCTCGGTTGTCTGTTTGAGATTTCTTCGACACTTCTGGTCGTCCCCTAGTACATCTTTGGGAAAAGATATGCCTCCAATGGGGCAACAAATAATCTGGCCAGAAAGACCCCTAATGGCGGTTTAGAACGATTAAAGTCTAACTGGGGTAGAAGCCTGCTTACCAACGAACATCGAAGCCAACTTTAAGCGAACCTGTTCGGTCAGATTATAGTAAATCAAAACGTTGACAGCGATCATGAATGCAAAGCGAGCAAAAATGACCCACTAGATCACCTTTATTAGCAGACTCAAAACAACTTTGGTTCATGGGCTCACCAAAGAAGAGCTAGAAACAATTTTCAAGTAGATCTTTCCGCCGTATTTGACCTTGGACGAGATCAAATCTATAAGGATTTTAACATCCAAGTCCTGGGTTACATCATACTTCCTCCTGTCCTCACCAACCTGGAGAAGATAGGTACTGCCAAGCCTGTTGAAAATGGTGGAATCTTGTTCGAGTACTTCCAACATCTCCTTCTTGATGGAAGCGGCATCGCAGCCAGGGCACCAGAGTGTACGATAAGGATAACGTCCATTTGAACGCTCACCGTATACCTTGACCTTTACCAGGTCCAGTGTATTGGCATAATGGATGTGCCTCACAACTGCTACCTCTTTGGTCCCAGCTTTTTCTCCATCTTTTGGCATCACAATCTTTTGGACTACCTCCGCCCCCTCTATCGAGGCTTTGGTGGGTGACATCGGCAGAGCACCCTCAGCTTTCCTGGCTTTGACTTGACTCTGTCTAGTCATTGTGAGCTGCAGGATTGATATAGCTATGTGATATGGGTGGGGATGAGTACAAAAGATGAATGAGGGGAGAGAGATGCGCGTGTTGTAGGTAAAGGGTGTAGCCAAATGAAAAGCGGAGGAAGGTATAAAGATGAAAAGTGGAGGGATGTTGGGGGGGTGCCGTTGAGTGTGTGAGGTCTATCTAACCATTTATGTTATAGCGCGCGACCAGTACCGTGTATTTAAGAATACCTGGTCAAAGCCTTGCGGAAAATGACCCCTCGTCCCAAGACCTTCCATCCCAGGAATGCCAGATGAATGAGGCTCCAATACACTCCAGTGATGCATCGAATCAATCTTTCTCCTCCATATATTCGTCCGAAACCTCTTTCTGCGCTCCGTGGGGTATACTAGTATCTATTCACCCGCCTCCCCCCCCCCCCCACTTGATGCCAATTAACCCTACCAGTAGTTAACGACCACATCTGGGTACCCGCACCCGCCCGCACCGGCCAACCAAAGCCCCAGAGGCACCCTTCGGGATGACTGCACACGTTATTAAATACGATAAAAAAACATGTGGATGGAACCTCCCAGACGATACCACCTTTCATCTAATGTTACAATTGGCCCGTCCAACAGCAAGCTCCTATATAGCTGTATTACCAACTGGCATCATATACTCCTGCCCACAACAGGATATCCGGCTTCACCAGCCGTAGCTGAATCCTATAGTGAGAATCAGAATCTTGCACACCCCCTAGGCTAGAGTTCACCACCCCGAGTAGCATGGTGATCCGGCCGAGTGGAATCCGTCCCGGTAGTATTGTCAGGTTACAAAAATCACTGCGGACCTAACGACAACCCAGACTCCATGAGTTAGCATATTTCAACTATAATAGATATAGAAAAGATCATTCCATTCCCATACGCTGTAAGGTGGCTATGGGACTTTGAGTCTATCGAATTATATATCGCTCTGCAGTAGGCTCCCGTTGTCATCCGGTAGCAATAGTGTTAAACAAAGTACCAGTAAATATGATATATCAGCTGTGTCACGACAAAAGACCATATAGGACTACTTTGAGGTTTAGTATCACGCACCAGGTCAGACCAGGTCCTACTTAAGAGTTAGTAGCGGTCTTACAAGTCCGTTACAGCGGGTTACACTAGGTATTGTCGGGTTACAAAAATAACTGCGCACCCGCGTAGCAACGAAAAGTTTCACTCCCACACGACAGGATCCTAAATCAAGCTTCTTCAGATTACAATTCAAAATAACAATTCCGTAGCTTACTAAGTACGATAGCACATGGGGATGTGAATCTGAGCTATGACAGCAATATATCATTATTGAGACACATATCTCCCGCTAAACGCATGCAAAAAGCTGCCAGCACACATTAGTGATTGCCCAGGGAAGTGATACAATGGCACCCAAGGAGGCTTAGACACCCAAAAACTACTCATATATTTTACTTCTGAGCTCTTGTCCACTAATTTATCTTTCCCACGTTACGCATATAGTTTAGCTGCCAAGGCCATAATCCGAGTGATGAACGGTGATTGGAAGGAGCAAAATAGCGAGGTTCATGAGGCACAATGGTGCTCAGATCTGGTTTCTATCGCTAGATCTTGCATACACAGCTCTTGCTGGGCATAGTTCGGCCGCACTGGATGAGCATCATGAACTATCACTCGGTCAATGATTCACCAGTTTCAAGTTGTTTTCCGTTTATTTAATTCGTTAATTGAGATTGTCGTTAACACAAGCCACCAAGATAACTAGGGGAGGGATGGCAGAGCTTCTATGTGGGTGTATCCTGGAACTTTTGGCCCCTTCTGTATATAAACCACCACTAAGGCACGTATATCTAGACCAGGGATGGCCACAAAGCTAGGTGCTCAGAGAGCCAAGTGTGGCCAGGACATATAGTCAGTGATAACCTTGATTCCTCGCTGCTGCCACACCTGGTACATTCCTTTCCGTCCCCAGTAGCGATGCAAATAATTGGCACTGTCCTTAGTCCAGTATAGTTCGTAGGCAACTGATCTGGTCCGGATCCCAGTACTGTTAAAGAAAGACCACGTTTGGCTCCGGCCGGCAGGTACAGCTAGCGCTCGTGACTCTTGGAGTACCCGTGTAACAAAACGAGACAGAACATTGAGTACCGCTCAGGATAGACATTAACAATGGGCGCCGTTTTAATCGATGCCACGACAGGGATTTGAACACCTGATCCTAAGACTGGTAGTCTTATGTACTAACCATCGCACTACCATGGCTGAAAGTCAAGTGCTGTTTGAACCATCCGCAACGGAGATGTATATAGCAGAAGCGCTTTACCGTAAGCACTATAGATTAAGACCCCGTATCCAAGAACCAGGAGTCTGCTGCTGTTTTTCCGCCCGAATGACAGACGGTCCCCGGCTCCTTTCTCCGTCGAGTCTTCATGTTGGGTACACTTTCAAACACTTAGACATACTGCCGGGTCTGCTCTACCGGTACCAGGCTTCGAGCCGGACGAGTTGTGTCGCTGCTCCCCGGCCGGTAGACTATCGGTCTCATGTTACAGCCCCTTGCTTCCCGGGTAATCTCGCGGGCTCCTTCTTCTTGGTATCCGAGTAACGCATAGAGCCTGTTGGGCCTCACGACCCGTCACTCTCCCAGACGGGGTAGCTTTCTTCCTGTCCGTGCTTATCGGCGCTTGCTGGGGCGCGCTTTGCCGGCCCGCGGGAGGCTCCTCTGGGTATGCTGTCATGTATATATTGTCATGCCCGCCCATATATTCCCACCCAGCAATCGATCGAAACATGCTGTCTAAATACATGTACCCTGTTGGTGCCAAGCCATTCGAGTGATGACCATGACCGAGTGATGGGCTGTGACCGGGAACTCGGGTCCACATGGATGCGGAAAAAAGTGTATGTGAGCTGTGCCAAAGCCCGTGGCTTGCCCGCTTAGCTGGCGTTATGAGCCTTGGACGTTTATGGGGGGGTCCGGAGCTGGAAATCGGTATGTGTGCGACAGTGGACCGCTTGTACATATACAAGTGCTATCCTTCTGGTGTTATCACCCACGGACAACCGATGCGGCGCACAGGGTCTTCTTGACGCATCGCCGGCCGCGGTCGTGGGTCGTTGGTGGGCAGTACATCGTGGGTGGTGGAGACAGTAGGATAGAATGGATGGAACGGGGTGGGGGCCGGGTGGAGGTATCGCCAAGGATGTCCTGCACGGCCAAGAGTGATATAAACCGCACCCCTCGCGCGCCTTCCGCCACTGGGTCTTCCCTCACGCCCCGACTCCTTATCGATTGCCCAGCAAGGTCTAACGGGAGCTGTAGTTTGGCCTATCCCCGCCGGTTCATGCGCACCCCATCTCTCCACCGGTGATGGCCATGTAGACAGCACATGTACACAGGCAGCCAGACTCTACAAACCCAGACCCAACTACACGGATGCCATGCCAGCCCTCCCACAGCGTCCGCCAAAAGGAAAAATGAAACCCCAAGCGGAACAAACTCTTAGTAAAAGAGGTTCGAGCTAGCAACACCCCATTTCGGCCGGGTTATGGGCCCGGTGGCGCGCTTGCATGTGTGCCACCCCACGGCTGCTCAGTTGAGGGTAGTTGGGTACTACATGTAGTCTGTATGTTGAGACAAGACCTGGACGGACGGGTACATGACCATAAGCCGGCCTGTATAGCAGCCAGACGTAGACTGCATGCATTGTTCAGCACAGTCTCTACCATGCCAAGTAATGTATCGAAAATGGGTCTCAAAATGCATCGTGAATTGCATCCTGATACATATGAATCGGCGAATGCATCGGCATATAAATCGGCGAATGCATCGGCATGAGAAAAAGGATCAGTAAAAGGATCAGTAAATGTATATGATCCAAAAATAAAAAAACTAATTTGTGTTGGGGTTCGAACGGGAGTGCTGCCACTAAGAAATTTGCACATCTTTCCAGCTAGGCCATCAATTGATATAATAATAATATGATAATAGCTCTAATCAAGCAAGTCTATACCTATTCGACTACTTTACCGACGCCTTTACCGACGCCTTTCCTGACGCCTTTCCTGATGCCTTCCCCAAAGTCGTCATCAAATGCATCATGCATACCGATCAGGAGAGCCTTCGACAGGTAATGCATCAAGGGATGCATTACCATCCTCAGTTTTGTATGGGCAATGTGTCAATAATTCATCAAATGATGCATTTCCTGGCGTAGTAGAGAGTACTGATTACACAAAGTCCTCACCCACGAACCAAGCCCCACACGCAATGCACTGACCAGAGAGCCAGCGACCCAAGAAAAGAGCTGGGATATAACATCTACCTTTCTGCTGAAAAGCCCGTCCGAGTGACATCTCATGATCGGCGAAAGATTCTTTTTGTTTTTGTTTACTTCATACTCGCATAATCGGCGAAAGAGCAACACAATTCGTACGCTGAAGCCAGACCGTTACTATGTCCGGTACAGCGGGTGTGGCTGCCCTGGAGAGGGTGCTCCGTACTTTTACAAGAGGCACTTGCGACGGGTGCTAGCCAAGCCTACAGCCTCCGATACGCGACAGGTGCAGTCGCAGGCCGGATGGCGTAACACTCATACATAGTCCCCACACCTGAGGAGGGGCTGCACGACCACCCGCCGCGGGTGGAATAACGCACTCGACACAGCGAGTGATAACCCATGACCGAACACCGCGCCTTCCCCGCGCACTCCATACCCCCACGCAGCCCCCCAGTACACCATCGCCCCGCGCAGCTGGGGTCATCAGCCAACAGTCGGTATCACTACTCTGGCGGACAGGAGACGGATAAGCACAACGTCAGATGCAGATGATACAACCACCCCCCCACCCCCCAATCGGGCTTGTGGCTAGTGGCCAGTCACAGTCTCTACCCCGGCTCGACCAGGCTCATAGTATGTACCTGTACCGACTACAAGCACCTCATATACTGCGTAGCCACAGTGTTCCTTTTCATAGGGTACACGTATCGACAGCGGTTGGTCTGTTCGGGCTGTGGTGGCCTCGAGTGATGGGCCATGATTGGGACGTCGAGGTAGTGAATAAGATAAGTTAGGGACAAAATACCTTATCTCAAATCGTCAATTACGGTCAAAAGTCCTATAAAAACTAACTAACTAACTAAAAAGCGCCAGGCATAAAAAACAACCAAAACTACTCTACAAGAAACAACCAAGCCAAACCACCCCTACCGCACCTTCTCCTTCAACCTCATAGCCAGCACGCCCCCCTCCTGCACAATCTCCGTCCTCATCTCAAGCTCATCCACCACCCTCCTAACACTCAACGCATCCCTCCACGCGCCGAGCCCCCCCGCCAGCGGATCCCTCCTGACCACCGCCCCGCCCGCGTCCACCCGCCGCCGCACCTCCTCCTCCACGCCCACCGCCAACACCGCAGAAACACTATTCCCCAGCCACCCGCCGCGGTCCCTCCACGTCTGCGCCACCACGGACGCCACCAGCAACGCCGTCAGCGCCCACAGCCCCGCCGGGAACGCAAACCACGCCCACCGCGCCCGCGTGTAGCTCTCGAGCACATATGTAGTCCCGTTGACGCCGGCGCCCTCGTTCCTCACCGCGGCCGACATGCTCGCCGCCATGCGCGCCATCGCGGTGCCAAAATCCGTGCTGAGAAGGTCGACATAGAGCGCGCGGTGGAAGTCGGAGATGTCGCCTGCGCGCGGCAGCCCCACGGGGACTGTGGCGTTCCCGGTGAGGCTCACGGGGAGCCCGCTGCCCATTGCGAACAGCGCCGCCAGGGAGACGTTTGTGGCGCCGGTGGGCGCCACGGCCAGCGGCTGGTTCAGCAGCGCGTCGGTGATCCCCGAAAGGCCGGCGGGGACGGGGACCACGAACTCGTCGAGGGCGGAGGAGGCGTGGAGGGTCTCGCTGTAGCTCCCGCTGCGCACGGCGGCTGTGTAGCTCTGCTCGCAGAACGAGAGCGCGCAGGTGTATCCGCGTGCGACGTGCGCGCCGCCGGGGGTGACGTGGCCAGGCCCCATGGGGAGGTCCTGCGTGGCGTTTCCGGCGCCCGAGGGCTGGATGTAGAGCGCTGTGATGGCGATGCGCTGCGCGGGGATGGTGACGGTGCCGGTTGCGCTGTCGCGGGTGGACGAGTTTGTGCCTGCGGCTGCGACGGCCAGGAATGTGGTCCCGCCGCCGACGGTGGTGGAGTTGTAGGAGTATGTGCAGAGCTGGCCGGACTCGAAGCAGTCGCCGGACTGGCAGAAGCGGTTTGTGGGCGAGAGGGCGGTGCAGTTGCGGGCGAGGGATGCGGTGATGTCGGTGCAGGTGCTGCAGACGCCCACGGAGGTTGCGGCGGGGAAGGTGCAGTTTCCGGAGGGGCAGGAGTGCGCTGTTGTCACGGGGGTGCCGAGGACGGAGGAGGTGGCGCCCCAGAGGAGGGCGCGCGGCGTGGCGAGGAGAAGGCCCCGTGAGAAGCCGCGCGTGGGGGTGTAGGATGGGTTCGAGGAGAGGAGGGCGGGCTGGGTGCTGTCGGGCACGGAGCGGAGGTCGTAGCTGAGTGTTTGCTGCAGCAGCGGGTCGATGCCGATGGAGACGATCATCAGGGCGGCGCCAAAGTGGATCAGGAGTCTATACGATATCAGCATGTGTTCTACAAGATCCATCCAAGCAAGTAAACGCACCCCCTCCGGAACTTGAAAATCCACCCAACGGCGCCAAACAGATCCCTCGCCGCCCAGTCCACATAGTCCAGATCCGACACCCTGCGGTACCCGCGCCCAAACACGACCCACTTGAGCTGCCCCACGCACTCCATGACGGGGAGGAGCATGGCCGTGCGCGCCACGGCCGCCAGCCACGCGACAACAGTGTTGAGCGTAACAGCCTGGGACCAGACCCCGGCCACGACGTCCGTGCGGAACGTCTGCGCCGGGTTGCCGTCAAAGACCCAGACCACGAAGGCCGTCATGGCCAGGGCGAGCGCGCTCAGCGCCAGAGCGGCGCACTGGACCAGGACGGCGCGCCAGGGGAAGCGGCGCGGGAGGTGGGCGTTGGGGTGTGGCGGGCGTGGGGGCTTTGGGGGTGCTGCGGTGGGCGCGGGGGGGACGTAGGTTAGGCCGTTGTAGGAGGGGGGTGGGCCGTCGGGGGGGGAGGGCTCTTGGGTGGGGGGTTTGAAGAAGATGCTGACGGCGATGTTTTGTAGGGCGGGCATGGTGCTGGGCTCTCGCTGGGAGTGTCAATGATTACTATGCTGGAGAATCAATCCGTGAAAGAGAAGTAGAAGAGAAGTAGAAGAGAAGGGGGGAAGAGACAGAAAGAAGAGTGACTGCCCCATATAACATGAATCATGGAACAGACGGCACTATCGACCAATGATATACCGACAATATAATTGACCATAGAATATATATTTTGCACCGCAATCACGAGTAATCACCCGCACCCTAAAATTAATCGAGTCTTGTGCCTGGTGTCAGGGGTGCATACGTGCCGCATCTGCCGATTGGACGCACAACCGCCGGCGCTATCGCCCCTGCTCTGCTCTGCTCTGTGTAAAATACGTTACTCTGCCATAGAATTAATTCAGTCCGAATTCAGTAGACTAGAATATACTCTCCGCCCATCAATCAATCAACCAGCTAGATCTATAGACCGACCTCTGCTCAGTCTCTCTCTCTCAAACCCCATAACACACCCCAAACCGTCACAAACACTGGATGTAACGTGTAACGTCCCTGCATCAGAGCCGGCGCGTGGATATTCGCTGCCGAGACAAGGGTCCGGGGCCATACATACATACATACATACATAAATAGCAGACATGATGCGGGTGCTGATCACTGCGCTGCTAAGCTTTTTTTCTTTTTTTTTCTCTGGGGTGCGCTTCTCACCCGGGCGCTGACGACACGGATTTTCAGCACAGGTGCCGATCGATCGCGTAGCCTGGACCGTGCGCTGTAGGTGTTAGGAACCCTAACCCTAGCAGCAGTCTAGTAGCCAGCCAGACCAATACGAAGTCCAAGAGCGAACGGAAACAAGCAGGGCCAGACCCTCCCCGATAAACACAGCCAACCAATACCGTCCTTCTACCCGATGTTAGTGGCTGTCCCTCTAATACACCATCCCCGATTGATGCATGCACACACACCACCCAACCCCCGCCCCACATCCTTCCCGAGGAGGACAGGCAGCTAGCCTATCCTCTTCCCTCAGTCTATCGACCTGCGCCTGAGTATACGTATTAACCATATGCCATTACTCCCCCTCCCCCAAAGACAGAACTGGCGCCCCTCGTTGGGTTTGTGGCTCGTATCGTGTTCGCAGCACCCTCGTGTTCCGCCTTTGCTGTAGATTGCTGAGTCCAGAGCAGGTCCGCCGGTAAAGATAATGTTTAGCAAGGACAGGAAGAGAGATACATATACAGAGAGCCCCTTCTCAATACGCAATTAAGCCCAACTTGGTACTCTCCGCAACCGAACACTACTGAAAACAAACTCCCGAGGAACGGATTCAGAACTTGGTATACCACAATGCACCGAGGCAACGCTGGTCGACTTCATGACTTGGCTTACAGAACTCTGATGCAAGACCCTTGTTGGTGTAGCTGTACCGGGTACGTGCAAAGTGCCAGCCAGGCTTCCGGAGACGGTGTGGTGTGGACGGCTGCTACACTAAGTAGCTAGCCTAACTGCTTCGGAGAGCTAGAGCTTGGTTGTGGGGTCTGTTTCCATTCTATATGAGGACTATATTACTCGCTTGCATAAGGGGGTCGCTGATGTGCTGCACACGGACCGTACGTGGACGGGCGCGGGTACTGCCTTTAGCGTGTGGGTGTTGCCTTGACCTGGGGCGGTGGTGAGTGTGTGTAGGGACGCTGGTCATAGACTATCACTCGGCCCCTTTTTTTCGCAAGGGCGCATTTGTTATTTATTTATTTCGCAAGGCTAGGCTTTTGTTGCTTGGTGGTGGTCTGGTAGTTCTCTCCGCGAGGATTGACTGGTTGGTTTGCTAAGTACATTGGAGCTTGAGGAAGACCACGAAAGTTTGACAGGGACTTGGGAGGAGGATTGAATCGGAAGGAAGGCGCTGATAGGACTTGTCTTGTACTCTTTATATGCATTACTCTTTATCTTTATGTAGTTGTAGGATACTCCGGAAACTTGCCACAGGTGGATCAATGAAAAGTACAAATATAATGTATAAAAATAGCTATATCTCCACAACCATACATCTGGAGCACTTGAGAGCTGAAGATTTAGAATCCTCATCAAAATACGGTCCAGATAGAGTCTTCAACGATACTCAAAGGCCTCTCTAAATCTCATTACTCCCAGTAATCGCGTTATTACCGCCTCAAGCCGTTCTTGGCCATATCTCAACGACCGCTTGTCCGGGGCCAATGAGGATTGCAGATCTGGGATCTCCATCAAGGTTGGGTTTAGATCACATAGTAAACGTGTCTAAAGATCACTTTGGAATTTGTGTTTTTCGGTGCTGTATGCGATAACACTCGTAAAAAAGCTCGAACAGGCTCGAATATTGCGGGCTTGGGCCCAAAACCCCCACGAGACGAGCCGAGACGAGCCCGCGCCCTAGGCTTGTCTCGAACAGACTCATGGGGAACACTATAGGTGCGCCTGGGAAAGTATATCTTGGCTGTAACAATTGTGGCAAGGTCGGTCTCATGCCGTTACTGCCGAAATCTCCTGTTAATGTTAACACACGATATGACAGGAGCTTATTCCGCTGCTGCAGTCAATTTTGCAGCGTGACGCCCGACGAATGATGAGCCTCGAGACAGTAAGCGCGTTGGGAGCGAGAGAGGGGGGGGGGGGGGAGGCTAGAGGAGAAAGGCGAAGGTTGTTATTGGGTCTGAGCTTGCTTGATTTTCCTCTGTTTTTGCTTGTCTCGTCCCGAAAAAGGAGGTGGTTCCCATAGCCTAAGGGCTGGATGAATGTATAAAGTATAAATAAATAAATAGAGTATCTCTTGGGGAGCGCTGGAGTTGGAGAGGCCCGCTGATGAATGATGAGTCTCGAGATAAGGAGCGCATCAGTGTGAAGAAAGAAAGACGGGAAGGAGGGGCGAGTGCGTGGGTTAACGTTTATTTTTCTGGGGTTGTTTTGGTGTTGTTTTTGTTTTTTGTTTGTGTCTTTGTTTTGTTTTGTTTTTGGGTGGAGGAAGTTGAGGGAAGGAATGTCAACCCCGGGGAGAGGGGGAAGACGGTTGCCATAGCCGGAAGGCTATATATGTATGAAGTAATAAATAAAAAATAAATAAATAAAATAAATAGAGTATCTCATGAGAGAAATCGAGTGATATTTTATGATTAACATTCCACAAAACACCGTAATGGTAACTCAGGTCCGATGGGAGAAAGGGGTAGCCCCCGCCCGAGAAGATAGCAAAAAAAAAGAACCCAGGAAATAAAGAAATCTAGGTGTAACGAGTGCGGCCAGGTTACAGCTAGACAGTCGAGTGAGAGCATGTAGTACCCATATATGGAAACCAAAATCCTTTTCTCGGTTACCAGCTCTTCGCATTATTCCTCCGCTCGTAGAATAGTAATTGCTGCTGGAATGTTATTTACAGGCTTGTGTGGATGTCTCGGTCGGGTCGCGCCACAGTCAATCACTCGAGCCTTGGCAGCATCATAGTATCCATAATATTCCACATGGTGGTTGCTTTTATTGGGCCCGTGTACTAATTTGTGGGAGGGTTAGGCTTAAAGGGTTACACTCAGGTTGTACTACTTATGTATATAAGCATAGTGCGAACGACATATAGCTGCCGCCCAATAAATTGGCTAAAAAGCCTACCCCTGTCTCTAATAAAAAAGCACAAGCGGAGTTCTGGGATTAATCATGCAGGATATCGACCAGTAGTCTTTTCAGTAAATGTTTACTAGTAATAGCTTGGCACGTATATTGGAATCATAGGCTTCTGCTGATAGGTAGATTCTTTCCAAACAACTTTTTCCCCCACTCACAAGTAGAGGGGACATGGAGACCCTTGCAGGAAATTAATTAGTAGACCACGATCATTTCCCGAAACGTATTTGGTAGGAATTCGAAAGTGGCGTGACTAGTGGTGATCAAAGCACAGATCAACCAATCGAGTTCTATTTCCATCGAGAGTGGGGTGTGCGTTTGAGTGCACATCCTTCTGGAGGGTGGGTGTTACAGAGATCTACTCTTATTGGCTTTTGAGGATCTCTGTTCAGATGTTCCAATAGCGTGCACAGGCCGCGGAACCATGGATCCTTTCTTGCTAATTAGATTTAGGGGTCTTTCATTCGTCCTGAGAAATAGGAGGGGGGTATGACGAGTTATTGTGACTCGTGCATCTTTTGACGGCGGGACGAGCAAGGGAGTAGTTTTTGTGCTACCAATATGTTTGACTTTCAACCAGTCAAGGATCGGATAGATATGGTCGGTGGTTAGAATAAAGTTTGTGGGACCGACCGGGTGCATGACTGGTTAGCATTGCGTGGTATTGCCAGGTGTGCGAAAGAAGGCCAAGGTACCAAGCAGATCTTAGACCACACCTGTTTCAGTGACAGAACCACCTTGTCCAATGTAAGCTAATCGGAATGTTGGTTTCCAATTAAGGCCGAGTGATTAAGCATGGTGGTGATTGGGTTTTGATTCTAAATGGTTGCCAGCCCCAAGCTTCGTCGTTCCCGTGGATGAAGATCTGGGGTCCTTTTTATCCCCCTTGGAAACGAGATTTTGGTTGTAGAGTAGGTTGACGGAATTATGTCGTTAGATTGATGTTCTTGCCAGCAACGATCTGTGCAAATCACTGGACAACGCCAAGCCTAGGATCACGTGTACGCGGAAAATATCCGACTAATTCCCTCAGGAGCAGGTTTTCAGGGCTGGCAGGGGCTCAAATCTCCGACGGGGGCCGTTTTGCCCTCAGAGGTGCATGGCGATATTGATCAACTTCCAACGTTAAAAGAGCTAGAGGACGTCTGTCTGGACGGAGACTCGATCTCTAGCTGCTTACTTAGTAGGTACATGTATGTACTAGTACTCCGGTATTAAGGGTAAGCGAGTAGAAGTAGCAGGCCACACCGCGTTCTACTCACTTACCCTTCATCAGTGTAGTACATGAGGGTGGATGATGTATTTTCTTCTTGTGCCACCAATGTGATCCCTAAAATCACTGGGGCTTGGCAAAAACCCCTCCCTGTTACACACTTCCCCCCACAAAGTAGGGCTGAGTTCGCATTCCCCACCATCTTCGAGGGGTAGTTGCAACTCCTACTTCAGAGTCAGCCTTTTAGCTAGATAGCTGCATCCTCAGCTTGCGCCATTCTATTTCCACGTAATTGCGCCCCTTCACCCTAATTCCATCAACTTCATTTGAAATACCATCCTAACAAATTATACGCAGAACTCCCCCTTTCCCCATTCTCAGCAGACACTTATCTATACCAGATGTCTCTTCCGGCCGTTAGTTCAATCTCGGACCTCCAAAACCTCATACTATCCCACCCAGTCATCGATAACCACGCCCATAACCTCCTCCGTAGCTCACATTCCACCACTGCTCCGCTTGAAGCCATCACCACCGAGGCATCTGGTTCTGCCCTCGACGATGTCCAGCATACTCTATCTCACCAACGTGCTGTGAAACAGTTGGCTAACTGGCTTGGATGCGAGCCGGAATGGCAGGCTGTGAAGGCGAAGCGAGCTACACTTGATGAGTTGGAGTGGGCCAAGAAGTGCTTTGCTGGGACTCAGTGCATACTCATGGACGATGGCTTGGACGAAGATAGCGTGGAGCACTTGTCGTGGCATGATCAGTTTACGACCAGTGGTACAAGACGCATCGTGCGGATCGAGAAGGTTGCCGAAACTATCTTACAAAAACATTGCTCTGGGCTCCCAGAGGACACTAAGGATTTATCAAGCATTGGCCCGGAGATCTTCAATAAATGGGCTACAGAGTTCGCTGCGGTTATGAGGGCAGCTTTGAATGACCCAAAGGTGGCTGCTTTCAAGTCTGTCGTATGCTATCGTAGTGGCCTCGACATCTCCCCCGAGGAGGCACTGGCTGGGCCATTGATGGACTCGTTCGCTGCTGTTCTGCGGAAGGCTCGGTGTGGTAATGGATTTAAGATTAGGGAGAAGATCTTTAATGACTTTTTAGTCCGTGAGATCTCGAGGTCGATCAGTCAGCACCCGGAGAAGAAACCATTGCAGTTTCACACTGGCCTTGGCGATAACGATATTAATCTTATTAAATCCAACCCTGCGTAATTATTCCCGAGACACATTTTGCTTGCATGCGCTGATCTGAATTAGTCATCTACAATCATTCATAAAGGCATATCCAGAGGTGCCAATGGTGCTCCTTCACTCTGCGTACCCCTATACCCAAGAGGCTGGTTATCTTGCATCCGTTTACAAGAATGTGTACCTCGATTTTGGAGAGGTCTTCCCTCATATCTCACAGGATGGTCAGAAGACTATAATAAAGCAGCTCTTCGAGCTGACACCCGTCAATAAGTTATTATGGAGCACTGATGGGCACTGGTTCCCAGAGACCTATGCTCTAGCGAATGCACAAGTGCGAGAGGTCTTAAGCGAGGTGAGCCCCTTTGTATCATTGGTTCCGTTGCTGCTTCTGACATAATGTGCAGGTGTTGACAAAGCGTGTAATAAAAGGCCAAATTACTCTGGAGCAGGCCGCCGACATCACAAAGAAGATATTTTTTGACAATTCAAACGAACTCTACAAACTCAACCTGATAGCAGAATACCCCAATGATTCGTACCCTCCATTAGCGACCGGGTCAGTGGCGTACGGCCACCCCGAAGTTCACTTGTTGAACAAGTTTCTTTCGCGAAACCCCAAGATTAGGTTTTTCCGGCTGGAATGGATTGATTATACATCTACTATGCGTCTTCGTGTAGTTCCCGTCAAGCAGATGAAGAAAATGGTGGAGAAAAACTCATTTTTGGAGATGACCTCAATATCTTTATCACTCCTACAGGACGATAGTACCACTGATGACTACAAACACTGCGAGCAGCTCTTGATTATTCCGGACTGGTCTAGCCTGCGTTCGTGCGAGGATTATGCCCCAGGCCATGCAAGCATGATGTGCTTCCTCCGTAACAAGAGTGCTGAAAAGGTTGATGGCGTGGAGTTGGATATCTGCCCACGGACCATCCTTGCAAAAGCTACGAAAAAGGCAAAGGAAGACCATGGTGTAGAATTTTTGGTTGGATTTGAGACTGAGGTGGTCTTTTTGCACCGTGACCCGGGAGGTTCAAAAGATTTTGAGCCTATATCTAATGTACATGCCTGGAGTACGGGGCGTGCGTTTGTGAACGAGAGTATGGAAATACTCATGGAGTGTGTTGAGGCCTTGGAGAGTAGCGGTGTAGAGGTACTGTTATTCCACCCAGAGAGTGCAGATGGTCAGTATGAAATTGTTACCGGTCCTCTCCCTCCACTCGCGAGCATCGATACACTATATCACACCCGAGAGACGATTGTGAATATCTGCGCGAAACACAAAGTTCGCGCTACTTTCCATCCAAAACCCTTCTCCACGCATGCAGGAACGGCCTGCCATACGCATATTTCCATCTCTCCCCCTACTCGCGAAAACGAGGACTACTTCTTCGGTGGAGTTTTGGATAGCTTGAGAGCCGTCGCTGCGTTCACATTGTCCAATAACACTAGTTACGAAAGAATCGTGGACTCCTGCTGGGCCGGCGGAACCTGGGTCGCTTGGGGCGATCAAAACAAGGAGGTTCCCCTCCGAAGAGTTTCAACAGAGGAGGCTCACTGGGAAATCAAATGCGTCGACGGCATTGCTAACCTCTACCTCGCTATTGCCGCCGTAATTGGCGCCGGATCCCTAGGCCTCAAGGCAAAAACAAAACTTCCTGGCACAGGCGCAAAAGGTAGCACACTCCCGACTAATATTGACTTATCAGGCGAGATGAAACTAATAGTTTACAGACGAACCCTCAAAATTGACGTCGCGCGAGCGAAATGGGCTAGGCATCGTCAAAAAGCTGCCGAAGGACCTTGGCGAGGCTCTCGATGCCTTGAAGGAGCACAAGAAGCTGAAGGAATGGATGGGCGTCGAAGCGGTGGAGAAGTACTTGATTATGAAGAAGAACGAGAGGGCGCTCATGGAAAAGATCCCAGCCGGTGAGAGGAGACAGTGGGTTATAGAAAGATACTAATTATGCGGACCACGGCTTGGGTGAGTATTGGTTTGGTATCACGCGAAGGCGAAATTATAATGGGGCGCCATGCTGCTTGTAAGAGTGCAGTGATTGTTATGATAGTTATTATGAACGGATAATATCATATTTGGCGTATTTAGGTGACAATGGGGTTTGAGTAGTAGTACAGTAACGAGTACTACATGTAGTACGTCAGACAGTTCGAGAGAACTATGCGGCCATGATAAATCTCCAACACCACACCCCAACGATTCCCTACTGCTAATCTGTCTCTATTTGTTTCTAAACTCGCTTTTGGAGCAACCTCTCAAAACCTGTACGTTCTCAGCCCAATGGCCAGCCCAAAATATGGCCAGAATACCTCGTATTCCAGGGTTAGGGTCGGTGTGGCCAGTATTCATGGTTTGGGTCCGTTAGGCCTTGATCCTTGAAAACCCCGTTTCGTCTAGTCTCCAAGCCAATCTACTCAATTCAAGGCTTAGGGTTGACCCTTGAATTGGCTACAAAGGTAACCGACGCCATACCGCATGTGATGATCTACACAATGGCTTTAGATAGACGGCTCGAACACCCCCCACTCGAACATTCAAGTCACCAATCATTTATCAACTGTTCGAGTGGCTAGGGAGCTCGTCTACTGACAAATAACAGGGCAGGGTGCGTGGGGTTTGTGACTGGACCCTGACAGGGACGACCATAATAATTAGTCTACCATACTATTGAGGGCTTAGGGCTTACTTTCTACTATTCTTTTTTCTTGCGGTCACACACCCACAGTCTCTATTTCTTATTACCGATATAAATATCCCAATTCGGTTTACTGGAGAACCAGGTTCAGTGTGTTTAGTAATGATCTATTCAACCAAGAGGTGACATGACGACATTTATATATCTATTAACTTAGTCAACTACAAATATATTCCCAGGGATCCTCTTGGTGCCCTGCTAAATGCGTGCTCTGAGGGGGACCACGATATAACCTTTGCCCTCCTATCCCTCAAACTATAAAAGATATTGGACGAAACTAGGCGGTGTTGGTGTTATTATGGCCATCGACCAACGTACGTCGAAGCAGTTAGCGGGACTACCACCAAAGGACGAAATATGGAGGATGCTTACTTGAAAAATCCAAGAGATATGTAATACGGCTAGAACTTGGACGGGAAATGAGGGGATGGGATTAAATAGTATTGGATGAGTGCTGGATATTTCTGTTTATTCTGCGCTGGTGATCTTTCATTAGTATCACGATAGCGGTTTTGTGCGGCCTCTGCTTACCAATAATGATGTGGTTCGATCGGTACATCTTTAAGTCCCGGGAAGTAAGAAATACTGTGCGAATAGACAATATGACAAGAAAAAAGAGGGGAAAGGAAAAAATAGATCCATAGGAAGCGTGAAGCTGGGAAGATCTGTAAACACATGGCACATGTAGTTTTACGACACCTTAAGGCGACAGATGGGGGTGGAGAGTCATAGAGAAAGGCATGTGTGCGTTGTAGATCGACCAATCATGCGTTTTATGTATGCTTTTCTGGGGAAGCAGTTAACCCGGCACTGGGCCTTGCCCTAGTGTGCAAGAAGGCTTGAAATGTGACATTGTTAACGCTGTGAATCACAGCAGATCAGAGCATAAATTCCGTTGGCCCTGACATGAAAGGATGGGTTGATGGGTGTGTATCAAGGGTGCAGTGGACAGTCTACACGTGGCATGGAGACTTTACGTCTTTTCTAGTCCAAGGGGCTGAGCACGTTCTTCCCCGCACTTCAGCACATGGATTGAGAGGTTCGAAGATGATCCACATGGTAGGTGACGTGCATGAGCGGTAATGCGGCTCTTCGGCAGCATATCACGGCTTCCCGGGTGTACGTAACTACTGTACATTCATAAAATGTAGAGTAGCTTACCGAAATCGTGGTTGAAATCGTAATGGTAGTTTAGTAGCTTATGAACGACCATAGACCGAGAGAAGGCCATAGTTTATTTCTTTCTATGGTAGTGAAACTTTGCCAATCCATTATCCGGGATCTTATGCATTATACATGTATCCCTCTCTGTACGGAACAAGTCGACTGTGTGAATTCTTGCAGCCTCTCTTGGGGTCCTGAGAAATCGATTGCAATCTCGCAATCGCGCCCGCATGCTTTAAGGTGAAATATACGGCAGCCTCGTAATACACCTGGCAGGTCTTGTTAATGTATTATGACAGATCAGGATATGGGCGCAGAAAGTGAACCATTCACGACACCAGGGCTGTCCAGATGAAGTAGAATTGAGTATAACTCGTGGGGGTTATTGTCGCTTGAAGTCTATTAGAGTATTTGTAACGATATGAGTAATACAGAGGGCAGTGCCAGCAGAGCGGGTGTGTGTGAGGGTACGATAGTGAAGTGAAAAACCGTGGGTTGAGGTTGCGAATTACATATCTCTAGAGAGGTAATATCCGTTAGCGCCCCAAGCTGCCGAGCCGTAGAGATAACGATGGCGGGGTGTTTGAAACGTCTGTATCTATTGCTGCAGGATTCAGATCAGTTGTTGAAGCTCTGAAAGGAGCGTGGTACGGCGGTCCTATTTGAGGGGTGACCTAAGAGAGCCATTAAAAAGTAGGTCAGTATTGATAAGGGCCATTAGTTTTGTAAATTTTTGTGTTTGTATATGTAGGGGAACTTTACCCTGAGTTGAGATGTAGAGAGGGGACTGTTTATAGGAGCGATCGGTATAAAAATCAGTAGGTGGCGGTGTAGTCGAAAACTGCATAAACGTATGTATATCGGCAGGCCCACGATAAAAAAAAATCATAGGGACAGGTCATGAAACGTACATGTGGGGAACTGCGATCACAATTTCAATACTCAGTGTTGATGTATAAGCGACGTACGTTGGGATGTATGTACCACATGGGGTTAGCTTGCCAAGATAACTTAATATTGGGGGCCTTGCTGAAGAGCCTCGAGGTCGAGTAGATATACTTGCAATCAGTGTAAATTGCCACGGGGGAATACAAGACTGGCATAGCTAAAGAGGATGGTACTCGGGTCAGGCAAGAAGAACCTGAACATAAAAACGCGCTAGCAGGGGTCAAATTGGTTACTACCAGAAAAAAGATGTTCGGGTTCTTCTTGCCTGACCCGGGTACATTGGAGCCTAGAGTGTAGAGGCCGTGGCCGTGGGTGTTTTGTCACGTCCGATTTATGAAATCGTCCGAAGTTACCAGAGGTGCATAGAGTGTTTCTTTTTTCTTTTTTCTTTTTTTGGTGGTGTTAGTGAAATCAAATCCGTGTGTGTTAAGCGGACCAGACCTGTTGGCTGGTATACGTCCTTGCCTTGAGAGACAGAAAATTATAGGTTACACGCATCCTCTGCAAGCAGCTTGCGAGTGACCGTAGGAGGATGTGGTGTAAGATGGTTCTGGATATTATTGTGGTATGGATGCGGGGAATAGGTAAACAAAGAGGAAGAAGCAAAGAGATCTGCTAACAAAATGACTGCATATCATCGGCCTGGACGCCGCTCAAACGTCTCCGTTAGGTATTGCTCTTGAAGGTACATGTATGTAACTGTTGGGTTGCACACGGTAGCCGATGTAAGCGCCGGAGGGTACTAGTACATACATGTAGCTAGCGCTCAACCATGGCTTGTACTTGCCAAATTTCAAAATACAACCTTCGTTGTATTCTCAAGTACATACACCCTTTATCTAATAGTTTCTGGTCTCGTCTCATCATACAAATACAGGATTGGCAGTGTTTACGGACAGGGATTCTAACATGTACACGCTTACCAGCAAAAGAACCAGAAAATGCAAGTAACGGAACCAGGGATTATTTGTATGAGAGAACGGCGCCACTCCATAAAAATTATCCTTGCCCTGGGCAACCGGATTTTCTGGTTCTTATGCTGGTAAGCGTGTACATACAATATGAGCGAGAGAAACAGCCAAGGTTCTTTTATTCGTTCACGGCCCTCTAGGCAAACCCCCCTTCTAAACTACATGTCAAGGGTAAGTGAGTAGAACGTAGCAACGCAAACCGCACCGCCGGGTCCTACTCACTTACCCTTCACACCGTAGTACTTTAACGGCCACCTAGAATGTCCTTTCACTTTGGAGATACACCACAGCAACAATAAGAGCTCTAAATCATTCAAATCAAGTGGAATATGTTGAAAAGGTACTAGAGATCACCTCATCATGTTTATAGGACAAACAGGCAATAGTTGTCACTACTAGATCTATAGAAAATTCAGTGTGTAATCTATTCTTCATTTTTGTATCGGGGATGATGGACTATGCGAGGGTAGAGAAAGATAAAAATACCCACCTTTTTTTCTTAGTGGAGAAACAACCCCTGGGGAACAGCGCTTCCTGGTTGCATCGCCCACCATCCATCGCCCACCATCCAACACTTAACTGGAACAATGAGGGCTCAAATATGTCTCACACCTACCTCTTGGTACTCTAGGCGATTGGTGTCTAAAAGAGAGAAGGGATGAACTTGATCCTATAACTCGAATACTGGATCGTACAATAATGTCACCCTAGGAGATATTCAAATATCCAACTGTAAGCTGCCTGGAACATTTCTTCATGGTAGATAACTGTTATGGTTCTCTACACCCTTCCTTCCTGTTCACTGCTGGTACTCGGGATATGGGCGATTGGCCTCAACGTTGCGCGCGTGTAACCATTTCTCCGATGAAGCAGTTGCTCCGCCGCCGTCGAGTTCGGTTTGCGGGAGAGGATCCTGGAAAAGGCTGCCCCACCCAGGAGATATCGATAGGTTGTTTATCGAGTACGTATATAGGAAATACTCCAGGATCAGTGGTTGCGTGCAACGAATGGCGCTTGAGCTCTCAAATTTGTACAGTCGTTCACCGTCGCTCGACGAACACCGCCAGCTGGCGGACAGGGGACGTTAGGCCATAAAAGGACTGGAGATCCCGCAGGTTGGCTGTTGCTTGTCATACTTGGAATCCCTATTTAAATCAGAACCGTCAACTGGCAGTATTCGCCAAGGGACGGTGAAAGACTGTAGCCAATCATCCCTGGGTAACGTCGTCGTGAGAAAAGGGCTGTGACTGGGAATAATAGGAGAAACTGCTCTCTCTCGTTTCAGTGACTACTATCGACCGAGCCTGATCGATACCGACCGAGCCTGATGGTCAGGCCAGTTGAGAGTTGAGATACGATATAGGCCTCAAGACCTACCCTAAGTACCCATACATGCCTAACTACCGAGCATGTCCCGCGTACAGGAAGAACCAGGGATTATTTGTATGGAGTGGCGGATGGTTCTTTCCCCTACACCCGAGTACTCTATCCCGGGGTATGTAAGATCAGGAAACGAATATTATAATATTCGCTGGTTCGACGTGTATGAGACGTTCGCTACTGCCACAAATCAGACCCTAATTGGACCCTGCCACGAGTCCCTTGTGAGAGTACATCATCCCGGCTCGGTCCCGTGAGTCTTTTGTTCATAGGTAACAACACCATAGCAACGCCTAAACTGGCGAATAGTAACGGTTTTTATTGGCCCCAACCCCCTGTTCGCCAAAACCCCGTGTTCGCCAAAACCCTGTGAACGACTATATGAGGCTAAGTTTGAGCCCTCATTGAGAAGTCATACCCTAGGCCCGCCCTGGACCGAGGGAAAAAAAATCAAGCTTTCACTAGATTATGTACCATACCATACTCTCTAGTACCTGCACGCGCAGCTGCACCTTTTATTTACTAGGGGAGGATGAGAGCTCATCGGCCCCGCGCCCACTAGCTATCGCCGCCCGTCCTTGTTATTAGGCCCCGCATGTACCTGTTGGCCTGGGTTATGGATTAAGCCTCCCTTCCCCATTTACTTTCTATACTTCCCTAACCTAAAATTTACATATATTCAATTTTCATAAACCAAGTGTCTCGACCTACCTTTTCTCCATTGCTAGAATTAACACACCAGCTTATTGGAATACATGATCTTGACTAGCCTTATAGACTCTATATCCTAGGAGAGAGGCTTTCAGGACTTGCATACCTACTCTGGCTACGTCGCCTGCATTACACCAGAATAAAATGACATCTGTTGGAGTTACTTGGGTAGAAATCTGTGTTTATTCAGGTGATGGACCGTTTGATGGTATCAGCCCGTCGGAGGGCCACCGTGAAGGTTTACATGCCATTTTGACGCGAGTAGAGTAAGTATACTCCTTCTCTTATTTCACCAGGAATAGAGCCTGATCTTTGTTCAGTGCTGTACTTGAGCCCATAAAGAATCCGATCAAGAAGGGTGATGTGTGCGTACCGACCCCCCGCACCGTCAAGCAGGAGCCCAAAGACCCCGAGGACAGCGGAGTCGATACCATCTCGGATTCCGAAAGCGAAACATCTTGCTCGCATGGAGATCTCCGCACGCCTCATAAGAAGGGATCAGCCCGAAGTCTCGCAAGCCCCCCACCATTTAGTTCGGCATATATAATCAAATCCACGGATCGGAACGGTGGCCCGAGGGGGAACGGAGCAGCCGGTATCTCGTCGAATGGAGAGAGTTCTCGTTCGACGCCTAATGGAGGCTCTACCACCGGCGGCGGCGGGGGGAACCAATCTAACAAAAGGAAGCATCACGATGATCAGGGGCCGGGGAGAAGTAAGAAACCACATGTGTCAGACCCTCAAGAGCCAGATCTCGCATCACCTTGCGTATTTTTTATAGCGGAGCCAAATGCAAGCAAGTTTCAGGAGGGCGGGTCGCATGTTACGTGCAGAACCAAAACTTTCACAAAGATCAGGTATTTACCTATCCATATCGTTAAAGAAGTGTAAATACTAACAAGACAATCATAGCGACCATAACCAGCACAACAACAGGAGACACCCCCCACTATGGTGCCCCAAGTGCAAGTCGGAAATTATCAATACTGAGAAAGCCCATCAAGACCACCAAAATCGTTGTGGGCATGGGGGGCAGTTGCAACAGAATAAGGCTCAAGCCGAGGAGCCGAATGACAGGAATAGATGTCGTTGCTTCAAGGACGTCGCTGAAAGGTGGCTAGGTGATTTATCCGCCTATCCAAAGGTGATTTCGGGTAAGTCTGTCGGGGGAGAGTTGTGTTATTTGAGGTTCAAATTCTGACATGTTTGAGAAGATATTGAATTTCGCAAGGCTCCTGTTGATATAGCTGATGCCTTCAGGCTCTTCATGCAACAAGACCCGGCGGCTCGGAATCTGGGGGACGCGATCAGAGGATTGTTTTTTAGATCGCCTCAATTCGTTAAAACTGCTCAGAAGCACGACATCTTAAACGAATTTAAGTCTGGTATATCCCCTACGCTATGCCTAAATATATAAACTCAATGCTTATATAGTGCTAGGGAGCGACCCCTATCCGGACTGGGATGTCGGGGACATTTCCTGGAAGACCTTATGGCGCGGGATCCCCGAAGCTCCTGGCACCTCCAACCTTTCAGAAGGGGTGGGTATAGATAAAAGCACTACGCATAACAAGAACCAATCTTTTGAGGCTGCCTCTGAGACTGGAGGAAATGATACCTCGACTGAGACTGGAGGAAACGATACCTCGACTGGAACTCTACCATACCCGGCATCCATCCCTGACGCCCATTGCCAACCTACGGCGGACCCGATGAATAGTTCCCCTCCTTCAAATCCTCAGCTGAGAACACACAAGGCAAATAAGTCATCCTCATCACAGCTGCCGAGGGAGTCCAACCCCCCACGGAATAGTTCTCAGACCCCACGTCAACATCCCTCTCGCCAGTTGAGGGGCAAGGGGTCGGCCACAGCCCGCAAAGAACCAAGACCCAGCGGCCTAGCGGCTACCACCAGTCATACTTCCGGTATCCAGGCTCCATCTACTCCTACCACATCACATGAGCGCCAAGGGGACCAATGGGGGCAAACCGGGGCCGACCAAACGCAGAGCAGACCCCAGGGCTGCCCGCCTCAGCGCCCTGACACCCAAGTAATCCAGGCATTTCATAGCACTATGCACGACCAACATTGCGCTGTGCTTGGCTCTATAACTGGGGGTGATCAGGTGGGTGTTGGTACCCCCCCAACAGACCCAGGGCAAGACTCACCGGCGCCGAGCGGGGCAAACACGAAATGCCCCACGGCTCTAGGTAATTTGACAAATTTAGAAAGCGCTGATTCCGTTAATTCTGGGGACCAAGCAACTACCGGCGCCCCGGCAAATACGCAAGATACCCAGCCCCCCGAGTCATATACCCTAGCTATAGAAGAGCCGCCCAATGATGCCCAATATCGGCCCCTGCCCCAACAGGATGTTGGCTTTTTAATGGCTATTTACCTTGATATGGTGACGGGCAGTGCCCCATAAAGCCCCTTCAATCGTCTCTCGTGGCCGATTGAAAGGCTATTGTCCCCCCCCCCCCCCCCGCATGTGGAATCCGCGAATTTGCTCCTTCGCGGTATTTAGATGGGATTGAACAGATGATAGGGTGTTGAAGGTTCTATATAAGCCTCACCTGCATAGGCACACTGGCGCAACACACTGGTGCATGTAATTGGTATAGACAATCATAGTGGTCGTCGTTCATACAAACAAAGTTACGGAGGCAGATTTCGTCTGCCTGTTTGGCTTACTTTCCTTTGGTTCGGCCTGTTTACTAGGTTATTGAGTGAGGTGGATTGAGGTCTATATTTTTTATTCTTTTTTTATATACACTCCTTAATGATTTTCCTTTTTTTTTCTCCCAAAAAACTCTTTCCTTTATTGTTGAATTTTTTGAAGTATCAAGTGGCCTTACGCACTTCCTTTAAAGTCATAAAATGTCACTCGTTTGTTGGGAATACATATTGTAACGTGTTGCTTCTGGTACACACGTATGTAATTGTTTTATTGAGTATATAAAAGACATCTATTGGCCTGTAAGTATGTTAACGAAGCCCTGTATCATATTTATATACGTCAAAAGTATATACATCAGGAGTACATGTATATATATCAGGAGTACTGGTGTCAAGGGTAAGTGAGTAGAACGTAGCAACGCAAACCGCACCGCCAAGTTCTACTCACTTACCCTTCACGCCGTAGTACATACATGTATATATATCAAGAGTACATGTATATATATCAAAAGTCGAAATATAGAACATAGGACACAAAAACATATCTGAGAGAAAGGTAAATGTTGAAAGCCCTCTTTATAAAAAATACAAATGACCTCCATAAAGGATCCAAGCTCACCAAGCTTTAAAATACGCTTCGAGGGTTTTGTAGCACAAATAGAGTAAGAGATTCGTTCTCGGAGAGAATACCCCCCTACCCCTGGGCTCTCCGAAAGCGAGGGCTTGGTTTTCGTAAATATTCCAGAAAGATCTAGGTATGCCTTTCTAATAACACAACTAGGCAAAGGAGGCTTCATCAACCGCCAAACCACCTATCCAAAATCCCACTTGGTCGGAGGAGCATAGACGGCACCAGTACTCTCGAATGCCGCCAGGTAGACTGGGACTCTGAAGGTAAAGTGCGACAAGACCGTCAAGAAGTTCCGCGAGATCTGGGCGCTGGAGCTGCCGTGAATACGTCGAGTGGTTTGATGAGGAAATTCCTAGTCTTTATTCCTGGCGATTGTCAGCACGCCGGTAGCTAGCTGAATTTAGTAACATGCCAGAGGATGATTTGTTTAGGAGTTCCATGGATGCTTGTAGAGGCACCGAGAATGGTTTGATTATCGTCTAGCTTTTGTTCTTTCTGGGCATGCTTTGGTGAGAGTAAAAGTGGTAAGGTGAATAAAAGTATAGACTAGCTTGTGACATCTGGCTGTTCGTGATGTTGGTAATGGTATCAAGGCCCAAATAACCGCCGATATCGTTTGCCTGGCGGGTAGGTTGCATATATGGCGGTTTCTTGCTTACTAGGAGATAGCATGTGGTTTGTTGAGAGGAGGGAGAAAAAAGAAGACGCGCAGTTTAAGAGCGACCAGCAGCTCAAAAAAAAAAAAAAAAAAAAAAGAACGTGGCAGGACATCTAAAGTACGAATTGCGAGTGAGGGGAAGCGGGTTAAGAGGCCCCCAACCGTCTGGTTCAATGTGTCTTTCCACAAGCGCCTTCCACAAGCGCCTTCCTGCATATGCGCAATGTCTCAACTGGTAAATACATACCACTCTCACATCCACCTTTTCTTTTTTTCACCTGTGCAGGCACCGAATCAGATACTGGGAAAGGGAGAACTCTCAGCCTTCAGGGTTCTGTGCCCTTTGGCACTGTATTCTGCTGGTTGCGCCAGTACCTACATAATGGATATGCAAGTACATGTACCCATGAATGCTACATATAATACTCTCAATGTGTTTGGATTATTCAAGAAATTTTATTATATATATTCCATAGTAGAGTAGCTCCCGGTGACCGAGTTTAGTGCTATTAGTAGGGAGTAGTCACTAGTCGTTCACCCAGCTTGCTATATATATCTTAACCAGCAATTTGAGTAAACATGCCAATTATCCCAAGATCTGCCTTCAGACCAGGCCGTGCACAAATGGAGCTTGCAATGATTAATCAGAAAACTACATGTAAATAGCTTCCATAGTGTGTCATAATCACTAAAAATGTTCACCCTTCGGGGTGGGGGCCATGATACGAGTTGGTAGCCCGTGTTTTGAGTCATGATCTTGAGTTCTTAAATGATCAAGCCGGGGTCCTTTTCCAATAGGACCCACAACTACATTCTACATAGGTGACAGTAGACAGCGCCCTTGGAAGAAATATCATAGGTAATTTATTGTTTATATTAGTAATCTTCGGCAAATCAGACCCCCGCTTACTACATGTATGTACCGTCAACTCTCGAACCAAGGCCCGGACCGGGCTTGGTGCAGGATGGGGTTGGGGAGGTAGTGGTAGCAAGGCATGGATGGGGCAATCAATCAGACAGCTTAGATTTGACCCTTTGAACGTAGAGTACATACCGAGCTGAACTGACGGTGCCTTAATAATTGCAAAAGACTCCAGGGTCTTTTTCCGGTAGCCTGGTTGCAATTGGTGCCTATCCTCCCATCAACCAATAATACAAGTAGAAAAAGACTCTGGAGTCTTAATTTTGCGCAAAGAGCTTAATAGGGGTTCTGGATCTTCCCCTATAGCACTCACTAGTCCCATCGATTGTAGAGTGTGTTTAACTATAAACGGGCGAGGATTCCTTACATTGTCTTTGAAATTTGGCTCTGGACTTGATTATGTAAAATCCTAACGCAACACATACCTTGTATATGTGCTCTGCACGAGGTTTAGCGAGAGGGTATCTAGCGTTCACTAAATTATAAAGAGCCCTCGACTACTCCATGTAACCTATTAGGCTAAACCTTATCTCAACTACACGAGTAAGCTGCTATACTAACGCATTTCATGAGATCCAAACATGTCTTATGTATGTAGCCTGGGATGAGATGGGTAGAATTGAGAATTTCCTTTATCTGCGTACGTATGCTTATTGCACGTTCCTAGTCCTCGTATCCCTCAAACCTGACATTATATCGAGAAATCTAGTGCACTTTCACTTCTTGGTATCGACTCCCTACCAAATTCAGTTGTATTTGCAATTGTAAACCTCGTAGAGCTTTGTCCCAAGATCCAAAGAACCAGTGGCCTTCCGAAAACAGAAAACAATTAGAGTCACGTACGTATATGGCCCTTGGGACAAGGTGACAAAGGTCCGGGGGGGGGGGGGGGCTGAGACTTTGACCAAACGGGGCCATCTATATGTTCTTAAATAACATGGTAGATACATTTGAGAAAGCAAATACTGATCCCACATCTTAGTCCAATCATCTTCCTTTCTAAATAGTATAAGCTTGTCCATCGTCATCAGGAAGCATCTCTATTGGTTAGGATGGTTTGCATATTAGTGGTATAGGTACTAGAAGCATACATGTATTGACAAAGGCCCACTTCCGTGACTGGAAGGAAAGCTACGTTAAGAGGGATCGTACACCATTGCTGTACTAAAATCCTATCAGAAGGAACCTTTCAGCTAGGCAGCAAAGACAGGAACGATCAGAATTCAAACCTAATACCTAATGAACAACATGCAACACATTTTGCCCACTAAGCTAAGTATTAATTGGATTAATTGGTAAATAATACTTTTATAGAACGAACTATATCCTACCCGGCACCTCTACAGCTCCTGCCCGACCACCACAGGACAAACAGCTCCTACCTGACTCTATAGGGCAATTCTATATAGACATCATCATCATAAGCCTCCCCCCCCCCCATACACCATAGCATTTAAAGAACTCCAAAAAAAATGTAAGGTCAAAATCGAAAAAAGGTTTAATTCAGGCTTCCATATGTCTTATACAAGGCTCATATGGGTATGCGTTCGAGCGTTAAAGTACATAAGTACTTAATGTACTTTATATACCCTCCACCTTCAACTCCCAATCCTCGTCACAGTCAGCTCCCAATGCATCCCAGTTGCATTTCCAGTCGCCATTCTCGGCTTCATCTTGTCACTATACCAAACTCACGAGTCAGCCCTATCCACAATTCACGAGGAGGCGGAGAGCATACCTAAAGACATCAAGAAACTTATCCGGACCCGTGAAGTCTGTACTTAACCGGAACGTCGTACCCTCGGGTCTAACCTTCGTCAACGTCCAAAATTGCCCGGTGTAGTTACCCGTTTTCGCAAGGTGGACTCTGTCATTTGTGCCATCGTTGATGATATCAAGGGAAAGCTCGTCTCCCTTGTATAGCGTTCGTAGGTAGAACTTGTTCGCTTGACCGTCCACGGGGACAAGCTTCCAGTATTGTCCAGAGAAATCACCGGCTCTTGCTATGCTAAGTTCGCCCGAATTGTCAGGGACGACATCAAGTGCCCAGCTAGATCCGTTAAAGTCATTCGTCAAACGATAGTAAACAACCGGGCCAGACATGTTGCTTATCTTGAATTGGTTTTATCGTGCTGTCGCGGGCTGAGTAGTATAGGTAGGAGAGGCTTCGTGTATTCTGCGGGGAAACCCCTCCCTCTTAATACCCTTCTCCCCCTCCCATGAACCAGTGCTACGGGCTGATCATTCGCTTAAATTACCCCGCGTTACCCCGCACGGTTCGCCTGCAGCGTTCCAGACAAATCGATCATGCCAGCTGATCCTATTTATATACACATATGTATGTATATTTCAACAGCAGCGTGTTCCCCTAATCTTGATTATATTAAGGGTGTCCTTCTCTTCGGGTTTCCGTCAAAGCTTGTCGTCTCTTGGCCGGGCATAACCCGACTTGCGTATGTAGTTCACTCGGGACTGATTCGTGCCCGGGCCGTAATGGATTGAGTACTGCAAAAACTCAACAATAACCGGGCTGAGACCGCAGGGTGAATATTGTTTTCTTATTTGTCGAAGGGGTGTTGAGCCTCAATTACAACCACCAAAAGAGTAAACTTGCATGATTCTAACCAGTGAGAGTACAGTATTCCAGCCCGGCCCCGTTCGTGTCGAGTTTTTACGGTAGTAGAAGACCATCTACTCTGGATCTGACGTTGAGCTAATATAACTAGAGTAGGGTTACGGGATATAAATAGAAAAGGAGTTCAACTAGGAATAGAAAAAACCCTAACCGGTGAACCATCACAACCACTAGGTACATGTATACTTTGGGACAGAACCGTAGCCAACGGGTCAGCAGCCAAACAAAGCAGGGCGATAGCCCCAGCAACAATTCTTTATTATGCACCTCTGCTATCACGAAGCCGTATTAACTGGTATCATCCTCTTACATGGCCATCGATTAACTCGGCTGTCATAAAATCAAACTTTAGTGCCAAGCTACAGTGAAACTCTTATTTTCTTGACCACGAGTTTGATGCATTGGCAGCTAGTACCGTTGATAATTGGGTAGATAAATCTAGTGACCAACAAAGATGGAATACAAATACGAACAAACATTCTTCCGATTGGTCTTTACAATAATTAATCATAATATACATGAGACCATGATTATAAATGTTGATCAAACCGGAGCAACTCTTATATTATAATTATACCAGGTAGAAATCAACGGTGCGAGGTGCAAAGCAGGTACCATTGTGGGAGAAAGAAGAGAAACGTGCCTTTATAATTAACAGCCCTATCAACTCATGGCAGGAAGTGTTCTCCGGGTAAGTGTGTCCGGAAAGGAAAGATAGAATTGTCATTACCCACACGAGTTGCGAGACGGAGTGCAGGGGCGAAGGGTCGCCGTTTTGTCTTCAACCCTAATAAATACTAGTCCTCAATCGAAGCTACAAAGACTTAGTTTAATAAGATTCTAGTACCCTACCAAATTAGACAGAATGATTCAATTACACAACCTCCCAATCGATTCAAAGATGATAGTCTACCATGATTATTTGTCTGTGCACCGTGCAGACTTGGATTGCGTACGTACGCGTGGCTTGAGGGATCATTTATTAAGTACATGTAGCTTATCGTCACCTTAGTGCCGGCATGTTGCACTACATGTAGTTTCAACCGTGTACGTGTGATGATGGTCTACAGAGAGTTTTCAAATATGTACATACTGGTCCGTCAAGAACCAAACAAATACATGTACTTTACGATCGAGTTCCAATCAAGTGTTGAACCTCAATAATTGGATATGTAATGATTTGGGCCCTCTACGGGATCAACCTTCAAACTGGATTACGTACTAAAGCCATTGGTCATCCCAACTCGGGGACCGATACAAACACAGTCAAGCAAGCGTAGAGTTCGGTGTTGGAATCTATCATACGAATGTCTTACTTCTCGTGAAGCATTATCTATAAACTTCGAATTCCCCAATAAATCAGGATCCTATCAAGCGGGGATAATTGGTGCTACGTATTGTCGGGTGTCATAAGTAAGCGAGCGGGAGTTGGGAGGCTTAAGGGGAAGGCTATCCTATGTCGATACGTACCCGCTGTTGCATGTTGTGCCTATCAATCTGCCACCACAACCCTTCAAAGCGTGGCTGTGGGAGCGTACAAGGGTCTGGGATTCAGTGAGTGAACGGATTCTCACCTATCAACGCCCAATTTTGTTCACTCACTTAGTGCCAGAGCCTTGTACAAGTAGCTCTGATAGAGGCACCTGTAGTATTAATTAGAGGCTGACGTCGACGTCACAAAGCGGGCCCCCTCCCGGCCCCAACGCCCTTACCGCCGTACGGAACGGTTCACCATCACCCCATGAGCGAGCGTACATCCGCTCCCCATACCTACTTTTTGTAGTGGGTGCATGTACCGTGGTGCCCTTTACTTACTACCACTTCCAGCCCTGTGTCACAGAGAGAAACTCGTGCTCCCCCTCCTGACCCCACATCGTGAGCCAAGGCGTTCCGGTTTATTTTTTTTTTTTTTTTTTTTTGGAAGCTCATGCTTTCTAATTACACCGCATCCAATCCCCTTATCACTAACTCCATGATGTTTTCGAACACGCTTTGATCTATACACATACCATCGAACAACAGCTAGCATTTGCACCTGCAGATTCACTCATATTCACAAAGGTTATGAATAATGAGTCTACTAGTTGATAAGCTTACACCTAGGTTTCACACTATAGAGACTGACTAACTTTAAGGTTTCACAGCCCCAACAATTCTAGAGTTCTAGAGAACCTCACGCTGCGAGGTCTGAATGCATAAAGGCTGCGCCCTCTATGGATTACATGATCGTAATTCAAGGCATACCGGGGAGAGGTGTTGAATACGTGCTACCCCTTGTCTAGATACTGTGTGAGAAACACCGGTTTTCATTCCAAAGAGTCGAGAAAGACAGCCAGAACTGATCGGAGTTGTTCATGATTGGGGCAGTAAGGGCTTTAGGTTGAAAGAGAAATCGATAATAAAACCAACCCCGTCGCTCATAGAAACCACAAGGCCGACACGATACAAGTGAATATTCCTTAGTGTTATCGATTGTCCAATCCAGGTCCTCTCCTAACTTTAGCAATCCACCTTTGCTGCATGATGGCAAACTGCAAATCCCCACCCGTATCCCCTCGGAAAAACCGTAACATCTTGAAGCGCAGGCTATTACGATCGTCTCTGGGGACAGATGATTGGCCCCGTTGAGTTATTATTTTGATCACCTACCCATCAGACATCGCCCCGGTACATGTGGCTAGCTCTGAATATGCGCTCAGGAAACCCTACGGTGAGGAGCAAGCTGCTCATAGGAGATGGGTACGAGACTATTCAAAACCTATTAGCCAACTATTAATGCAACTCAACAGAAATTTCGCTTTCTTCATCGGCCGTGTAACCCTTGGAACAATGAACACTCTGTCAGGTACTCTAGATACCGCGTACCGGTCATTTCTAGGCACATTACTCGAGCTCAAAGGCACACTTCCGGAGGAGTTCAGTTTGTCGAATCCCAGTGGGTTACTCGTTCCGGCGCTAGTGAACCGTTGAAGAACTGACTCTGGTTGGTGAGCTTAGTCAACTCCACAAGTCGGAATTCTCTCAGCAACTAAGTCTCGTCCCTAAAGACCACAACCAAGCAGGGTCCATCTCCCCATGCCGGGAGTATGTGCACTCTAGATGTACATCAAAAGGACGTGCTGTGCAGAGACAATTGAGTGCTCATGTTCCAAGCTGTTCTCGAGCGCTCATATTCCAACTACCAGTGGAATATAAAACGCACGTTCTACCCGCATGGCCCCATTCAGCTCGGCTTTAAACGGCGTTGGGATTTGAAAACTTCTATAGAGATCATAAGGGATTTTTACAAGAGGTTACAATAAGTAGGGGCCGAGTTCAATCACAATCAAGCCTCCTACTATCTATACGAATCCTATATCTTCAACTCACCTAGTCTATTGATATAGCCTCTCCCTACACCTGTTCGGCTCGTTGTACAACCAGTCGCCCTCTTTTATAATATTATATAAGCTTCTTGGCAAGATCAAGGGAACGAAACAATGGGGGAGCTCTTCAGTGAACCAGAACACCTATACAACTCCAGCAGTAACCCGGAGAGCAGCCCTATGGAAATAGATTCACCATATTCGTAAGTAACCCGCGTTAAAGGCTATTCCCACCTTTTTCTTACCGGGCTCTGTGCTAAAAGACTTGGACGTTCAATAGAAACCAGGACTCCATTTACCTCTGTGCAGATATACACCCATTTCGACGCGTAAAAGCATGGGGTGCATCGAATGATCATGACCCATGGGGCAACGTAAAGACCGTGTTGAACCAAGTTCAAAAACATCAAGAGTGTGAACGTACTCCCGGCGATGACCAGAAAAGCCCGAGCCCGAGAATAAGGTAAGTAATATATCCTTAAATCCTTTTTTCTAGTGAGATGTTGGGGTAACTGGGCTAATACATATATGTGTGTACGTTTCGGGTTGCTAGCCTGTCAGCCACAGGAAACTTCCATAATGCACTTGAGGACGATAAGACCATCCAGAGGTCCTCATCCCTTGAGGTAGGAGAGACCGTACCACAACAGTCATCTAATGATACAGACAGTCAATTCTGCAGTACCCGAAAGTCACAAAGGCTTAAACATGACAACGTCGCCAATACCAGTGATCATATACCTATATATATCACCAACCACAACTTATACCCTGTGGAGGAGTCCTCTTTGGAGATGGACGATCGGCGTCACCCATCCGACGCAGCTAGCGTCGGTTCAGTATTACAACCAGGGCATGGGGAATGCAGTACCGCTAGTGACAACGATATCTTTTGCACTTTGCCTAGCCCGCTTTCGTCCCAGATTATGTTGGGTAGGGATTCTTCTACCGTAGGGGGGGAAACCGGTGCCTCTCCGTGTGGAGTGGGGTGCTCAGACAAAGGGAAAAGGGAGCATGTACCGAAAATGGCCGGGGAAAGTTCAGGTGCTGCTTATAGTAGGGATATAAAGGGTAATGGGAGGAAAAGGAAACGTTTAAGTCCTGAGAATGAGTTCGAAGATGAGGAGGATTATGGGGAGAGCGACGACAGACAAGGGAAGAAACTACATAGCTCATGTGTGCCGCAGCTATGTCCAGAGTATGTGGCCGATCCTTCCAGAAGAGAATTCGCTCAGGGAGGGTCGTTGTTCCACTCATGCACATTAAAACATATTACCAAAATGCCGTAAGTTAAACTCAAATAGACCCCGGTTTTATGTGTAGTAGGAAGCTAACTCGAAAACACGTGAAAGGCAACACATACAACGTACACATACAAGGCCTGTACAGTGCGAAATATGTGGCTACCGAGGAGATGCAGGGCAGGTAACAGCGCATAAGAAACCACAAAAGTGCCAGAGGCAAAGTTTTGATAAGGTTTCCCACGAGGACAAAGAGAAAGCCGATCTTCTAAAAAGAAATGCGCGTGCTACTTGGGACGAAATATTTAAAGTGCAAATTGGAGCCGATGTGTCAAGCTTTTCACACGGGAAAATCTGTAAGTTCGCTATATCACTAGTCTATACCACCGTTATCCAGTACTAAGATCTTCCAAAAGATATGGCTTGTCGAAAGGCCGCCCCTGATATCTCTAGGTCTTTTCTTGAATACCTGGAGCCGCGCTGGCCATCGATAATTGGAGAGTACTACGAGTCGCCCCTCTACAGAAAGTTCTCTGAAAACCATCCTGAAGTGAATTTTGGTCCAGGTATAATTATTCTTTCCAGGGATATTTAATGTATCATGTACTCATATTTGGGTGTAGACGACGGGTCCAGGCCAAGGTCAGAAATCGAGAGCTTTTTTGTGGAAAAATTCCTATTCACCCCTCGCCCTCCCCAGAAACAATCCCCGACCAGCTCGCCGGACACATCTGGAAAAACGCCCTCGCTTAAGCCAAGCCCCAGTAGCCTTCAAACTGATAATCTGCCTCGGAATGCTCCCCCGGACTTCACCGCCGAGCATAGCTGCCAGATCTCTCACCGGCGGCCGGCGCTGTGTGTCCCAGAATGCAATCAATCAGTGGTTATAGGACCCCCCGCATCTCCAACGCCCAGGAGAGCGGTTTCAACATATGATACCCAGGAAATATCTACTCTACCTCCTAGGAATGAGCCCGGTATGTGTATAAACCTTGAATATGACCAAGCACTACTGGTTTCATCTCAGTATCAACAAAGCACCCAAGCTTGTAATGGCCATCCCTTGATCCAACCTCAGCCTCCCGATCTTTATCACAAATTGCCTTCGGGAAGCACCTTCAAACCCCTAGAAACCTCACAAGCAGCACCTTGCAGGCATTTAGACACACCTGGCCTGCTGAATACTTTTGACGCTTCAATGAACGTAAATCCGACGACCGTCAACTACCATACTAGCCATTTGTGTCCGCACCAGGGTAGTAGTAAAACACCTCAAGCGGTGATCCAACTGAGCTCTGCAGAAGCCCTCACTTCATTGAAGCATATCGGAAGCCCACCAGAGCTCCGCCCAGATCTAGATGATGAGCCGCGACAAAACCATGGTTCCTTGCAAGATCAAAACTGCAATATGGACGGTGTAAGGAACTACTTTTATAGGGATAGTTTGGTAGCTGGTCTGGTGAACGACATCCCGGAGAGCTCGGAATATTGGTATAACGACTCGGGAGGGGTCGCCCGTTCAAGATAGATTTTGAAAGATAGTCAGAGCCCCAGACCTGACCTTTGAAAGTTTAGGCGGGCATGAAAACCTTTCCTTATTTTGGTTTCTCTTATGGCCCACGTGTCGGGCATCCGCCACCTTTTCTTTGTTTTTTCCCATGTCTTTTGATTCGTCGGCTGTGTCGCTGCAGTATAGATACCACGTCCTCACCATCATGGATTCTCACTCGATCTTCACGCACCTATGATTCTCGACACCACCCACACCTTTTAAATGTTGTTAAATACACTCGATCGAGCTCATGCACCATGCGCCTGGTGCTGCTGTTGAACTAATCTTGGCGGCGCCGGTGCCAAGCGAGTCGTCGTCACTGCCGTCGTTACCCGTGCTCTCGCCTACCGACATGTAAGTACAACTTAGTACATACCAACAACTCCGGCGCTAGAAGCGGCTATTTATATCTGCACTCTTGTGGATCATTCCTCTATCCGGCGGTTGCCTAATCGCTACATACAACAGTCAATTGATACCAACAGACGACGAACACGTCTAAAGAGTCCTGTTGGATATGTGCATACATGGAAATATATTAACCACACCTCAGCCACCCCACCACCACCAGCCACAGACTCCCCTCCCCCCTCAAATGAAATGATATGTTAAATGGGCGGCCTTAACACTGCATACAAGCGATACCTAGAGCTACATAGCTAGATAACAACGTTTCCTTAATCCAAAGTACTGCTCCACTTCTTGAGTCCCATTATTTTTTTTTTCTTTCTTCTCAACATGTTTAACCGTTACATCCACACAGAGTGTAAACATGTTTCTGGCCGTCACATGCAATGCACCCGCAGCCACGGTGGTCCTTGCTGTGGCTGTAGTGATAGATCGCCGCCTACATCGGGGTTTGTAAAGACCTCTGTTACTAGAAATGGGGTCCAGGAGAATTCATATCACTTCATATGGCGGTTAGTGATTGATTACATGTACCTATGAATATGATTTGTCCAACTGACTGGTTTTGCTGACTTGGTGCTGTTATCTCTGTCTAGATCTAGTTTATTTTGCGATAACTGCAAAGGTATATATACCAACCCACCCGTACCCACACTTACCCTTCCTTACCTAACCTCAAGCGTGATCTTCATCGTCGACATCTGACCTGATCTGACCTCTTGCTTTCGCCGAATAAACTACAGCTTATTGGGAGCTTCGCCTAGCACAAGCGGGTCCCTGGGAAAGCAATTTTCCCCACAGTCTAATAGCACTCATGGATGAAAATAATATCCCACCACCTGGTGCAAGCAATGCACCACCAGTAGTAGGCCTAGGGAGGGGGAACTTTCAGTCGCGGGGCGGCTCTCGAGGAGGCTATAGTCTTCGAGCTCCACCTGTCGTTTCTGGCTCTCCGATCGTTGTTTCTAGGCCTGTTTTTTGGGGCGATGTACCGGAGCCCGCTGCAGTCACCCCCGGCATGAGTAAAAGTGCCCGAAAAAAGGCTAATAAGCGAGCACGCGCGCAAATACAGCAGCAGCAACAGCAGCAACAGCAGCAGCATCAACAAGTAGACTCGGGGACCAGTACATCTACTCCCGCCTCGATACCGCCAGCTCCAGCCCCAGCGCCACGGGCCCATGAGCCGGGATATAGAGAAGGGTTCAACGAGACCTGGAGGAGACCCTCCTGGGCGTCGCCGGAGGCCTCGATAGTAGTGCCTGAACCCTCCGTTTACAGGCTAGGAGCAATGGCGGGAAGAGCGCGGGGAGGAGGAGGTATGGGCTATCCCGCCATGTAAGTTGTCTTGCTGTCCAACAAGTTTCAAACGTCATCCACACAGAGTAATTGTTAATTTCACGATCGAATTAGCCCGGTGAGCGCCCAACCCCTAGCTTACCCATCTCCATCTTTTCCGCTGCAACCAGCACGACCACCTGCAGCTACCTGGGCAAGCTTGCTTTCGCCTCAATCTCACTATTATTATGCAGCCCCGCCGGCGCGGCAGAACGTGTGAGTTGAACCTCATTATGGGCGATTTAATACCGGCCACCACGGATTTCTGGTAGATGTTTTATGAGCGACTGGTGCTAACACCTTTCAATTACAGCCAATACGGTTGGGGTGTGGAGATCCCGGAGGTGGAGCCGGAGCCGGAGCCGGAGCCGGAGCCGGAGCCGGAGTGGGAGATTGAGCAGGATGATGCCTCTGATTGGGAGTCCTGGCCATCCGAGATCCCCGACCTGGTCCCTGCGGTCCCTGCGGTTCCTGCGGTACCAGTTCCCGAAGATGTCACCCCGCAAGCACCACCACCGTTATCTCAGGAGATGAGGAGGCTAGCAGAAGACATTTCAATAACACTCGAGCTGGTCGGCAAAACAGATCCGGACGATAACCCCGGTATGAACCAGAGTGACTATAAGCAGATAATCGAGGACGCCTATGTAAACATTAGAAAGATTAGAACAGAGTACAGATTTGCGATGGCAAAGCAAGCAGGAGGTGCAGGTTTTTCTCAGGATACGAGACCGGCGCCAGTGGCAGACGACGAGTTGAAGGTGGATTCGGCATGCATAATCTGCTGCGACGAGATTTCGGATACGGTTTTGATACCATGTAATCATTTAGTGCTTTGCACGGTACGTGTAGACACCAACCTACAATCTTACCGACTGCCTACATGTATCTTTATTGACAATGTGTCCTGATATATAGATGTGTAGCGATAAAATGGGGATAAAAGGAAGGGGGTCCCCGGGTGCAGGAGCTATTAATTGTCCTATATGTAGGAGGCTTGTTCAGGATAGGGTTTGTTTCTTTCCTTTCTTTCTTTCTCCTCCGGCTGGCCTAACAGTCATCACTGCTAACGTTTCATAGATTAAGATATTTCGCGGTTGATATGATAGCTATAGACATATATATACACATACCATATAACGATGAGATTTTTTTATGTTCCATCTTAATTGTGCGGGGCTTTCATGCAGTGAGATGAATACTCTAATGGCGAGCTGCAGTAACTTATAAGACACCCGGTCCCGTGGATCATAAGTGGTTACTTACATGCTATTATAATTATAGCTCTCGGGATGATTGGGGACGCCTAGCTAGAGCTGTATGTAGTGTCACAACATTGATTTCTGACGATTAATTTGCCAATCAGGTAATTGATCATTTTGCGGCCAGGGAGTTGCCAAGAGCGGTTTCTTGGCGCTCCTATACAGCAATACAGTGCCTGATGCAGACCTATACTAGGTAATTTATCTCTTCATAGGAAGTTATGGGTGCGGCATTGGTTTGGTCCCGGGGCCGTATATTTTTTCTTTTTTCTTTTGGTAGTAGAGCCAAGTGCTCGTTTGTGCTCGTTGCCTAAGTATAGTTGGGTATAGTTGGGTATAGTTGGACGGCTACCCAATGAGCAGCACTCCAGGAACTACATACATACAACAATTGCGCATTCGCATCCCTCTAATCTGCTCATGTACTCAATCAGCCACCACAGCAATGGTCTCCGGCAGAGCGTTATTTGGAACCTGGTAAATCCTTATCCGCTGGTAACCGCTCTATTTATTTCCGATGGAGAATGTGTCGATAATTATACTCAGAATGGGCAATCACGATGTAACTACACACTGGTGTTTACTCGGACTCGACCTTATGGTTACATCTGGATATTGATATATCGGTGCCTACCGCTTTGGGGACACAGGCCCGAGAACAGACACAGCCTTGTGCGGTGGAGCGATGGAAACACGTCCGTATGTAGTAGGATCGTCTAGTATTGTACGTACGCCTATACGAGGAGAGGTTGGATTGTTTGTTTCGGCTGGTATCAGGTGGGCATATATAAATGGAGCGGTTTGGAAGGGGCCTTGGCCAGAGCACTCGTCCGATACTTGACAAAACACATAGCAGATATTATGGAGATCAAGAATTGGGTTGCGGTTGTTTCTTGCTTGCTTGGAGCGGTGGACGGGTTTACGCCAGAGTTTGTGTCCCGAAGACGTTTCCGGTGGAGACTTGATATGTACTAACGGTTGGTAGGCAGTTCATCAGTGCGCCGAGGAGAACTGCAGCTATACCAAATAGTTCTGGGGTGAGGGTGGAAAATCTTTCGTATATATATAAGCTTGGGGTATATATATGGAGGCTAATAACAACATTTCTGATCTAGGATTTGGCGATCTACCATGTGTCTAGCTATTCCTTCGACACACACAGTATCACTCAGTCGTGGAATCTCTTGGATTCGAACACCGGAGCTACAAGTGTATTATTCCCAGAGCCAGAAGTCTTAGAGGTTGTGTGGATAGCAGATTATATTGTTTTATATATCAACGGAACAAACTCGGACATTGCCGGGGGTATTGAGCTTTGGGTGGCCGACGCAACAGATTCTAGTAGGAGGTATATCCTTCGCAACTGACCCATTACAGGTGGTGACTATCTTCTAATACTAAGGAAACCTTAGATACAAAGCTGCATCCCTACCTGCACCTCTCGCAAATCTCAAGGCGGTCCCTACCTCAAGTGGAATTAATTATGTAGTCACATGTCTCGCATATCCAAATGGCACAGCCTATAATCCCGAAACAGCAGAGCCATCGTTCTCTTCTGCGCGAATCTACGACTCCCTTTTCGTACGTCACTGGGATACTTACATCACCCCACAGAGATACGCACTTTTCTCTGGCAGTCTTTCTGAATCTGAGGGGGTTTACTCATCCGTGGACGGGATAAGGAACTTATTTGGCGGAACTAGAGGACTTGAATCGCCGATTCCACCTTTCGGCGGTACCTCCGATTTTGATATTTCTCCAGATGGGCAGACCGTTGCTTTCTTATCAAAGGACCCGGTATTAAACCCTGCCAATAACACTGCGTCTTATATCTACCTGGTTCCACACTCTGGCTCAGAGGACCCAGTCGCAATAAACCTCCCCTCCGAATCTTACCCACCAGAAGGTGCCTCTACCTCTCCTGTCTTTTCACCTAACGGTGGAAGTTTGGCCTACCTACAGCAGGACGAGAACGGCTACGAGTCAGATAAAAACAAGATCTACGTCTACGACCTCAACACCCAGAGTGTCGCCGTCCTCAGTGAGAATTGGGACCGGTCCCCAGATTCAGTTAGCTGGTCAAAGGGTGGAGATAGATTACTACTGATCGCGGAGGAGTACGGACGATATAGGCTGTGGGCACTCCCCGCTACAGCAAGCTATGCCGAAACACCGAGCGCGCTTACTGCGGCAGAGCAGGGCTCAGTAAGCCTGGCGGCCCCATTGTCGGATGACGAGCTACTTTTATCAACCACGAGCTTTGTGTCGTCAACGGGGTTTTCAAAACTCAATCTGAGCAGCGGGGTGGTTACTACGCTTTTAGATCCGAATAGTGTTGATGTGGAGCTGAGGGGGCTTTCGAAAAGTTCCGTTGGAGAATTCTGGTACCAGGGCGCTGCTAGCAAGGTTTGGAGCATTTTGGAATAGATTTGATATGGTCTTTTTGGCTGACCAGTGTGGGTGGATTAGGTACATGGATGGATCATCAAGCCGGAGGGCTTTAATGAGTCGGTAAAGTACCCTATTGCCTTTCTAATCCATGGCGGCCCTCAAGGCTCGTGGGCAGACGCATGGAGCACGAGATGGTCTCCGAAGCTTTTTGCCGAGCAAGGGCATGTGAATCTCCGATCTTGTTTCTTCGTTTCAGAGGCTAACTATTTGAAATAGTTACGTATCTATTGCTATCAACCCGACTGGAAGTACGGGGTTTGGACAGGAATTTGTGGATGCCATTCAAAATGACTGGGGTTAGATACTCATATCAGAGATATCTCAATTGACCTGATCTGATCTGACCCTGTTGATATTAGGTGGTGCGCCATATGTGGACCTTGTTAAAGGCTTTGAATATGTCCTGGAAACATACCCCTTCCTGGATGCAGACAGGGCCGTTGCCCTTGGCGCTAGCTATGGGGGATACATGGTAAACTGGATTCAGGGTCATGACTTTGGGCGAAGGTTTAAGGCCTTGGTAGGTGGCATCCTCCACTATCAGGGGACCAGATCTGCTAACGGTACCAAGGTTTGTCACGACGGCGTATACTCGACTTTGAGCGAGATGGGGACGGACGAGCTCTGGTTCACCTATCACGATGTTGGTTATATGATCCCCTACTGATCGGCACCCGAGGCCTCCCAGCACTGACTAAAACCCTTGACAGTTCAACGGGACCCTCTGGGATGACCGCCCAAACTTTGAGCGCTGGGACCCGGTAGCCCATATTGTCAACTGGTCGACCCCCGAACTGGTGATTCACAGCGATCTCGACTACCGTCTCCCTGTCTCGGAGGGTCTCTCTATATTCAATGTACTCCAGCTCAGAGGCGTTCCGAGCAGGTTTTTGAACTTTCCGGATGAAAACCATTGGTACGTCACATCTTCTTGCTTGTCCGGTATGCGATCCCTCGGAGGTGTGCTAACCGCAGTAGGGTTCTAAATCGTGAGAATAGCTTAGTGTGGTATAGGGAGGTTATTGGGTGGATCAATAGGTGGATTGCGGAGGTATAGGTGGTGTAAGGGATATGTAGGGGTTGCAGATATGCCGAATGAAAGAGGGGACTGGGTGGGTGGGTGGGTTTAGTGCCGTTCTATTTATCACACCAAGGCTCTTTCCTGTTCTTTTGCGCTTGTTGTATGAAACGGGGTCTGGGTTTTGTCGAATTTACTCAACCCGCTCTATTTTCGTTGTGTAGTATAGTAATTTATTCTATCGAAGGTGTGAGAAAAGTATTCGGGTAGCTCATGGGGTGTGCCTTTTGGAGTGCATCATCATGCAGCTTTCAACGCTTCTACCAAGTTGGTGACTCGCCTTATGGGATATTTGCACGTAGTTTTTGCCGAATTCCCTCTTAGTCATCTGTGGTAGGAAGCCTTGACCCAATCTTGGACTTGTATCGACCGAATAGTATGGCCGAGTGATATTTGATGACGGAGGAGACACAATGACCCCCCGTTGTGGTTGCTGGTAGTTCATGAGCTCTTCTCTCTGGTAGTGAGGAGAAATGGTGGTTTCACTGAAACCAGCAAACTCCCCTCCACCCCGAGGTGTCGGGTCTTGGCTGGTTCATATGACGCGGCACTTTTAATTTTGCTACCGTGTACTTTCGGGAAATCAGGGGCCGAAAACACCCGGGAATATATAATAAAAAAAAAAGGATAAGAACAAATAGTATACTATCTCTTGCTAATTGTTTTTTCGCTACAATTTCTTATTGTTTTTAATTTTAAGAACAGTAACCCTATCAGTAAGCGAGAAACACAAGGCTCCCCGGCCTGTTGGGTTCAGATTATCTCTTATCCTCACATCTGTACCCCTAGCAACAAACCTCTCGTAGTACGCGACCAACGACCGATACTGATTCTTGATGATGACCCAAGCCGTGTGCCTCTGGCCACCCCCGCCTATACTTCCCGGATAGGACTCCGCATACCTCCTCGGCGCTCCCACCGCCCAAAAGCGGTCCAACCGGTCATTAAGGCGCTCCAAGGCAGCGGGCAGCCGCTCCGAGTAGTAAGAGGAGTAGAGCCTCCAGTACGCCCTCTGCTCGGACCGGTCGCAGCTGGTCCTCCCCGGGTGGTTGAGGAGGTCGTCGTGTTCCTGGACGGGCGCCCGCATGTCGTCGAGGATGCCCTCGAGGATGCGTTTTGTGGGGCGCAGGTCTGGGACCTGGCGGTATGCTAGCTTCCACTGGTGGGTGGTCCATTTGTTGAGGTGGTCGGTGGGGCCCCGGATGTCGCCGGTTGGGTGGAAGGTTAGCATTGGATTTGTTTGGTGCTGGTGCTGGGGTGCTGGGGTGCTGGGGTGCTGGTTTGTAGAGGGCTTTTGGTGTGCCGGCGGGAAGGGGGGTTTAAGCATTGGGAAGTGCACCGCGTCTTTCTATCATGAGGCTTTCTCTAATACTATTCGTTGGAGTTGTCTCGGGCCGTCCCAGTTGGGTTTGGTGGCGTTAACTAATTAATTAAACTGTTGAATATAGTATCGAGAGCGGGTTCCGGTGATTCTATTATGCCAACCTAGCAAATAAATCTTGCCGCAGAACGAACAAATTGGCGGGGGGAAGGGAATGTAATGACGGGTGCGGAAAAAGCTTGGTAAGGACGATGCCGACCACCGCCGTGGTGTTGGCGCTAGCTAGTCGTGCAGACATCCCACCCGGTCGTGTCATTACTGACTGTGTCCGGGTTGTGGCGAAAGTCACTATGAGCGCCTTCGAGCTCCGCTTTAGTCCCCCTGTAGTATTGGGTATACCAATCTGCTCTGCTGCTAGGCCAAAGCCCGGAAAATCAAATCTCAAAACAGTCGAACCCCGACCAGGTCGAGTGATAACCGGTGACGCCACACTACCAGCAGATAATCTTGTTCAGAGCCACATGGGTTGTTGTTGGATAGGCCGGAAGGGGTGGGGCGGGTTAGTTCAAGACATAGCTCAAGTGGGAGCTACGTGTAATATTAATTTTATTAAAATGGGACTGTGAGGGTTAGGGTTGTGGGCATATCTCAATAGTATTTGTTTCTAAGGGAGCACCGAGTGAGTGCGTGTGAGTGATAGTCCTGATATTATGAATTCAGTTCCTTTCTTTTAAGGGTTAAAGTAGGGTATGTAATTGAAATTAAACAAATATGCAGCAAACTAGTAATATACAGCAAGCGCACGCATCTCTATACAAACATCCCAAATTAACTCCAAACACCATGATCATTGACCACCCCCATGAACACCTAGTATAATATATAATACCTACACCTCCACGTCCACCCTCCCCCTCCCCTCAATCTCCGCCCTATTTCTCTCCCTCTCCTTCTCCCTCATCTTCACCCTCCTGTCCACCCTCTCCCTCACCCTCTTCAGCTCCTCCCCCCTGGGCTCCCACGTCAGGTCCCACTGAAACATCTCCGGCAGCTTCATCTTCCTCTCCTGACAAATCTTGTAGTAGCTCGTGAGCAGAAACGGCTGCATCAAACTGGGCATCAAGTCCCTGGTACTAAACAGCACATCCCGACTCCCCATCAACCTCCCCATATGCTCCCTATACCCCCCGCTCCTATCCCACATGAGCATCCCGGGCATCAACTGCCTCCTCGCCCCCGGCCTCGCCTCCCACACCCTATCCCCATCCCCACCCCCCGTCAGGGCATCCGCCAGGTCCCTCGTCCGACTAAACAAATGTATCCCGCTCGTAGCCCTCGGATTACACTCGATCGCGACCAGCCTCCCCTGGCCCTCCCCTCCCGTCTCTATGAAATCGCACGCCACCTGCCCGCTCACCCCCTCGCCCAACGCCGCCGCAATCGCATCCACATACGCACGGATGCGCGGGTGCTCCACGCTCGTGAAGAAGACCGCCGAGCTCCCGTCGATCGTGTCCTGCACGGGATACACGGCGGAGGCGCGGACCCTCCCCGCGCGCACCACCGCGTAGCTGCAGAACCGCCGCCCCGACAGCCATTCCTGCGCGATGTAGTGGTTCGCGTCGTCGACGTGGGCGTCGACGCGGTCGGGGCGGCGCCCCGGGCGCAGGCGGTGCACGTTTGCGCAGGCGCGGCCAAAGACGGGCTTTAGGGCGAGGTCGCGGGAGCGGTCGAGGGCCGCGACGTCGGCGCGGGTGCGGCACAGCCAGGCTTGTGGGGCGTCGAGGCCGGTGGAGAGGAGGAAGCGCGTGAACTCCCATTTGTTGTGGAGGGTGATGAGGGTTTCGAAGGGGGGGGCGAAGAGGCGGGAGAGGATCGTGGGGTCGTTGCTGGAGGCGAGGTAGAAGATTTCTTCGTGCATGGGGAGCACGAGGTCGATGTGGGAGTCGGTGATTGCGGAGGAGACGGCGGAGAGGTAGGAGGTGGGGTTGACGTGCGGGGCGGGGACGTGGTAGGATCGGTGGACGGCGCGGGAGAAGCGGCAGACGTGGTAGTGCATGGGGTCTACGACGGTGACGGTGTGGCCGGCGAGGCGAAGCTGTCGGGCGAGGTCTATGGATACGGGGAAGCGGCCATTGGTCAGGAGGATGTTGAGCGGCGGGGAGGAGGGGGGTACTGTCAATGTGGAGGTTGAGGGTTTTTGGTGTTTGTTTCTGTGCGGCATTCCGATTCGATTAATCCCTTTTTTGATATATGCATGTAGCTATGAGGGGGGGGGGATATGGCGGGCGGGGGGGGGGCAATGATTCAAATTTATGACCGCTGGCCACACACAATTAAACGTTGGCGTGCATGATGAAATTTTGACGTGGCGTCGATCATTGACGTCCGGGGTTGGGGGTTTTACGTCATTTGGAACTATTGTTATTATTTGAATTATTAGAATGTGGTGGGCTAACTGTTTGGGGGTTATGAAATTACTTGGCGGGCGATTTGATTGGCTGCATGGGATTCTGCCAAGAGAGAGATCCCGGGTGAGATATTCAGTTAATTGATTAATTAATTGATTAATTAATTAATTGTATATATTCGCACGTGCATCTTCTGTCATCCAGGCACAGAAACAGGATTGCTGTAAGGAGCTGTAAACTTCGGTTTCAAGGGGCCAGCCAACTCTTGCAAAATTGGGGGGTTACTTCTATAATGGTACTAGCGCCTAGACTAGCTGTGACATCTCCCCAGATCTCCCTACAAAAATTCCAATTCCCCTCACGCCACATCATGTCCGCCAAATGAAGTTGTTCGATTTCTATTACCCCGTGTACTTGCAATGTGTCCTTCACAGCTAATGCCAAAGTGTTCGTTCGATCAAGTGGTAATTAATCTCGTCTCTGGTTATATCAATTAAAGTTCTACCAGCGTTCATTAACGATTATGACTTTCAACGGGCCTACCGCCCAAACACAGCTACAGATGTTTAGTGGCTTTGGTGAGTTAAAGCAAGCGGGCAATTATGGCTCAATCCACTCCGTCTAGTTTAAGATGGATATAGTCTATAGTCCATCAGTGTACCGATACAAATCATTCCATTGGGCGAGTGGGTTAGGGTTATCACAGACCACATCGCCAATGATCACAGAACCACAAACTACAAAACTCAAATTGATATCATTGGTCTAAAATACAAAAACATCTACGGGTAGAAAATCCTCCTCAGCTCTTCACACGCCTCTCTATATACCCCCTCAGGCCTTACCTCCTCGTCTCCCCCCACCGGCCACGGACTCTTATCCCACGCGTGCGCCGTCCCCCGCACCATCTGTCCTCCCACCTTCTTCCCCACCCCCCTCAACCGCTCTCTGAACCGCTCCCCCTCCACTAGTAGCTCGTCCCACTCACATGTATACAGGAGCACCTCCCCCGGCAACCCCCTGCGCAGCACCTCATCCCCCGCCACCCCGGGGCTCAGCAGCGGATCATCCATCCGCACGCTCGCAGGCGGGTACAGATAGCTTGCGTCGAAGAGCTCCGTAAACAGCCTCGGCAGCTCCTTATCCGGGCGCGTATTTGTCCCACGGCGCACCTCCCGCGCCGCCGTAAAGTCCGTACTCGGATACCATGCCACCACAGCCTTCACCCCACCAGCACCAGCGCCGCCACGCTCACGCAGGGCAGCATCGAGTCGCAGCAGCGTGGTGAAGGCCATGTTCCCGCCGGCGCTGAAGCCACTGACGCCGACGCGCTCGGGGTCCACGCCGAGCTCCCCCGCGTGCTCGAGGAGATATAGGATTGCGTCTGCGCCGTCCTCGACGGCCGTCGGGAACGGGAACTCGGGCGCGAGCCGGTAGTCCACTGACACGACCACGGCGTGGACGTGTTCTGTGAGTGATGCGGCCCAGCGGGCGTCGTCGGTCGCGCGGCCGAGCGTGAAGCCGCCGCCGTGGAAGTTGATGATGGTCGGGTATCTGGTTGTGGGGTTGCGGGCGGCGTAGCTGGGCGGCGTGTAGAAGATTAGCGGGATGGGGCCTGCGGTTGCGGAGAGTGTCGACGGGATGGTGTGGGTGAAGGTGGGGGGTGGGGGCGGTGGGGGGGAGAGGCGGTGGAGCGCCATGCCCGCTTCCATGAGGGTGCGCCAGAAGAGGGCTTCGGCGTGGAGGGTCCAGCGGGGACGAGGCATTGTGGTGATCGTGATGGACGTCTTCTGAATAGTTTGAGGGCAGGCATCGGGGAGGTAGAGTTTGGGGCTGTTTGAGGAATGAAGTAGAGTAAACTAAAGTAAAGAGAAGACTCGAAGGACCCTGACCCTGAGGGGAGTATCAAGTACTACGATGATGGTATTAATTAATTAATGAAAAATGAAGATAAGGATGATCATGATGTCAATGTTTGGTAGGTGGCTTGGCGGAGATGATGTCATGCGAGTGATGATCTGTGATTGGTGAGAAAGGGCCGTGAGGTTCCGAGTGCCTGAATCCGTAGTCTTTTTAGGAGCTAGAAGACAGCATATATATCTTCGGCGCCAAGGACCCAAAGTAGACTACAGCTATGGGTAAGGTTTTTTGTAGAAGCATATTGAGAAAAGTTGATCCTATTGGACCGCGATCTAAACCCTATTTTTAGACCACTGCTCCTACAAAAGACATACCCATAGGTATATGTATTAATAAGGAGGATATATTTAATAGTGCGCAAACAGAGCTGGCCAGGCCATGGCTCTAGGTTCTAATTGTATGATATATTGGTTGGGGTAAATCAGTACTTTGCGCAAAGGGCTAGGATTAGTCTGTCAATGCTGACCCCCGTATAATAGAGGAATTAGCCCTAACAGTGTATTTTATCTGGGCAATCGTTTCTGCTGAACTACATGTACTTGTGCTCTTGTTTCCAAAGACACTTGTTCTTAGCAAGACTGTACTATATAAAGAGCCTTTCCCCTTTGTATCAATCATCATTTCGATAAAATACTAGAGTTCCCACACGAAGACTTGCTTCCGCTAGAGTATTTCACAGATAACGTGATAAACTGTTTGGTTTTCAGAGTTTATTTTATCATACCATTAACCAGATTGATGTTGGCCAATGAGGGGAACTTTTAAATCTGCCTCCGGCGACTATCAGGTTTCAAGTGTCAATAGTCGCTCTATTAGAGCGTTTTAGCTCACTCGACCTTTTTATTAAAAAACTTTATTCATCATGTGTCTGACCGATACTTCACCTGTTTTAGCCACATCTAGATCTATAATTGCATGTTTTTTCTTAGCACCTCGACTATTTAACAAGTGAGCTTAATTGAACGCTCTGCCCGTGAGAAACAAACCTTAGGGGATAAAGAACACCGGACCTGTCATTTAGGGCTTTTGGTTTGCCTGGTTGTGGTTTCTGCTCCCAAAACTATGAAAAGCATTGTACTCGTAAATTTATACTTGACCCTAACCTTGAGACACTGTCACACTGGGCTCATTTATTGAGCACAACCACTAGAATAGAAGGCCGGTTACACAGGAGGTTGAAATTCCCATATTTGGTCTTGAAAAGGCAACTTCGACGTCTTGTGTGATGGGCCTTCTATTCCTGGCTTGTGGCATGCAATAGCGGTTGTGAAACGTGGGTAATTGAGATGATCATTTCCGCTAATGGGCACATGTTTAAAACCTAACCCTGACGAGGCTGCGGTTTTTCGTGCTCTAGGCTCTAGCTAAGGCTGAGGCAAGCGCAAGGCGCAGCCAAAAAGAAAATATTCACAGAACCAATTAGCATTAAACACTTTTGCAGCTGAATTCAATGTGAGACAAGAGGCTCCTCACCGCCTCCCCAAAACCCCCCCGAAGCCCCAACTTCATCGACACTACTTTACAATATTGTTATATGAAATACCCCCTACTCAACTTAGCTACCATCCCTGGTGAACTCGGGAAACGACTAGCTTCTGTACTCGATCACAATGAAAGAGCTAAACGGAAGCGCCTCGGGGGGTGAAATCCCGAAAGAACCGACGGACGACTTTGTTCACAGCCAACTACAAGATGTACGCTCAGCTATCCTATCTCTTTCAGTAAATTCACCTCCTACCAATCCCCCCCCAAAAAAATCAGAGCTGGATATCTCATATCTTAACCGCCTTTATTACCCATAACGAAGCTTATCTACTAACAAGAACCTTACCTCAGGCACCGTTTTCCTCAGGCACTACCTCTATTCTGGAGGAATTCATGAGTCTCCTTATCCCTAATGTTGGCATTCCTAGTAACCTAAGAAGAAATTCATTTATAACTAACACTGTGCACTCTACAAACCAGACCTCAAGTCCTCCTTGGTCTACAGTAGACTGTAAAAATGCTCAGCATCTAATGTCACGGCTCTGGCATCATTCAGCATACGTATGTCCCTTCTTCATCATTCGTTTGTCCAACATAATAAAAGTAAGTGCTGATCTCAAAACATCATATTAGGCCCTGCCCCAGAGGCAATGGATACTATTAATATTAATGGTGCTTGGTTCTTCTCCATTTGCAACCGCTTATTCGGATACATCTTATCCCGCTGAACGCGAGGACTCTGCCTCAATTACCGACAGCGCTCTTCTTCTCTTTGTGCCGCTTGCTATATTCCTCACTATCACTCCCTTCCTTTACGAGGTTTGGAAAACAAAAAAGTTACCCGAGCAACCACCAGAACTACCTGCCCCAGTTGGGTGTAAAGTTGAAACGACGTGGACTGAATTTCAACGGAATCTAGTTTTACACGGACCGGCCGTCGTTTGGCTCGCGTTGTCAATAGTTATCCTTGTTCTGAAGGGGGTCTCTTGGAAATCTATGGACCCCCCTGACGAATGCAGTGTTCTGAATCCAGACGTTGCAGGACTTGGTGTTCGAGTGAGCTTGTGGGTTCCGGCAGTGATAGTAATGTTGATAGCAGTTTTGGGCCACTTTCATGCAGAGGAGACGGGTGTTAAAGGGATTACTGTTACCCTGCTGGTAGCCCAACTAATATATTCCTGGAATCTCTTGACGAAGAAACTGAGCCCCGCGGATAGATTAGTTGGTTCCATGATCTTGGACTGCTTGACTTTCATCACTCCGATCACTTTCTCCATGAAAGAATGTCTTGCAGCCAGACAGCTCATACGGATAGGCCATGCCGTCCAGTTCTTTTCAATGGGAGTCCTTGTGAGGGTTATGACAATGATTCATCGCGCCAGCTCATACCGGGAGCAGGATCTTCATTTACCTACTGAGACATGTCCTTGCTTTGAGGCATACTGGTGGGGCCCATTCGATTCTTGCGTTGGTGCATCGGCAACATTTTGGATCTACTTTGTCTCGAAATTCGTTGTAATGATCCACGGGACATGGTTGTGCTTCTGGCACATGGATCACTACGATGCGGCGGAGAAGTCAGCTCGCGGGGATCGGAACACCAATATTAAAGATATGGCGGAGACTGTATACGATTCCATCCCAGCGACCGCGTTCACCAAGTATCGAGAGTACATAGCCATCGCTATCGTTTCAATGGCCAACATCGAGTTGACCCTTTCAGGATTTGATTTGCCTGGCTCCAAAGATATAGGCAGTTGGGGCCAGACTGCACAGATGCTTGTTTCTGCTGCCACAATCTCTTATTTCACATACGGATTCTACTCCATGTGGAAAGATAAGAATGTTGAACGGCGACAAAAAGTCATCCGTCAGTGCAGTACGGGCGCATTAGTGCCAATATTGGAAATCCACCGATGCCTCACTTGGTCTACTTGGATTCAAACCCTTCAATTTATCGTCCGAAATCATCATCCATTCGGAATCTTAAAGTTACGGGCTACAGATCATTGTCGAATTCAATATGGGGCTGAGGGATGGAGGGAGATCAAACATGACTGCCGAAAACGGAAGGATCTAACTCCGAAGGAGCTAGGCGCTGAGCTTCTTAAGGAAGCAGAGTTTGGCGACGAGAAAACCATTAGAGAACTATTGGAAGATGGGGCAAGTGTTTGCGAGACCGACGAGGATGGAAATACAGCTCTCATTATCGCCTCGATAAATATGCATTTTGGGGCGGTGAAACTCCTGCTACAATATAATGCCAGCACCTCCGCCCAGAATGAAACGGGGAAAACCGCACTTCATGCGGCACTAGATATAGATGAGGATTCTATAATCAACAAAGATGTCGTTGCTCTCTTGCTGCAGAGCAGTGACATCACCATTCAGGACACCCGGGGGTGTACAGCACTACATGACCTTTTTTCCGATTACGCATCATCTAGTCGCTTAAGCATAGATGAGCAGATCGAGTTAGTCAACATTGCAATACCGAAGGCCAGCAGGGCGGCAAGATATATACAGAATAATAGTGGGCAAACTGCACTATTTGCAGCAGTCGATCTTGCGAGTTCCTTCGGCAAAGAGTATTTACCGATTTTAAGACTCTATTCGGAAGAATCAAGCGAGTTTGAAATGAAAATACAGGACGGGAAGGGGAACACTGTACTGCATAGTACTGTTAGCACGATTTTGGATGCTTGGTGGGGTTTCGGAGAGCTAGTCGGGGAGGATATTGAGTTATTGGAACTGCTAGTGGAGAAGGCTAGTAATACGGAGATATTTTTATTACAAAATAACTTAGGGGATACCGTGCTTCATGAGGCCACTAAGGTTATATGGGAGGGCGATATTTGGTCAGAGATGGTGAAGCTTTTGTTAAAGAAGACTAGCAGCCCTGCAATACAGAACAATGAGGGGATGAATGTACTCCATTGTGCTATTAAGGGTATTTGTATGGATGGGGGTGACCTTTTGGATGATTCAGGTTATGCGAAAGCTGCTCTTAGGGTCCTTGGGCTTTTATTAGAGAGGCTCGATAGTTCTGTATTGTCGGTGAAAGATAATAATGGGAACACTGCGCTGCACTTGGCTACCATGGGTCTTAGTCTACGTCTCCTCCCGGCGCACGAAGTTATACGGAAGTTGATTGAAAAGACCTGCGACTTCGAAATACAGAATAAGGACGGGAAAACCCCACTCCATTTGATTATTGAGGAGATCTCTAGTCTGGGAATTTATGATGAGGGGTACTCGTACACCCGGCCCGCGCTAGAGCTATTCAAGTTAATGTTAAAGAAGGTCGGCAACACCATGAGACTGGCACAGGATACCGAGGGGGATACCGTGCTTCATTCTGTTACTGAGGCTCTCGGGGAGGGCATAGGTGAATGGGATGATGGCTGGCCGTGGCTCAATACAGTAAAGCTTTTGTTGGAGAAGACTAGCGACCGTTATCTGGAAGCACAGAACAAAAAAGGGCTGACCGCACTTCATTATGCTCTCAAAGCCATGAACAAGCTGCTGCGCACGCCAAGTGACGACGAGAGTGACGACGAGAGTGACGACGAGAGTGACGACGAGCGTGACGGTATTCTCGAGGTCATCAGGCTTTTATTAGCGAAGGCCCCCAAAACGGCAATTTCGATAGGGAGTGGTATCAGAAGCGATGCACTACACAATCTAATTTCAAAATTACCTATTTTGGATGGTTACGGGGGTTCCGACGTGAGAAGGCTTTTACTAGAGAGTGCCGCAGACCTAGATACAGCGAATAAGGAGGGTAGTATTGTACTACATTCAGCCATGAAAAGTTTGGTGGAAGCTATAAAGGGAGGATCCGAAGACCGGGTTGGTGTCTTCTTCGAGGAATTTAAGATAATAGTGGAGAAGACGAGTGTGGCTGCGATATTTACACAAGACAACCGGGGAAACACTCCGCTACACTATGCCGCCTCCGGTGCTCCGCTGCGCGGCGGTATGTGGCAAAATGTAGTAAAACTTTTGTTGGAGAAAATCACTGTGCCAAGTCGCACAGCGGATCCCACGCGCACGGCTATAGTAGGGGGTTTTAACATCGATGGAGCCCTCGAAGTATTAAAGATTTTACCAGATGTAAGCGACTTTTCAGAAGAGAATGGCTGTCTGAAGGACCTGTTATCACTCTTCTTGCAGAGATCAAATGACCTTGCAATCAAATATCACGGCAAAAGCTTTCTACGCTGGTATTTATCCAGAATGTCAGGTTTTGACGAGAGGGTGGTAAGGCTTTTGTTGAGTGTCTGTGACTTTGCAGCAAAGGACGAGGGTGGTCACACTCCACTACACGTTGCAATGGCAAACAAATACTGCAATAGAAATATTGTCCTTAACCTTTTGCTGAAGGGACCCAGTGATATTACGACCACAGACAGTCAGGGGAGAACTTTACTGCACTCTTATATCTCTGGGAGCTTGGGTTGTGACCGAGAGGTGTTAAAGCTCTTATTGGAAAAGATCAATATCTCGGCACAGGATAATCAAGGATTAACGGCACTCAACTTGGCGATCGATAATCTATATTACGACGATGGCGTAATGGCGTTACTGCTGGGAGAATTTGAGTTGGTCAATTATTATACAATGAAGGGAGCTGCGGAAGACATTGTTCTACATCTTTCTGTTCGCGGGCGAGCCTTTAAACACGATACCTTATCCTCGCGTGATACAACCACCGAAATTGCGGCCTTGGGATCTCGGGGACAAGTAGCCGAACTGTACGACGGTATTTCTCACCATCCAAAATCTGTAAAGGGGGTCGATGGGTACAACTACGAAAATTCACGGTTCACATCAATTGAGAAGGGCATCAGCGTCACCAACACATACACGGAGGGACAACCTTTTCAAACTTTAGCTATTAAGATAGATTTTAAGAAAACGAGTGATTCTCTCCTTGGTGAGTCGAAAGAGAATCCCCGCGATAGTCTTACCTATAAATCAGATCAATCAATTACTCCGCATATCTCCTCCGACAGCTTCAAGAAGGCCGTAACGACCTTGCTTACGGAAACGTCGCCCGAGAACCAACGTACTGCACTGACGATGAGACTGCAATTTGAGCTTTATGACATGATTAAGCTACTATTCACATGCAACCGATACTTGGAAATAAAGGACGAATATGGCCGAGTATTACTTCGGGCTGCATCGGTTGATCTATTCAAGGGTGCAAAAATGATGGGCCTTTTACTGGATAACTGTGTTAATTTCAATACAAAAGACGAAAATGGGAGGGTCTCGATTCGAAACCCTATCTCTTCCCGTGTAGCGGAACTGGTAGACGTCTTGATGAAGAAACCCGCGAACACATCTAGTACAAATACCAATGACCAACCACTTAGCCCGTCGAAAATTAAGGATAACCACCCACGTATCTCAAACGATCCAAATCGAATAATTCTCCAACCAACTGGGGTGCGAAGAAGAGCAAAGAAGACGCTGGTTAACTCCTAAGGGTAGGCAATCAAAACACCAACTCACTTCTAAATGCTAACGCACGCGTTCAGATATCAAGTGGAATGTTACCAGAAAAGAAGAATAGTATCCTTAACAACTGAAGTACTACAAACCTCAGGGTGGAGATGAACGATGACTGAATGAAATATTGTATATTAAGGAGCGCATATTATAAGAGCTATGTATTCACTAGCTATGTACATACTGGTGTAGGGGATAGTTTTTTTTTTTTTTTTTTCTCTATTTAATTTGTGTTAATTTGCGTTTATTTTACGTTTACCACGCACTTTCCTTTCCTTTTCTTTCCTTTCCTACCTCTATTTCTTAGGGCCTATGAGATTCCCCTCAGCGTAGCTTTCCCGGAATATTGTTTATATAGATATAGCTCTCACGTTGGTTGTAACTTCTTGGCACTAGGCCGGGGGTGATAGATAGCTGATGACGGAAAAATCATTGTGTACTCATGTTGTTTCCACCAGACCCATCCCTCCACTGTCTTCAAGGTAGCCTTGGGTAATCGCTCAGCATCCCCGAAAATCCTGTGAATAGTTGTTTACCATCTATCAAATGGCCCACAGCCAGTTTAACCCTGGGCCTAAAAAGCAGTGGTGTTCCCTCAATAACCTAAGAGATCTTGACCACGGAATGGCATATCAGAGTTATGAACAATTACTTATGTTCCCAGATGTAATCGGGACACGGTATCTCATGTATATAAGAAGTCCTATTCATCCTATTTTATAAGCCAGGAGTACCTCCGACGCAAAAATCGTACAAAGTTACCCCTACGAGCCACAACGAGACCTGCTTTCTTGCTGATCATCCGAATCCTCCGCCGGCAACTGCATCTCCAACCACTCAATCTCCGCATCAAGGTTACCTTTGAGCTCTCTCGCCTCTTCGAGCCTTCTCTCAAGTTCCTCCTCTTCCATCCGGACCCGAAACTGCTCAGCCACCTTCCTCCCAATAACCCCCACCATATCTGCCCGGACCCCCACCTCGGCCGCCACAAGTTTTCTGAGAGCCTCGTTGTGCAGCCGCTGGTCTTCGACTATGGCGCGGTGCGTCTCACGCCACAATTCTAGTAGGTCTTCGTCGGGTGGGTTGGTTAGGGTGGTTTCGACGCATTCAAGAGATGAGAGCCAGGTGGTGTGGCGGATGAGGAGGTCTTGCTCTTGGCGGTGTATTTTGTGCCAGGCCTTGCGGAAGGCAGCAAGGAGGTCGGATCTTTGGGGTAGTGACCTGGAGGAGCTGTTGGTGGGGTCGGTGGTGGCCATGGCGGCGTGGGGTAGATACTCTAAGTTGCGGGCTGGGGACGGTTAATGCGAGGAAGATTCCTTAGTCATCATATAGCAAATTAACCTATTCAAGATATTTCTCACAATTAATGGTTCTACCGCAGAATCTCAGGAATAGCGAATCGAACTAGACTGGAATATTAGACTTCGGATTGGTCAAATGCCTATTGAGCCTCAATCCGACAAAGCCAAAGCGTAACTTTCAGTCGTCTTGACCAATAGGTAAGTGGTGTTTCAGCCCAGGCCAGTCCGATTCGTTATTCCTGAGATTCTGCGGTAGAGCACATACATCTCATATACATGTATTTATGCTCAATAGGGAAAAACACGAGGGACAAGGAGACAGTTATTTAAGTAGCTATCTAGGCTATTAATACTAGTACCTTGTCTGTCTAATCCTTCAGTACCCAATTCATCGATCTTCCATCTCGATCTCAGACAATAAGTATATACTATTGACGATACGTTGCTTTCTTTGCACTCCTATCAATTTCCTAATCTAAGAGCTGTCTGTACCTCATAACCTACATAATCACAGTGAATGTGGTGATAACCGAAAGAATTGAAAGAAAGTGGGAAAGGATAAAAAAATGTACCAAAAAGAGAAAGGAAAGGAAGGAAGGAAAGGAAAAATAAAATAAAAAAGAAAGTGAGCCCCTCCCCCTCTAGCTACCTCAAAATCAAGGAATAGATCTTACTGATGTATGACGAGAAGTAGGGTATTCTCTACAGACCTCATCACCCGCCACGCCTTCATGCACTTTGCCTCCAATTCGTCACTCGGAATGTTGAGCTGCATCCAATTTGCCTCTAATAGGAACGACGCCTCACTTCGCACCAATTCCCGGATATCGTTAAGTTGGGATGCAAGAACCCGTGCATTTCGTTTCTCCTCCGCCTCGGCCCAGTTTATTCGAAATCTGGCTGCTCGTTTTGCCTTTCTGTACGTTATCTCAAGATCTTTGACTTTTTCGATCAGTTTCGCAACGTGGTTGAAGAGGACCCATGCCCTTTGAATCTCTCCAATACGATCCAGAGGGTCACGTATGTTTAGGGCCGTAACAATACGTTGAACGTAGGCAATTGTCTTTCCCGCCTCTGTTGTACGGAACTCGCGGCGCAGTTTCAGTACCCGTCTTTGCTTTCTAAAAGCACGTTGAAGGATAACTGCAGCTGCTGAAGTTCTTTTCTCCGGGTCAAGTAGGCTCAAGGAGAACTCAATACGATGGAGATTCCCGTACACCTCCTGCATACTCTGCCTCAGCCCCAAGGAATCGTGTTGCTGGAGCAAATGGAAGTTCCCTTTGGTGAAAAAACAAGTATTCTCGCTAACCTTCTTCCGCATCTCTAATAGCTTCTCCCACCAAACCTGCGCATATTCAATACCCGACATCTTCCCTTTACTTATACTATACTTCGCCCTGTTCCTGGACTCTTTGTATAGTCTTTCAACTGTTTCACTCAAAAGATGAGTTTGAATGCCAAGGGTAAAGAACAAAAATCGACGGCGAATTTTCTCTATTCTATCCCAAGAAGAAGAATCGACGACCTCTGCACAGATGCCCCTAATAAAGGCCAGTTCCCGTCCTTGAGGGCTGTCGAAAAAAGCGCGCCGCTTGAGAACGATTGGATACCTGGACCTCCACATATGTTGGATTATAATAACCGATGGTTCGATATGACCGTAATCCTTGAAGCGATGGACATCATCAACGTTTTGGCTCTTGGCAGTGGTGTTCTCCGATTCTAACTTAGAGCTCAATTCCTCAAATGACTTTTTCGACACCACGGGCAGCAGAGAAGAAAAGCAGGTTGGAGTATTTTTGGCAGCGGTGATAATCAGGGGGCGGTCTTTCCCGCCGTAGATTCTAAAGGAATCAAGGTAGTTGCGGCATAAAGCGGCAAAAGGTGTGCGGCTTTTAAAGTCTGGCAACAAAGCGAAATAAACGTTAAGCATCTAAATCCGCATGTAAAGTAAGTATATGCTATCTCTAACACAATACACAAGACTAGAGTGGGAGCACATACCCGATCTACTAGTTTCTCCACTTGAAAACGTTTGGCTAGCAATTGGATACTGATGGGACCGCGGCCGGCCTGCCAAGAATGGGTATTCAAAAGACAAGTACTAAGGAAATGAACATTGCGCCGAGCGAAGATATGTATACCCTGATGCTTGGCCCTGATTCTCCCCAAGAATTTATGCTGGAATTTTCTATTGTCATCAACCTCAAGTACAGGGCTAGGGGTCCAGATATTAATCTTCTCCACGAGGGAGCAGAAACTTTCCATAAGGAGGAGTAGGTCCTTGCGGTGGCGGCTGATAGTTATCACGTCCGGAGCTGGAGTCATTGGCGGCCGCGGTAGCAGTTCCTTGTAGAGTGAGACCCAGGATTGAGGTAATAACATATCGCTAGGGCTGCTCTGGTATATCTTGTATGGAATATGTATGTCAGCTGAAATGGAAAACTATTGAAGTTTAAGGGCGAAAACGCTGCCAGCTAAGGTTCCTACCAGGTATGTTGCCCACTTCTCGTATAGGGCGATAACTGCATGATAGGAGCGAAGGTCAGTAGAATCAGCATTGCGTATCATGTTATCCAGTGCTTTAATCGAATGTTGCCCGATTCCTGAATTACCAAGACTGGTAGAAATGGTTTGTAGAGTCTGCCAACTCTGCCACGCCTTTTCGTCGAAGGAGCCCAACTCACGGTTAAAGTTGGTAGGTGAGCTTGATGCATAGGCTGGGTACCTTCTCCAGGCGCTATAGGCCAGATTGCTTTCAAAGTTGGGTTTTAAACCTGATAAGTGATACATGATTTAGCGACTTCTTAATATAGGAGTACTATCCGATATGTACTAACCCAGGCTTTGTGCAATCTGGAGTTGTTCAAGCATCGAAGAAAGATCGCATATGGTGTTCAGATTTTCCTTAAGGCGATAAAACAGTAAGTCGGCCAAGCCTCCGTAAACACCGCTATTCAGAAGACTCTGTGGCTTCCTGATCTCGTCCCATGTTCTCCTCAAAACCTCAGGTGATTGTTCCACAGATGATATATACGTTATACCAGCAATTAAGCGTTCCTGAGATCCTCGCACTATTACAAGGCATTAGAACATCGTTTGGGAGTGGGTCATGTAGGAGCGTCGGGTAATTACTATTTCCGCGAAGACCCTTAATGAAGGGCTCCGGGGCTAGGTTACAAAACCGTTGGTGGTTATACAAAGGGAGAAGGCTATACATAATTGAAGCCATCCGCAGCAGGTCCTACGGTACTACGGTTAGCCCCAACACGGATCAACCTCATGCCCTTGGAAAATACTTTGATCATAGTCATAAATTCTTCTTCCTTCACAACATCTCTATGGACAAGCTTGCACTCGGAATTATCCTTGTGGGGACCTTTATAGCGTTAGATGAACTGTAAGGTCATACAATTGTAGCTGTATCCTTACCTCTATATTGGAAGCTAAGACACGGTTTGGTGTCACGATGAAAATCTTTTGACGCTTGGGACAACTCGCTCAGTGCTGTAGTTAAGCAGCAAATAGTCCACGAAGCGACTTTCTCATCTATCAGAGTTCGAGACTTGAGCTTGGTGGTGCCGTTGCTGCCATTATATAGTATCGATGATGGAAGAACTACGAGTTCGTCGGTTTTCTTTCTCTGAATGATGCCAAGAAAGTTAAGTAGAGTTTTGGGAGGGTTTGAGTAAATTATTAGTTCCTTTGTCAGAGTAACAGCTGTAGCTATTGACTCTACTGGTAACTCGGTGACAGATATTGCTGAGGTTATGAATGCATGGGCTTTTAAGGTAACCTTGATTATAATATCAGCAAAAGCAAAGTAGCATTAGCAGTAGGGTAGCCTACAATCAAATCAAACATCTGCTTCATCCACGGCTGATCGAAGACGATACTCTCGTAGGGAATTTCATGTCCCCAAAAGCTGTCAAGATTTCCGGGCAAGTTTCTCCAGAACCGGATTATGTATGGAGCATCTGCAGTTGACAGCCAAGTAGGTTGCGGAATCGAGGTGTACACAAGTTCGAAAGGGTCATTATCAGTTCCTAACGAAAGATTGTCGTGTAGAGCTTCGATCTGTCGATGCATGTATACTTCAATCCTATCCTCGAGTGGTAATTGTTCCATACCTCCATACTCATGGCCTACGCTCCAGGCTTCTGCGAGATCACCGCGCGTAACTGCCTCCCTACACAGATCGGAGTATCTCCCTTGTTTAATTAAAAGCTTTGAGAGCTGTTCATTCATCTCATAATCTCGATAGAACTCTTCCTTTTCTTCATCGGCAAGCCTTGCCATAACAAGTTCCCTATGCTCGGGTGATATCTTCCCACGTCTCATAAGCAACATGCAGAACCTGGCATAATGGCGCTGGTATGCAGGAGTTAGATCTACATTGTGTCTATGTAATAATAATTGTCAGCGATATTTATCAGGGTTTATCGTTTGGTGGGGGCTCGGCCGCATACTCGTTCAAATATAGGACCAAACTGTCAAATCTGTGGCCCCTAGACAGGACTGAAGCCGCATCAGCGAAACGTCCGCATAAAACAAGGCTGTCTGATGCCTCCTCAAATAACTCCGCCCGAATATATAGATCCGCAGCCCGTGAGAACTCCTTGTGCTTTGCAAAGATATCTATGAAATATATTAGCAACCATACGAGTGCTGGGTAATGATCTACTCACCGCCAGCTTCTTTAAACTCTCCCAGCGCTTCGTAACAACTGGCTTCACGAAGCCCTTGCTTACACTCATGAAATAACTTTGCTGCTTCCCGGAAATATTCCTCAGAGTCCTTCTCTTCCCCACGAGCCAAGAGAGACTTGGCCTTCCTCTCAGATAGTAATGCCCTTGTCAGATCGGTACCTTGTCGGTCACCAGCTCGCCTAAAGCAGAGAAGTGCCTGCCGGGAGCTGTGTCAGATACATAGATGATACAAAAAGGCTATCAAAGAGGAAGCAGACACTTTCATAGTTCTTATTTTCAATAAATTGATATCCCCTTCGCGACCAAATCTCAGGATTCGCATTCTTTCCCGGACGTAATTGCGCCAACCTCTCACGTTTCTATCGTTATAGTTGATTAGCTTGATTAAAGAGTAATCGGTCACTTCAGATAGATGTCAATGATCATACATTACTATCATCTGATGAGACTTTATCGACGTCGGGTTTCCAGAGTGTAAGTATATCCTTGACGCTAGCAGCATTGCTCTCAAAGAACCACAATCTGTACTGTGCCCTAGTTATCGCGACGTAGAGTTGCTTGATTTGGGCCGTCAGTTAGTATTTAGGATACTAAGACCCAGCGAACTTACTTTTAATTCTGAGCAAAAGGCCTAAGTTTATGCATAAATACATGTATATTAATATCTTTTTCAAACAAAAAGCGCCTCACGGCCGGAATACTAGCTACTCACCAGATGCTTGACAGGATCGAAACCGCCTGACTGAGCGGCACGCCACGCCGTTAAACAACGACTGGTACTGAAAAAGTCGAGTAGCAACACGTCCTCAAACTCCATCCCCTTACTTTCAAGGATAGTCAAAACTAGAGCAAAGTCACCAATTTCTTTGCGCACCTTGTCCTGTTGGGATTTGTCCCTAACAATTATTACCTGATCTGCCCCGAACTGCGCGCGATCGGCAGCTAGGTCAGTAGCACCGAACATACTACCCGAGAGTACTTCGGAACCAATGCCAACTTCTTTTATTAGCCTCCATAACAACTTGTCTAGTAGAGATAATACCCACCGAACATTACAGGTTTTGGTCCAGAGAACTGCCCCTCCTCATCTTGCATGAGATCAACCATTTCCGGGAAGCCTATATATAACTTAGCGCTGTAGTACACTTGAATGAGAAGAGATAGACGTACTGTTATACAATAGCTTCATCACAGACGTTGCAACATTGAGGATCCCTTGATGTGTGCGATAGTTTTTATATAGCTTGTGCACATATGGGCTAATTTTCTTTCCGGAAGAAAAGCGCGCGTAGAGAAGATCTTTGACGTTTTCAAAGCGAAAGACGGAATCCTTTGAGATTGACTGTGCCGTATCGCCGGCTTATATGTATTCTGTTAGTAAGGCAAGAGCTTCCGACACATGGCAGTCATTTCATACCGAAGTGAACGGCGTTGGGAGCCTTGACTAAGTTCAACAACAACATAATCTCAAGAAGCCTTTGGTCCTGGATCTCTGAAGATAACCTTAATGAGAATTTATACCTTCGAAATGTAGAGCAGGTTTTCACTTACCATCAATGTAGATTTCATCGAACGCGCTCTGGATTCTGCTCCGCACATCTTTGTTCTTTGCCATCCGATTGAGAACATCCCTCGCCCGGTCAATATCATCGATATCGCCAAAGCCCCTTTTTACCTTCTCGTACTGTAAGTAGATATCGTACATACGATCCCTATCTACCTCGATAGGGGAAATGTTAGGTCCTTCCTCGATATATCTCTCGCGTGTTAGAGATTGGAAGTCAATCGAACGACATGCGGCCCCCTTGATGACGCCAATGATTTCCATGAACGCCAATGTAGGCGTAATTGAATTTCCCTTTACTCTGCTGGGCTGAATCTTTTCCCAGTATTGTTCGCTGAAAACTTCAAAGTCTACAACTTGACTCTTTCGGTAAAGGCGCCTACCAGGTTCTTTCTTACCAATCGGAACTTCTTGGGTTGGGAAAAACGAGAAGTCTTTTCGGTCGGAAGCCCTGGCCTATTATTAGTTAAAAGCACTTTTAGCGTGAATGAACTTATAGCTTACCTCAGAGTGTTTTCCAAGATCTTGAGAAAGTGGTTGAATGTACAGACTAGAGGGAAGTCATCTGCAAGGATAGTAAATATTGTATGGTTTACCTCCCTTTCGTCGTCACCGAGCATGAAGTTAAGGCCATTGCTGTCCCCTCCGGCGGAACCAGATTCGGAGGAATGAGTCGAAATTAAACGTTTGGTGTAATCTTTCAGTTTGTTCGAAAGAACATGAGACCTGGTAAGCAAAACCTAGCCCAAAGGTTAGAGTCCAGTAGTTTCCGGGAGTTTTCTATACGGGACTTTACTTGGCGTGGCGAGTCTGCAGCCCTGGTATCCCTCGAAGCAATGTATCGCCCAAACAACTTATACACAAGGCAGGTCGTTTTCCCGGTGCCGCTCCTGCCCTGGATCAGAGTTGAGTTCGAGGCGTCTTTAACAACCTCCAGTTCTTCTTTGGCGAGGCTCAAGGGATACTCAGCTGTAAGGTTTTCGGCGCGAATGTTGCTGAATGTGGTTTGGGTAACTATGTAGAACCGGTCTAAAGCAAGAATGAAATAGAGGCTATGAGTAAATTCATTTTATGCGCATTATTGAAAAGTAGCTTATTTACTTACTGAATTTTAGGAGACTTTGACCCAGTTGTTTTTGCGACTTGTCATCGAGTTCCAGGGTGCCCCTCAATATATCACTGTCCTTTCCATAGGTCCTCGGATAGGCCATTCCAGTTCCTTGGTCCACTTCAAAAGATCTGTGTGCATCAAGACGAACTTCAGAGTATGTTTTGTGAATCAAACGGATATGCGGTTCCGCTTGCTCAATCTAAAATATAATGTTGTTGTCAGTTAACAATCCCCAACGGGATGCTTCTATACAATCGAGGATAATGGAATGATATGATGTCCTAACCGTTTCACTCTTTCCCACTCTCCAGACTTTGAATCCCCACAATTAGAAACCCGTTCTACCCGAGAAACAAAGAAGAGAGCTTACTTCTGATCAATTGCAACAATGCGCCTTCTGCTTCGTCAAATTCGGCATCCAATTCCCAGAGTACAGCACTTTTTTTGTCCTGCCCATATGGGGCCTGGTATAGAAACCTATTAAATGAATTGAAGGGTTGACGAATTGGAGGATCGTCCCACAGACCAGAGGCTAGTTGCATGATGATAGATTCAACCATAACGAACGAACCTTTATCACATAGAACAGTTAGCACCGATCATAAGTACAGGGAGACTCTTGGATTGTATAGACCTTCTTCGTATGCTTGTTGCATATCCTCCAAGGCCTCGGAGGAAATTAGAACCCGCCACGTGCCTATTCCGGGTCCAAGAAGATCGGCAAAGTGCCCGAAGTCAAGCTTCATACATGAATCCCGCTGGTTCTGATCAAAACCTGTGGATTCTCTACCAGTAGATAACTCATAACAATGTGGACAAGGAAAAGACTCGCTCGCGGCCTTTAACATGCGCACTGTTTCATCCTTCTCCAACGTATAAATGGTCCCCTCAAGGGCAATCTCTGTTGACGGCGGTGAAATTCCGAGTTGTTGTAGCGCAAGAATTAAATCAGGGTCCAGTCTCAACGGTTGCAATGGCCTATCAGTCGTAGGCTGCGGGTGATTTCTCAGTGCTTTTATTAGACGTGGAAGAAGAGTATCGAGGTCCTGCCAGCGGTGCTTTTGTTGGTCGATATCATGATTCCCAATACAGGACTCACATTGCTCAATAAGCCTCCTCGTCCATGCGCTGAGTGTTTGGTGGTCATTTATCATACCGACAAACACTGAAATCCATTGCTTTACAATCCCGCCAGTTCTTCCGGAGATCAATGCTGCAAAGACCGACTTTTCGTTGAGCAATATTGCCCCTAATGTTTCAAAGGAGCGAATTCGGTACGGGAGGCAGCACTCCAGAACAGCGCTAAAGACGTCTAGAAAACAATTACCCAACGAGAATTGGTTGAAATCATCGCCGAGAAGTGGTAGAAGGATGCGCTCGGTGAGCTCATTGGCAAGAGCAGGTCCCAACCATGGCTTCTGTCGTGTTGTATCATTCAGGTGGTCAACTGAGTGTTTTTTGAACATGGAAAAAAATCTCGATATTCTTGAGGCATAATAGTCAAAATTAGATAGAAGCTGTAAGAATATTTCTTCGTCAGAAAACAATCGAGATAGTGACCCAGGATTATGTTCCAGCTCGACAAACACAGGGATGCAGTCGGACAACGTAATCTGATCTTTTTTAAAAATGAGGGATACAAAATCCTTTGGAAGCGCTCTTCTTCTCTTGTAAGCTGCCGACATGGCTAAAGTTATTGAGAATGTTTCTAGAGCAGGTGGTGCGATTGAATTGATTGTTTTTCTTTCTTAATGTTGGGTAAGTTTTTGTAGACCAGCTTTTTTGAATTTTTGTTATGTGTTAGCGCAATGTTTAGTGATCTTTATTATGGGTTGCCTTATTATGCATGCCTTTATGGGTTGCCTGAAATTTGTAGCTTATATGTATAGCTGGCATGCATATACATACACGCATACGACGTCCCCGAGCTGGGTCTGCATGTCACCAAAACTGGTTGCCAAGCATCAGTAGAAACCTTAGGCCAACAATCACTTTTGGTCAAAATTACTAGTTGCAGGGATCTTTTTGCTGGGTGGGCAAACAGCATTTCTCAAAATTGATTATTGGCCTAAAGTCTCTAATGCGACAGATCAAACTACAGTCGTTCACGGACACTGGGTGGTGCCAGAGACTATGAGTGAGAAACAGCCAAGCTTCTTTTTGATACTAAATCAATCCACAGAACATGGGAGATCTACTCCCATAATGTAGCACCAACTAGCCAAACGGCCCGAATTTCCCACAGATCTTCGGCCACGGCACCTGCCAACCGAGGCTGCCATGTGCCTCCGCCAAGACCATGCCGACTGGGAAGCCCATTTACCAAAACTTGAATTATTGAATATCTAGGTTTCTCCGCCGGCCAGCGATTTTAATTAACCGTCCCCCGTAACGATTGGTTGCAAGGCACCGACCACTCTAGTCAGAAGCGGCTGTTTTTATCAATGGAGCGGCCAACTCCATTGTCCATTAACCTGATTGATGCTGGTCCCATAGCCTGCCAATCAGACAATCGAAATGTAGAGCTGGCTCCATCTGCGCAAGGTCCCTAAAATCTCAATTATCATCCGTTACTTGATCTTTAGGACTCAAGAGCTATCCCTGTATTTAATTAAATAAATACGCTAGCCAATATATATATATATATATATCGATATATCGCGGGGAATTCAGTCTTTGGCGGGCCTAGCAACATAGGACTAGCACTAGGGGGAACCTCGTAGCCAGAGAACACCGTAGTTATAAGGGGAAGATCATTAAAGCCTTCAACAGTGACCACTGCTACGTATACTAGTTCTTATAAAAAAAAAACTTGAAGCACTGGTTTTACTAGTCCGTGCTTCGACACTGTTAGGTTAAAAGATTTTGTTCTCGTAATTAGAAATTAGGTTTTTGGGCGAGTATTAGGTTCCTGGGATAGTGTGGGAAACGTATTTCCCTTGTTCATCAGTTATTTAGGCAATAATCAACTGTGTGACCACACTAGCTGGTGAAAGTCACCGAGTGACATTCCATGATTAAGTTAGAATATACCGAGTGATCCTTTGTGATTGGATCAGGTGTGTACCCACACGCCTCAGTCTCCAATCCAACACCTTAGGAAGATTCAGATGAGGATTCATTCTTTGGAGTGATTGGACTAATATAATGGGCGGCTGCGTTTTGAGCAGCTGCCCCGAGATGGAGTGTTCTTGGTCATCTAGGTGTACCTGTGCAACGTGGTAATTTCCGAATTTGTTTTTCGCCAAATCTAGATCTCAAACGAAGCAGGGAGAGGTCCGGTTATAGAGCAGTTTTAATATGACCTCATATATAGGCCTACGAAATTTGTTTATGGCATATCAACTTGACTCTAGTAGAAACTGGGTACCACGAGAGTGCCATATATGGCAAGGCCAGTCTAGATACCTAAATAGAAACCTTACGCCAACCATCACTTTTGGTCAAAATTACTAGTTGCAGGATCTTTTGCTGGTGGGCAAACAGCATTTCTCAAAATTGATGCTTGGCCTAAAATCTCTAATACCAGGAACGGACGCTTCCAGGGGTTGTTTGTACATGTCCCTCGGCCAATCGTGTAGAGATAACCCCTAGACGGACATACCAAATCTTTCGAATTCTAGCATTACGTACTTAGGTCTCAGGCAGCACCTCGAGTAGGGATGAATGTATATGATATGTTCCGTAACACCACAAAAGTCTGGGGCGGGAGTGAGCATCACACTTCGTATATTGGGGAAATTTGACAGTCGTTTTTCGTTTGTACGAGGTTTGCAAGATTTAGGAGTCCTCTCATACATTCCCGTGCGAAGACCCGATTACCGATCTGCTATGGCCCAAAATACAGATCACCCAGATATTTCAATTAGGCTTATTGATATTGCCTAGTGCATAAGAGTTTGCCCCCTTATCCTCGTGAAATTAATATATGCACACACCCAGGAACCCTGACCAGCTTATACTGGCTGTGTATATGCATATGAGATCAGAATTACTTGGTACTGGGCAGATAGCCCCGGTGGGAGATAGGTACTCTCTCTGGCAATCAGGTAATTTAATCCACCATTTCGTGGCTGGAAAAGTGGAGATTGTCGCATACGGAATATATATCTCAGCCCCCGTTAATTATTCTATATAGTAGCAGTGATCTTTTTTCAAGCCACCTTGGCGGTTCACAAGCAACAGTGGAATCCTAGACAAACACAAAGAGCCGTCCGGGGTATTCAGAACTAGGGTCACACATTCAGGCCTCCCATAAACAAGGCAAACACTACAATTTTTAGTTTACTCGGCACAAACGGCCTTTGGGCAGAAACGACGTTTATATAAGGGTCTCCGCGTAGAAATCTGTCCCGTAAACAATTTTCTTCACCGACCACCCCTCCCCAAGGCTCACGATGCGGGCTAGACCTATTAAACGAAACAACTCTCACATCACGGCGGGAATCGTGGAGACGGAGACAGAACGCTTGACTGGCGAGAACATCCGCTTGACGGCGGAGATTGCGAGACTCGATGCCGAGAACACCCGCCTTGCGCACGAGAACGAGAGGGTTGCACGGTCAGCGGAGGAGCTGGCGGTGGTAAAGGCGGATTTGGTTACGGTAAAGAGGGAGGTTTTGAGCGTGCACAAGCATAAGCAGAATGTTGAGGGGGAGCTTGAGCGGGTGCGAGAGGAGATGGTCGTTACATGGGGACAGGTCGCGGATATTGTGCTTCAGAAGGAGGGGCTGGGGACTAGAGTTATTCTTGCGGATAAGGCGATCGATACTGTTAAGAATAGATGGGAGAAGGCGCTAGATGTGTTGCGTGTAGTGGGGGCGGGGGGTTCGGAGCTGCAATCACTGAATTCGCATCTGGCGGAGGAGCTGGCGAATGTGAAGGGGGAATTTCAGGCTTTGAAGGCGGAAAATGAGGAGCGGCAAACCTTGGATAGACATAACGCACAAGGTGCCTCAAATGCCCTACGGTACTGTGCAGCGCTGGAGGATACAGTTGCGGTACTTGAGAAAGGCGGGAATCAGGCACGTGCGGACTTGGCGGGAGTGAAAGAGAAGCTGCAAATGACGGAGGAAGAAAGGATGCAGCTGCAGTCAGAAAATATACGATTGATGAGAGAGCTATCGAGTGTAAAGGAGGAACTGCGCCTTTCGAAGACGGAGAGTCTGGCCATGGAGCAACTGGAGAGAAACGAAATCTCGACTGAGGAGAATCTATCGGCTCTTACTGTAGAGGGAATCCGTACGACGAAGACTGAAAATACAGCGGTACCTCTGGCTCTGAACATATGCTCAGCTGCAGCAGAGGGGTTAATGGCAGCTGCTCGGAGTGAGGATCTGGCGATGAGAAAGCAAATCTCGGAGATGGAAACCAAGTTGATTTCAGAAGGACAGAGAAACGTTATGCTCGAGGATGAAAAGACCCATATAAGAGAGGGTCTGCTGCAAATCGTGGAATATCGCAAACCTGTTGGGGACGCAGTATATATACTGTGGTGTACCCCCGTAGTGGAGTTTGAGACCCTACGACGAGAACACAACAGGTTATCATCCTCTAACGATGATCTCAGGACTGTCACTGAAGAAAAATCCAAACTTGGGAAGGAGAATCAGCGATTGCGTCATAAGATAAACCAACTCCTCAATTTACCCCCCTAGTGCATGGCGCCCATTAATTGGTAATGGTGCTCGACTTTGTAATTTGGTCATTATGTTCTCCGCTCTCTCGGGTAGTTTTAACGTCTTTTAGAATTCGTTTTCCTGCCATAGATCTTTTTATTTTCTATTGATCAAACCTTCCTACGCCTACATGCACCTATAGCTACTACACGTGCGCGCCATCTGGATCGAAGACCTGCACGCATGATTTAATGTTCGCGTTGGAGAATGTGAATGTTACCAGCATATATACTATATTATTACTTTTATTATGTTAATTCAGCAGTCATCAGCATGATTCCATTCCTGTCATTTCGTCGTTTGACCGGCTCTATTAGAAGATATTATCATTATTCCTATCTTTATCGAATACTATACACTACCTGATATATGACCATGCATACCTACTCGAAATAAGAATATGGGTAAATGAGGATTTCGTAAAAATCGGTATGAGTAAAATTACATTAACCTTGTAAGTGCATGTAGCTATCCATTTCCCGAAACAGAACGTACATACCATCATGTGGATCTGGAGAAATTATGCCTTGGCTATTTTAATTGAACACTCAAGTACCTACATATCTCATCCCATAAACTCGGTTGCCCCCCACCACGAAAGAAAAAACCCAATAGCCCACCAACCTCGGACTGAGGAGATGAGCTTAGAAGAGGACTGGTTCCAGAGGGGGTCAAACCCTCGACCTTGGCGTTAACATCTCTTGATATTAGCACCACGCGCTAACCAACTGAGCCATGGAACCATGCTCCTGCACAGGCTTTATTATATATTTAGGCTATGGAAAGAGAGGGCGCCTTAATTAATGATGTAATAAATAAGGAAAGGGGGGGGCGCCTTCATGCACTGTCACTCGTTGTTTCGGTGTTGTGAGTGATAGTTCGTGAAGTCAGGGGGGCTAGATAGGTGGAGGGAGGGGCCGGCCCCTCATGTAAGGAGAATCCCGTTTAAACCAAGTGGGCTGTGCAATTCGACCTTGGGACACATATATAATATGCCATTGCAAAAGGATTGCCTTGGATGGCTAAACAATAAATATGGCTGAGTGATATTTGTGCTATTAATACATATCTGGTTACAAGCAATACATGTATAGAAGTGCACCCGAGATGGTCTGACAGACCTAGTATGTATAAGTGGGGGTGCCTGACTATAAAGCTAGGTGCTCTATGAAGTCCGCCGTATAATGTGCGTACGTCGGAGCACAAGCTTCAAGGCGTCAAGATTAATACGCAATATATCCTTTACTTTGCTGGCAGTGGTACCGCATATAGTTCGGGGGGTGTCGAACGAGTTGTCCCAATATGTACGTACATAAGTGTAGAAATATATAGAGTGGACATGTATTAATATCATGGTTTGCGAGATATACGTAGCAGAAGACGCGGAAGATTGCTTATGTATATAGATTCTAGAGAACGTTTGAACACTATATATAGTAGAGATGGCAATACTTAGGGATAGGATAAAAAGGGTGATATATTCGCGCGCCCTCGAGGGGTTTTTTGCTAGCTGTGCATACATAAGTACCTCCCTTGGTGACGTCCATACGCATATAGGTACATGTATTTACTATTGCATTATGTTTCTTCGATAACTGCTCAATTTGAGACAGACGTTCAGTAAAGTCATGCAGGAATAATTGCCCATATAAGTAAACATTGCACAATACTTAGACCGTATGCATAGTAGAGTAACGTTTAGTACAAAAATCTGTGAATCGATTATATGTTCCTCAGATTCCCCCCCCACGGTTAATTCGACAAAACGGGTATGTAACATGTGGCATCCAGTCGGCTATTCACCCATTCTCAGATCAAGACTCCGATGGCGCATGCAGCAACAACTCCAAAAGCACAACAACATACATATGTAGGTACTTCTAGGCCGTATGTTATTTCTCTACCCCGCCAATGACTGACTCGAAACCCCCCCCCCCACATTTCCGGGCTTGGTTCTCTAAAAGACACGTAGGTTGGAGTAGTACTCTAGTTGTAGCCTTTGGCACTTTGATAAAATCTCTAACCAAGTGTGTGGTCTTGTAACGTACCCATCTCCACCGTCCCAAATCCCCTCCTCCTCCTCCTCCTCCTCCTCCCCCCCACCCCCTTACCCCACCATGCGCACCAGACAGACAAAACGAAGCACATCGACCTCCGTCCCGGCCACGATAGACTCAGAGTCAAAGACAGAGACTCTCCCAGAGATCACCCGACTGAGCCTCGAGAACGACCGTCTCGCTTCGGGGCTCGTGCGGCTGAATGCCGAGAACGCACGCCTTACGGTGGAGAACGAGGGGGTTTACGCTCTAAGGGTTGAGCTGGCGACGGTGAAAGAGAAGCTATCTAGAGCTAAAGAAGAGCTCGCGAGCAAGAACGAGGAGGTGTTGCTGTCAACTCCCGGCGAGCCAGCCCAGGCTAATGGTAATCATCATCATCATCATTACCATGATGAAATATCCAAGGTCAAAGAAGAGCCCTCAAAAAACGTCAAGACCGTGGAACGGCAGCGAGATGAGATTGCAGTGTTGCAGGCGGAGATAAAGAAGTTGGAGTGTCTGGGGGGGGCTGGCAGCCATAAGGTGCAGGGCGGCGAGAGACTGGCTATTGATGCGCTTCCCAAGATGATCAGAGATGAGGTGTTGGTGGCTTTACGGGGCGAGCTAGCTACGGTGAATGAGGAGCTCTCCAGGTTCAAAGAGAAATCCTCAAAGCATGTGGAGGAGAAGCTGCTTTCCAACTTTAAGAATAAGCACCAGCGGGCGGAAAATATGATTGAACAGCAGCGTAATGAGCTTGAAGTGCTGCGCGAGGAGATAAAGAGACTGACAGCCCTGAACGATGAGACGGGAGTGGGTCTACATAGGCTATCCATGGTTAATTCTGAACTCAAAAGGGTCAGAGAAAGCCTCTGGAAAGAGAAAAACACCATCATATATCAGGGCATTGAAATTTCCGCCCTAATGGAGGAGCAGTCTCGACTCCAGCATGCGAATGACCGGCTGGAGACGGCGAACGCGGATCTGAAGCTAAAGAACCGCAGGCTCAGCAAAAATCTTTCTACCATATTGACGGAGGGGGCATCTAAGGTGGAGCTACAGATCTCAAACGCCGACTTAAAACTAGAGAACCGCGTATTGAATGAGAGGCTTTCCGCATTTCAGCAGGAGGAGGCGGAGAGGGCGGAACTGAAGGGGAGGGGTGATGGGTTGAATCAGAATTCTGGAGGGACTGGGACGGAAGAGGGTCAGGCACATGAATTCGACGCGGGGATAATACCGCTGCTGATGAAGAAGACATGCGACGGGGATGATGCGGTGGTGGGGAATAAAGAGCTGCTGGATATAATTAGAGCGGGTCCGGGAGAGGAGGCGGCGGCAGTGGGGGGACAGGAGGTGATGGATACCTCTAGCTCTGCGGAGACGGTTGAAGACGAAACACAAACCATGGAAACCGAAAACAAAATTTCGCAGACTACATCCGATGAAGCGCTGAAAGAGTGTGGGGGCCCAAAGGAGGATATTCCTGAGAAGATGGAGGACCTTGAAGATTGTCTGACTTTAAAGGACTGGGAGGATGTTTCGGTGGAGCTGAGTAATGAGACCACCAGGATCGATACAGAACAATCCTCAAACCAGCTATCAGGAGTGACGGCACAGTTAGACCAAGAAACCTCCATACCTCCGGCTGGAGACGGCACATTTGCCGAGGTAGTCGTTGAGGCAAAGGAGACTATGCTAATGTCGGTGAACCTGATAGAGGATGACAGGTTTGTAGGAATCAATGTGGGTTCGGCTGCCGTGGGGGGCGAACTTCATGATAAAATGGAACAGACAGCGTATAAGACCTTTGAGAGAGCCGAATGTCTATCTTCCGGTGACCTACAAAAGACCACGCGGCAGTCAGAGGGCAAGCTGGCCTCTGAAACTACGGCAGCAACAGATACATTAGAGGAAACCGATACATTGGGACCTATAGCAGTTAATGAAGAAGCCCGAACGAATACGGAGGATGAGGGGCTGCCAACGGGGGACAACAATTCGGCCCGTTCGGCAGTAAGGCAAAACAGAGTTTTCAAAGGTCAACGCCGAGCGGGGGGGGTTGGCGATGCGGAGCTTGAATCACCATAAACGCCGTTTTGGCCTGTTTCCGGGCGGGTTATAGTTGTTTCAGATAATGCGGGTTCATCCACTGTGACAACTAGTCGACAATAGTACGAATCACTTATAGGAGGAAGGATTTAGCCAGAGAACATCGGGAGATATCTCAGCTGCGATGAGAGGAGAGTTATAATGGTTGACCTGTTGAGGAACATGGTGGATCCATGGAGGGAAGAAACTTCGATCGATACTTGAAAGTGGGAAATTCATTGCGGGGAGCTTTCACTGCCAGTACTCCCAGATGTACAGCCAGCTCAAAAGAGTTGCTTTCAAGCTTAGACGTCGAAAGACCACTGGCCTGGGGAGAGTTGGGACTTTACTGCTATACTATATTCTTCTTCTTGGGTTGAGCCTCGAGTACTATACTATAAGTTTCATGATTTCTGGTTTCTGATCCATTTGCAACAATATAAGAAAACTACGGTTTCTACAGACGAAGTAGTTCTATTACCCCCTACCTGTTCACTCTAACTTCTACGTACGTACTCGTGGCCAGAAAATAGCTTTTCTTAGAGTGTCACGATTATTTCTTGCTGGCACGCCGCATATTCCCCGAGATCAGACTTCTATAAACTCTATTGTGTATCTCCGGGTACATGTATTAGTCTATTTATTAATGGTGCACATGTCATCCTATTGGCGCTCAAGACATGCATGAAAATTCCTCTCATACATCAGTATATTATTACTACATCAATTCGATCTATTACTCGAGAAACTGAGAAGAATATGATGAGAATATATAGCGTAGGTTTTTATTGAATCGCAATTGCATAGTACATACATGTCTTCATAGCTAAGGAACTTGGAGCTAAAAGTATTCGCACTACGTTACCGACCCCCTGCAGTCGATCGTTAATTCGGAGGGCCCATTATATTTTGCATAACAATCGGAATTTTGGGCTCCGCGGCAGTAGAGAGAACCCTTACACTACTCCCCGTAGGGTTCAATATCCTCCGAGTTTTCCTATCCATTTCATGACACTTTCTGGATGCAACTCGTCAATATTCGCCGGATAAGGCCTAACAAGCCTATTCCCGGCGCCCTTGGTCCAGAACGCAGTGCCCAGGGGGGCGATGTGGGACTATTTGATGTAGAGTTAAATTGTTTTTTTTTTGGGGGGGGGACTAATTTAGGATTAGAGTGGGAAACTGGATGTAGATATTTCTGGAGAAGGGGGAAATGGGTTTGCTTCATGCCATGTACTAGGTAGATTGCCAGTTCCCTTCTAGGGTCCCCGAGCCCCCTAGATAAATATAATTAATTCTATCTCACATGCAACTGAGTAATTAAGGTTATAATTAATTAACCACATGGAAATTCTGGCCTATGGGGATATGAAATGTTTTAACGTACGTAACCCAAACCTCTATAAATCCGGGTCCCTTAGCAGTGTCGCTTGCTCATGATCATAAAGACGCATCTATCGCTCACGTGATCACTTATCAGATTCTATCGATAGCATCGAAATGATAGTTATGACGATATTTCGGTAAAATCACGACCGTTTAACTTGGAGGATATTAGGTATTCATCTCAGCTCAAACTTCAGAGACAACACCGCTGTAGTATTATGTCCTACTTATGTGCTAATATACATGTACTACTACCTGCTTATTCATCCGCCAAGTCTTACCAGCCTTGATCGCACTTTATTATCTACATATCATCAAGTTCCTTAATACCGCCTGTCCCCCAGGGCCTATCAATAACAACACATATCAGAGGGCCATAGATAATTACATCTAGTCGTTGAACGTCCTCGTTAAGGACGGTGACCTCCCGAGCGTGCTCGTGATCGACCATGTAGCATCCGGATCCCTTCTGGAGAGGTATCGTACGGTTAGTCTCGTACCACCGCCATCACCACACACCCCCAGCTTTCTCTTTTGTGTTCGACCGGTATTTGCTCTCCCAACGGGCAGGAAAGTAGAGTTCTAGGAGATGTTCTCCTCTCTTTCCTCAAGATGGATACCCCCCGTGCTAGATAAATCGCATCCTACTTGGCTTGGCCAATTAATTGGTCGACTACCCATTTGCTCGGCGACCCCTTCGGTCGATGAGTGAGTGATTTGCTCAATGACCCACCCGGTCAACGAGCTGTTGATGACCCATCTGGCGTCTACCAGCGTTTACTTCGTAAGCGACTCATCTGGTCATCGACGAGCTACATGGTGTCCTTCCACCAACCAAGCATAGTTTGAAGATATCCAGCTAGAGACCGGCGTCGGAGCACATCCCCTACTTGGTCAGGTGTGTCTATGGCTATAACCTCATACCGACCGGCCAAAGGGCCATCACATCGAGCCCGGCAACAGCGCGGGAGCATGCCCCCTACTTGGTCAGGCTGTTCCTGGCTATTTGCCCTCAAGGCGCTGGTCTCTAACCGCGTGCTGGGTGGCCTCGCGTCGCTCGGCGCGCGGTGCGGTTGGTGAGTGTGCGCTTAGTTCTCTACCAATGACCCGACAAGGAAGTCGCCAGGCGTTGGTTGGAAGGGAAAAAGCTCCCCTCACCGTTCCATGCGCCAAATCATTATCAATGGGGATATGGTCGGCGGCCCAGTCAACGCGATCGGGGTTCTTACCCAGCCAGCTGCCGCAAAGGCGAAACGAAAAGTGAGGGTTTATACCTAAACTTCCTTCTTTCTTACTAACTCACCTGGCAGACGGGTGTGGAGAACGGGGGAAACGAAGAGGGAACGGGGAAGGGAGAGAAGAAAAGGAAAAGAACAGGAGGAGATACTCTAGCAGCGGCCACGTTAGCGGAAAGTAGTAATAATACATCATATCGCCGGATGACTGCCGATACAATGTGCAAGCTTCCAAGTGGTGCATTTGTGGAAACAAGCCTAGCGAGGTCATCTGTAATTGAGCTTTTTGATCCGTCCATTGAAAAGCTTTTCGATCCGAAGATTGGCGGGAAATCCTCGCATAGGTGCCATCATGGCTTGATATGGATGAGAAATTTGTGAAGTCAATGGAGCGATTTTGGGACGTATGTCTACGCCATTTACTCTCTCACTAATTTCGAATCCTCCGACCATTTTGCTCTAGCTAGTGCCCTTTATTTCATGTGTTGATTCTCGTCAGGCCGAAACACCTGCCTAGCTTCGAAAGGCCTTGAGTACCACCTCTTTCCTCAAAGATAATGAACAGTATAGCCGTGAGAAGTATTATGAGCTTGGTTGGATTGATTTGAGCTTCAAGATGCTGTACGTATAATGCAACTGTATCCTATATATGCCTATGCATGGCTGCTTACAACCTTCAGCCTGCCCAAGATAACAATGGGCCTGGCCATGGAAACTTCAAAGACGACGGCAAGAATAGCAGTGAATGGCTATGCGACACGAAGAAAGTGGCCGAATCTCTCCATGAGATGCTCTATCGGCTTCAAGGCCATGCCAAGCAGGATGAAAAGATATTACGAGAGATGCACATGGCGGGACTTGTCAGCGCAGGTAAGCGTTTTTATGGCCGGATTCCCTAGTACTCGCGCTAATCGACCGCAGGATTGCAATGCCAGGTCCTTCATATGACTTATGCGAAGGGTCATGTATGTATTCTCAGTCAAGACCAATTGTTCCATGTGCCTACCACTGTTGAGCCCAGGAGGTTTTGTCCATTGCTACTTAATACCTGGCATATGAAGGTACTTTCCTTGCCTCGATTCTCGCACAAACTTTAGCAGCTAATAGTTATATCTCTAGAAGATTTCCCGAAACACAGAGGTGTCTGTCAGAAAATACGGGCTTGGAACCACACTCTCAGACCTACTGGCACCCCCGAGCATTCCCGGTTCCTGGGCTTCTTGTCCTATCATTCCTCCCTCTTGCGATACAGAAGATGAAACGTCTCCTCTGGCCATTGTAGAGTAGTGCTTCCCGCATGTCTAAACTATGATCTAGCTTTGACGTGTTCGTATTGTTCTATATAATTGTGACTCGGGCTTTATATAATTTTTATTTCTATACATAAATTAGCCGCTCAGAGCTACTTATTTTGCTTTCACCTTAAGCTATATATATACTTAGGCAACCGTTGGTTTATGTCAATAATGATCTTGGACGTGAAGCTGCGACATGAAATTCTACTGTCCAAGTACTGATCTATACGTTCATCGGTGATGAATGAATGGGAGGAAACATGAAGTGAGACGGATAAGCTGGAATGATAATATCTTCCTGCATTGATAGAGGAGAGGGGGTCCCAGTCTCCCCCCTCTCCGACTAAGTAACATGAAGTACTCAATTCCCTAAAGAAATTTGCCACTGTGGTTTATACTAAAGTCTCTACCCAAAAGTTTTCGTGAAAGGGCCAATTACCACCCAAACTAGGTGGAACCAGGCTCAAAGTGTAGAACCACAACACAATTAATTTTAGCGGTGAACAGATTTTGACCCTTGGGAGAAGCCCTTTGCACATTTTTGAGCGGGTAAAAAGAAGTGGTTAAGGTGTAATAAAGTATTTTAGTGGAGAATCCGTTGCTAGGTAGACTTGTATGGGTTTCGCCACTCAACTGCTTTTAGGCTTTCACGAAAACTTTTGGGTAGGGGCTTTACCATGACTGGCCCTTTACATAATATCTAACCCTTAGTAATTGTGGTGATCGTGATACTCTATACGATCTATAGGTTACCATATAAGCAGCTGCTATCGATAAGGAGGCTCCGGGAAACATTCCGATCGCGACAGACAAGAATTGGCTCCGAATCCGACACAAGGGAATCTTAGAGCTAACGCTCGGCCCTTACCAGTCTTGCATACTGGTTGCGTGAATAAATAAATCTATACGTCCGGCAAACAACATACGCAGGAAATGCCTACCACATTGATAGACCCGCGGCCCGGCCTCTCAGTGCATGTTATAACAGCTCCCCTGCTTTACCCTCGAATATGAGGCAGACTTTTCCTCCGTTTAGTCGCCTGAGTACAGTGGGCGAGTTCTATGTCCTACCAATAGTGCTGGAGCCACTGCTTTGTCCCTCTTACTGTAGGACACCAGTCACGCTGACACAGCAAGCTCAATCAATTCCAATCCTATGTGGTAGAAAACTGGCGAGCTCCAAAGTCGAGTGATAATCAATGATTGATACGTTAAGCACCATTGGTTGGTTGATTGATGCATGCAGCCTGTAGGCTATATATGGCAGTTTATAAAGAGTAGTACTAGTACAACCTAAGAGACTTTTAAGCAGCAGCAGCCAACGGTATTTCCAAACCCCCACCATACAACCTGATGCCGGTTATGGGGCGCGAGGAATGAAAATGATCATTTCGGTGCGTTCCCCATTAGGAACGGTTAACTTTGACAAATGGTGGAACTATTCAAAACTCAGCAAAAAAACCTATCAATAGAAAATAATTCTTGAGTAATCAAAGACCATCAATCTTCTTCTACAATGAACCGTCATCTCACCCGTCGCCCTTGTGAATCTACGCCCCCACAGGAGAACTATTCCCCCGAAAAAATCTGTAATAATCAGTCCCGAACAAACAACGTAACAAGGCAGTGCTCACAACCGCGTGGTAAGCTATCATTTGTTTTTTCTTTGCGTAGCTCATTATATTAGCAAGTGTTCACAATGTCAAATGATCATTGAGTCCCTCGGCTGAGCCTGCGACGATTGTCTAGAACACGAATATTAATTCTACCTACGAAATTTCCTTTTAATATCCGCCATTATTGTGGTCTATCGTAGCACAAGCACTCCGCCCAGGAAACTAATACGCTGACATCATTCTGTACCGGCCTCAAGGCATGGAATTTCGCCAGCGAGATCGTATCGCATGCCTTACAAGGCTATCCGGAATCCCATGACAACGGACTGGGTCCGGAGCAACGGCTTGAAACGTACTTGGCTTACTCTCCCCAACGCTCCGTCTCGTTCAAAAGGCTTCAACCCATCCTGATTGGATGAAACCTGATAGCACCCCGCACTGATCACCACCAATCTCATGACTTATGCTACCAAATATATTGACCTATCGCTTTTGCCTACTTATCACAATCTCATACCCCGCCATTTCGTGCCGCCCCTAACCCTGACTGACCCATCCGCCATGGTTTGAGTTGCGAATCATGTAGTATCACTCGACTTTGCTCTTTTTCTTACCGCGAATACGGGAGAGGTCAGTATTTATTTTGTGGGCGAAGGACACAGAAAACCCTGGGCACTAGCGCAGGACCTGAAGAAAATTTTAGGTGTAAGATGTGATGATGAGGTTACTGAAATCGCTCTAGCTACTAAATTAAGGTACAGATTATACCCAGTACATAATATACGAGCAATTGTCCGTAATGAGATTGAGATAGTATGTGTTGTCTGGCTTTTTCTAGGGGTTGAAACAGAGAGTACGATGCTTGGTTTAATTACTGGTCAGATATTATATAGTAATCAATAAAACATACTGTGCCCTCACGGTAATGACAATATATACCGTGTAACTGTCATAGGCACTGACTAACTCCTAGATACTACCAAACATTACTGCGGCTTTCTCATGTCCCCGAATTAAGACAAGTATGAATTATCAATCAACCAAAGTCTAAAGTCAACATAGAATCGGTGAATACTTGAGTGATAAGATGTGATTCGGCCATGCCCGGGGACATCTTGGCATAGTATGTATGCAGGGATGGCTGCCCCCTTCCCCAGGCTTAGTGGGATGTGACATCCATGAAGGAAACAGGAATATGAACTCGCCGTTACTATTACTAATTAAATGACTGATCCGCCTTATCCTTTAGGCAGCAATCAAGCAGCGCGCCCGGGGGGTAGACACGGAGGGATAGACTCACCTAAGCGTCGGCGGCCTTGGGCTGCGTTTGATGCAGACCTCTAGCCCTTGGCTGAAGCTAGGTATGTATATATAATTTTCACAGATAGCTAGTAATATGTTCGATCAATCGCTCTTTACGCTATTAATATTAACTGCATTGGTAGGGTTTTCGCCTTTCCCAAATCGTGATTACATTCTCCAAACCTTGAAATTACACCCCACATACACGGGAGTACTATGGCTATCAATAGCGGTCTGTCCGTTTCTCATATGGGTTCTATTTATATCCAAGAGATCGAGACGGAAATTGGCAATTCGGGACGCCCAATAGAAGCTCGCAGGTCATAAAAGACCCTACATCTGCAACAGCGTGCGCCAAGAATAACATCTGAAAAGATCATTGGGAGATGTCCAATGGCCAATCGATAAGGGAAAAGATCATGTCACCGTGCAGCAAAATATTTTAGATATCAATCACGAAGAAGTAGAAGGGATGAGGGTGTAATAACATTAAATTAAGTAAAACATTAGTAGTAACCAAAGATTACATGTAACGGGCCAAATACCCAAGTGTTCAAGTACAATCATTTCCATCCATATCACAATACAGCGCCCAGTAGCTTCAAGACATAGGAAACACATATACATGCATCCACATTATAGGGACGGTCGCACGAGGGAGATCCATCTACACTATTCATCTCAGCGACCAAGCCAGGGAGTCAGCCGTTTAGCTTCTCAACCCAGAAGGCCCCAAGTAACCCCAATCAAGCCTGACGGCCTCAATCATCTTGTAGCAGTTCAATCGGGCATACACATCGGCACCACCGAGTCTGCCAACCCACTTCCTGTTCATTGGTCCCTCGCAATAATCGGTCAACCATTCTCCGTAGGCGCTGGTCCTGGCCCAGGCGTTCTCGGGGTTCGCAGCAGCGGCAGGGCCAACGATCTGAGCAATGAGCGCAGTACTAGCGTCGACGGCCTCGATACAGATCTGCTTAAGATCCATGACATACTCCCTCTGAATCTCGACATCCGCACGGTTTCCAAGACGGGTAACGTGACCACCAATGTAGTAGTCAAAGTCGTACTCGAGGATCTGGTCGTGGGCCTTTGTCCAGCCGGGAATGTACTCGGATGCACCAAGCTCGCCGAAGGGGACCCATCCGGGGAAGACCACATCAATCAAGGCGAGGACTTTCTGCTGAGGAGCGTAGATGAAGATGTTACCGACAGCGTGGTTGTCACCCTTGTATGAGAGTTCGACGGTCTGGTTTCCGACCTCGAGAGTCATATGCTTCTCAAAGGTGACGGTTGGTACGGGGACAGGGGTGGAGCCCTGATTGAGGACTTCAATTATCCGTTCTTTGGATAATTCCTGTGCGATAAAGGTGACATCCGCATCAGCCCAATAGGTGGCGCCTAGGGCATGATCGGCGTGGCCGTGTGAGTAGACGAAGTGAGTGACCGGAATATCGGTCACATTCCCAATGGCGTACATGCAATTGCGGCCGATAAGGGGGGGGCAGTCCATAACGATGACACCTTCGTCGGAGACAAGGAACCATGACTGGTACTCGCCGCCAAGGATAGCATAGGCTCCTCCACCGAGGTGCTGGGTAAGGTAACCTTGCGCAGGAATTGTATAGCCAAGGGCAGTCTCAGGGAGAGGAGCCCATTGTTTTGTGCTGTAGTTTGAAGTTTCCGCGCTTCGGGGGCAATGGGCGAAAGCACTAGAAATGAGGGCAAAGCCCGCAGAGAGGAGAGAGGAGCGCATCTTTGTAGTCTGTTTGGTGCAGTGAGTGTATGAAAGAATGAAGTCGACGATGCTGTGGACGCTGTGTATGTTGTGGATGGTGGACTGCAAAGGATGGGAGGAGGAGGGGATCTATATATGGTTTTTGTTATCAGCCGTGATATTGCTCTCGTCTGAAAGATTACAACATGGGGGTCCCGTAAAGGGTATCGTTGGAAAAGTAGGGAGGGCCACACTGAACGCCGAAGGTTGTAAAAGACCCAAGGTATTCACCTCTAGAGTAGTTGGTACATTGAGCAGAGACATCGCACAAACTGCTGCGGGCGATCAGTCACACTCATGACTTAGTCTCAGGCCAGACAGTCCGAGGAAATGATCCTAGGACACGGGTCGTTTTCCTTGGTCTGCTCTCGTGGGTTCCTTGGACCGTTAATGTTGGACAAGGCATCAAGTTGCTAGTACTACTAACCACCGCTACTACCTGTGGGGTGCTATGGCGCTACGGGAAAATGTTGTCCCTTCCGTTCGTGGACCTTCCAACATTTTTTTCATGGGGTACCAACGGAAGAACCTTTACAAGGTCCAGATGTACCTCATCCCTGGGTCGTAGGAACATTGGTGAGACATTGATCCGGAGCTATAGATAGGTCTCAGAAGGGGCCGGCGTTTCTCACAGGATGGGTGTTGTGCCTGACAAAAGGTACCACAAGCGTTCTAGCTAGTAACACAACCTTTTTTTTTTTTTTTTTTTTTTTTACGACAGAGCAAATCGCAGGCGCAGTTCGCACGGCAGGGCAGGGCAACTTCCTTCAAAATGTAGGCGAATATAGGAATTCTCGAGAGCGATCTTTAGTTAATGATCCTTAATAGGAAGAGAAAAAGAAAGGAGTGCCCCCCACAACATTCCCGATTCAGAACTCCTGATATCTTGGCAGAGTCTGTTGGCACGCATACGGGGTGAGCTGGATTTGATTCCTCATCTCTGCAGGGCAGATTACATTGACCGCAGAGGGTTCACCAATTGTGCTTCAAGAAAAGTTACCGTATTTAGCTATGCATAGTAACATGTCTTGTCTAAAAGGTTATGCAGAGAACAGTTGATCGTTAGATGGCGCACGTGCGCATCTCACGAGAGAAAGTGCCTTTACTCGAGGCTGAAGGATTTTGTGCAGTTATTTGCCCAGATGACAATACCTCAGCCCCACAAGCTATTTATTATCGATAATTCGGATAAATTTCTCCTGCAGGTGTCTGTGGCGTATCTGTGGCTATTGCAGTACCTATTTGCTCCCAACATTTGTAAACGTTAGTGTCTAAGAGTTTAATGCCACGCCTCCTGTGGGTAATTATAGACTTATCAACCAACGTCCTCCCAGCTGATTGAGGCGCATCCCAAGTGCAGCTGAAAATCACTTTCGCGGATCAGACGCAGCAAACAACTACAAGCGAGATTTTACTCCAGTCGGAATTTATCTTTCCTATCCCCTCGACCTATAACTGGCGCAGATAAAGAGGTGTTTAGCAGTGGATATACTCTTGAGTCTAGATACAGACAGATAGAGTTTATAATCTATTAGGTAGAGGGGGGGGGGGGGGAAGGTCTTACTGCTTCCCAAAGTTAGGCTTAGTGTGGCGTGGATGGACCGTATCGATAATTATACTCCCCCTCCTGGCCTCCACCCTCCCCTGAAGTGTATCCCTGCTCGCTTGTTTCCCAGGCGCAGTTAATTAATTAACTATGATGTAGCTTCCTAGCTATAGCTGTTCTTTAAAGTACTCTAGATTATATATACGTATATACCCTAGGACAACTGTCGTTCCCCAATAATCCCACTACCATGGAGACGAGATGTTAAGCTCCACCTCTTAGATATCACTTCGTGTTCAATGTCAAAGTGGGTTAGGGTTATTTGTCGATCATATTCCCAAAATAACCCACTCCCCGGATCCCCCCACCCCACCCTTTTTTCGAATTCGGTAGTCCTTGCTTCTATGTGCTGTCCACCACCACCACAATCATCATCACCACCACTGCCCATTCCTGGTCGCTTCTCTAGCCTGGGCACCTTAAATTTTGCGCGAGGCTTATATATTGTGCCACACACTCATAACTGGTTTTTAAATCTTGTAGCGCCCCTATATATAGTGTTCGATGCACCACATATATATATGTTTCTCTACCCCACTTAATCCCATGATCTGATAATCTGGTTGTGATAAAACACGTAGCTACATAGTTTATTAATTATGATGTACCCGTAATTGTCAGCTAGCTACAGAGACATTGCAGCACCTGAAGTGTTCTGATATACCGTAGTATTTGAGAAAATTCGTTGCGCTGCAGCAGGGGTATGAGCCAACCAGAGGCAGTATTTAGACAGATTTGGTAGAGAAGACCCCTGCTGCAGCGCAACGAATTTTCTCAAATACTACGGTAAAACCCACTCCCGAAGGGATAAAAAGGGATGGCCGAATAGAGCGGGCAGCCGTTCATCCGGACATCCGAGATAACCTTTTGCGGTCTCCGCTCATTCGGTGACGCCAGAAGAGCAGCTTCCTCTGGCAAGAGACGTGTCTCCAGTAGGAACAGCGAGACATTCAGCATTCCCTATCGGGATTCCAAATACATGAGAGCAGGCCAATCAATGACTTATCAAGATTCAGAAGTGTGATAGTTACCTAAAGATACATGGTCCTGTCCTCAGCGGGAAGGCTACAAAAAAATTTTTTTTCTCTGTCGGTGACTTTGGCTCGATGTATGTACGTACAAGGGCATTCTTGACATGCACATGCCCCTGCCCCCCTATCCAGGCTATCCTTATACCCAGTCACTATCTATAGGAAACGATCGTCATATGGGAAGGCAGTAACCGTATCATTAGGGATTGAGCAAGACAACCCATTTCCAAATTTGAGAGTTTGAAACTTTGGTAGTGCTAGATACAGTAGGATACATCCTGAGCTGGCAACTTTCGGCTTTTTTTCCTTTGATCCTCCTCCTCGCTGTCAACCAGTTATCTCGGGCTTCTTTCATCCCGTATACGCGTGTTCTCCTCTTCGCTTCTTTTCTTTTCTTTTCTTTTCCTTTTTTTATTTTCCCGGATACCAGGGCCCGAGGGGGGGTTATTGTCTTACTGCTGCGTTGGTTCAAAAACTAGCTCGACGAGTGACAACGAGCAGAATTCTAGACTTGCTACGCGTTGTAAATATTTAGGGCCGCGCGCGAATGAGTCAATTTGGTATATTCTAGAAAAAAAGCCTTTGTTGATATATAGCTAGTAGTGGGACACAGGATTAAAACAGAGTATGATTTATGTTTATAGATATAGCTAATTAAATTAATTAAAACATTCTAGAATATATACACATGTCGATGTATCGCCGTCGGTACATACATCCTCGACCCATTGACAACTATACTTTATACCATGAATTATTAGTGTTATTATTATCACTATTACTATTACTATATTCAGGCGTTAGGCCTCCCGTGAATTATCCGCTACATGGTATCCTGTCTTAATCTAAACCCTGACCAAGCCTTACATGGCACGGATATTACCACGCCACCCAAAAATATTTGACGCCTTCTGCGGCTGAGCTTTTCCCCTTTCCATGATAACGATCGACATGTTGCGGGTCGATCATTCCCTAACATGATTAACCTTATTTTTTCTATGGTGATAAAGTACTCGATCTTGGGTCGTCCGCATAAGCGAGTTTAAGTGCCCGTCAAGAGGTGCCACGCCGGTCGCAATCAATCAATTGAATTCAAATAGGGTTAGGAATGTACCTCAATTGCAGAGTATTAAACGGGAGGTACCGTTAAGTTGTTCTACTCTAGAGTACCATACTCTACTCTACATTACATGTACTTACATGTTGTATGTATTTATATTTACATGAGTACATATCTTATAGAGTACATATGTCTCTCGTATGTACCTGCTCAACTCTCTACTCGCAGGGTTGTAACAACGAGTACCTACATGTTCCCTTCAGCTGCCCAGATTCGGTCATTGATCTATATATCTCTCTGTTGCCTTGCATATAACCACTATTCTAGGTCTCCCCTCCCTCCACAGTACCCCCCGATTTAGTGCCTTGCATGGATAACGCATGACAACCGCATCTTACACGACAGACATCTCTCTCTCCCCCCCCCTTTCTTAATTAATTTCTTCTTCTTCCCCACCACGAGGCTGCACGATATTAACCTACATACGTACGTCTCCAAAGTAGGTACTATACTAGACCCACATAAATGCACTTTTGATCTGAGTCCGAGATAAACCACGCTGGACCTGAAGACTCGCTTACTAGAACATATGGTCAGACGATCGTGAGTGGGTTGGTCATTTGTCATGTTCGGCGAGTTCCTACAATCTGCAGCCAATATTGGGGGAGAAGTCAGGTACATACTGGAGTCAAAAGCACTCGCGTATCGAGCACTTGACCACCTATTGCTAAAATAAACAATGGCTGAAATTTTCTCCTTTGTAGTCTCTTGGCTGATTACCAGATATCAAAAATAAGTCATACAATTCACCGATCATGGTCAGTTTGACAACGTTCACGGCCTCACAGGATTCTACATTCCTCATGAACACATCCCCTATTTTTGCGAAATTCCACCAATGGCTGAAGGGCATATCCCTACTCTCGCTAGAGCACAAGGCAAGACGAGAGACGGTATGGGTGAAACCGATCAAAATTAGTGGGACTGCCGATCTCAACAAGTCTACTCTAGGAGGAAGTAATCGGTCTTGTCGCCGTGCATTAATTCAGATTTCAAACTTGACCCTGGGAGTCTATCGGTTCAACCGTTCTACCTGCTCGCTAGAATGTCGTGCTATCATGCGGGGAGTACCGTTCTAGAGGAACGGGATACGAGTGTGCCAATATACCCCAGTTTTGTGGCTTCCCCAATATATGTAGAGTACTATAGCGAAGTCCAAGTATGTCGGGGAGATGCATTTAGTGGATATTGAACTCTAACCCTGAATCCATGAACACGTATTCCGGAATTGTAAGCATGATAAATGGTCCATATAAGAAATTATAACTCGATATCCCCCCCCCCCCCAATCCCTTCTGTTTAGCCATCGTATGTTCCCGAGGTTAAGCCTGGATTTCAGTAATGTCAATTGGAAGTTTTTACAGTGCTTTTGAAATCAGGGCATTGGTTAATATTTAATTATGTACATTATAACACGCTGAATCCAAATGCCATTATCGAAAGTAGGTTCTACCTATTTGTAGGAGATAGATTCTCCCACATCCTTGAATTAGAAAGATGTAGCTTCTTGTGATCCCGCTAGTTCAAGATACTGGTGGTAGAACTATTGGTAAGGCCTATAGTTGTTTCAAAGGCCTTATTTTCTCTAGGGATGTATAGGATCCTGATGTGTATTGGCCGCGGTCTGTTCTCGGCACGGAAATTAAGAATATTCCTTTCCTTCCCCTCGGAGCGGAGATCTTTAATTTCGGGATTATGCACCCCGTTGTTTGCACCAAACATGAAAACAGCACCACTGTGTACTCCTTATGGGCCACACTAAACCAACCAAACGTTACCTTTCATGTGAGATCTAAGCCATGGTACATCCGACCAGGAAATTCGCTGGAAATTCACCTTAATTAGGGTTTCTTAACATCAACGCTATATTTACTAGCCACCATCTTGGCGTGCATAGGGCGGGGTAATATTTTGTCCACAAACTGTAGCTAAGAATTAGTAGATGTTTTGCCCAGAGAGAATTCCTAATAATTTGACCACTAGTGTGTCTCACACAGGATAGATTAACAGAATAGCGAAGGCCCACCTACGCAAGAAACTTCATCGATTACTTATACACCCATATCAAGCATGACCACTCTCGGGGCCGGCATCCGCATACTGCTACACGGCCAATGGCAGTTGTGTAGTAGGTCTTCCTGAAAGATAAGCTGATTCCATCCGTAGCCGTTCATGAAGGTGTATTAAGACATTGGAATATGACAAGAGTACTGGCACGGGACAAAGACCGGATATGCGAAAGTCACATTCCATATGACATGCGGGAGTAGGTACATATCGACACTCATGCTCTTCGAACGGTAAATGTCAAAGTTTACTCATCCTGCAGGTATAATTAATCCTATTTGTCGCACCAATACACATGATCTTTGCAGATGTGATTGAACCTGTCGGCGCTCCCGGGCCCGGGTAAGCAGCATAGAGGAAGCAGACATTCGTTGAATGAGACAATCGGATAAGATCTCTCTTATCTTACATATGAGCATCTCAAATACAACGACATGCCAACATATCTCAGCAGCGAATGAGAGTATAATCGGCGTATATTAAATGCAATGACGTTAAGGTCGAAGGTGCCCCTTGATCATCAGGTACCACATAAAGCTATGCATGTAAGATTGATAGAAGGCGGGGAATATCCCCCATTTGGCACACCACCCCGAGCTCCGACGTCGTATAACCAATCATGGAAAGAAAGGTACGCGTACCGATCCCTACTCCCTGGCTTCTGTGGGATCTGCAGGGGAATGTGACCTCCCCTTTCTCTATGGTTGTACTGAGACATGTATACTGAGAAAGTGTAATTTTGTGATCCGGTGCTCTACTCGCAGCAGGTAAGAGGTACCCGAATATGCAAGTCTTGAGATGCAATTCTTATTGGATTAAAAGAGGGAAATACACCAATTCAGTGCAGCTGCATTTTCGGGTACTTGTTACCTGTCGCGAGTAGATGGGAAGAGGATCTGCTGCAAGTCAAATAACAGGACGGGTGGTGGTCTGCCGTTGGTCCGGTGGTCTACCCACAGCGTCCATAGAGCGGTTAGATAGCATAACAGACCTATATAGAGCCATTCACAGGGGCTAAAGACCTCTCCCACTGGGAAACCATAACCTTAGGTATCAATACGAGGAACACTCATTGTCGTTTTGGGATGAGTGTTGGAATCGAGTGATATTTTGTGAGTCGGATATCTTCCGACACGACTTGGCGCTCTGTGGTTGGACCACGCTCTGCAGCCCACCTTGACCCCGCATATCAACACATTCGTAAGGAATGTTATTCCAATTGTCGATGAAAACTGCCGTGTTGTGTCAACTGCTTCCTTTTTGGCAGGTACCTGTTATTTCCTTAAAGTATGTGTGTCGAATCTCCTGCACGCGATTTTTCGCATTTAATTACTTGCGCTCGGGATATATTTGGGCTAGAAACCTCTGAATGGTACTAAATTCATGGTGAGAGGGCTATGCTAAGTATCCGCGGCTGTGAACGAACCCCTTTTCCTTCGCGCGTGAGATGAGAACTATAGTACTATCCCAATATTATTGTGGGTAGAGATAGTTTCATAGACCCCTGGGCCTCTGTCAAATTTTCGGACTTGAATCCTGAGGCCCAAAGGTTAAGAGGATCCAGCGATATTGAGGGGCATCCCAGAGAAGATTCTAAACAACTGGTACAGTCTTTCACCGTCTCTTGACGAATACTGCCAGTTGACGAACAGGGATTCCAAGTATATATCGCAAGAAACAGCCAACCTGCGAGATCTCCGGTCCTACAATTTCCATTGGCCTAAAGTCCCCTGTTCGTCAACTGGCGGTACCCGTCAAGCGACGGTGGACGACTGTACCTGTCGTAACTGATTGGGCGCATGCAGATCATGAAGCACCCGATCAGGTTGTCGACCATGTTTTGACAGGCCAAAGTACTAGATACGGCCTGATCTAAGGAATGTATAACTTTGAATAGGAAGTTGGCTATGTATATCTTGCAGGTCTCTGCATCATCTTGCTTGTGCTAGTTACTGGATATCGGCGTGTTGGGATGTTTGAGGGCTTGGCGCAGGTCGCATGACGGGAACATAAGATGCGTGCCGTTTGAGGTGTTACCTGTCTCCTATTTCCGGGAACCGGGCTGGCCCCTTTTTACAATACAAGACAAGAATAGTAGAAGTGAAGTAATGAGTGTGACTAGTATGGAAAGAAAGCAGTACTAAACCACATGCGGCGAATATCCGAGTGATATTGTATGGTTCTCGCAATTTATTTTCCTTATTCCCGCACCCAAACGCATTCTCACACTTTATTCAATTAATGTGTTTATGAGAGCCCTTAATTAAATCATAATTATATCTATGGGGAACTAGCTATGCCCCTCAATATCTCTTTGTCGATAGTTGCCCTGCTATAATAGGGGAATTTTATTTGTATGGAGGAGCAATGAGATCTGTTAGTGGAACCACACAAGGTTTGTCTTTTCTTGGGGGAAGAGTTTACTGAGAGCTTCTGTATGGACTTATGTTACGAGATGAAATAAGTACGAAACGTCTGGGTGGGGGGAAGAGCGGGCCCGGAAAATCATGCAGATAAGATAGAACCTTTTATGAAGCCCTGCCAAAAGCTGCCTGAAGCTAATCTCACCCACCAAGTAGAGGGATTTAGGCGCATGAAGAAAACAAGTCTCTATAAGGCTAAAATATGTTGATATACGGTGCCGCGTACCTTAGGGGTGACATAAATTGCATTGCTTATAACTTTTCAACAAAACAAGATACCAAAAATCTAACAGCCCAAGTTGTAGATATAGTTTATATGAAGACTTTGGTCTGTTGGATTTTTGATATCTTGTCTGGTTAAAAGGTTATAAGCGATGCTATTTACCTAGTTTTGCGTGTAGAAAGCGCCAAGACCTGGTAAAGTGGAACAGTTTTATTCCATTTATACCCTTACACTACAGACTTGTAGATTCTAAGGTTCTTATTGGTTCATAAGGGGACGGAGTGGCTAAGGTTGTTACAACTGAGGTACCGGCATGTAACCTTCAAGACGCGGCACCATACACCCTCATTCGTCCTGTATGCCCGCCATAAAATTTTATTAGACTAGGAACATTCTTTAGTCATAGATTATCACTCGATCGAAATATAATGTAGGGGATATAATATCAGACTTCGTTATCCTTTCAGCCTTGGGTACCAAAGAGGGATTTTGTATACCCTATAGGGCAGTACTCACATATGTGTGTTCCGGACGTGTAGTCCTAGGCGGAGTGGTTGGCCGCTCGGGGGCGGCACATATTACAGCACTTCGTCTTGTTGTTAATCTATGATATACATCCTGTTGTACTGATACACATCACTTCTGCGCAAAGCTTTAATTTACGCTTCCGATGCTAGGGAGAAACGCAGTACCATTGTTGGTGTTAAATTTTTTAAATGACAGTACAGATACATTAGATGTAGTGATCGAAGGTTATGTGAATTAATTAGTCAATTAAGATTTGGTGCCTTATGGGTTATGGATTTAAGAGGTGTCAATAGCTCAGTATCTTATGACTCTAGCAATTAATTATCAATATTGGACAGGTTAGCTTACAGGAAATACATATAAGAGCGCGCGCAACTGTTTAAATACGTGTAGTATAGGAGTTAGCTGGCCATGGCTAGGCTTGGTGTGTCTTATGATATACTAATGATAGGTGGTATACCTTGCCCTCATGGCATCTTGCATGCTATGCTGCCCTGAAGTATTGGTCCCTCTAGCTCTGGGCTTAGGAACCATGAATCAATACTTTGTTTAGTACGTACTAGCTAGGTGAAGGGAGAGGAAGTAAGGCGATAAGGGAGTAAGGGAGTACGATAGGTGCATGCATGGACGTGGATCGGATGGAGTGCGATTTTCTTTCTTTCTCTTTCTTCCTACACCATTCTATCTAAGTAGCCATGGCCTATTTTTGTAATTCATATTCAAACTAACTGCCATTGTAGCTATCAAGTAGCTAGGCTGCAGAGGGGTGTGGGATTTTGCGAGTAGGGGTGGGATTAGAGATAAGATTCTAGTACAATGTTGTATATTGAGTGAAACAAGGATCAGTATTGAGTTACGCGCGCGTACAAGAAGAAAATTATCATTTGCAATGTGTAACCCTAGGCCTGATGTGGCATATTTTCCCGTTCTCACCTAACTATATATATACGTATCTCAAAACCCAATTTCTCCTACCACAACTATGCGCGTAGGGAAGAAGGAATCCTAACACGATTCCGGACGTCGTGGTAGGCAGCACCTAAATCCTGCCGGCCCTGGGCACTCCCCCACTGTATCTAGTTAGTCGGAATTCGGAGAAATAATTTAGAAGTAGAGATAGATACCTGGGCCCAGCCTCAAGTCCGGAGGGATGCAGTCAGAGGTCCACATACAGGATCCACATTGTCCAGACAGTCCACAAGGAGCTTTAGTGCAACACCTTACGTTATCAGGATCATTTAGACAGTAATTGCGGGTACTTGTTCCACCATCTCGAGCGCAGTTTTGGGTCGTAACACAAACACCAGACCCTCTCCCTGGGACGTAACAAGGGTCGTTGATGGCAGCCTGAACGGCTATAAGGATGAGGAGGACAGTCATGGGTAGATACATGATGTGTTTAAGTTGATATATTGCAGATGCGTTGAAGAGAAACAAGCAAGAATGTGGAGGGTAGGGAGGTAAATTGGGGCAGGTAGCCGTTTATATATCTAGAACTACATGCTGAGGGACCTAGCTGGCCTTTTTCGGTTGGGCGGGTTGTGGGGCCGGAGTTCTAGAGTACTGATTCACATACTCTGCTAAAATCAATAGGCGAATTTAGCAATGATCAGATACAAACCTCTAGGCCAAGAAACATCAAGAAGAGTATATAGAACTCATTTTTATTCCTCTCATAAACTGGTATATATCTACATATCTACCTAAGGGGTCACTTTTGTTTGAGAACTCACAACGCAAAGAGCACTAGTGGTTGAAAAAATGTGAAAGCAAGTCGAATGTGATCTTGTTAACCTAGAGATTGTACTCTGATATTGTTGGGGTAAAGTCTCTACTGGCGGGAAGTCTATAGAAAAGTCGGCGTGAGAAGTGCTTGTGTCCTATTACGCAGAAAAAACTGTATATATGGGAGTGCTATATATAGGGGTCTGGTGGCCGGCACCAGATGTGATAGGTCAAGACAAAAATTACTTTTTAGCAAAACGCTCTGTGCTAGGGAATTCCCATTCTCCACCTTAATTATGGAGAAGGGGATCGGGATACGAGGTTCTGACGTTGATATTTCTGGTTGAGTGACTGGAGGCAGAGATCAGCACCAGATATTTTTGGCCGGCTAGGGGAAAGAACCAGAAATGCGATAGGGTTATTTGTATGGCAGAGCCATGCCACTCCATACAAATAACCCCGTATTATCATTTTCAAAGTTTCTGCAGCTGTGGTATTTTGTTTGACTACGATGACATCATCCTGAGCGACAGAACGGGCGTTGATAGCCGGGTGGTTTACTCCTCGATCCAATCGGCTGTAGAAAAGCAACAAGTGGCGTTTCGAGGCGCAACTGGCTCAATTAAAACACAAAATCAACGCCCACGATAAACGCGTACCGTAAAAACTCAAAAGATTCGCTATCTCCACTGGCAGTCTACTTAACTATTGGCTGAACGGTGTGGATCGTGTCTGCGGTCCTAGTAACATTAATCTCGTATGCACAGCAAATTTTTCGAGTTATGGGGCACTATTCTTTGTCCTTTGATTGGTGCCCGCCTTAGGCATATCTTAAAAGCATATCTACTCGCAACTTCATAGCGTTTCTGAACACAACCACTATTACATGCCATACAAAAATGTAGTCTTGGCGGTTTTTTGGGTGTATGCAATATTGGTCGTGTTCAAAAACGCTATGAGATTGCGAGTACTCCAGCTGAAGCGGAGATTGGCTAGGGTTTAGAGTACTGTCGTTCACGGGGTATTGACGGGTACTGGGTGTTGACGGATTGCAGGCAAAACCTGGCTTGGCTGTCTCTCTTTTGGCTTGTTCCGTCAACACCCAGTGTCCGTCAACACCCAGTGAACGACAGTACTTGTTAAGATGAAGCTATTGTTAGTATCAGCTATATATTAGCCTTGTTGCATTAACTGGGTGGCGGTATATGAAGCCAGGGTATTAAACAATATAATGGCTAGATGGAGCTGTAAATGTGTCAAAAGTAATTTTACTAACGTAAATTATTTGAATGCACCTAGATATCGGATATGTTGGGACGCTCCGCCTGCCGTACTCCACTGGAAGAGGGTAACCACGCTCTCCATGGCGTAAGCCACAGAAACTAGCATTCATTTGAGAGGGGTCACTCTAGTGGAATAAGACTATTTGGATTGATATTTTGTAGTGGCCACCGTGGAATTTACCGAGACACAGACTATCACTCGCTTGTTTTGAGAAACATGTTGTTGAGATTATTATTGCGAGCCGGGGAAAATATATCCTCCTATGTAATAATTGTGGCAAGGTCTAGACCACTCTTATATTATGTCATTACTGTTGTTTGCCAAGGCTATTATTGTTATAAAAGGGCTATTAAATTCCCTCCTGTACTACAAGAATATAGGACAAGAATTATATTCGCTGCCAGAGTCATTATTTCAAACACATGTCCATCTAGCTATTATGCACAATTTTGAAATTTTGAGGTGGGAGGTTTCTCCCTACTGTTAAAGCCCGCCAACAGGAGTGTTGGTACAAGTATGGCTTTCACCCAGCTAAGCACCCCGCGGAACATGGATAATCACTCGGCCAAGGAGTTGGACAGTGTTGATTTTTGACTCCCGGGGCATGCATTTGAGTATTCATCTGGATCATGGAGGAGGTTGAGTTATGATTTTAGGTATTAATCTCCTAGCTAGTATGAAAGACTTTAGCCCCCGATGTTGGGGGGGGGGGGGGATTAGGGCCACACCCAATGAAAAGATTTGCGGATTTGGGAATTGGAAGCGCGCGTTAGGGGGTTGGTATACGTGAATGATATAGCTTGACACAGTACAGGTACCTACTCTACCATACCCTCCACGTCTAGCGTAATGTGGCCAAGAAAACGGGCCCACCGGCAGGAATTTCGAATATTGCAGAGCCTTGAGAGGATCAATGGCGCCAGCTCCGGCCTCGAGGAGCATACACCAGCTGCCAGACACTGCCGGTATTCATCAGCTACAAAAAATGGTGTTACGAGACTCTCTCCCCGCTTCCATAGCCCCAGAGTATGCGGGGAAGCGGGGGCACCGAGAAAGGCTGCAATCAACATTCCACAAATATATAGCACGGGTGCACGTGGATAGCTAGCTACATGATAAGATATTGATATCGCTTCTCCAACATCCCCCTTTTGACCGCGCCTCTACTGGCAGGGAGTCCCCTGAAATCTTATCATATCGTAACTTATCTTAGTTAGCTAAGGTAATAAATAATCATGCAGTGCAATATGATTCGGTTCTAGTATTATTGGAAAGTGAGCCACCATACTATGAAATAAAAATCCGCACACGAGGAATTATTAAAAGGTTGTAATACGACATACCGCGGCCGTACAGTGCAAATAGATTTCGGGTAAGCGGACGAGAATATAATTGTCTTGCTTACGCCTTGGCATCCTAAGACCAATTTTGTCGCCTATGGTGAGATTTTCGTCCAGGACGCCAAATACGAGTATCTTTTGCTAGACGAGCAGTCATGGAAGAGCTTAGACGCCGCTTTCCGTGGCTAAATTGACGTCATATTGACTATTGGATGGGTAGGCGGCAAAAGATATCTCGCGCAGGGTTATCTGACTGGGCGTGAGAGTGTTTATTTAGTTCTATATAATTCTCTGTAGGGTATGAATATTAGTATATACATACGTATATGTCTGCGCACCTGCTGCGCGGCTACTAGGCCGTTTGACCATGTGTGTCTAGCATCTCCCTACTTAATTACGGTCTAGAAGTCGTCGATGTGGCCATGGGCGTACGTTGTTTTGGTTCAGTCGATTAGTACTAGGAGTCGAATTAGGTGCCGAACTAGGCGGGGACGAGGTTTCGAATTTAGAGTCTAATGGAGGTTAGAATAGATAGAATTTTGGAGACAGGATCGAGGTAGGGAGATATACAAGATGGAGCTGGAGCACAAGTAGGTGAAGGCCGCCCTATATGATATAATAACTATAGGCCTAAGAGGACGTGGGGGTGGCGTCAAGACTCGCACCAGGCCCCGCTGTTCTACTTTACAGCTATGGGTAAGACCCCCGTTTCTATCGTACTCGTCCCTCCGAACATGACCAATATTACATACAAAAGGGGACTTGGCAATTTTTCTGTATATACATGTATGCAATATCATAGTAGTCGTGTTCGGGAACGTCATGGAGTTAGTAGTATAATAATCTTACCCATAGCTGCCCCTCTTCTGCCGGCACTTGTGGGACGAGGTTCTATACGCGCCCAATATTAATCCATAAGGACGCGCGGGCCCAGGCGCAGCGCAGCAAGACGGGGAGCACTGGACTCCAGCATTTTTTTCTCTCGCCGACATCGTAGGAAGTAATATAATGTTGTAATTAAAAGTAAATCACACGGGGTGCTGCAAGGGAAGGTTATTTAAATGTTATTTACATGTTATTTACATTGAAACAGCTTTATATCTTTTCTGGTGTGTAATTTCCTTCCTTCAACATATATATATATCCACTTAGTCGAATCTCAGTACTTTAACTCGATGTATTCCTTGTAATTGCTGCATCCAACCTACGTATTTTACTGTTTCCTTGATCCCCGATTGTCCCACAGTGTGCCTTCCGTTTTTCCCTGCAGTACGATAGATTGTAGCTGTTGAACCCGGGTAGTTAGCCAGTTTATCCTGCCCCTTGCTTCATCCAGTTTGGCCTGCTGTCTTCCCTCCATCGTGTCTATGAGATTCTGTGCCTCATCCTTCTCCACCTTAATCCTCTTCTCTCTATCCCAGTACTCGAGTGTCATCTTCAAAACTTTGCTGTTTGCTTCATCCCGCTCTTTGGTTCGTTCTTGCAACCTTTGCTCCTTCATAATTGTCTGTTTTCTTGCCTCAGCGAGCTCCCACCGCACCCTATTCTCCCTTTCCCGGTATTCACTCTTCGTCTTCCGAGCCTCACGTCTCATTGCCCTTATCTTTTGATTCGCAGAACTCAGCCCTACCTCTAGGTATCTCTGCATCGGTATGTACGTGTTGTCTTTCTCTTGTTGACTGCTTTTCATCATTTCCATCTTTTTTTCCGCGGCACCCAATTGTGCCATGAGGCCAGATTCTTTCTTCAAGTGCCCCATCCTCATTCCTTTAATCTGTCTCCGAGTATCGTTTAACTTTTTCGTCAGAGAATTCTTCTTACGGTGATCTATTTTTATGGTTTCTACCTCTTGTGACGTGATGTACAGATCTGTCCTAATCTCATCTGCTTCCCCCTCCATTGTTTTCACCCGTTCTATCGCAGAATTTAGCCTCGCCTTTAGGTCCGCCGTCTCTTCCGCGTGCTCTCTTTCGATTTTATCTATATGCTGTCGAGTACCGACCATGTCTGCAATCAGATCCCGCTCCCAACTGCGGTGATTGCTGTCAACCGTTTCCGTATTTTCTCCCAAGCCATTCACAAGTGCCATCACGCGTTCCTTTACTTGTTCATCATGCAGGAATGCTGATAGTACCAACTCCGATGATCCGTCGTACATGAAAAGAAACGTCCTCGAGGGAGGATGGTGTTCCTCGACATTGCTTGATGCCTCTCTCTGTCCTTTGGGCTTGGTCGGGCTTTTCCGAGGGCCTTGCTCTGCTTCGACGTCGATCAATTCTTTTGGTAAGTTCAGCTCTTCTTTGATCATCGGGCTTTTTTGGGAGCTCTCCCCCGGGACATTGGTTACTCGTTTTCGGGAGCTTTGCTCTGCGTCGACATCGACCAATTCTGTTAGAGAGTTCGGCTCTTCTTTGACCTTCGTCGGGCTTTTTTGGGAGCTCTCCCCTCTGAAGTAGGTTGGCCGTTTTCCGGAGCTTTGCTCTGGTTCCGGATCGACCGATTCTTTTGGGGAGTTTGGCTCTTTTTTGACCTTCATTGAGCTTTTTTTGGAGCTCTCCCCCCCGACATTGGTTGCCCGTTTTCGGGAGCTTTGCTCTGCTTCGACATCGACTGGTCTTTTCCGGGGATCCGCATCTCCAACGATAATGATTGGGTTTCTTCGGGAGCCGGGTGGGGCTGTCATAATGGTTGTGTAGAGTGTGTGATGGGGGTAGTAGTGACGGGTAGTTTGGGGTGGTGGTGGTGGTGGGAGACAGCTTGTCAGTAGCTAGGCTTCCCACCTTATGCAGCAAGCTGAGGATGACAAAGCATGCATTTCAAACAACTACCCGTGAGTGAAATGATCTTGATAATAATAACCTCCCTAGCAATTGATCCCGATAATTACCATTGTACTAGTTGCCTGCATGGATATCTTTTCCTCAGCTTGCCTCTGTAGTATAATATCAGGTATGTGATAGTTTGGCTAATTGGGGATGGCTTTTATGCTGGGGATCGGTGCCGTATACCTGTTACTGAGTCCCAGGGTTGAGGTTTGCTATTTGAGGTCACTGTATTCAGTTCCAAGGTTTTCGGTTTGTAGTGCCATTCACAAGTGATTTCGGACAATTTATGATAAAAGCCCAGCCAAACCTACCTGTTGACCTCCCAAACTTTGAGCTTATTCCACAGCTATTTATCCAATTCGAACACTGCTGCGAGGATAGTGGTACTAGGTCCAGACCAGAGCTAGGGGCGGGGCAAACCAAAAAGGATCGAATAATGCCAGTCGATCCTACTACTTGCTCCTGCATGCAGGGGGTGAAGAGATAGAGTATCATTGTATTTACAGAGATGTTGCGGGCAAGGAGCACCCGCTATTCTGAACCAACTTGAAGCCTTTTGTACCTAGATGACAGAGCTCGAAACTAGTACTAATAGTAAGTATGCGAATGTTTGCTTCTAGCTAATTGCTTCATCTATTATAAGTACTATGCATACCGGGGGGTAATTAAGTCTGTAGACAGTCGTGATTACAATAGAAGTAGCTGTCATTAATAGGACTACCTAGCTCCGCAACTGCGGTGCAATCCTTGCGACTAGATCCTTTGAAACTGGGCCCGCTCATGGGGGTATGGAGGCCACGGGGGTATGGGGATTTTCCTACTGCAACGCCGAAAAGTACTAAAACCAATTTTCAGATATATTGGTATAATTCAAGATGATGGATTGTTTGAGCTGCATGTAGTATCTCGAATTTACTTGTTCTTGCGAATTTAGCTGTCCTTTGGGTGAAGACAAACCAGAAATCCCCACACCCCCGTGGCCGCCATACCGTACCCCCGTGGGAGCGTCTAGTGGTCATTAATCCCATACACAGAACCCAGGGTTAGGGTTATAGACGACGTCTCGCGACGCTTTTTTTTTTTTTGTTTACATCAGTAATCGTATCCAGCCTTACAGGCTATGAACGTCTCGCGACGCGAATACATAATATTATCTACAAGTACAATGAACTAATGAGATCAGTGAATCTGGGCCTTCCTAGAGTAATATTCCCCCTCGGGCTTTTACTGGTCCACAGTCAGGGCGCTGACGGGGTATCTATAGTGCAAGGGAGAAGGGGATAAATCGATAATCTGACCCCTGGCCTTAATTCAGTGAGCTGAGATATGCAAAGGCTGTAGCTAGTGGTCTATATTGACGGCTAGTGAGCTCTTCTGGCTGCCGTTTGCCGGCCTGGGTGAGTGAGAAACCATCACGCTGTATGCCTGGCATTAGCGGAACAGCTGTTAACGCGTTATCCTATCGTCCAGAAACAAGCAATTAAATCTAGCGTGGCCTACCAACAGGCCTTCTTATCTCTCTCTTATCAAATTGTAGATCTCCCATGGAAATTTAATCCATCTATTAAATATAGAGGGCTAGCATCGACGGACCATGCGGTACCTACTTTACATCAATAGCGGAAAACCTGTTGATTGCTGACTATATACTTGTAATTTATGTAGCTCATGCCCCATTAGGGATCATGAGTAGAGACTAGGTTCTGGATGAGGGTTAGCGTTTGTTTCCAACAGAATGTTTTCACCAGCCACCAGACCTACCTGGGCGATTAAAGTGAATTTTTCGGTAATACGTGGTGCATAATATGGGTTGTGAAAGGTTGATGAAGGGGAATAAGATATAGGCGTGGGTTTTGGAGTGGACTGCAGTAGGGGTTGAGTCCCATTGATCGATATCACACTTCGCGAGACATATTTTGCCTCTCTGCGTATATAGCAAATGGACCGGTCAGTCTGTGGCTGTGGGGTCGATTGCATTGTCTCTTCAGTCTTTAAGATGCTCATATCCAGTTCCCACCATCAACGGAAATTAGTAGGGTGTATCTGGGATGGGGGGGGGGGGAGACGAGATGGTGTCATGGATAAGGTAACCATAATATACATGTTATTGATTGCATATTCCTATCGATTATTTATAGTAGCTAGCAGGCCCGCCTTCCCGCCTTCCACATTAATCCTTATGGCTAATTAATCCTCTTTGTCTTGATACTATATAATATTTTATATCGTACTCCATTACCTATAGCGCTTGTACTTGCTGGAAAAAAAAGTATGGTCTCAACCCGAACATCCCCGGTTGCTTTCTGGCTCACCTTGAAGACCATACTTTATTTTTCAGCAAGTAGGCTAGAAAAAACGAGACATAACAATCACCGCTTTGGGTAATATCATTGGAGTAGACTCTACCAGAGACTTTTCTGGTGGTAAAATTGTTCCTACTTAGGCTACAATCCTATTTGAACCCATATATTGCTGGCTAAAAGTGGTTATTGTCTTCGTAATTTAATTCTTTTATGCTATCGAGGCTGGGCAATGTTTGCAGGCGTGATATTTGAGTCATTTTTTTTTACTCCTTGCATTTGAAACGACTATAGATCCTATGTAGCGACATGAAGGAAAGGAGAAGGATACAATCAACCCGGGGGGAGGGGGGGGGTAGGCACTTCACACCAGACCCAGATCCAGAAATTGGTGAATTAGACACAGCCCAACAAATCTCGAATCCCTCAAGCCTAGGCATGTCTAACAACCAACTGTATAAGTCAACCCCCCAACCACACACCAATTTGTCCAAGTGTCTGCTCACTCCTATGCCTCCTTTAATTTTTTAATCAGAAAGTCAAAACATTTACCTGTCTCCACTGTCCACTGCTCACTCAACCTGTCCTCAACGATTCTCTGGGCTAGCCTCGTCCTCGCCGCTTCCAGCACCGTTTCAGGGTCCGTCTTCACGTTCACCTTGATGACTTCGTCGTTTGCCTCGTTTGGCTTCGGTAGACGGATGATGAGGTCCCCTTTTACCGTGGTCCCGCTGCCCTTCTTGAAGTACATGAAGACAGACAGACCCCATCCGGGGGCACTATCCACCGGCACCAGCCTAGATGATTGTTAGTTTCAATCTAGAGCCCACCCCCCTTGGAGGAGGGTTCGAAAAATTCATAGCCAGTGGAAGATCAGCTGCGGGGGGGGGGAGGGGGGGGGGCTGGGTTTGGTATTACCGAGAGAGGAATACAGAAGCATTCTGGCCGAGAGCATTGGTTTTTGCAAGTTCGAGGGCTTCCGAGTCGGTCTTTTCTTCCATCTTCTTGAAGCCCGTCTGGTTCTTGATCTGGTCGGTGTCAGCAGCTTTCCCCACGCGGAGTTGGTTAATCGACCTACATAATGATCTGTCCCCCACTTTTGAGTCCCTGAATCGTATTTCATATCATACATAGTCTCAGCATTTTTTACGGCCGGATCTGGCGCATTGATGGCCTTTGGTACGTTGGCGATAACATCGAACGAGAGTCTCTGCCTTGTAGTGGTAGCCGGCATCTTGACGGGTGTGTTGAACCCCGAGTCGACAGTGTAGTAACGGTCCTCGGTTGTGCTCTTGAAAGCTACATTGCCGTGGTCCTTGTGGCACATGAGGCGGGCGGCGGTAGCGCTGCTCGCGGACTTGAAGGCGATGGCAAAGTTGAAGCAGTTGCCGCCGGGGATAGAGTATGTTTGGCCTTTACTAGTAGCCCAGTAGGAGAAGGTTGTGAAGGGCGTGGTTGACCATGTCTGTTTGAACGAGGCCACAATGGGGGTGTCTTTATTATCTGGGGGGTTGTGAGAGGAGTTAGAGTCGAGGAAGGGAGCTGGAGGCGGGGTGAAAGGGGCCAGTTACCTAAAGGTTCTAGGGGCGGTGGGTTCGACATGGCGGCTGAGATTATTGGAGGGAGGGGGAATCCTGGGGAAGAATCTATGAATTGATAGTTCGTTTCACAGAGTACTGCCAAAGAGTTCTAGAGTTTGGCGTTGGCCACCGGAGCATCGTGAGATGTTAAATCATCCCCAGTGGAAAACATGTGATTAGAACCGAATTGATTATGCGACTCGTCGAGAATACGAGAATGCAAGTCCAAGGCCAGCAGAGGAGATCGAGGGCGGGGTGCAAGTTCAGCGCATTTGATCATGACCATCGATCGCGATGCATGCTGTAGGCCGATCCCTTATATATCGGTGATATCGATACGCCTGACTGAACCCCCCAACAGATCAGCTCCGCTGCATTCGCTGCATCGCCAGGTTATTGCAATATATTAGAAATACAAAAAGAGGTAGAATTGTTGTAAAAGCAGGGCAAACTTTGTGTCGCTGGCTGGGCCAATTCATAATACCTTGTAAGTACCGCAAAAACTCGAAAAATTGGCTATCTCCGGCCCTGCTTCATGATTGGTTGAAGGGGGTAGATCAAGTCTGCTTATAGCAATTTTGATCTCATATGCATAGCCAATTTTTCGAGTAATGGCGGTACTGCCTCTCAAACTGTAACACAGCAATTCAATTACCTATCCCGGACTTTATTGCGTATCTGTGAATACGCTGCAAGTGCTTCCGGAAACAGAGAAGATGCGGCACTACCCCCCACTACCCTGCCCGGGCTCAGTGCGGGGTAGTCCAGCCCGTTGTGGTTTATAGGCGGCGGGATTTTGTCATATTGCTACATGTAGGTAGAGGTATCATATCATCTCCTCCAGGTAGATACCGTTAATTCTTGAATAATCCACTATCCCCGTATTTGTATGTGGTAAGCCCGAACCAAGGCGAATTGGCGAATCAAACTCCAGGAGTTCATGCAGATATGTACCGGGTGTTGAGGGTATGTACTGAGAACCCCGTTTTGGGAAATTTTTTAAAAGGGGGCCTGCTAAGGGCTGTCATTGGTCTGATATACATAATTCTTTAAATAATGTGATGCTTGGCAGCCAAGCTAGTATTTGGGTAGTCTGCCCCGCAGCTTTTGCAACACAACCTCCATCACCTCAATTTGACTCTCGTTTATCTACAAATTCATCAGAACAACAACTTTTGATTGGAATTAAGTAATCAAAATACTACTCAGAGGAAGTTAAAGAGGAGGACAGTACTATAGTTTTTTTTTTATATTTTTAAAAAAATAATTAGGTATTATTTTGATTTTTTGGGGTAAAAATATACAGGGGGTTCTCGGTATTTTTTTCCTCCAGCAAAATTGGCCCTTTATCATTGGTTGCTTTGGTTGCCACAGATGGCGCACATACAAATTTTACACGAGCAGGGGGGGGTTCTCGGTATTTATGGTGCACACCCGGTACATACTTTTTCTCACCCGGAATTAAGTTTTAGTGAAGCGGGGATAGTGGATTTCTCGAGAATTTACGGTAGTCAAGTTCACATCGATCTGAGCATTGGTATGTAGACCGTGCTATAGCTAGCTCATGCATATGCCTAGGGTACAAAAGACTCCAGAGTCTTTTTCCTCTTGCGTGGTTGGTTAATGGGAGGATAGGCATCAATCAAGTTACCGGCAAAGGGCCTATTGTAGAGTACATAGCAAGCCACAATTCTCCCCCCTCTCCCCCATCCCCAAAATGCCGCGACGGGAGAGAAAACGAAAAAATAAAAAGCAAAGAGTACGATCACCAAACTAAGCTACAATTGTACAACCCCACCACCACTTCATGCCGCGTCCGCCGGCGTTTCCCCCTCCTCACTCTTCGCCCCCGCGTCCAGCTCTGCGATAATATCTTCATACTTCTTGCGTGGTTCTGTGGTTGTATCTATTTATTTGTCAAAGTGAGCATGTAGGCTAACGACCAGTAACGTAGGGGCACCCGGGGGGTGGAGGAGCGTACGTTTCTTCAGTATCCTGTCTAGTTCAGCATCTTTACTACTAGTGCTTCGTGCGGCATCCAAGGAGGAGGAGGAGGATGCTTGTTCCTGCCGGAGGATGGCTTCATGGACAAGTTCCTCCATCGTCTTTTCGGGGGCCATTGTATTTTTGTTTTCTTTGTTGGTGTGCCAAAGGGTAGGTATGGCTGGGTAGGAGGAGAATGACAGAGGGCTGAGGTTGGAGGAGATGGACGTAGGCCCGGGGAGGGGGAGCGATATTAATATAAGTAAGTTGGTGTCAGCTTTGGTTGTGTGGTGGCGTGCCGGATGTGGTTAGAGGCCGGAGAGAATGCTGATCAAAGGATAAGATAAGATATGATAAGATAAGGAGATAAGATAGGTATGGGCTCATAGATCGATCTTAATCAATAATTGATCTCCCATACAAGTTGAGGTTCTCTGTTATGGGGGGGGGCTAGCATTGTTAGCTTAAGGGATAGTAGTTGATGAAATATAACGTATATACCATGGTCTACTGGATCCTAGGAATAACTTTGATAGGTAGTGAATAGCGAGGCCGGTATATAGTAAATGTGGGAGAGACTTGTAATGAACAGACAGAGGTCCTAGAGGTCATTACTGGGTATTCTTAACGTGGGAGGGTAAAGTGAGATGGGGGTATAGAGGTGCGCGTCCGTGTGATGAGGAGTGTTTCGGCTTTCTTCTCTGTATAAATCATGGGTGTGTTAGGGCGATATCTCCCGGATGTTTGAACTAGTGAATTCTCCCCTTTCATTGGTGTGGAGAAAGGTGCAAGGTAGTAAGAACTCCATGCAGGGCTGCACCAAGAGCTATTTGTAGAACCACCGGCGGGAACTAACCGTCGGAAGTGAGGTGGCGGGTTCCATATCTGGGCCAGAATCCGCATTGTGAGTCTACGTATCCCGAGTACAACCTGAGCTGTGATGCCTTATATATCTCTTCATCATTGAAAGCTACTGGTGAGCTATCAATTATTCAAATGTATGAAGGGTAAATAGGTAAATATTGGTTATTTAAACCGGGGTTTGTCATGATCTAGTGACAAAAGATGAGTGATATATTATGATTACTTTGAACGCGAGTGATTTTTCATGATGATACTATCTTCTGGGAAGTTTCGTTAGGATAGGTGTGTAACGGTACCCCAAAAGCGATTCAAAAACTTAAATTGCCACTGGAAATACATGCTTTCCCTCTCTATAGCTTGTTTACATTCAATTACCATCCTGAGAGGGATAGGAGAGGTTATTCAGCGTGAAATTTTTGATGCCATGGGGAGGTCAATGCTGGGATCATAAATGCCCAAGGTGTGAGCCAGAAATATGAGCTTGAATATAACGAGATACATGAACGACTACTGCAACAAACCTCTCATCGACTATGCATAGCCTTTCATTCGGTTTCCTTGCGGGTTGGGCATTTTTAATATTTATCTGGAATCAGATTTGTGGGTCTTATATATCTGTTGCTTCGTGGTATTCTACAAATGGACATATTAAATCATAAGCTTTATGTTTACTGGAGAAGGGGAAAAGTTCTGTATCCTATAGCAGGGCTTCCAATGGGCCATGGCACTATTGGGCGAACCCGGGCCCGTATTTGGGCGGGCCGGGTTTTTTTTTTTTTTTTCAAATCAAAGTATGCGCCGTCAATCTCAATTAAGTTCATTCCTGACAGAAACACTTAATGACAATTGTCATAAAACCTGGAACATGATACGAAGAACAAAAGTTCATTTACCGGAGTCGAGATTGACAGGGCTGGTCAATAAGCTAGAAGAAAGGTTTGTCTACAAGGGACAGAGTTACAAGCATACAAGGACCAAAGATTGGGTCACGTAGATGGGTTGTGCGAGTGAATTTCGCTTGACTTTGTAATCACTTGATTCCCAGTGGCAGGAACGCAGCCCGAAATAACTAGATGGACTACGGTTTGTGTAGATTCATCAATCGACTTTGAAAAAGATCCATATGGAAGGATGAGGAGCCAGTTGACGGCCTTATAGAATACCCGAGTTTTACTGTGCTTCGAAGCTCGTAGAACGAACAAGTATCAGAACTTAAGACATAGGTATAGTTATTAGGTGGAATTTTATGTACGTAAGAGCGTTATTGGTGACATGATGCTAGATGTTGGGTGTAAGGAATAAGAGAGGGGGAGAAACCGAATAGGCAATGCAATGACCCACCCGCAAAATTTAAAATCAAGGCAGAAGCTCATGATCAAGATCACCACCTCCAAAGGAAGAGAAATGATTAAGCTCTCCAAGGTAATATTGGTTATTAGGCAGCCTTGGGGGAACCACGAGTTACTCGTATTATGCGTATGCACATGTACGGAGACTTGGCTCTTAAGATCTTTCGTCATCACAGAAGCCCCTTATTTATCGATCGCCTCATCCAACAATTGGAGACCTTTCAACGAGCGCTCATGCACTACATCTTGATTGTGAGCCAAGTGATTAATCAGCGCGTTGGTCCACCCCGCTGTGTAACCATAAGCTGAGATCGTCTACTCAAGACCACCCACCCCCGAGCTCTCTGCCGGAGTAAGTGCTTCATTCTGCTCAAGCCATCAAACTACACCACTGAGACGGTATGGAACCCAAGGTCCTCAACAGTAGCTGTACTAATGGGTGACTCACAGGATCACACGAGCCGTCTAAGTGAAGAAATGGTCGAGTTGTTTCGAAGTAATATCGATGCGTTGATGCAGGTCATTGTGCCCGCGCAGCGCCAGGGCCTGTCGGACCACGAAGCGCGAGAAGCCGTGCATCGGTATTGCCAGAAAGTGATGGCGGAAACCATACTTCGAATGTCGGAGGTGGACCACGTCCTCGAGCTACCCCCCAACAGTAGGAGCAAGGATGGGCCGGAGTGTAAGACAGGCGGCACCACGCAACCGTGGGCGGAGATAGGCGGTGCAAAGGCAAGGGAGAAGATGGCCAGAGCGTCTACAGAGGAGCAGGAACTCGGACTGGAAATGGAGAAACTCAGGCTAGAAAACGCTAGAATGGCTGTAGAGGTAAAGCGACTCAAGGTAGAGGTGGAGAAGGTGAAGATGGAGGCAGCCGTAGCGGCGGTAGATATTGCGAAGGCGATGGCGGGGGGGGGTTGTTTGACTGGCTTGAACAGTTTTACGAAGCTAGAATAGTATCATGGGAGCCCGTGTGCCGAGGACGATCTGGGTGGATGCGATAGAAGATGATAATAGCTATAGATTGATAGGATTATAATGGTGGGTCAGGTAGAGATGTAGCGTAGCTTTATCAAACTATCGCAGTTCGCCCTCTCTCTCTCAGGTTGCAAGTTGCCGAGGACCACATTTCTACGTGCCTACTACATGTGCGCATGCTTACATGTCCAATAATAGCAACCGTCTTTTAGTTCACCCGGTATCTGGTCAGTGATTCGGTGTAATAGTATTTTGGCTCCCTAGGTATATCAACAATCAATAGATGGCCCGATTTAGTGGAGAGAATGCACAGAAGGTTGAATTTCCTGCTTTGCAACCTCGACGACGGTAACGCCCATCTCGAGCGTGCATATGGATGCCCCCTGCCTACGTTACTGGAGACTATATACATGTACCCGCAACTGTATAACGATAGATAGTGAACTAAAGACCCGCTATTCTCAGGGGGTAGGTATTAGCGGCCCAGAACAGCGATCTTTACCTGGTATACCCTATGGCACTTACACACATCACTAACCGCCTGTGATGTAGGGTTTGCAATAGGCCCATCTTTCGTTGGGTCTGCCAAGGTCCAATCAAAGCATCTTGCGCCATGTCCTTCATTTCTGGGGAAGGGTCGGGTCGACAGGTCTATCAAAACCCTCTACCCACTATAATACCATGGGTCGAGTGATGATCCATGATCGAATAAGTGAACCTTTTTGACTTCATTATGCTATGATAAATTACTTTGGGTCCTTAAGGTTTGATTGATAACTCATAAGCATATTGATCCTGTAAGGCCATGACAAAATCTTACCTCCTTGTCCTGGGTGGGTCCCAAAAGGCTGGATTTCTTCTAGATATAGACTAAAACCATAGACCCGGGTCTCTTTCTATCCTACCCGGGTCAAGTGAAAAAGCCAGTGAAATTGGCTTTGTGTCAGGTCCTCAATTTTATTTGACTGGTCCGGCTGAGTCGAAGCGCTTTTCGGACCCGGATGTACCCGTTGCGAAGCCTGCCGTGGTTCCTCATGGAGCACAGGGGCTTATGTAGTATTTCATTGATAGCATATCACTCATGACCTATCTGGGGTCGCTTTTACAATCTGATCTCTTAAGAGGTACAAATATAGAGCAAAATCTCTTGATTGACAGATATGAACTTTTGGCATGCCTTATATGCAAAGTTAGAGGTATACCGTGTCCTTTGATAATGACAGATAGCGATCATGGGCGGTGCTTCTAGAAACTATCTCCTAGGTACTACAACTATGGGTAAGCTTTGCATATCTCGGGAGTCAATAATCAACAATTGCTGTTGATTTTAGCCTTCCGAATATGGAGATACTCCCGGTCACTACCATCAACGGAGTCAGGTCATACGAGGACCTGGCATATCTGGATGGTGGGGATTAAGCGGCCCTGGTCGCCTTTTATTTTGGGGTCTAAAAACTCCATTAATGTTTCAAAAAAGACTTTGCTTTATCTCAAAGATCGTCAAATAAATTTGTTAAGCTCTAAGCTTCAGATACATTGACATCTCTTGTATACTCGGTGGATAGGGGGCAAATGTGTTTCATCAGATCTGATCGGGACAGGGTCTTAAGGTGAGGTCTCGTTCTTACTCCCCACAATCGCGCGCACAACCAGTTCCTAACCAAACAGTCGGACCTACCTACGGCCCCATTCCTCATAAGCCCTATTGAAACTCTATTAAGGGCTCTGGTAGTGAGTATCTATTCTTTAATCCATTCTCTCTATGCGAGTCTCCTCTAATATATGGTAAATAGGATTTAATAGCATGCTGCCAATATCTGAAGTCTCCGCCAGTTTGCTGCTTAAGGCTGCAAGAAGTATGAGGGCATTGCAGTATGCCGAGAATGCCGAGAATACCAATCGAATATGGGGTTACCCCCCCCCCCCTCTTTCCCAAGACCTTATTGACTGACCGGATGTGGAGGAGAAGACTGAGCGATTGCAGTTAGAGTACGAGATGGGTAGTGGTGATGAAATAGAAGTGAGAGGGAGCGCAAGTATATTGAAGCAGAGAAAGACCTAGCATCATGCCACCTAACTCGAGCCCCGGGAGTCGGGCGCCGCTCCAGATGGCCCCGACGATTTCCTGGAGTAGTTCGTCGCCCCCCCCCCCCGGCCGCGGCAAATGAGAAGAGCTCTATACCCAGTCGTAGGTCGCAAGTTATCACCTAAAACGGCTATTAAACAGGTTAGGTAGGAGAGGCGAGGTGGGAGGGAGCTGATCAAAACATTAGTGTTATAGGATCTGGGGCTGGGTGCGCAGGATGGTAGTAAGAGAGGAGCATAGATGAGCACGTAGCTTACGCGTATAATAAATAAATAAAAGGAGCACGCAATCAATCCCGGTCCGGGTGAATTAAAAAAAAAGAAATCTCAATCTGAGTGATTGTCCATGATTCCGGCACTCCGAGTGACTTTACATGACTTGCTCAGGTATGTGCTTAATAATAATAATAATACTTCATACTCGCATGCAACCTTTCGGATTATCCGCTGTCCCCATTTGGGCAAGTGACTGAGGGAGACTTCCAAAACTCAGTCCGACCGGCTTGGCGGGGTATACAAGGGATTGGGGGGAGCAGGATTCGAACCCACGACCTCACGCTTTGCAACACGAGGTAATCAAGTAGTTCAGGTATGTGCTTGCTTAGAGTGGCATGGTGAGGCTTGGCCATTGCCACACTCAGCGATCACCCATATCAGCGTAAACAATATTCGGGTGCTATAAAGCCCCAGGGGATGAGCCCCTAATCTAGAAATAATAGGAACATACAGGAAACCTCACTTGGTAGGACGGCTACAGCAATTGGATATGAATCTAATATCATCCTCGGCGATCGAACTAGCTAATTTGCAATTTTTGCTATGAGATACAAAATCATAATTCTGGTGGGTGGGGCCCCCCCGGCCTTCAAAATCCCGATTGAGAAAGGGAAAGGATTCATTCTAGGTGTCTAGGTTGGTTACCGAGCTTCCGTAGTCTCTATTTAGTGGATTTTAGTCGACTCGCTGAATAAGACGCGTTTGCCTGTTGAGGATACATCCCTGGATATTCTCTGGCGGCACTGATAGTACAAGTGCATGGGCCCTTAGGTATTCGACAGCCTCCCTAACGGCGTTATCTAGTGGCCTTCCGAATATTAGCCCTTGATATTTCTTTTGCAGTAGTATCAAACACATACTCTTCGATACCCAAGAATTCCATATTTGCCGCGATTCTCTCCTTATCATCAATGTGAGGGTTCCTCCGAATTTCTTCAACAACCTGTTCATTTTGTAGTCCCTCCATACCACACCCTATGTATGAAATAGGTCATATATGAGCAAGTGAAAACCACCCCATGAGTCCTTATTGATCATAGGAATAAGCTAGGAGGAGCGTAATACTTACCTGTATGTTTCATTACCAGAATTGCATTAGTACCTAGCATCTGCTGCGAGACGACCAGGCTCCTCAAGGCGTCCTGAACATTTCCCCCTGCGTTGCGGATCACGTGTGCTTCCCCGAGCCCAATACCAAGCAAGTCTCTTTCGCTTATTCATGCATCCATGCATGTCACTGTTAATGATATCAATCATGTCAGCATATGTAAATAGCAGTCTTGAATTGCAAAGCTAGATGAACAAAGTAGATACACACCTATAGCTAGCCTTCTTGATGGTTTACCGGTTGGAATGTCAATAGGAGACTTCTCCGCAAATCGGGAGTTATCTTCAATGATTCTCTCGAAATCGAAGAGTTCTGATGACATGGTATTCAGTTGGTGGTGATTGAAGGATTTTGGAAGTTGCGACGTTTTTGGCCTTGATTGGAATGGTGAAGGTGTTTTTCCTGAGAGGCTTGTGAGGGCTTTATATTGACTGAGAAAGAAGACGTACTATACCAGTGGGAAACTGGCAGAGTAGCTCATAGAAATGAACAGAACACACACACGCATCGAGTGAATAATTGCTCAAGATCGTACAGAGTTTGGCATTGAGCAGCTATACGCTCGCTTGGCCATACGCTACAATGCAGTGAAGTGGTGTGTAAACTTCCGTAGATAATCGAAAAATTCGCTAGCGTTTGCACCAAAAGGTGCTCAAAGTGCTGATTTTTTGGTGTGCTAAAGGGCAACAACGCTAACGGGTTAATTCAGGTATCTACGGTTTTTCATTCAATGGTTTCATTATTTCTGTCAGCTGGTAAGTTCCATGTATGATGATCTGATTGCTCATGCGCGACAAAAAAACATAACCGCGGTCATATTGGGTGGTGGATACATGAGTGCACTTGTGATACTGCAAAGTAAGAGACTGGCCGCTGTGAATGGGTAGTCAGATCCCCAAGGCTGAAGATAAAAACTTGCATGTGCGTGTTCAATTTTGGTCCGGTGATAATTGCTTGAATTTTCGGGCACTGCATAACTGCTACCATTACATACAGGAGAAGCTTGCTATAAGAATACGGACCGGACCGGGATGTCATATTCCTATAACCAATTTATTCTTACAGGAAAATACATGTAAAAAAAAACCCGTTATATCTTCCTGTGACGGAGTGACCGTGGGCAACAGAGCGGACGAAAACGAGAATGCTAGGTGACTCAAGGAGCACAGCCAAGCACAACGGGAACACTGACGAGGACGACGAGGGCCGGGCGGGCGCAAGCACAGGCACCGGGAAAGCCAGAGACAAGAGCAAGGGCAAAGACACTCGCGAGAACAACAGGCAGAGCAGAACAAAGCAGGGCCGAGGGAGTGAAGACCGGATGAGGTCGTCAACAAAGATGGAGAGAATCCATGAGGGTTTCTCGCAGCGAAGTTGGACGCGCGACTGACATGCATGAATCAGAAAGATATTCCTATGCATCGAGGAAGACGGCAGAGAGAAAAGAAAGAAAGAACTAAAGGAAAAGTCTCCCCGCACTATTTAACACCATCTCCCAGTAGTCCGCCAAGACCGCATATCATCATCCATAGAAACCCAAAGAATTCCATCGCAGCCACACCTCGTATTCCTCTCCACCATCTCCGCTATTTACATTACAAATCCATCACGCCATAGAACCTCCTAGAATCCTATAACGTCATTCCTCCATCACGCAACCCTCCCTCGCTTAACCCTTTCTCAACCATCGCAACCGTGCATCGCCTACCGAATCGTCGGGACCGACACCAAGACGCCGGGACACTTCCACTAATTACTTTGTTCTCCCCTACTAGATGCTGGTGTTTTAAAGAACAAAGTAATTTTGCGCTACACTTGATCCCCTAAAATCCGAGTTTTTTTGGCTTCCATCTCTAGCTTCCATCTGGTTAAGTATGTAAGGGTTTTAGAAGAGCCTTCTTTCTGTTGGCTTTCAAAGAGGTGAAGTGTCTCTAACGCTTGCATGGCTTGTTCTATGCTAACTTTTTCCGGAATTTTTTCTGGTTTATCCTCTTCAGGCTCAACAGTTGGAGGCAGGAAGGAATCGAGTATCTGACTCTATTGACAGATTAGTAAAATTGAATAAATAGAAATAAAGTCTCAAGCTACCTCTAAGATATCAGGTGAATCCTCTATTATCTCCCGTTCAGGGTTAAGAAATTCATCAATATCCATTGGCTCTTTGATTAAATCCGCATTTTTCAATAAACCAATAGAATTATGAACCTCAGTCCGTATGCTGTCCAAATCCTCAACCGGTGGTAGAGCTGGCCCAATAAATTTGATACCACTCTTTATAAAACAATTAAAAATTGTAGAAGGCTTGACATCAAAATTCCATGCTTCCACCCCCCATTGAATCGCTTGAAGAAGGTTTGGCTTAGGAAGCTCTTCATTAGGCTGTAAATTATCGATTTGGTTGATAAGATATCGGATAAAATGTCGACGGGTATGTGTTTTCCATGTTTGGATTATGCCTTGATCCATTGGTTGCCATTTGGATGTGGTATTTGCTGGTAACCAGACAATTCTCGTATTTCGAAGGCCTAAATCTCCACCCATCTCCCGTACACCCTTCTCATGAGCTGAAAAATTATCTAAACAAAGCACCACTTTCCGGCCAGTCATTTTCCTATCAAACCAAGATAGACATTCACACATAATATCTGACTTCATCCATGCTTTTTTATTAAACCGATAGTGGCAGCCAAGAGTAGAACGATTGATATGTTTAAAACAACGAGGATTTTCCGCTTTTCCAATTATCCATGGTGACAGACGATCAGTTCCAGTACCATTTGAGGTTAGAGCAACTGTAATTCGCCGCTTATCTTTTTTGGTGCCTTCCAATTGTTCTGTAGCAAGTGACCGGTCTGGCTGCATAGCAAAAAAATAACCTGTTTCATCCATGTTGTACGTATCTTGAAGATCATATTGTGATAGGATTAAGCGTGTTTCCTCCATCTCTTGTTGTCTAATCTCTACCTCCACACTCCCTGACTCTCCGTGAAACCTAAACTCTTTGATTCCATGCCGAGTTTTCCATGCAGCAAGCCAACCATTTGAGAATCTCGGCAAACTTTCCTCTGCAACAGTTAGATATGTACCTGTAGCGCATGTCCAACACTTACCAGGATAAAGTGTGGGGAAAAAGGATGCAGCCTTTTCTTTGAGAATCAACCCTGACACAGGAACCTGCTTCTGAACACTCTTATGCCACATAAACAGAGCTTCATCTAACTTTGGATAGTCAGGCTATCGGTGTTTCTTTTGCTGTGGTTGTGCTAGCTGTTGGCTTAGGAAATCATGAGATCGCTTCAGGGTTTTGCTAATTGTGGATTGCGAAATTATTTTATTGTTGTGTGTATCGGCAAACCATTTTTGAATAGATTGCCATTTTGGACGAAATCCATTTTTCCCACCCTCAGTATTTACCCACTCACAAATTTCCTTTTGCTCGGCATCAGTGAAGGCATTTCTCTGTACTGTATTATCCATGATCGATCGGTTGCGAATAGCGAGCATGGAGTGAGTAGTACTGGTAAGGCTGAGTAGTTACCCCTCTCTTACAACCCTAACCCTTCCTACCCTATAGGAGTACCCTAACAAATTTTCCTCAATGCGAAAGAATATTCCTTATAGGAATTATTCTTATTTTACCATGCATTACTTCATGGGACCACAAACTTATATTCTTATAGGGTGTTTATTCCTACTCGCAGTATTCTTATCCCTTAAGCTGGCAGTAAATGCTGACCCCCAGGAAAGAAGCAAAGGTTGGTGGCGTTTGCTCACAGGTCTTGTTATCTTTCTTATCAAATAATTGATCTCTCATACAAATTCTGGCTCTCTATTATAGGGGGTCAGCATTGCCAGCTTAAGGGATAGCGAGCTTCTCCTGTACTCGTATGACATAGTTTGTAAGTTTGTGACTGCATGCAATAGCTTTTAATGATCTCTTAAAAAAACTGGACTATAAGAACTCCGCAAAGGCTCACGAACAACACAGAACCGCTATTATATAAAGGGGCCAACGGTTCAATCTCAGCCCTGACCGAACCGACTGTAGAACCGTGGAGGCAATGCGGGGAGAGGCACAAATCCTAATGTTCCTCACCCGGAAAAGGTGACCAGTCACAAAATGCGGCTGGCAGGGCAACCACACCTGTCATTGAAGCTTCTCTGAAGCGCCTCGTCTGCTTCGGGCTGAAATCTTCAATATTGGTGGGCTAGATGTATCAAGCGTTCTCGTGCGGGCTGGATCTCTAGAGGTAAAGTCCCTACCAAAACTAGGCCGAATCAGGTTCCAAGCGTAGAACCACAACACAATTAACTAGAGTGATGAAGAGGTAAAAAGATTTTACGCTCGGAAGAAGCCTTTTGCATATTTTTGAACTGGTAAAGAGGGGTGGTTAATTATAAGGTGTAATAAATGCTTGTAGTGGAGAACCCCTTTAATGGGGTTTCACCACTTATCTATCATTAAGAACCATTACTTGGTGTGCTCCGGGGTACCCTGGAGGTCCGCAAGGAGGTGCAGCGGCCCCTGGCCCGGTGTTTCTATCACCACCAGGTCTGGAGGCCCACAGGAAACAGTGCATCCGTGAATCATCTGCTCATACCATTGGCCTAGAGATAGCTTACCTGATATAACTTGACGACCAAAGGTGGTTATGTATGGTTGATCTCACCTGTCAACATCCGCCCCTTACTGGCAGAGACTCTGGGGAAATTCCGGTATCTGGCGGATGTGTAAGGCCTTTGGAGAATCTCTCACGTGCATAAATATCATGTGATCTCGATTTTGGGTGAGGATAAGCAGTTCGATATTTATCAGTCTTTGGAGAACTTAGATATATGGCTCGAGAAGCCATGTCCCCTATGCTTGTCAGCCCTTCACCCACCATCTTTCTTGAAAGATTTCACGCGGAAGCCACAGTACGCCACAGGAGGGTGGGGCAATAACAATGACTTTAAAGCTGATCTCTTCTCCTGTTTGATAGGCCAAAATCAAAAGGTGTGCCTGGGGGTTTACAACCATACGGGACATGGATTCTCGAGCCATACTGTAAGATTCGCACTCACTTCCTGGATAGGGCACGCTATCGTATGAGAGAGATTCTCTAAAGGTCTTACACATCCGCCAGATAGGGCTATGTCACGGCACTGGGTAGAGTAGAACATGGGCATGGGTTGTTCTGCCGGTGCTGGTGCCAGCACTACGCCCGTATGCGCTTCCGACCCCGCAACCCCTAGTTATCACAGCTGTAACTATTTGCCTCTGAACCTGATTGTGCTGTCGGTCCTGGGTATACACAAACATTGCAGATACACTTGTAGCGGTGCCTCCGGCGGGGATGGTGTATCAGGCACTTATTGGTACCGTCCAAGTACGCAGAGTACAACCCTACAATACATACCGCCAGTGCGAACGGTAAACGCACCGACCACAGCGGAAGCGGGGCGCTGCAGCAGAAACTCCCATACCACACAGGCACGGCAACATGGGTAGTCCGTGTCAGCGCACAAGCCAGCGGCATTGAGATTAAGCAATACACCGATGCGGCTATGTCCCATATTATATACCCGTTTGTGTTCTCCCATTGAGGCTTGGTGCCGAGGTAGAGCGGGGTATTGGCTGGGTGCGGGGGTTCATGATCATGAGGGATCACTCGCTAGGTGGTGGTCATAGTGTATCACTCGGTTGACGTTTCCAGTATTGTTGCCCGCGATTGATTGATCATGATTGATTGATACTTCATACATGCATGCAGCCCGTAGACTATAGCAAAACCTTTCCTCCCACTCACCACCAGAGGTAGGGTAAAACTTTCCTCCCCAAGTACTTGGGGTGAAATTAAGTATTGTCCCAACCGCACTGGCAACCATGGTATCGCGAGAGACAATACTTAATTTCACCGCGAGTACAAATCAGAACAAAAAGGGAAGGAAAGAAACAACTTCATCAACATTAGCCGTCCTGGCTGGCATGCTTACTGTCTCGAGCCTCATCATTCACCAGGTAAGCACCATCCCCTATCCAAAGGGAATTCAACACTCAAATTTAAACGTTGCTCTTCCACCCTTCCCACATAGAGCCGTGTTGTTTATTTCTCTTTCTTGGTGCCGTAAGATCCTGAAATTGGATTCTGCATCAAATATAAAATGGCTCGTCCGCTTTGTGATTTCTCCTAGTTCGGTCTCCTTTGTAAATCTTCCCGGTATTGGGAGGATGAAAAATGCCTTTCTTTCGCTCTGTTTAAATCAGGCCCATTCTTTAACAATGTATTGTTCCCCTTTGTTTCCAGTTATTGTTGCCTGCGAACTTTCGAAGGTTGTTCTGCGGTGAGGGGGGATTGTAGGAGGTATTGTACACTAGTTCTCCTAGAGCTCCACTGTTGCGATATAGACGGTTTCCCTGGCCACCTGGACAACCCGCTCACTCGGAAAGCGGAAATTTAACGTAAAAAATTGGAAGATCAACAGTTTAAGGGGCTTCTCTATCCCTTCTCTACCGATCATCATTGGTTGTCCAAGTGAGGGGGGTGTCCAAGTGGCCGGGAAGTCGTCTATATCCAGCCCAGGAACTAGCTGTAGGTGGAGTACCCACTTGGCACGGTTAAAACCTACTACCCAGTTCCATTAACAGGTTTGGGTGTATCCTCCGATATTTGTCCAAAGAGCGTACCCTACTCCAATAACCTTATGAATAGAAATGGCAATCCAGTTTAGGCTCTAGCTCTGTTGATAGACCGTATGAAGAGAAGTTGACCACCAACCAGGTGGTTGTGAATATATATTAGCCCAGAGAGTCCTCATCGCACTGGAATAGTGGTGTTCTGCGCTTCGATCCATCGAGTGCGAGAGGCCTGAACCTGCAAGGCAATTAACCAATCTGGACCAATTGAGGCCTTCAACGTTGATTGCCCCGAGACATGTAGTTTCTTGGTTAAGACCAAACCAATTCAATACATCAAACGAAGAGAACATATATATTTCCTTAGTTCGGGACACAACCGCGCTATCTTGAAGTTTCTCGCCCGGAGTTCGGTCCACCCCACCAGCGTATATGAGCGCCGTGCTGGAGTGTACTTTGTAGGTTTTGTAGATACTAGTCTCCTGAAGTAATATGGTGGCTTCGAGGATACTGTATGATATCTGGAAAATACAAATGCAATGCAGCTGCCTGTCGGAGGTATATGTATGCATGCGCAGCCGCAGCGATCGAACCTATCATCATTGGCGTGGTATAAATCTACATTATATAAACCATCTCCACCTCACTTCAATCCCCCCAAGAACAATAACATGTCTTCTACTGGTTTAGACCTCTTCGCCAATCTCCCTCTCGAACTCATATTCCTCATCGAAGGCCACCTCTCAAACTACGACCTGTCGCACCTCTGCCGCACTAGCCGCACCCACCAACATATCTTTACCCCTACTCTCCATAGGCGCTTCGTTGCCGAGTTCAGAGAAATTACTAGGCGGGCAGTCAAGACCCGCCGCATTCCATCCCTTCAAAGTATCCTCGCCCTCGCCCTCAACCCCAGTCCCGATACCGTCGCTGAGCTCGAGCTTTGGGTCCGAGGCGAGCTCAAGGGCGAAGTACAACACAGCCTTCGGACTGGGTCCTCGCACGCGTGGGGAAGCGTAGAACGCTCGCCCCGCTTCCGACACAGGCACCTTCTTGACCCCCCGCTCAGGTAAATGACCCCCAGTTGTCGTAACCCTTGGGTTTCATATAATTGGTGGGTTGACAGCAGTAAGACAACAAAAAGGTACCACGATGCCGCAGGGCCCGAACAGGCCCAAATCATCGTGGAAATGGACTTCCTCAAGCTTCTCCTGGCGCACGGCATCAGCCCTGTCGAAGATGGCGATCAGACCTGGACAATGGGTAAAGATATCGGCAGGAGGATGATGTACCAGGCAGTCCTGAGCGGGGATGTGGAGCTGGTGGGCTGGCTGTTTGGCGTGGCGCGCTTGGAGGTGCGGCCGAGCGACCTCCAAGTGACACGGGGTGCTTCACTGCAGAATTTTAGGGTGCATTGGAGGTTTGAGGGCGTTTCACTGATGGATGTTATGATGCGTCCGGGGTTTGAGGGCGCTTCACTGCTAGATGTTGCGAGGCTTGGGGAAGTTTCACTGCTGGATGTTGCGGTTCGTCGGAGGTTTGATCGGGAGAGGGGGAAGAATGTGGAGGAGATGATACAGCTATTGATGCACTATGACCGGGATCCTAAGCTTACATTCTCCGTTCGCTTCCGGGGCGCCGAGCCGGTGATAGCCAGGCTTGGTCTGAAGGATAAGTGGGTACCCTTTCCTAGTTGTCATGGAACTGGCGGGCTAATTGTAGTAGGGAAGATGCAGACTTTTCCAAACAGAGGAGACGGTGTGGCCCTCTTGGGGTACAACCAGCAAACCGTCTGGTAGAATAGGTGCGTTTGGTGTACATGGGATAGGCGATCCCCTTCTGTATTGATCAGGGTCTGTTTGAAGTCTGTAGAAGGAATTGAACGTTGATGAAAGATTGTGACGGTTGTACTATCTGTGTACAGATATTCACAGGAGAGGAGTGACGTTGATCAACCCACTGCCCACTGTCCTAATCTCAACAAACCATCTAACAAGTGCAGTTATGGCCAACGGCTCTAGCGGGACTTTAAAATGGAGTTTTAGGTATATAGATATGGAAACAGATTTCAGGCGATTTCGGTTTATAATGATCTGGCGGGGTTGTGATTAGAATGATGAGAGGTAGGCCGTTCCACTGGCCATAGTAGGTAGCTAGGCTCGCTACCGGACGTAGGTTGCAGGGAGTGCTTCCTCCTGGGGTTAAGCCGTTCTGCCCACGGCCCCGTAGAAGGGTTGCACGACAAAGTGCCTATTAATCCTGTCGATCGGGTGAATTAATGGAATCCCGAGATCCGCATTCGCCATGGCGGGAAGGGCCACGAAAACTGGCACAGGAATCACAGTGATCCTAAACTGGTAGGAATGTGTACCCTACCTTCATAGATATCTCGCACCCCACGCCATATCTCAGGCACTATATATACCGTAACCAATTACAAGTGCCCTGGCACGATATAGATCCCTCCCATCTCACCTGGAGTATTTCAAGATAGGGGGTCAAAATGCCAACATTATATTTATATATACTTGCAGTAAGAATAGGTTTCCACGAGGTTTGTGAGAGAGATATGTATATATAGGAATGATTCAGATTTCGAATTTCACCCCCGCTCAACACATACCCATACCGCCACCTTCAAGATCTACGCAGAGATGGAGCATGGAGCGCGGAACTGGCACTTCTTTCCGTTCCCGCGGCCATCTCTCTGATATATGCACTTCAATACCCTCAGCGGGCGCCGTGATAGTTGCGCCTTTAGAAATATTAGGGTTAGGGTTATGGAGATGGCCTAGATCCATGCATGCCGCCCGACCTTCCCCGACCGACTTGATCTAGATTCTTGCAGCTAGCTGCGGTGTGAGTCTCGACAATTATAGTCATCGATTACCACTCGGTATATGAATTTCCATTTTATTACTCAGTCGTTAATAAGAAAGTCGGAATTTTTGATAAGCGTTTGGTTGCAACGATATCCGACGACTTAGTTAACGCGCGAGTATATACAGTCACAAAAGTGTTCGTGGTTCCGAGACATCTCTCCAAATGTAACCGTGGCGGGCCATCAACCCCCCACCAAGAGAAGACTTCCCCAGTGACAAATGCTACCTTACCCGGAAACTCTATTATATCTTTTCGATATCGATTGCAATGAAGGGTGCGCCACACTGCGCACTGACATTAAAACTAAATCACGAACGCTTTTGCTGAGTGGCTGTACGTTGAATTCGTGGGATGATAGAATATACGAGGGTCTCAAACGCAGTAGTAAGAACCCGTTTCCATTACAACCCGTTTCAGAAGCTACTTGTACCAAGCTTTCAGGGTTAGGGTTCCCTTCCAATAAGGTGTCCGTACTTTGTATTAGGAGCCCCAACTACATACACACCCGGTTCACCCCAGCCAAAAAGCTAAACGGGCTAGTGTTTTTAATCGGTTCTAGAAGAACGGTTCTAGAAAAACAGTTCTAGAAAAACAGCTTGGGCTGACAACCGTATAACTACTGGTAGGGACTAAAGAGGGGCGGAGGTGGTGAAGCATGTGATACGTGAGATTTCTGTTGGAGGCGACTGGAGATATCGATGGCGCTCTGCTGGAATTGGTCGACTATACGTAGGTGGTAGGGGGGTGTAGTTGTCAAAAGTTAGAACGAGAATACAACAATGCTGGCGGTTGCCACCCATACTTGGAGCAAGTAGACGGTGTTGGCTGGTTCTTGTAAACAGTCTCTGTCTTCGTCTAATGATAAAAATTGGGATGATATGATCATGAGACTATCCAGAGGCGCGGACACTTGTGCGTAAGTAATGACTAGAAGCTGCATTTCCTATGAGCATAGGCGATATGCTGTAGGTTGGGATGCAGACAGGCGGAGAGGCGAGTGATAATTTATGATCATGATCATCCTGTGCCTGCACCTCCGCCCAAAAACATACCATTTTTAACGTCCAAAAAAAACCTCTTTTGGGCACAAGTTAGACGTCAAAAAAGACCTTGTTTCTAGGCGCGGATTATTAGGGTTAGGAAACGCCAAGTTTTGACACTGAGCGATAAGCATTGGGGTTCACGAACCCCACATCACATAAAGGCCTATAAATACATAACTTACCCCCTATTGCAGAATAGCTACAATCCCGGTACCGAATGTGTCAGTTCGGGCCGTCCGGCGATATGTGTATCACAATGCAGGGGATGAGCCTCGCTCATCCAATACACAGTAACAGCTGCCGACTTCGCCGCACTTACCTACTTTACCGCCAGTCCGTATAAAAATCTGGCTGATTTTTCGATATCAACAGGGTGGGGTGTGGTAGGTTCTTGGTGCCTTGCATGGCGACGGTGGTGGGGTGCGGCTTGCTTAATTTCTTATATGGTGGGGATGCGACCGAGCGGGGTGGCGCTGGTGTGGCGGGTGCGACGGCGGAAGGCGGCACATGTACATGACAGCGATGGGGAAAATTATTGTAGAAGTATGGTGCGGGTCCCATTGGCTGGGGCAGCCCCTTATAGTGTTTCTACAATAATTTTCCCCATCTCTATATACTTCTGGCATGAGAACGAGTTGATCAATTGACCTCTTTTAACATATCGTTGTATAACTATATAATATATGCTACTATTTCCCTACGTTCATTCCGGGCACAGGTATTAAGCTTCTAAGGATATTCATAAGATCAGGCCTAATAAAGTAAGGACTAAAGGAATATCACGAGTGGAAAGGAACATCAGCGTTTTCTCCCCAAATTTTTCAATTGCTAAACTAGATCGACATAAATCCCCGATGCCTTGATAAATTAAATTCTCCATCGGGCAGAAAGAAGACATCGTTCCTCCATATCGGGGATAAAAGAAAAAAGAAACCAACTAAACGCTATTGGCGGGTAAAGAGTAAGGGGAGCTCTCAAGAACTAATGTACTCCACCATCGATGTACCTTTTACGGCAGAAATGGAACAAATTCCCACAGGGACCATCTCTCCCCCACTACAGGTTCGGGCCCGCCCTCCGCACGCCCGGGTTCGGCATTCATTGCGATCGGGTTTGCTCGATCAGGACGGCACCTTTGCACGGTTACGTAATTCGAATCATTATCTGACTCTGCCACGCTACGAATTCTGACCCTAAACAGTTAAGAAAGGTGGGTTAGTATATAGTCAAAATGTAAAATCTGTGACGCCACATACAAAAGAGGCTCTTCTTGTAGAAGCAACCATCTCTGATTCTCGTCCTTAGTGCCTGCGCCATGCCTAGGGTAAACAATGAGGTCGGTGAGTCGATTGGCGACGGCCGCTGTGTTCACTCCTCCACGGAAGTCCCAGACATCGTTCGAGGGCTCCGCCATATTTTTTGGGTCTGCTGCTCGAATTACCACCTCGGCGCCCGCTATATACTCAAGAAACCACACAGCCGGCTTGATTAGGCCGTCCTCCGTAAGCTGTACGCTGTTCGCACCGCCTCGATCTACAATACTTAGGGAGTGGCCTGGAACATTGGGACATTTGATATGATATGAGCCTGGCGGGAACTGAAGATCATCAGTAGGTCTTTCCAGGACAATATAACTGGAGAGAGGGGTTTCGTACGGTATCCATTGTTCAAGAGTAAAGTTGACTGTTAGGTTTGAGCAGTAGTAGGTAGTAGGTAGTAGGTAGTAGTGAAGTTGGTGGTTAGGTTGTGATGAGAGGGATCCAGCAGGAGAGTGCGGTGATGGTTCGCCTTAAATAGAGTTTTCTCCGTAGGCCCCCAACCTAGGCGAATCTTTCAAAAATCCACATATTACTCGCGTTTTGCACGCGACTGGCCGTATTGCATGCCATATAAAAAAGTGGTTTTGGCGGTTTTTCTGTGGGTATGTAATATGAAATTGCGAGCAGTTAGTTTTCTTCTAGATCGAGAATGATACTCTCAGCTGAGAAAGGGCTTACCATATGCTATTTTGCACTTGCTCTTCATTTAATGATTCGTTTACACTCTAGCTAGGCTGCGGGTTGAGCAATACCACAACAACTGGTATTCATTAACACATATCAATCGATATAACCTTTTTCTGCCACTTACATAGAGTTGAAAAGGTTTAGTCTCGCCCATCTGCAGCCTCTCCTCAAGGCCCGTGATCTCGTTTCCTACGGGCCAGCGAGTTCACCCACGGAGCGCAGCATTCAACCTCCACCCGAATATCTCTTGGCTACAGCTTTAGCGGCAGTTTTTTTGCTTGTGAAAGAACTTGACACTCGGTAAGTGGTGAACTCACTTTGTGGGGTATTCCGCGATATAAAAAGGGTATATCTGCATGAACACATGAAACATGATGCTTTGGCCCGGACTTGCATATAAAGGGTGAGCGGGAGTACTGTTCCACGAGAGCTTATCAAGTGTAGAACTATTGAAATCTCAGGGCTTACTAGTATCAGATATTGAGGTTATGTGGTCAAAATTTGAGAAATGAATGTTGCGGTGGATAGTGTGTCCTCTTTTATCAAAATCCGAGTACTCTACCTCTTGTCATAACTCCCCGAGTATTCCCGCTCCCTCTACTCGTATATTCGTGGCGTTTCCGGGTACGCCCGTTGTTGCGTGCCATATATATAGGAGGGTAGCCTTGGCGAGTTCTTTCCGTTTATGCAATAGTAGTTGAGTCCCGAAACGCTGTGAATTACGAGTACGAGTAGACCACCATACGTAGAGCGGTGGAGTGTCGGTGGGAATGTAAGCTCTGACGCTATCCCAGCTCCATCCTACCATATCTCACATACAGAGAAATATTATTTACCCTGCGGATCTAACTGATATCAAGACTGAACGGCTCCAGCTGAGCTTTGTCCTGCATTATTGCAGGATGTGTTTTTGAACAAGTGTGCTATGAATATTCCACAATCTGGTGAGTAGTGGTTCGAGTAGTATAAATGTGTAAGATGGTCATTTTGATGGAGATGTCAATTATGCAACCTCTTCCCATTAGCGCAACGATCCGCGCCCGCACCCCGCATATCCTCCGCCTATCAACCTAATGTTCCCCCCTCCCACAAGAACAAAACAAAATTTCCGGCTTGTGGTTCGAGCAATTATCAATTGTCTCGCATGGAGGGGCCAATATGCAATCTCTTCCCATGAACGCACAGATCTGCGCCTTGCATATCAAAGATTGATAGACTTCAGCCGAACATCGTCCTCGATCCCCGCAAAACAACATTTCTGCAGCTGCTGTTACGTGCAAAACTCTACAAAATGGGGCATTTGGCAAGCTTTGATAGGAGTATTAGGGTCTAGAGTGCTAGAAATTTTGACGGCCGCCTTGCAGTGGAGTGGTGGAGACAGGATTCTCAATGATAATCTGGTATTGTGACGTATCGATAATACCCGCAGGTTGTACGGTGAGTAAAGTACGATATGATGATATCTAGGAAATAGTCGGTAGGATATAGATTTTAACTGTATCGATAGTATCATGGTAGGGACTTGGTGCCCAAAAAAACTTCAGTTGCTTTCCTAACTCAAAGAAGGAGAAAAATAAAAATAAAACCCTAGGCTTATACTAACCCTTGCAGGAACATATTAGGACATCACTCGTATATAGTATGATATATTATGGTTGGCATGATAAGGAGTCTGCAAAATATCATGCAGCTCAAACACCCAGGACATACCGCAGAATCTCAGGAATAACGAATCGAACTGGACTGGAATCTTAGACTTCGGATTGGTCAAATACCTGTTGAGCCTCAATCCGACAAAGCCAAAGTGTAACTTTTAGTCGCCTTGACCAATAGGTAAGCAGTATTCCAGCCCAGTCAGGCTCGTTATTCCTGAGATTCTGCGTTAGCAGTATGTACGATATGGCATGAGAATAATACCGGTACGTACTATTCAGAGCTCTCTTGCGCAGCCCGTGGATTTGGTGCGCTAGCGCTGACCAAAATGACGAGCCAAACAAATTAAATGGCCAAAGCGCCGGGGCGCCACTTCGGATGCTGGTGATTGAACAAACCCAAACTCTAAGGGCCCGTTCGGACAACTCAATAATTGGATGACTTCCCGTAGAAAATTTAGAACCTAGATTCTCTGGTAAGGCTCATGAACAACCAATCATATTACTGCTTTCCAGGTTTCTGAAGTTTGGAAATCTGAACCGACCCCTCACCCCTCTGTTCAGATTCAGATTCTGGAATCTAAATTTTTCACGGGGAGTCATCCATTATTTGCGATAATCTGGTGGGTTGTCGACTTTTGGATTATTACAATAACCTAGGCTGTTCGTGCAATTGGATAATCCAACATTTGGAACTTCCGATTATCCCAAGAAAATAATCACCTCTCGAGGTAACTACTCCCACACAACACATATTCTGAAAGCCTAATCCTATTTCAACGTTATCTGGACATGTAGATTATGATTATTATGATTATCATTTTCGCTTTTTGATAATCCAATCTGCCCAACAACCCAAAGAAATAATCTAAGGTTGTCCGAACGGGCCCTAAAAATATACATCTTGAATTGTTGTTTATTTAAATACTTCTACTATTGATTCCTATCAGCTCTATCAAATATTATCTGTTATTAATCGGACGCAGCTATCGCGTGATTGATCATGTATCAGAATTGTATGTTCCTCAATACTGCTTGCAAGATCTGTTACACAAAGCGCTTGATTATATAAGGTTATACAGTTATGGGTAAGATTGTGTCTATCTATGATTGGGGCTGTCACACTGCCAAAAGAGAACAAATCTGCTCCAAAAGGATCTGCTGAAGGAGGGGTGACAAGTGTGACAGAAACAAGTTTTCGCCCACTTGAGGTAGATTTGCAAGCTTAAGATCCTGAAAACAGAAGAAGACATAATGAGAAAAGTCCTATTGGTCTGCCCGCAATCTAAACCCTGATTTTAGACCCCTGCTTCCGCGGTGGTTTTAGCCATAGCCCTAGAATTAAGGGTAATAATTTATTGGGGATCGTGCCATTCAATATTTATTGAGCAGTCAAAAGTAATCACGACCGGCGTTATTAAGTC